>CM054058.1:426273266-427473266 GCA_028641055.1 Alopecurus myosuroides | reverse complement strand
GATCTAAACATTGAGGCATAGGAGGAGAAGACAACCATCTAGCTACTGCTATGGACCCGTATTCCAAGGATGAACTACTCACACATCACTCCGGAGGCAGGCATCATGATGAAAAGGCCTCCGGTGATGATCTCCTCTCTAGATCCTGTACGAGAGAGGGGCGATTAGGTTTTTGGGGAGCGTCTCCTACGCGACTTCGATGTTGTACATCTACTTAGACTACTACCGTGTCGCCCTGTTCGTCAATAAAGTTGACCGAAAGCTTATGGTGCCTCCCCACACAAAATGTTTGAACGCATTGCAGGACTTGTTGAAGGGAATATGCCCGAGAGGCAATAATAAAATGGTTATTATCTTATTCCTTGTTTATGATGAATGTTTATTTCTCATGCTAGAATTGTATTAACCGGAAACGTTGATACATGTGTGCTTAATAAACAAACAATGGTTCCTAGTAAAGCCTCTCTTTTAACTAGCTCGTTGATTAATAGATGATCAAGGTTTCCTGATCATGAACATTGGATGTTATTAATAACGGGGTCATGTCATTAGAAGAATGATGTGATGAACATATACCCAAAGAGAATATAGCAATGTGATCAAGTCATTTAGTTTACATTGTTATATCAAACATACGAAGTAACTTATTCCTTAGACCTTGAGATCATGTCAATCACTGATACCGGAAGAGTGCTTTGATGGCATCAAACGTCACACGTAACAGGGTGACTATAAAGGTGTCGTTAAGTATTCGGAAAGTACTAGTTGAGGATCATGGATCAAGAGTGGGATTTGTCTATCCAAATGACGGAGAGATATACTCTGGGCCCTCTCGGTGATATCACATCGAAACCGCTTGCAAGCACGTGATATGATCACAAGGATGTTATATCACGGGAACGAGAAAAGAGTACTTGTCGGTAACGAGATTGAACAAGGTATGGTTGATACCAATGATCGAATCTCGGACAAGTAAAATATCGCGAGACAAAGGGAATAGTTCACGGCGTTGTTGGTTCACACGATCACGAGAGTCATCGTTGAATATATAGGAGTCATCACGGATCTCCACATCCCGCTGTTGATTATTGATCGGAGAGGAGTCTCGATCATGTCTATCTTATTCGCGAACCGTAGGGTGACACACTTAAGGTTCGATGACGCATTTGAGAGGATACGGAATATCGAAGAATATTTTGGACAGCACCGAAATTGTTTCGGGGAAAATTGAAATAGTTCAAGGGGTTTTTTCGTCGAATGGTTGTTAATAGAATTAACAAATGATTCGAGGTGCTATATGCAAAAGTTTGTTAATAGAATTAACAAATGCTGAAATAAAGAAATAAAAAGGTTTTATTTATTTATTAAAAGAAAACCTTTGGATTTTCCAAGTGGGAAATTATGGGAGCATGAGTGGGTGTGAGTGGAGCTTCCACTCACATGAAGAGGGAAGAGGTGGGGGCACCACCATGGCTGGCCGCACCCCACCTTTGGGCTGCCTCCCTCTCCCTATAAAAGGAGGGTGAGGGCTCCTCCTCATTCACACACTTGGCCACTTCCCTTTCCCTCCACCTGCTGCTCCATTTTATGGTCTCCGGCTTGGCGAAGCCCTGACCGTGGGATTCTTCACCACCACCACGTTGTCGTGCTGCTGGAGTTCCGAGGGATCCTCTACTTCCGCGCCCCGCTGGAACGAGGGAACGGAGGTCGTCATCAACCGTACGTGTGACCGATCACGGATGCACTGCCGGATTGCGGTGCCATCTTCTCGCTATCGGGATCGGTGTGAGTACGACTACGCCAACAACGAGATTTGATCTCGTACCACTTTGAGTCTTCGAGGGTATGTGTTCTCCTTAACCCTCTTGTTGCCCGTTGCAATTCGTCTCCTAGATTAGATCTTGGCCTTTCGGGTGTCTCTCGCGTAGGAAAATTTTTGTTTTCTATGCTACGTTCCCCTTCAGTGGTATCAGAGCCGGATCTATGCGTAGATGTTTTGTACGGGTAGAACACATAGGTGTATGTGGGCGTTGATGATCATGTTATTACCTCCTTGATTATTTTATGATCTTAGTGGCATAGTGGGATGAAGCGGGGCCGGACTAACCTTACATGTCCACGTACATGAGACTTGTTCCACAACTGACATGCAACTTGTATTGCATAAGTGGCTAGCGGGTGTCTGTTTCTCCTACTATAGTTAAGATCTAATCTATGAAGGGTTGTTAAAAATGTGTTTATCAACGTTGTGGTTGATGTTCGTAGGTATGAACGGTTCTATCATCGCAAGCCCTAAGCCACGTAAAATATGCAAAAATAAATTAGAGGCGTCTAACTAGTTTTTGCTGGGCATGTGATGTGATATGGTCAATATTACAAATTTGATTATGAGATGATCTATTTTGTAAATTATTGATATACCGGAAGGTATCCATATGATTGTCTTCTTCTTGATGGATAATCAAGATTGGGTGCCATGGTACTTGGTACCACGCCAGTGGAATGATGGAGATCATACCATGATGCACATGGTGGAGATCAAGTGCAAGGAGGACCATATCATATCACGTTATCCTTTCATGTGATGTCTGTGATGTTAATCCTTTTTATGCATCTTGTTTTTGCTTAGATAACGATGGTAGCATTATAGATGATCCCTCTCACTTAATATCAAGATAATAATGTGTTCTTCCTTAAGTATGCACCGTTAAGAAAGTTCGTCGTTTCGAGACACCACGTGATGATCGGGTGGTGATAGACTCAACGTTCGCATACAACGGGTGTTTTCAAGCCTAGCATGTACAGACATGGCCTTGAAACACACGCAATACTACGGTTCTACTTGGCGAGCCTAGCATGTACAGACATGGCCTCGGAACACGTAACCGAAAGGTAAAGCATGAGTCATATGGATGATATGATGAACATGTCGATGTTCTCCTTTGAAGCTACATCATCTCACGTGATGATCGGTTTTGGTGTAGTGAATTTGGTTCGTGTAATCACTAAAGAAGACTAAGAGGGATGTTGTTTTTGAGTGGGAGTTCATGGTTTAATTTTGAATTAACTTGAACTTATTTATCATGAACAACCAATCAAAGTGAATTTGCACAAATTGTAGTATTCATTGGCATCTATAATTACCTTACACTTAGATTGTTAATTGAGATATAACTGTTATGATCTGGTAAATACCATTTAAGGTTGGTACTGTATTAGTGATATTTAAAATTGAGTCCTATTGTAAATTTTTTGGTATTTCCTACCTAGCTCCATATGGTTAATGATTGATTAATCTAGAGAGCAAATAATTCCTACTTGGAATCCAGAGTCATGGTTGCTTCCGTATTACTTTATCTTCAAAAGAATGTTTTGTTGATCAAGGTGATTTTGGAACTGAAAAGAGTTGTTTTCAGAAACAATCAAGTGAAAGATATATTGATATCTAGAAACTTATTTGTAGCAACATGACTGAGTATAATTTAGCGTGAGAATGTTTGCTTATATTATCTGAATATATGCAAATTTAGCGTGACAATGTTTGCTTATATTATCTGAATATATGCAATGATTGGAGACGCTAGGCGTTTGAATATTCCAAGAAGTTGGGCGCTAAAAATTATCCTCTAAATTCCTTCCTTCGAGCTATAGTAGCTTAATCATAAAATTGTTATGATAGGATGGATTAGAAGTATGGGTAAAATAGTTTACCTTACTTCGAAATTGCTAAGAGTGGAATCTAGAAGAATATTATTAATATAGTGATATTAGTAGAACAATCAAACTCAAAGTATGACTCAATGGGTGATAGTATATGACTAACACGCCAAAGAAAATGAGCTAGTAAGACTAGCATTGTTTGATGTTGAATGATTCTTCTATAAAGGAAAGGGAATATTGAAAATAGAATTACAAAAAGATATATGGCAGAAAAAGAAGATAACTGGAAAGTCCAGCTCAGGAGTATATACTTGATATACAAGTTATAGATGTATTACTAGTTAACAAAGTATTTTTGGGTATTTTGATACCACATTGGTTGGTATGAGTTGTCATACAAAGCAACGCAATGCAAGAAATACAAGGGCCTAAAAAGAACTAGTAATATATGTGGAATCGATTATGACAAGAACATAAATAAAGTGTTATTGTGTTCATTGTAGTATCGAACCAAACATTCAAGATTTATTTTAAGAACTTAATAAGTTGTTATTTTGTTCTAGTCTTTTGTGAGAACAAATTAGATTGTTCAAACGATGACCATATTCCATAATTGATGGATATGTTAATATAAATCATGTTGGTAAAGTAAACATCTATAAGACTGAATGCTAAACGTTGCAAGACGTAAAAGATTTTCACTTAAATTGTGACACCACCATTTTAGTTCATATCGGAAAGGAAAACATGAAGGAACTCCATATTGATGGACTTCCGGAGTCATTTTATTGACGCTTGTGAGACCTCTTCCAAAAGATGACTAGAATTCCGTTCTTAGGCCAAAGTAGAATGGACGACTAATTTAGTGGAGATTATACATATTGATGTATATAGTCCATTATGTGTAGTCATGTATGGTGGATTAATTTTTCCTTCATAAAATTCTGTCGATGATTTAAGTAGATATGTGAGTATATCTATTTAAAGGGAACGGAGTTTGACATTTTGAATTGGTTCAAAAGGTTGTTAATATGAAGTTAAAATCAATGTAAAAAGATAAAGTTTGAGTTACAAGTTTAGCAAAACATCTTAGAAGTTGCAGAATTGTTCTACAGCTTATACTTCTCGAATACCCCACATTAGATTGGAGTATTCAAAAGACAAAATCAAACCTTGTCTGACATGGTAAGATTAATAAAATTGCCATTATAATTTTGTAGTTTATACATTAAGGACAATCGCTTTTACACTGAAAAGAGCACCATCATGATCCGCTGAAATTGACAACATATAAGATATGGTTTGGGTAGTGACCTGAATTGTCACTTTCTTAAGTTTTGGTATGCATAGCATGTGTAAAATGTTTACAACCAAAATAGGATAAATATATGTTTATAAGGTTATCCCAAATAAAACATTGGGTATTTCTCCTATCATCGAACCAAAAGACAAATGTTGTTTGTCAAAAAGGGTTGATTTCTCGAGAAAGTAGTTCTTGCGAAACAAGTGAGTGGGAGCACAGTACAAACTCAACGAGATTAGAGAATCTTCGTTATCATGTCAAGAGTAGCGCATCACTGGAAGTTGTTCCGGGGTTTACTATTTTGACTAGGTAGAAGACACTACAAATGTTGTAGATACTTCAAATGAGTTTGCGAACTGTACCAGTAAAGTCCAAAAACTTTGTACTTAGAACAACTTGTGGTTTAAGTGTAAAGTGTTGTTTTGACAACAAAGGACCTGGACCTTATAAAGGAAGCAAATGATGGGCCCTAACTTCGTAAAATTGACTATGAGTCATTATATCCGCCATAGTATCCTTGTATGAATATCAAGTATGTGACTTGGTAGTCCTTTCGATAGGCATGATGCCTAGCGATATCAAAAGGGTCTATATAGTGACAAAGACATGGATTTTACATCCTTTGAAAGTTGTACTTATTGAAAAGTTGTTTCGACAAAGTACAAAGAGTTGAGTACTACAAGATTTTGATCTTCCGTAGTGATGCTTTAGTCTTTGCGGATAGTTCTAGCAAAAGGTTACATATTATGATATGGAAGTTGAATAACAAAACCAACTCTCCTCTCGAGGAAGTTTGATCAAGGATGTGTACTTGACACAGTCTGAGAGTTTTGTAAAATTCAAAAGGTTGTTAGAAAGGCATGCACACTTTAATGGTTGAAGTGAGCATAACGAAGTTGAAATCTTTACCTTAATGAAGTTATCAAAAGAGTTTGATTCCATCATGAACGATAAAGATGCTTGTAAAGTTACAAGAAATTAAGTGGGAGCGCTATGACATATTTCCAATACTTTATGTAGATGACATATGGTTGATTGGAAAATATGTATTTTAAATTAACACGGTTAAGATTTTCATATTGATGAAAGGCTTGGAAGATATTGGGCATCGATATCTATAAAAGATGGATTCAAGCGCCTGATATGATTGAAGCCAAATTACATAGATGAAATATTGAAGTAAGTCAATATAAAATTGATAAGAAGGAGTTCTTGTCACATGGAAAATAATTGAGCAAGATTCATGTGTTTTGACACATGATGAGCATCATTGAAATTGAGATTTCTAAGTCATGTTTCCATGCTATGTACACAACCAGATGAGTCCTATGCTATAAAATGTTATAGCAGGATAATTCATATGATGATTAGACGACAGTGGGAGAGATCCTTGTGTCATTTTAGAAATGCTAAGGATATGTTTTCCTATATAGTAATGACAAAATATTAGTTGTAATATGTTACACTAATAATCTTGTCATTTAATCAAGTAATTTTATCTCAATTAAAATATGTGATGAACGGTAGCACAATAGGATGGAAGAAAGTTCCATGCTGGATTTGAAAGAGTTTCAAAAATTAAAATATTGTGACAGATACTACAACAAAGGCTAAAGTATATCGGTGTGTTGACAACTGATTATAAGCGTATTTTGTGTCAAGGAGTTCTTTATTGAACTTGGTGAATTTCCAAGAATGCTGAAACTATGAAGCTACATTTTCACAATGTTAGTAACATCAGTTTAAGCTGAGGAATTAAGGTATCACCGGAACTTGGTGAGTTTCCAAGAATGCTAACACTATGAAGCTACATTTTCACAATGTTAGTGACATCAGTTTAAGCTGAGGAATTAAGTTTTCACCAATTGACCATATATATACAAAGCCATCTCATTAGAGAATGAGTGATGCGTGTAGACGCAAAGAACATGCAAATACAATAGGACCTGAACAGTTCAGATCTTTTTGATAATGTTTACCACATGCGAAGCATGGTAATAACACTGGTACGCCATATGTGTTAAGTGCTTACAGACTAGATTATTGACTCTAGTGCAAGTGGGAGACTGAAGGGAATATGCCCGAGAGGCAATAATAAAATGGTTATTATCTTATTCCTTGTTTATGATGAATGTTTATTTCTCATGCTAGAATTGTATTAACCGGAAACGTTGATACATGTGTGCTTAATAAACAAACAATGGTTCCTAGTAAAGCCTCTCTTTTAACTAGCTCGTTGATTAATAGATGATCAAGGTTTCCTGATCATGAACATTGGATGTTATTAATAACGGGGTCATGTCATTAGAAGAATGATGTGATGAACATATACCCAAAGAGAATATAGCAATGCGATCAAGTCATTTAGTTTACATTGTTATATCAAACATACGAAGTAACTTATTCCTTAGACCTTGAGATCATGTCAATCACTGATACCGGAAGAGTGCTTTGATGGCATCAAACGTCACACCGTAACAGGGTGACTATAAAGGTGTCGTTAAGTATTCGGAAAGTACTAGTTGAGGATCATGGATCAAGAGTGGGATTTGTCTATCCAAATGACGGAGAGATATACTCTGGGCCCTCTCGGTGATATCACATCGAAACCGCTTGCAAGCACGTGATATGATCACAAGGATGTTATATCACGGGAACGAGAAAAGAGTACTTGTCGGTAACGAGATTGAACAAGGTATGGTTGATACCAATGATCGAATCTCGGACAAGTAAAATATCGCGAGACAAAGGGAATAGTTCACGGCGTTGTTGGTTCACACGATCACGAGAGTCATCGTTGAATATATAGGAGTCATCACGGATCTCCAGATCCCGCTGTTGATTATTGATCGGAGAGGAGTCTCGATCATGTCTATCTTATTCGCGAACCGTAGGGTGACACACTTAAGGTTCGATGACGCATTTGAGAGGATACGGAATATCGAAGAATATTTTGGACAGCACCGAAATTGTTTCGGGGAAAATTGAAATAGTTCAAGGGGTTTTTCGTCGAATGGTTGTTAATAGAATTAACAAATGATTCGAGGTGCTATATGCAAAAGTTTGTTAATAGAATTAACAAATGCTGAAATAAAGAAATAAAAAGGTTTTATTTATTTATTAAAAGAAAACCTTTGGATTTTCCAAGTGGGAAATTATGGGAGCATGAGTGGGTGTGAGTGGAGCTTCCACTCACATGAAGAGGGAAGAGGTGGGGGCACCACCATGGCTGGCCGCACCCCACCTTTGGGCTGCCTCCCTCTCCCTATAAAAGGAGGGTGAGGGCTCCTCCTCATTCACACACTTGGCCACTTCCCTTTCCCTCCACCTGCTGCTCCATTTCATGGTCTCCGGCTTGGCGAAGCCCTGACCGTGGGATTCTTCACCACCACCACGTTGTCGTGCTGCTGGAGTTCCGAGGGATCCTCTACTTCCGCGCCCCGCTGGAACGAGGGAACGGAGGTCGTCATCAACCATACGTGTGACCGATCACGGATGCACCGCCGGATTGCGGTGCCATCTTCTCGCTATCGGGATCGGTGTGAGTACGACTACGCCAACAACGAGATTTGATCTCGTACCACTTTGAGTCTTCGAGGGTATGTGTTCTCCTTAACCCTCTTGTTGCCCGTTGCAATTCGTCTCCTAGATTAGATCTTGGCCTTTCGGGTGTCTCTCGCGTAGGAAAATTTTTGTTTTCTATGCTACGTTCCCCTTCACTTGTATGGTGCCGCCGTTGCGTTGGGTGCCGTCGAACCACCGGACGTTAACCGGGATGATTCTCGCTGCTTCTCGCTTGCATGCCATCCTCGATACATGGCATCCTTCCACCCACTCCCTCAGACTCACTCCACATACAACAGTGCACCTTGTTACCCCTGGCCATGAGTGCTAGTGGGTGATGCGTGAACCGTTTTATTGCCTTCGAACGCAAAAGAAACGGCCGAAAACGTGGATTTCCTTGGCCAACTTGTTGTTTCCCATGCCCAAAGTTGAAAACATGGTGCATTCCAAGAACCTCACTTCATTTCAACAACATTGCACGTTTGGGATCTCAAAAAGCCGGTTCCATTCTCAAGTTGCCTACCAATCTTATGTCGTAGCCGTTTTCAGGCACTTTCGGTCAAGAATAAAGTTTCCTGCCACCTAGGATGCCTGGAAAACTGTAGAGATGAGAATGTAAGTCACACTTGTCCATGTGCCCCCACACAAAATGTTTGAACCCATTACATGACTTGTATGGTTCCGCCATTGCGTTGGGTGCCGTGGAACCACCGGACGTTAACCGGGACGATTCTCGCCGCTTCTCGTTTGCATGCCAGCCTCGATACATGGCATCCTTCCACCCCACTCCCTCAGACTCACTGCACATACAACATTGCACCTTATTACCCCTGGCCATGACTGCTAGTGGGTGATGCGTGAACTGTTTTATTGCCTTCGAACACAAAAGAAACGGTCGAAAACGTGGATTTCCTTGTCCAACTATTTGTTTCCCATGCCCAAAGTTGAAAACATGGTGCATTCCAAGAACCTCACTTCATTTCAACAACATTGCACGTTTGGGATCTCAAAAAGCCGGTTCCATTCTCAAGTTGCTTACCAATCTTATGTCGTAGCCGTTTTCGGGCACTTTCAGTCGAGAATAAAGTTTCCTGCCACCTAGGATGCCTGGAAAACTGTAGAGATGACAATGTAAGTCACACTTGGTCATGTGGCCCCACACAAAATGTTTGAACACATTGCATGACTTGTATGGTGCCGCCGTTGCGTTGGGTGCCGTCGAACCACCGGACATTAACCGGGACGATTCTCGCCGCTTCTCGCTTGCATGCCAGCCTTGATACATGCATCCTTCCACCCCACTCCCTCAGACTCACTGCACATACAACATTGCACCTTGTTACCCCTGGCCATGACTGCTAGTGGGTGATGCGTGAACTGGTTTATTGCCTTCCAACGCAAAAGAAACGACCGAAAACGTGGATTTCCTTGGCCAACTTGTTGTTTCCCATGCCCAAAGTTGAAAACATGGTGCATTCCAAGAACCTCACTTCATTTCAACAACATTGCACGTTTGGGATCTCAAAAAGCCGGTTCCATTCTCAAGTTGCTTACCAATCTTATGTCGTAGACGTTTTCGGGCACTTTCGGTCGAGATTAAAGTTTCCAAGAACCTCACTTCATTTGGTCTTCAATTTCCACCATTTATCTGCAAAAAATATGGAAAAACAACTATACAAAAAGAAACCCTAGATTCACACTTGCACCTTGCGTCATAGGGAGGGCAAAAGGGGATCTATAAAAATACACGCTTTGACGCATATCCACTTCCTTCCTTCCTCTATCTCTGCAACCAACTTTCCCCAAAAAACGCATCCTCCCCTCCACTTCCACAGCAAAACCCTCGACGGTTCCCCTGCCCTTCCCACCCGCCATGAAGAGATCACATGAATGCTTCGACGCCCAGGAAGATCAGGAGGTGGCGTCCGTCGTCGCGAGTCCTCTTCTGCTGTCGGCCCAGTCGCGGCTATCTCTGGCATCGGGACTGCTGCTTCCGGCGAGGCCACGCCGGTGGACGCGGCGGTCCGTGATGTCTCTTCGGAGATTGATCAGAACAAGACACTGAGCGGGGACGGAGGGGATGGCCCATCCCACGCCGCCGTGCCATCTGACCTCAAGGCGGCGTACAAGGATATTGAGGACAGGTACGAGGAAGCAGCTGAATATGCCATGTGGGGGCACGTCTCCGCTAAGCCGACCACCGCTCCGACCGCCACGCCGACCGCTGCGCCGACTGCCGCGCCGACAGAGGTACATCCCTCTTGCATAACTAGATCTAGTTTTAGTGAACTTGCTATGGTTAGTCTGTGATATCCAGGGTTCCTAGTGGTAGTACAAGCTCGAATCAACCATTGTTTCTATGTTCAACTGCCATCGAGTTCTCGTGATTTGGGTATGAACCGAACTGAAGCATTCCTTCAATTGCACACCAATCTATTGTTCTTTCTATCTTAAACTGCCGACGAGTTTTAGTACCCAAATTATTTAGTAATATCCGGGCTTTCGTAATTTGGGTATGAACAGAACCATCCCTTGAACTAAAGGAGTAGCAGATAAACAAGTCTTCGTACATAGAAACAATTGCACATCAATTCATAGACGGCTACAATTGCATATCAATTTTTATTTGGAAGATATAGCGGCCTTGTGTAGATAGAAATTGTATTTTTGATAGTGGCCTTGTATTCATAGACAGAGGGAGTAGATCGATTTTGCTTTCTAAATTTATTCTTTTATTCCTCAAGTGTTCTTTACATTTTTTCAAATGCCATTTTATAGCTCCAGATGTAATAATTTTAACTGCAACTTAATATGTCATGTTGTAATAATTGTATCCCAATTTATGGTGTTACAATCTTTTTTGGATTGCAATGATCTTCACATTATTTCAACTGCAATTTCATATCTCATTTTGTAATATTTGTACACTGTGTACTTTATTTTAATAAAATTCAATGAATATAGCTTGGGTAATTAGATCCGCAAGATTTAATTGATCATATTATTATGATGACCTAGATTACCTTTCATATATTTTAATTATCTGATTTTGTTATGAAATACTGGGCTAAGTATAGGTTGTACATTTCATATCCATTCAACTGTTAGAGTAGCAGATAAACATGTCTTCGTACATGCCTTAAATTGCATATCAATTCATAGACAGTTTCAATTGCATATCAATGTACATATCATGTATCTTTGATGGAACACAGCCCAACTATTGCACAATTCTCCCAAAATTTTTTTGTACTAATGATTATCTGTACTGATCAAACTAGATGTTTCAGAATTTAGTGATGTAGGTAATTCATGGAGTACTAGCCGATAGAGATACTCAAAAGAATATGTAACATGCATTTTTCCAGATTTCTTTTCTTGCTACAAACAACATATACTACTTCGTTATTTTATACAAGGACACTAACTCAATTCCTAAATACCAAGAAAAGAAAGCCAACTTTTAAATAGCAGAAACAATTATGTGAATAAACTCTTGTGTTCTGTGCTAATTAAATATTTTGTATGTGGGGCATCTTACTCTATGGTTGCATGGCACATTCACATCAATTGGCACCATTCTACGTGGTAGAATCCAAATCAATTTCTCTTTGGAAGAGATAGCGGCCTTGTATACATAGAAATTGTATTTTTGATAGTGGCCTTGTATTCAAAGACACAGGGAGTAGATCAATTTTTCTTTCTAATTTTATTATTTTATTCCTCAAGTGTTCTTTACATTTTTTCAAATTCCATTTTATATGTCATCATGTAATAATTAGAACTGCAACTTCATATCTCATGTTGAAATAATTGTATAGTGTGTTATCATCCTAGATTCCCCTATTTATGGTGTTACAACCTTTTTTGGGGTTGCAATAATCATCACATTATTTCAACAGCAATTTCATATCTCATTTTGTAATAATTGTACACAGTAGCTTTTAGGTTAATTAAACGTGCATGCTTACATGGATTCTAATTATCTGATTTGGTTATGATATATTGGGTTTAGTATAGGTTGTACATTTCATATCCATTTGAATTCTTCGGCAATAAATGATATCCAAGTCAAAAACGAATGAGGAACTTCAGTTTTCATTTAACGTATTGGTTTATTGCATCTTAGGAGCCGAGAGTTGAAGAAGAGTCATTTGATGGGGGACTGGCTATGTCAGAGGGTTATGGTTCTCTGGATGGAGGCTCTAGAAGGGAATATGCCCGAGAGGCAATAATAAAGTGTTTATTATGCTATTCCTTGTTTATGCTAGATGTTTATTTCTCATGCTAGAATTGTATTAACCGGAAACGTTGATACATGTGTGATTAATAAACAAACCAACGTTCCCAGTGAAGCCTCTCTTTTAACTAGCTCGTTGATTAACAGATGATCAAGGTTTCCTGATCATAGACATTGGATGTTGTTAATAACGGGGTCATGTCATTAGGAGAATAACATGATGAACTGAGACCCTAACTAAGTATAACAATACGATCAAGTCATTTAGTTTTGTTGTTATGTCTTACATTCGGAGTAACATTATTCCTTAGACCATGAGATCATGTCAATCACTGATACCGGAAGGATGCTTTGATGGCATCAAACGTCACACCGTAACAGGGTGACTATAAAGGTGCCGTTGGGTATTCGGAAAATATTAGTCGAGGCTCATGGATCAAGAGTGGGATTTGTCCATCCAATATGACGGAGAGATATACTCAGGGCCCTCTTGGTGATATCACATCGACACCGCTTGCAAGCATGTGATATGATCACAAGTATGTTATATCACGGGAACGAGAAAAGAGTAATTGTCGGGTAACGATATCAAACAAGGTATGGTGGATACCGATGATCGGATCTCGGGGAAGTAAAATATCGCGAGACAAAGGGAAATCATTACGACGTTGAAAGGTTCACACGATCACGAGAGTCATCGTTGAATATATAGGAGTCATCACAGATCTCCAGATCCCGCTGTTGATTATTGATCGGAGAGGAGTCTCGATCATGTCTATATTATTCACGAACCGTAGGGTGACACACTTAAGGTTCGATGAAGCGTTAGAGAGGATACGGAATACCGAAGAATATTTTGGGCAGCTCCAAAAAATTGTTTCGGGGAAAATTGAAATAGTTCAAGGGGTTTTTCATCGAATGGTTGTTAATAGAATTAACAAATGATTCGAGGTGCTGAATGCAAATGTTTGTTAATGGAATTAACAAATATAAATAAAGAAATAAAAATGTTTTATTTATTTATTAAAGAAAAACCTTTGGATTTTCTAAGTGGAAAATTAAGGGAGTATGAGTGGGTGTGAGTGGGGCTTCCACTCACATGAAGAGAGGAAGAGGTGGGGGCACCCATGGCTGGCCGCACCCCCCCTTGGGCTGCCTCCCCCTTCCCTATAAAAGGAGGGTGAGAGCTCTCTCTTCTACACACACTTGCCCACTCCCTTTTCCCTCCACCCGCTGCTCTATTCCATGGTCTCCGGCTTGGCGCAGCCCTGACCGTGGGAATCTTCACGACCACCACGCCGTCGTGCTGTTGAAGTTCCGCGGGGATCCTCTACTTCCGCTACCCGCTGGATCGAGGGAACGGAAGTCTTCATCGAGCTGAACGTGACCGATTACGGAGCCATCGCCGGATTGCGGTGCACTTCCTCTCGCTCGTGATCGGCGTGAGTACGACTACGCCAACAACGAGATTTTATCTCGTACCACTTTGAGTCTTCGAGGGTATGTTATCTCAAGACTCTCTTTCTCCTCGTTGCCTTTCATCTCCTAGATTAGATCTTGGCCATTCGGGTTTATCGCGCGTAGGAAAATTTTTGTTTTCTATGCAACATACCCTTCAGTGGTATCAGAGCCGGATCTATGCGTAGATGAATTGTACGGGTAGAACACATAGGAGTATGTGGGCGTTGATGATCATGTTTTTGCCTCTTTGAGTATTTTATGATCTTAGTGGCATAGTAGGATGAAGCGGCCCGGACTAACTTTACATGTCCACGTACATGTGACTTGTTCCACAACTGACATGCAACTTGTATTGCATAAGTGGCTTGCGGGTGTCTGTTTCTCCTACTATAGTTAAGATCTAATCTACAAAGAGTTGTTAAAAATATGTTTTATCAACGTTGTGGTTCTTGTACGTAGGTATGAACGGTTCTATCCTCGTAAGCCCAAAGCCACATAAAATATGCAAAAAAAAATAGAGGCGTCTAACTTGTTTTTGCAGGGCATGTGATGTGATATGGTCAATATTACAAACGTTATGTATGAGATGATATCTTTTGTAAATTATTGACATACCGGCTGGAGCCATATGGTTGTCTTATTTTATGGCCTGCGTGTTGTATATCATATCCATGTGATATGTTGTAATGGACAATCGAGATGGAGGTGCCACGGACCTTGGTGCCACGCCGGTGGAATGATGGAGATCATACAATGATGCACAAGATGGAGATCAAGTGCAAGAAGGATCATATCATATCACATTATCCATGCATGTGATGTTTATCCTTTTATGCATCTTATTTTTCTTAGATCGCGACGGTAGCATTATAAGATGACCCCTCTCACTTAATATCAAGATAATAATGTGTTCTTCCTTAAGTATGCACCGTTAAGAAAGTTCGTCGTTTTGAGACACCACGTGATGATCGGGTGTGATAGACTCAACGTTCGCATACAACGGGTGTTTTCAAGCCTAGCATGTACAGACATGGCCTTGAAACACAGCAATACTACGGTTCTACTTGGCGAGCCTAGCATGTATAGACATGGCCTCGGAACACGTAACCGAAAGGTAACGTATGAGTCATATGGATGATATGATGAACATGTTGATGTTCGCCTTTGCAACTACACCGTCTCACGTGATGATCGGTTTCGGTGTAGTGAATTTGGTTCGTGTAATCACTAAAGACGACTAAGAGGGATGTTGTTTTTGAGTGGGAGTTCATGGGATAATTTTAGAATTAACTTGAACTTAATTTATAATAAACATAGTCTAAATAGTCTTTGCAAATATGTTGTAGATCATGGCACCACCTACCTTCAATTTCAATATGTTCATGGAGAGAGAGAAATTAGCGAACAATGGGAGCAACTTTACCAACTGGGCACTTAACCTGAGGATTATCCTCACCGCTTGCAAGAAGCTCTATGTTCTTGATGCACCGCTAGGTGACCAGCCCGCTGATGATGCTTCTGATGAAGATAAAAATGTTTATCTGACTCAACAAGAGGACCACAGTATAGTTCATTGCGGCATCCTCTATGGATTAGAGCCAGAGCTGCGAAAACGTTTCGAGAACAACACTGCTTTTTCTACAATGGGAGAATTGAAAATTATTTTCGATTCCCATGCCGCAGTTGAGAGTTATGACGCTTGATGACTCCCAAGTGCAGGAGATCAATTGTAGTACCTTTCGATAAGTATTTGAGTGTCGAACCCACGAGGAGCTGAAGGTAAGCTATCTATTCTCTAAAGCCCTATAAACCTCTTATATGGCTGTTTATGCAAAGCAATAAGTTTGACTAAAAGGAACTAACTAATTAAAAGCAAGTGACGTGGAGTGTGGTTTGTCTAGTAACTAGTGAAGCAAGTTTAAAATGCAAGTAATCCCAAAGCAAGTTTCTAAAGCAAGTTTCTAAGCAAGTTTCACAAGTAGCAAGCAGCAAATATCTCAAGTATCTCAAGGGATCGAGTGTTCTAGCAATAGGTGTTTCGTTCGTGTGGTTGTCACAATTAGTGAAGCACTTGTTTTAGTCTTAGTTGTTTCTTCTAGGCAGGAGCCATGAATAGGTATAGTCAAGTAAATGATCTACAACCCCTTATGATGGATCATGTGGCCAAGTAAATGACTGCACAAGATTGATTAAGACATAAAGTCCCACCATAGCCTTACGTTCTAAGGTCCCCTATATATATCCCCCAATAACTTAACTTTGTGGCTCGGTCTCAGGTTACTGTCACTCCCAAGTCACCACCACTCCATTATGCTACCGGTGATCACCTTACATGCATTCCCCAACATATGCGTGCACTCATATATTGTACATAAAGAAAATCATAGAAGATAACAAACTTGTATGCAACCAATCAACGAACTATTTCACCATTGCCAAGAACAATTCACTACTCAAACATAGACGGGGAGACACAATACATCAAGGGAATATAGTATTGCATCATACATCGTGTTTGCCAAGAGATTACAGTGGAGAGATGCTGTAGATGTTGATGATGAACACGCCGGAGGGGGGTGGAGCCCTCCGGGGGTGATCCCGGCGGCGTTTCCCCCCTCCGATCTTCTCCGGCGATAGCCTTCTATCTATCTGTTTCGTGGTTTCGTCTCTCGGCGCCGCCTCCTCCTCGAAAAGTCCAGGGGACCCTTTATATAGTCGTTTTTAGGTCACGAGACACTCTGGAGAAGAAAGATCGACGGCATCGGAGCCACGGGGGCAAAAAGGGGGCCTCTCACGCGGCCAAGGAATCTTGTAACATCCCAAGTATGAAAAACACCATTACAATGCTTGCTTCTTGTTTAAATTAAATTTGCATCATTTTCCTTCATGAGCATTGCATTTGTTTTCACTTGTTTTCCAATTGAATTTCAAACAAAAATTCAAATCTTTGTTTCATACTTGTTCTGTTACAATTTTTCAAATGAAACTTTCAAATCAAACCATTTATTTGGTTCCAATAAACTTGAAATTCCAAACTATTAACTTGCTTAATTTATCAATAATTCAATTATGGCACATTTCACTCAAATCCATTTAAATTACAAACAACAACAAAATTTAATTTTTTTGAAAAATAAAAGTTTACACAACTGGGCTTTTGTAATAAATAACTTATAAAATTTATCACCAACAATTTTCAACCCCAAAACCCTATTTGAATTTTAAATAGCAATTTCAAATCATTTGGCAATTTCAAAATTTTGAAAATAAGTACACATACTTTTGAATCTTGCTGTTTTGTAAATCAATACAAATTATTATTAAAATAAAAACCCCCAAAAATCCTATTCTATTTTTACCTCTTTTCCTTCCCTACAAAAAAAAAGCAAACAGAAAAAAATAGAAACAGAAAACAGAAAACAAAAAAAAGGGGGAGGGCAGGCCAGCCCAATTGGGCTGAGCCCACCACACCCCCACGAGGCCCAGCCCCCACTTCGGTGTCGTCTTCCTCCTCTGTACGGAGACAGAGGAGGGGAGACATCCCCCACCGAGCAGAAGCTTTTCCTCCTCCCCCTCCTCCATAAAAACCCCCTCGGCCGTGCCCTAGCACTCCTCTCCCTCCTCCATCTCCACCGCCGCCATTTCCTTCTCTCTCCCCTCCTCGATCCCTCTCTGTTTCTTTCTCCCCCTCCACTGCGGCCATGACCGGAAGTTGAGCTTCCCTCGCCGCCGTTCTACCCACCGTCGAGGCTCACTCTTCGCGGGAACGGATCCCCCTCCTCCTCCTCCGCTTTCGCTTCCAGGGAGGAGCCCTGGAGCACCGAATCGCCGCCGCCGAGTCGCATGTCGCCGCCGTTTCCCCCACGTCGAGCCACTGCAACACCTGAAACCGGTGGTGAGCACGCCCCTCTGCCCTTCTCCTCCTTCCCCTCTACATCCTCGAACCGCGAGCACGCAGCACGACGCTCACGCGGGCGCAGCAGCACAGGATCGCCGCGGTCATCGCCGGCGTTCTCCTCCCCGTTCGCCGTTCGGTCACTGATCGATGTTCAGTTTCGTCAGGGTAAAGTCCGAGACTTTACCTCAAAACCGCACGATCCCTGTATCCATCACAAACCGAATAGCAGCCCAGTGGTCACGCGCAGCGCACGCGCACCCGCGGTCGCGGGTTCGAATCCCCCCCGTGCGGGATTAAAACCCTTTTTCATTTTATTTTTTCCAGATCCAGAAACAATCCCTTTTCGCACACAGGTCCTTGTGGTTCACAGATCCGTCCCTGTTAATATTTTCCTAGTCCCTGTAATTTAATAAAATTGGCAGATTATCAAATAAACTTTGTAATTTAATAACTTTTGCTTGGAAACTCAAATTGCAAAACTTTCAACATGAAAACCACTCCATTTTAAATGCTCTACCACATTATCAACTTTATTTCTGTTTTTGAATGATTGAAAATGCTGAAAACATTTATTACTTGTTAAATGCCTTAAATATTGCAAAATTCATAACTTGGGCATAAAAATTCCAAATTCAACAAATAAAATATGTTTTCTATACCAAATTAAATTCTCTACATGTTTAAACCATTTGCATACTGTTTTGAACCTTTCAAATGGTTTCAAAAATTCAAATTCAAACCACTCTTTCAAATTTGGTCAAATTCATAACTAATTCAAATTTAATTCAAATGGCACATGCAAAATTGAACAAGCTTTCCAAATATAAACTTTGTTTCCTGTTTTGAATAATTAAAATTGGTTCAATAATTTAAATCTTGTTTAAATCATTTAAAATTGCTAAATTAATAACTTGGTCAAACTAAATTCTTTTTGAACATATAAAATATGTTTTCCATTCCATTTTTCATGAACTTTGCAAATATCAACTTTGTGTTATGTTTTAAATAAATTAAATTGCTGAAAACAACTGTTTCTTAATTAATGCATGTAAAATTGTCAAATTAATAACTTGCTACTTTTAAATCCATTTTCAACAAATGATATATGTATTCCATCTAAAATTTGGTGTTCTTTCCAAATATGAATTTTGTTATATGTTTTGAACAATTAAAATGGGTGAACACAGCAAATGCGTGTGTAACTCATTTAAGAAGCCAAATTTCATAACTTGATAAATAAAATTCCAAACTTGGTAAACAACATTTCAAATTGAAGCTATTATTGTTTTCTTGTTGTTTTCATCATCCATGCATCATTCTAATCAACTTTCACATGATAATTATTTGTAGATCATTTAAGTCAACATTAATTCATGGGCCTTTCCATATGCAATCCAAATTGCATATGGGCCCATTTAAATATGGTTACCATGTCAACTAGCTTATCTTGATGCATCAATTAAATTGCCATGCATCATCCCATGTTTGTGCATTATGCCATGTTATTGATTGTTTGTCTCTCTGCGTTGTTTGTTTGCTTCTTCTCGAATAGACGACGACGTTGAGACAGACGAGGTTTACGACACTACTTCAGAGGAGTTAGCCCAGTACCAGGCTACTGAGTTTGCAGGCAAGTATTCACTCACCTGAACCATTGTGTCCTTTCCACACTGGATACCGATACTTTCCGTTGTCTAATCTGCTAGCCTTAAGATTCGTTGCTTGTGTTCCGATCCTATCACATGTTATCCTGTAACCCTGATATAGCCTATCCTCCACACCTATAACCCCGTTGCTTGTTGCCCGTGTCTTACTAGCATGCTTAGGGTTGTTTATGCTCGAGTCTGATGTCCGTTATTACTGTTACCATATTTACTATGTTCTGGGGGCTCGATGTTTAAACAACAACCTGTTAATGATTGAGGTAATGCTAATTTGATGATAAGGCACCGGCAGGAGGCCGGGTATGGTTTTGAGGCCTGCTAGTGTCGAACTCAGAAAAAGTTCTTGTCCTCTGGATCCATGTTGAGCGCGCTAACCGCATGTGGGAAGCGTGTATGGGCGCCCCCCGCAACTCTGATTCGATTCGCATCTCGTCCAAATCGCCACACTTAGTTCGGGCTTTCCATTTGATGCACGCATATGCAGGTACGAACCCTCGGCGCCAGGGTGGAACTTTTATAGTCGGCATTTAGGGCGGCATGGTCTTCCAGTGCTATGAGGGTCCCCCTTTTCTTCGTGGGGGCTCGATTAGCCGCGCATGCACAACACGTGGTTCTTTGGGCTTGATGCGAAGAAGAGTTGGGTTGTGTTGAGTGCCTCACTTGGTGGGTTTGATCCCCGTCTGGCGGGATATTCTTACGTGTACGGCCAAATTGGTGCACCCCTGCAGGGTTAAATCTTCTCGAGAAGCCGTGTTGTCCGCGGTTATGGATGACTTGGTGATAGGGCTGGCTAACAAGGATTAGACAACTTACACCTAAGTAATGATAATCTGACTAGTAATAGGCTTATTGACACAATAACTTGAACCTTCATTAATCCAACTGTGTGGGTTATCCTCGGATTGCTTCTTTGGATAAGGGGCGAGATCCAGGATGGGTTTGTTTGAGGTTAGTGGTAGTTGGTTCCGATGCGCTATCGTATCCCTTTCTTTTAGCCGGATGTTGTAGCGTGTCTCTGTAGTTGGTTAGGGCAGCCCGCTGCCGCACCTTTGCATCACCTATCTTCCGTTGAACCCAAAGTATCTGTACTTGGTGTTGTCGGGTACACTTTGGTATCTTGTGCGTCTTGCTTGCCAGTACTCGTCTGTACTAACCCCTTTGGGGCTGCGTGTTCTGCAGACTACGTTTCCGAGGATCCCCATGGTGGCTACTACGTGGAGTATGACGAGGCTGCTGACGAGTAGACAGCGGACCCGGGCAGGATCCGAGACTTCGTGGATGGGCTCCGTACTTTCGTTTCCGACCTCTTAGGCCTATTTGGATCTTGTCTGTACTCAGACACTTTGGATGCTTCCGCTGTGATGTAATGATGGCTTGTTGGGACATGTGTCCTCTGCATGATTGTATTTGCTATCTCTGCTCTAGTGAGAGCTATTTGCCACTTATTTCTATTTCTTTGTGTCTTAGAGATTTGTTGTGATATCACTTGTTCAAATGCCGTTGACGTACCATGTGTGTATGTTATGAAGTACGTCAATGGAAGTATTCGGATTTCTATGGGATGGTTTGCGCAGACGATGAATAGTAGAGGTTGGTTGTCACATGTATACGTGTTGGCCTACTCGTAAGAGGTGCGGGTGCAGGTAGGCCCCGTAATCCAATCATCTACTGTTTAGCGGGCTGTGAGTATCCTCTAGAAGTCCGGGTGCGACAAATGGTATCAGAGGCTGTCTGCCTGTAGGATCCCTTTTACTGGTCGCAGTTGAGTCTAGAAACTATTTTGTAGCTATATAGGAAAAATGAAACGTGAGAGTAGGAATTATTTTTTCTTTTATTTCTTTCCCCACCCACCCTCCCTTTTTCTGGTAAGGAAGTGCAACGTTGTTTTCTCTTCTCATCTAAACTTTCAAGTTAGGATTTCACGTATCCTGGTTTCTCTAGGATAGTTATATCTACTAGACCATAGGAATGGAGGTGGTTGTGACATGATTTATCATGTTGCCTACTCACGATTGAGAACGGAGGCACATAAGCCCCAGAAGCAGATCCTCTATTCCTTAAGCAGTAGATATTGATCCTTTAGAAGCCGGATGGGTTTTCCGTAGTACCTCAGGAGTGTTTGGTCTCGTGTTTCCCAAATGTTGCTTCGATATCCTGTTCTTCTCAACATCCTTTTCGTCCGTTGAAACCTTGTTGTTGCTTGCCACTTCAGTTTTTCTACCGGCGTCTAATCAAGCTTCCCCGATCATCTGCAGACGGATCTCAGGTTCTACCCACAGGTGGTTCGTATGACTCGTTGCGAGAGCACTGCCGGTTATCCGGAGATGCTGAGAGACATGGTCACTTTTCTGGGGTTCCGTTGGGCACCAGAGTACCAGGTCTACGAGCAGCAGCGAGAGTTTGAGCAGACCTACTACCAGGCTATCGTCTACATTCTGTCAGATGATGGCATGAGCGTAGTCCACCGCTACGAGGCAGTGGGTTCCACAGTGGATATGGCTGTGCAGCAGGCAGCTTATGTGAGCCTCACCGTCCTTCGTGCTGACTACTGGGGATTTGACGATTCTATCTATCGCCACATCCCCCGTGGTTACATCACTTCGGAGGGAGATCACTTCACTCTCTATGACAACTTGGATGTTTACGAGCATGATAACTCCAGGCCGCACACCACCGCTCAGTTTGTGAGACACAGTGACGCAGTTGCCCGCACACTATCTCAGGAGTTGGCTTCAGTCAGAGAGCAGCTTTACCTTGCTCTGACTCGTCTGGCGACCTACACCACAGACTTTGTTGGAGACGAGCGCTTTGCACGTTTCGATCAGCCAGTTGGGCGTCGCCTGCCAGATGCTGGAGGTTACGAGCCGATCAGAGGTCCACTCCTTAACCTTGGTGCTGGTTACACTGGGATTCCACGCTTTGGAGCACAGGGAGTCGACGCTATGTACTTCACCACGCCTAGAGTCGGTCTCAGACCATGTCAGATCTACGTGGATCGTCGTTCCACCTACTTTCGTGGGCGTGCTCCTCACCGTACCTCTCGCCGTACTCCTAGCCGCCGTCCTGCGTGATGAGCATGGGAGTACCGATGTATCCATTCTTAGCTATGTTTAGTTATCCTTTGGCATTCGAACCATTTATGGTGTGTTGGATATTCTGATGTATTTGAACATGTGATCGTGAACCTTGTGGTTGTCTATTCATGCGTCCGAATAATCTCTCTTTCGGTTTCCAAGTCTATCCTTTTCTATTGTTGTGCTAAAATGCATTTCCATCCAGGATGCCGCCAACAAGGAACAACACGCCCGAGCCACCGCCAATCGCGGAGCTGTTGACTCAGATGTCCCAAGTCATGACGCAGATGGCCCAGTTTCAGGCTAATCAGCACATCAACCAGACAGCTCCACGAGTCAGCATCAAGGAGTTTCTCAGTCTGGGCTCAAGAGCTTTCGTGGCCACACGCGAGCCTCTAGACGCTGATGACTGGATCCGTGAGATAGCCAAGGCTCTGGAGATTGCACACGTAGCTGAAGAAGACAAGGTCAAGTATGCCTCCTATCTGCTGAAGGGTCAGGCAGCTACTTGGTGGGAAAACTTCCAGGCCATGAGAACTGGCATGCCAGTCACGTGGGATTGTTTCAAGGAAGCCTTCCTGAAGCACCACATTCCAGATGGTCTCATGGAAAGAATGCGTGAAGAGTTTTGCTCTCTCAAGCAGGGCAAGTTGGACGTCATCGGGTATCAGAGTGAGTTCAATCGCCTCGCTCGATACGCTGGAGATGAGGTGTCCACTGAAGCTAAAAAGATGGCAAGGTTCCGCAGAGGCTTTAACCCGGAACTCAAGTATGCCCTCACCAATGTCAAGGCCAACAGCTTCGAGGATCTCGTTAACACCGCGCTCAATGAAGAAAATGGGCGCAAGGCGTTCGAGGAGTCTCGCAAGCACTCGCGTGAGGGTGGTTCCTCCTCCAACATGACCACCCCTCCGCAGAAGCGCCGCATCTGGGTACCAAATGGTGCTGTCACTCGGGCTCCATACGCCCAAACTTCTCTAGGCTTTGCTCCACGCCCACCCAACCCTGCTCAGCTACATGATCAAAGGGCTTCGATGGGGCAGCCAAGGCCAGGGCCTCCTCGTGTCGTCACATGCTACAAGTGCAAGCAGACGGGGCACTACGCCAACAAGTGCACGCAGAGGCAGCTACCACCACCACCACCTCGTCCTAACACAAACCAGGCAATGGTGCGTGCTCCCCCGCCTAAGGCCTTCAACTCCAACAACAGGCCTGTCGGGAGGACCGCAAGGGTGAATCATGTCAAGATCGACAAAGCTGAGGAAGCTCCTGACGTCGTTCTCGGTACATTTCCCGTAAACTCTAATCCAGCTAAAGTGTTGTTTGATACCGGAGCATCACATTCTTTCGTGTCAAAGATCTTTGCGACAGCAATTAAACTCCCTTTTGTTGGTTTGGGTTCCCCGCTAGTGGTCAACTCCCCTGGAGCAACTATGCAAACTTCCAAGATCAGTCACAAAAATCAAATTCTAATTGGAGGCCACATATTCCTTGCTTCCCTCATACTGCTTGGCAATTCTGACATTGATGTCATTCTTGGTATGGACTGGCTGAAGGCCAATAAAGCAAGAATTGACTGTGCTCAAAAGTCAATAACTCTGTCCCACCCTTCTGGCCAGATAATCTATTCTCCACATGAATCAAGTTCCATTCAGCTATGCACCCTCAATGAAAAACCTCTACCTTCACTGGAAAATGTTCCGGTGGTTTGCGATTTCCCTGACGTCTTTCCAGAAGAGTTGCCAGGAATGCCTCCGGACAGAGCTGTTGAGTTCGTGATCAAACTTGAACCAAGTACTGCTCCAATCTCTAAGCATCCTTACAAGATAGGAACTCCCGAGCTGAAGTTGTTGAAGGAACAAATTGATATGTACATGGAAAAAGGTTACATTCAACCTAGTTCCTCAGCTTGGGGTTGCCCAACTCTGTTCGTTGCGAAGAAGGATCAAACAAAGAGACTCGTTGTTGACTATCGTCCTCTTAACGAGAAGACTATCAAAAACAAGTATCCAATTCCTCGCATCGATGATCTTTTTAATCAACTTGCTGGAGCCTCAATATTCTCCAAGTCGGACTTGAGAATGGGTTACCATCAAATAAAGATCAGAAAAGAGGATATTCCAAAGACAGCCTTCACCACTCGCTACGGTCTATATGAATTCACCATCATGTCCTTTGGTCTTGCCAATGCACCGGCGACCTTCTCTCGACTCATGAATTCTGTCTTCCATGAATACCTCGACAAGTTCGTTGTGGTATATCTTGATGACATTCTTGTCTACTCAAAATCCGAGGAAGAACATGAAGAACATCTTCGTCTAACTCTCATGAAGCTTCGCGAGCATCGCCTCTATGCCAAGTTCTCCAAATGTGAGTTTTGGATTTCCGAAGTTGCTTACCTTGGTCATGTCATCTCTGCCAAGGGCATAGCCATTGATCCAGAAAAGGTTAAAGCAATTGTTGATTGGAAACCTCCACGGATGGTGAAGCAAGTAAGAAGTTTTCTTGGCTTGGCTAGCTATTGCCGTCGTTTCGTCCCAAACTTCTCCAAGATTGCCAAACCTCTCACTGACCTCACAAAGAAGGACAAGAAGTTCGTCTGGTCTCCACAATGTGATGAAAGCTTCAATCTCCTGAAGACTAAACTCACTTCTACACCAGTTCTGGTTGGCCCAGATCCTTCCAAACCTTTCCAAATATTCTGTGATGCTTCTCTCCAAGGTCTAGGTGCAGTTCTTATGCAAGAACGTCAAGTTGTAGCTTATGCTCCACGTCAGTTGAACACACATGAGCTCAACTATCCGACTCATGACCTTGAACTTGCAGCAGTTGTGTTTGCCCTCAAGAAATGGAGACAATACTTGTTGGGTAATCGCACTAAAATCTTTTCCGATCATAAGAGTCTGAAGTACATCTTCACTCAACCAGACATAAACCTCAGACAAAGGAGATGGATTGAAAAGATCAAAGACTTTGATCTTACCATTTCTTACACTCCAGGCAAGGCTAATGTTATGGCCGATGCTCTCAGTCGCAAGTCGTATTGCAATAATCTCATGATCATGGAAAACCAACCTCCTCTTCATGAAGAATTCCAAAAGCTGAACCTTGGTCTTGTTCCTCAAGGCTATCTTGCAAACTTGACAGCCAGTCCAACTCTCGAGGACAAGATTCGTTCTGAACAACTTCGTGATGCTGAAATCAAGAAGATTGTAGAACACATCAAAGCAGGCAATGAGAAATTTGAGTGCTTCTTAATTGATGACAAGGGAACTGTGTTCTTCGAAGGACGCATTGCAGTTCCTCAAATTCAAAGTCTCAAAGATGTCATTCTCAAGGAGGCTCATGAAACTCCTCTCTCCATACACCCTGGAAGTACAAAGATGTACCAGGATCTCAAGACACTGTATTGGTGTCCTAGCATGAAACGTGAAATTGCTCAATACGTTTTTGAATGCGACGTTTGTCAACGTGTTAAGGCAGTTCATCAGAAAACAGTCGGTCTTCTCCAACCTCTGAAAATACCTGAGTGGAAGTGGGACATGATTGAAATGGACTTCGTCACTGGTTTCCCAAAGTCCAAGAGGGGCAACGATGCAATCTTCGTTGTCATTGATCGACTCACTAAAGTAGCTCACTTCTTTCCTGTCAAAGAGACAATCTCAGCTAGTCAGTTAGCAGAACTCTACACAGCAAAGATTGTTCCTCTTCATGGTGTTCCATTGGAAATAAGCTCAGACCGTGGAAGCATATTCACTTCTCATTTCTGGAAAAGCTTTGAAGAAGCCTTGGGCACCAAGCTTCTGTTCAGCACAGCCTACCATCCTCAGTCTCAAGGGCAAGTCGAAAGAGTCAATCAGATTCTCGAGGATATGCTCAGAGCATGTGGTCTCTCTTTTGGCATGAAATGGGAGGAATGTCTTCCATATGCTGAATTCTCCTACAACAACAGCTTCCAGGCAAGCCTAGGCATGGCACCATTTGAGGCTCTCTATGGCCGCAGATGCAGGAGTCCAATCAATTGGTCTGGAGCTGGTGAACGTTCACTCTTAGGCCCTGACATTGTTAAGGAGGCCGAAGAGAAAGTTCGCATCATTCGTGACAATCTCAAGATTGCTCAGTCTCGTCATAAAAGCTACTATGACAGCAAACACAGGGACATGGTCTATGCACCTGGAGACAAAGCATATCTCCGTGTAACTCCCCTCAGAGGCACTCATCGTTTTGGTGTCAAAGGAAAGCTTGCACCAAGATATATTGGTCCCTTCAACATTCTCTCAAGGCGTGCGGAAAATGCCTATCGTCTTGAACTTCCAGAAAAGCTATCCAAGGTGCACGATGTGTTTCACGTGTCACAGCTCAAGAGGTGCTTCAAAGATCCAGGTCGTGCAGTTGATCATGATTCCATTGAACTGCAAGAATACCTCTCTTATGAGGAGCACCCTATTCGCATTCTCGATGAGACCGAGCGCAAAACTCGCAACAAGAGCACCAAGTTCTTAAAAGTGCAGTGGTCTCATCATTCCGATAAAGAGGCAACGTGGGAGACCGAAGAGGATCTTCGCAAGAAGTATCCGGACCTTTTCTCTTCTCAGTAGGAATCTCGGGGCGCGATTCCTTCAAGGGGGGGGGGGCGTTTTGTAACATCCCAAGTATGAAAAACACCATTACAATGCTTGCTTCTTGTTTAAATTAAGTTTGCATCATTTTCCTTCATGAGCATTGCATTTGTTTTCACTTGTTTTCCAATTGAATTTCAAACAAAAATTCAAATCCTTGTTTCATACTTGTTCTGTTACAATTTTTCAAATGAAACTTTCAAATCAAACCATTTATTTGGTTCCAATAAACTTGAAATTCCAAACTATTAACTTGCTTAATTTATCAATAATTCAATTATGGCACATTTCACTCAAATCCATTTAAATTACAAACAGCAACAAAATTTAATTTTTTTTGAAAAATAAAAGTTTGCACAACTGGGCTTTTGTAATAAATAACTTATAAAATTTATCACCAACAATTTTCAACCCCAAAGCCCTATTTGAATTTTAAATAGCAATTTCAAATCATTTGGCAATTTCAAAATTTTGAAAATAAGTACACATACTTTTGAATCTTGCTGTTTTGTAAATCAATAAAAATTATTATTAAAATAAAAACCCCCAAAAATCCTATTCTATTTTTACCTCTTTTCCTTTCCTACAAAAAAAAACCAAACAGAAGAAAAAATAGAAACAGAAAACAGAAAACAAAAAAAGGGGGGGGGAGGGCAGGCCAGCCCAATTGGGCTGAGCCCACCACACCCCCACGAGGCCCAGCCCCCACTTCGGTGTCGTCTTCCTCCTCTGTATGGAGACAGAGGAGGGGAGACATCCCCCACCGAGCAGGAGCTTTTCCTCCTCCCCCTCCTCCATAAAAACGCCCTCGGCCGTGCCCTAGCACTCCTCTCCCTCCTCCATCTCCACCGCCGCCATTTCCTTCTCTCTCCCCTCCTCGATCCCTCTCTGTTTCTTTCTCCCCCTCCACCGCGGCCATGGCCGGAAGTTGAGCTTCCCTCGCCGCCGTTCTACCCACCGTCGAGGCTCACTCTTCGCGGGAACGGATCCCCCTCGTCCTCCTTCTCCGCTTTCGCTTCCAGGGAGGAGCCCTGGAGCACCGAATCGCCGCCACCGAGTCGCCTGTCGCCGCTGTTTCCCCCACGTCGAGCCACTGCAACACCTGCAACCGGTGGTGAGCACGCCCCTTTGCCCTTCTCCTCCTTCCCATCTGCATCCTTGAACCGCGAGCACGCAGCAGCACAGGATCGCCGCGGTCATCGCCGGCGTTCTCCTCCCCGTTCGACGTTCGGTCACTGATCGATGTTCAGTTTCGTCAGGGTAAAGTCCGAGACTTTACCTCAAAACCGCACGATCCGTGTATCCATCACAAACCGAATAGCAGCCCAGTGGTCACGCGCAGCGCACGCGCACCCACGGTCGCGGGATCGAATCCCCCCGCGCGGGATTAAAACCCTTTTTCATTTTATTTTTTCTAGATCCAGAAACAATCCCTTTTCGCACACAGGTCCTTGTGGTTCACAGATCCGTCCCTGTTAATATTTTCCTAGTCCCTGTAATTTAATAAAATTGGCAGATTATCAAATAAACTTTGTAATTTAATAACTTTTGCTTGGAAACTCAAATTGCAAAACTTTCAACATGAAAACCACTCCATTTTAAATGCTCTACCACATTATCAACTTTATTTCTGTTTTTGAATAATTGAAAATGCTGAAAACATTTATTACTTGTTAAATGCCTTAAATATTGCAAAATTCATAACTTGGGCATAAAAATTCCAAATTCAACAAATAAAATATGTTTTCTATACCAAATTAAATTCTCTACATGTTTAAACCATTTGCATACTGTTTTGAACCTTTCAAATGGTTTCAGAAATTCAAATTCAAACCACTCTTTCAAATTTGGTCAAATTCATAATTAATTCAAATTTAATTCAAATGGCACATGCAAAATATGTTTTCCATGCAAAATTGAACAAGCTTTCCAAATATAAACTTTGTTTCCTGTTTTGAATAATTAAAATTGGTTCAATAATTTAAATCTTGTTTAAATCATTTAAAATTGCTAAATTAATAACTTGGTCAAACTAAATTCTTTTTGAACATATAAAATATGTTTTCCATTCCATTTTTCATGAACTTTGCAAATATCAACTTTGTGTTATGTTTTAAATAAATTAAATTGCTGAAAACATCTGTTTCTTAATTAATGCATTTAAAATTGTCAAATTAATAACTTGCTCATTTTAAATCCATTTTCAACAAATGAAATATGTATTCCATCTAAAATTTGGTGTTCTTTCCAAATATGAATTTTGTTATCTGTTTTGAACAATTAAAATGGGTGAAAACAACAAATGCTTGTGTAACTCATTTAAGAAGCCAAATTTCATAACTTGATAAATAAAATTCCAAACTTGGTAAACAACATTTCAAATTAAAGCTATTATTGTTTTCTTGTTGTTTTATCATCCATGCATCATTCTAATCAACTTTCACATGATGGTTATTTGTAGATCATTTAAGTAAACATTAATTCATGGGCCTTTCCATATGCAATCCAAATTGCATATGGGCCCATTTAAATATGGTTACCATGTCAACTAGCTTATCTTGATGCATCAATTAAATTGCCATGCATCATCCCATGTTTGTGCATTATGCCATGTTATTGATTGTTTGTCTCTCTGCGTTGTTTGTTTGCTTCTTCTCGAATAGACGACGACGTTGAGACAGACGAGGTTTACGACACTACTTCAGAGGAGTTAGCCCAGTACCAGGCTACTGAGTTTGCAGGCAAGTATTCACTCACCTGAACCATTGTGTCCTTTCCACACTGGATACCGATACTTTCCGTTGTATAATCTGCTAGCCTTAAGATTCGTTGCTTGTGTTCCGATCCTATCACATGTTATCCTGTAACCCTGATATAGCCTATCCTCCACACCTATAACCCCGTTGCTTGTTGCCCATGTCTTACTAGCATGCTTAGGGTTGTTTATGCTCGAGTCTGATGTCCGTTATTACTGTTACCATATTTACTATGTTCTGGGGGCTCGATGTTTAAACAACAACCTGTTAATGATTGAGGTAATGCTAATTTGATGATAAGGCACCGGCAGGAGGCCGGGTATGGTTTTGAGGCCTGCTAGTGTCAAACTCAGGAAAAGTTCTTGTCCTCTGGATCCATGTTGAGCGCGCTAACCGCATGTGGGAAGCGTGTATGGGCGCCCCCCGCAACTCTGATTCGATTCGCATCTCGTCCAAATCGCCACACTTAGTTCGGGCTTTCCATTTGATGCACGCATATGCAGGTACGAACCCTCGGCGCCAGGGTGGAACTTTTGTAGTCGGCATTTAGAGCGGCGTGGTCTTCCAGTGCTATGAGGGTCCCCCTTTTCTTCGTGGGGGCTCGATTAGCCGCGCACGCACATCACGTGGTTCTTTGGGCTTGATGCGAAGAAGAGTTGGGTTGTGTTGAGTGCCTCACTTGGTGGGTTTGATCCCCGTCTGGCGGGATATTCTTACGTGTACGACCAAATTGGTGCACCCCTGCAGGGTTAAATCTTCTCGAGAAGCCGTGTTGTCCGCGGTTATGGATGACTTGGTGATAGGGCTGGCTAACAAGGATTAGACAACTTACACCTAAGTAATGATAATCTGACTAGTAATAGGCTTATTGACACAATAACTTGAACCTTCATTAATCCAACTGTGTGGGTTATCCTCGGATTGCTTCTTTGGATAAGGGGAGAGATCCAGGATGGGTTTATTTGAGGTTAGTGGTAGTTGGTTCTGATGCGCTATCTTATCCCTTTATTTTAGCCGGATGTTGTAGCGTGTCTCTGTAGTTGGTTAGGGCAGCCCGCTGCCGCACCTTTGCATCACCTATATTCCGTTGAACCCAAAGCATATGTACTTGGTGTTGTCGGGTACACTTTGGTATCTTGTGCGTCTTGCTTGCCAGTACTCGTCTGTACTGACCCCTTTGGGGCTGCGTGTTCTGCAGACTACGTTTCCGAGGATCCCCATGGTGGCTACTACGTGGAGTATGACGAGGCTGCTGACGAGTAGATAGCGGACCCGGGCAGGATCCGAGACTTCGTGGACGGGCTCCGTACTTTCGTTTCCGGCCTCTTAGGCCTATTTGGATCTTGTCTGTACTCAGACACTTTGGATGCTTCCGCTGTGATGTAATGATGGCTTGTTGGGACATGTGTCCTCTACATGATTGTATTTGCTATCTCTGCTCTAGTGAGAGCTATTTGCCACTTATTTCTATTTCTTTGTGTCTTAGAGATTTGTTGTGATATCATTTGTTCAAATGTCGTTGACGTACCATGTGTGTATGTTATGAAGTACGTCAATGGAAGTATTCGGATTTCTATGGGATGGTTTGCGCAGACGATGAATAGTAGAGGTTGGTTGTCACGCGTATACGTGTTGGCCTACTCGTAAGAGGTGCGGGTGCAGGTAGGCCCCGTAATCCAATCATCTACTGTTTAGCGGGCTGTGAGTATCCTCTAGAAGTCCGGGTGCGACAAATCTGGCCGCGTGGAGGGTCCTCTTTGCCACCTGGTTGGCCTTTTGGCCCTCTACTTTGGCCCATGGTCTTCGTCTCGAAAATTCTGAACCGTGCTCTTTGGCCTTGCCCTTTTTGGAGTCCCGAAGCTCCCGGAAAGTCTGAAACACTAAAAAGTACGTTTTCTGGAAAAACAGGGTTAGAACCAAAAGAAGGGGGATTGTTTAGAAAATCCCCCAAATCATTATAAAACATGAATATAAGTTGCTAATATGTAGGAAAAACAAGTAATAACATGCAAAGTTCATGTATGCATTTTACATGCATCAACATCCCCAAGCTTAACCCATGCTCGTCCTCGAGTATGAAGGTGATAAAACTAACATGGACTTTGCATATTGAAACAATCATGGGATATCAAGGATTATTATTCATGCTACGTATAATCAAATGATTAATACTAGAAATGAGTAGCAATATACAATTCATGTTGTAAGAAATATCAAATATGCAAGCAAATATGCTTCATGAAAGTTCACAAAGTGTATAATGAAATAAAAGCACTATGGACCAAATGCATACACAAAATGAAAAATAAAATCCTATATTGGTCAAACAATAGCATAATGGAAAATAGAAAATATGGTGGACACTTTGGAGAAAACTGAGTATAGGTAAAACATGATCAAGTCTTATTTAGCCTCTAAATTATTCAACTAAAATTACTAATTGAAATGTGGTATCCATTGATCTAGGACTCTCATTGCTCCTTTATCACTAGCATCTTAAATGGTGAATGTTGAAGTAATGTGAATGACAAGGTGGTTGAAAGCCTCATGCCCTGTGAGTGTGAAAACCTACTCCATGATTACTCAACTTAAGATTCCTAATAAGCTTTGTACAAGCATAATAAGTATTAATGACATCATAGAGAACCGCAAAGAGGTACCTCTTGCCCCATGACATGGAAACAAGCCCATGTCACAATGACAAGACAAACAAACGGAGTAGACTCATCATCCTTTTTATTTTCATTCACTATTATGCATAGCTTCTTATTTTATTGTAGGATGTGTTGTAGAGTCACTCAAGCTGTAAGTAAATTTCCACCATGATAAAGCATGGCTTGGGTTAGCGGCCCAATGCGTTTCTCTAGTCATATAGATACTTACTCATCAAAACTTATTATTCCTCTATTTCATTTCGGCATGACAGGAGTCCAAAAACAAAAGTACATGATATCAATCAAATGTAAATTTTTGTGCAATGTTGAAAGCTTTCCGGTGATACACGTTTATAGCTAGCTCCCAACCACACACTTGTCAAACGCAAAACTTGTGGCTCCCATTATTGGGTCATGTTTATTAGATGCATAAAAAGTAAAGTGTGCCTTCAAAAGTTCGTGAGAGTCCTATCCCAAGTTCAACCCATGACAATTAATAAAGTTAATATCTTAATTTAGAACATAAATAACACAATAACATGGTGAACATACTCGGAATAGCAATGAAGCTAATGGGAAGATATGGTGGACTCACTGGAAATACTTGGCTAAGGAGTGTTGGAAACAAGTTTTTACTTGTTGGAATTTTTAAATTTTTGGCTAGCAAGAGGGAGATAGTTGACCAGCTACTATGCATGAATATGTCCATAGAACTACTCATTTCATGACAAACTAAATAAACCAGCAATTAACATCAAGGACATGAATAAGAGATAGCTCAAGACAACATTATTGCAAATTTCTACACATAAAAAGCCTATAAATCATGCAAACATATGTAGCTCTTCAAATCAACCATGGAATCCCTATTCCAAGTCATGATACTAGCATCCAATACATTCCAACCCCAAACTCCAGTAGCTCAATCTCATATAAAATGATGGGTGTGGTCTTATCAAAACAAAAATAAAAACAAAAACTAGACGCTTCAAGTCTCTACGATAAATGCTTTGCTTAGAAAAACAGAAAGTAGACGTGTGCTAACCAAAAGAGTGTAGCTCCAGTGGGGTGTTCATAACATCCCCAAGCTTATGGCTTTCACCATTCTTGGATGTCTTGAGGCGCAGCTCCTCTATTCCCTGTGAAAAAACTTCACAAAACATGTTTCTCCCATTCTTTTTCTGTGGGGTGAGATTAGCAAGGACAAACAAATCACATGATTGCTGTGCAAAATTCCAAACCAAATGCTCCAGTAGATAGGCAATAAGGTTCATTATGTTGTATGTTAACTCTCTTGCTTGAAAGAATCATGGAAATTTGATTCCCAAGCCCAAAGAGTGCATAAAACAAAAGAAGGCAGAATCTGTCCAGAAAAGCAGCAGCAGCAAAACGAACGTTTTTCCCTAAGCTAGACTCGTCAAAAAATTAAGCCAATTTTGGTGCTTACAGAGGACGAAAAGTTGCAGAACATACTAAAAAATTAGCTCAATCCGCATACCAATAAAAAACGTAAAATCATACGGCGAGCAGACTCGTGCTGAAACAGAAATTTCATGCACTAGGATAGCAACTTATAAGTCCAAATGGGTTTGACTTGACTCTTTATTGAAAACTCCAGAATTGAAACAAAAAAAACTAATCCCTTGAAACAGCAAGAGGACACTAGGAAAATCCAAACAAAAACAACCGGGTTGCCTCCCGTAAAACGCTTTCTTTATAGCCATATAGCTAGGCTTTACTTACTTAACATCATGATGGTTGGAGTGAGGTGGCTCGGCATCCCCAAGCTTGGATTCTTGTACTTATTTGATACATGTAGGGTGATCCCAGGGGTACATCCCCAAGCTTGATTTGTTGTCCCTCTTAATCTTTGTTCATCTCACTCAACTCTTCCTCCTGAAAATTCTTCTTACACAAATCTCAACATAAAACTTGATTAGAGGGGTTAGTGCCTCCATAAATAAAATCCACATAGGTACAACAAAGACACATCACGATTTAATTCTAAATATTAACTACTGTTACTACAGTTGCATTGCTCCTTGATCAAAAGAACCACACAAAACACAAGTAATGAGAGCAATGCAAAATAAAGACATAATCTGCCAAAAACTGAACATCCCGTAAAGAGTGAATTTTTAGAGGCACTTAAGTTTCTCAAATCAGAAAAATTAAAACTAATGAAATATGTAGTGATAACTAAATATTGCTGTCGTACATTACCAGGTCAAAATTCCACTTCTGTGATTTTAAACATTTTTCGCAGTGAAGTTCAGGAATCTGTTTTCTTGACAGCTAATTACTATTGTTTAATCCTATCTCTCATATAAGATTATTTTTGCCATTTAAGATGAGAAATAAGACAGAAATGTGATGTTACAGTAGTGAACTAATATTTTTTTATTGTTTTTAGCTTTGGAAAAAGTTTTAATGATAGAGACTTTGCAATGGTTTCATTGGCATGAACAACACATGTTCAAGGTCGACCCCAACTTCTCCATTACTCATCCTTCTCATTTGCTTTCCCAAATTTTTTATAAAATGAAAATCTTAAACTAAATGATACATAACAGTAGGTAAAGGCATTTTACATGTTGTAAAGACATAAATGTGAGCTCAAACCGAATAGGAAATTAAAGCATAAGGAACACACCAAAAAAATATTAAACAATTTATTTTTAAGTCTAACCCATTTCCTATGCATTGGCATTTTGTAATGAAACAAATAAAAGAAGCACATAATAGCAAGCATAGAAATGTATATCAAGTGCAACTTCAATACTTTCAGCATAAAGAGGGGAAACTTAATATTGTTGAAATATGTGTAACCATGTTTCCCTCTCTCATAATAATTTTTAGTGGCATCATGAATAGATTCAACAATATGAATATGACATAAAATATTCTTATCATGAGCCACATGCATAAAAGAATCACTACTCTCCACATAAGTAAAATCCTCATTAGTGATAGTGGGAGTGAAACATTCATAATTTTCATTGCAATCATCATATATAGGAGGCATAGTATCATCAAAGTGAATTTTCTCCTCCAAGCTTGGGGAACTAGAAATATCATGCTCATCAAACCCAACTTCCCCAATCTTAAAACTTTCCATAGAATCAGCAAGTATATCATTTTTATCCTCAATAGTAGGGGGACTAAAAATATCATATTCATCAAGACAAACTTCCCAAAGCTCAAGGTTTTCCCTAGCAATAAAGGTGTTCAAAGAATTAGTACTACCACAAATATGATTGTTGTGCAAATAATTTTTCAATTTCTCCTCAAACACTTCATGTCCTAATTAAAGGTAGATATTATACAGTTCTAAAATTGTTTGGTTGTTTTCCATTTTATAATTTTTTTGTGTTTTAGGTTTATATGTTAGTATGCAATGCAAACAAGAATAAAAGCTTAGCACAACGCTCCCCGGCAACGGCGCCAGAAAAGTGCTTGATGACTCCCAAGTGCAGGAGATCAATTGTAGTACCTTTCGATAAGTATTTGAGTGTCGAACCCACGAGGAGCTGAAGGTAAGCTATCTATTCTTTAAAGCCCTATAACGCTCTTATATGGCTGTTTATGCAAAGCAATAAGTTTGACTAAAAGGAACTAACTAATTAAAAGCAAGTGACGTGGAGTGTGGTTTGTCTAGTAACTAGTGAAGCAAGTTTAAAATGCAAGTAATCCTAAAGCAAGTTTCTAAAGCAAGTTTCTAAGCAAGTTTCACAAGTAGCAAGCAACAAATATCTCAAGTATCTCAAGGGAGCAAGTGTTCTAGCAATAGGTGTTTCGTTCGTGTGGTTGTCACAATTAGTGAAGCACATGTTTTAGTCTTAGTTGTGTCTTCTAGGAAGGAGCCATGAATAGGTATAGTCAAGTAAATGATCTACAACCCCTTATGATGGATCATGTGGCCAAGTAAATGACTGCACAAGATTGATTAAGACATAAAGTCCCACCATAGCCTTACGTTCTAAGGTCCCCTATATATATCCCCCAATAACTTAACTTTGTGGCTCGGTCTCAGGTTACTGTCACTCCCAAGTCACCACCACTCCATTATGCTACCGGTGATCACCTTACATGCATTCCACAACATATGCGTGCACTCATATATTGTACATAAAGAAAATCATAGAAGATAACAAACTTGTATGCAACCAATCAACGAACTATTTCACCATTGCCAAGAACAATTCACTACTCAAACATAGACGGGGAGACACAATACATCAAGGGAATATAGTATTGCATCATACATCGTGTTTGCCAAGAGATTACAGTGGAGAGATGGAGCTGATCTTGCTGTAGATGTTGATGATGAACACGCCGGAGGGGGGTGGAGCCCTCCGGGGGTGATCCCGGCGGCGTTTCCCCCCTCCGATCTTCTCCGGCGGCAGCCTTCTGTCTCTCTGTTTCGTGGTTTCGTCTCTCGGCGCCGCCTCCTCCTCGAAAAGGCAAGGGGACCCTTTATATAGTCGTTTTTCGGTCACGAGTCACTCGGGAGAAGAAAGATCGACGGCATCGGAGCCACGGGGGCAAAAAGGGGCCTCTCACGCGGCCAAGGAATCTGGCCGCGTGGAGGGTCCTCTATGCCACCTGGTTGGCCTTTTGGCCCTCTAATTTGGCCCATGGTCTTCGTCTCGAAAATTCTGAACCGTGCTCTTACGCCTTGCCCTTTTTGGAGTCCCGAAGCTCCCGGAAAGTCTGAAACACTAAAAAGTACGTTTTCTGGAAAAACAGGGTTAGAACCAAAAGAAGGGGGATTGTTTAGAAAATCCCCCAAATCATTATAAAACATGAATATAAGTTGCTAATATGTAGGAAAAACAAGTAATAACATGCAAAGTTCATGTATGCATTTTACATGCATCAACGCTTCAGAAAAGTTCTTTAGCTGCATGATGGAAGAGAACATCTCCGTTAGTGAGCACGTACTCAAGATGTCTGCGTACGCTGATAAGCTCATAGCCTTGGGAATAACGATTCCCAATGAGCTAGGGATACATCGTGTTCTCCAATCTCTGCCACCTAGTTACAAGAACTTCGTGATGAACTATAATATGAAAGGAATGAAGAAGTCTCTTCCTGAGCTTCTCTCGATGCTTAAAACTGCTGAAGTGGAGATCAAGAAAGAACATCAAGTGTTGATGATCAATAAGACCACTAGTTTCAAGAAAGGCAAGAAAGTCAAGCCAAGGGTTAACTTCAAGAGGGGTGGCAAATATGTTGCTGCTCCTGAGAAGAAAACCAAGTATGGCCCTAAGCCTGAGACTGCGTGCTATTATTGCAAGGGTACTGGCCACTGGAAGCGCAATCGCCCCAAATATCTGGCAGATAAGAAGGCGGGCAAAGTGAACAAAGGTATATATGATATACTTGTTATTGATGCGTACCTTACTAGTACTCGTAGTAGCACCTGGGTATTTGATACTGGTTCGGTTGCTCACATATGTAACTCGAAACAGGAGCTGCAGAATAAGCGACCACTAGCAAAGGATGAGGTGACGATGCGCGTCGGCAATGGATCAAGAGTTGATGTGATCGCCGTCGGGATGCTGCCTCTACGTCTACCATCGGGATTAGTTATAAACCTCAATAATTGTTATCTGGTGTCTGCATTAAGCATGCATATCGTTTCTGGATCTTGCTTAATGCAGAATGGTTATTCCTTTAAGTCTGAGAACAATGGTTATTCAATTTATATGAATACTATGTTTTATGGTCATGGACCTGAAAAGAATGGTTTATTTCTTTTGAATCTTGATAGTATTGATACACATATTCATAATGTGAATGCCAAAAGAATTAAACTAAATGATGATATTGCTACTTACATGTGGCATTGCCGCTTAGGTCATATTGGTGTTAAACGCATGAAGAAGGTCCATTCTGATGGACTCTTAGAATCACTTGATTATGAATCATTTGAAACATGTGAACCATGCCTTATGGGCAATATGACTAGAACCCGTTTTCTGGAACCATGGAACGGGCGACACACTTACTGGAAATCATACATACTGATGTGTGTGGACCAATGAGTGTATCGGCGCGCGGTGGATATCGTTATTTTGTCACTTTCACAGATGATTTGAGTAGATATGGGTATATTTACTTAATGAAACACAAATCTGAGACATTTGGAAAGTTCAAAGAATTTCAGAGTGAAGTTGAAAATCATCGTAACAGAAAGATTAAATTTCTACGATCTGATCGTGGAGGTGAATATCTAAGTTACGAGTTTGGCATGCATATGAAACAATGTGGAATAGTTTCACAACTCACACCTGCCGGAACACCACAGCGAAATGGTGTTTTCGAACGTCGTAATCGTACTTTATCGAACGTCGTAATGATGCACTAGGGACCTCTACATTTACTTTAAATAGGGCACCATCTAAATCCGTTGAAACAACACCGTTTGAATTATGGTTTGGAAACAAACCTAAACTGTCATTTCTAAAAGTTTGGGGATGCGATGTTTATGTGAAGAAGCTTCAACCTGATAAACTCAAACCCAAAGCGGAAAAATGCGTCTTCATAGGATACCCTAAATAAACAATAGGGTACACCTTCTATCACAGATCCGAAGGCAAGATTTTCGTTGCCAAGAATGGATCCTTTTTGGAGAAGGAGTTTCTCTCGAAAGGTGTGAATAGTAGGAAGGTAGAACTCGACGAGGTTATTGAACCTTCTCTTCTTGGAATGGCAAGTAGCGCAGCGCCGGAAGTTGTTCCGGTGCCGACCCAGTCAGTTAAAGAGAGAGCTAATGATCAAGATCATGAATCTCCAGTAGAGGAAACTACCGCACCTCGCAGGTCAACTAGGGAACGTACAACTCCTGAACTGTACGGAGATCCCGTATTAAACTTCATGGTAGATGGAAGTGATGACCCTGCGACATATGATGAAGCGATGATGAGCCTAGATTCCAACAAATGGCTTGAAGCCATGAAATCCGAAATAGGATCCATGTACGAAAACCAAGTTTGGACTTTGGTGGACTTGTCGCAAAAGGTTTCCGACAAATAGGATCCAAAGCGGAAAAATCCGAAATAGGATCCATGTAAGAAAACTGACGCTGATGGTAATGTGACCACCTATAAAGCTCGACTTGTCGCAAAAGGTTTCCGACAAATTCAAGGAGTTGACTATGATGAGACTTTCTCACCAGTAGAGATGCTTAAGTTAGTTAGGATTATGTTAGCAGTTGCTGCATTTTTCGAATATGAAATCTGGCAGATGGATGGCAAAATGGCGTGCCTTAATGGTGACATTGAGGAAGAGTTGTATATGATGCAACCCAAAGGTTTTGTTGATCCTAAGGATGCTGACAAGGTGTGTAAGCTTCAGCGTTCCATTTATGGACTGAAGCAAGCATCCCGGAGTTGGAACCTCCGTTTTGATAAGGTGATCAAAGGGTTTGGATTTGTCCAAACATATGGGGAAGTTTATACTTACAAGAAACTGAGTGGGAGCACTGTAGCATTTCTAGTACTATATGTGGATGACATATTGTTGATTGGAAATGATATAGAACTTTTAAAAAGCGTAAAAGGTTATTTGAACAGTAGTTTTTCGATGAAAGACCTTGGTGAAGCAGCTTATATATTAGGCATCAAAATCTACAGGGGTAGATCAAGGCGCTTAATTGGACTTTCGCAAAGTACATACCTTGACAAGATTATGAGGAAGTTCAGAATGGAAGAGAGTAAGAAGGGGTTCTTACCTATGTTGCAAGGCAAAACGTTGAGTAAGACTCAGTGTCCAGGTACAGTAGAAGATAGAGAGAGAATGAATATGATTCCCTATGCTTCAGCCATAGGTTCTATCATATATGCTATGCTATGTACAAGACCGGATGTGGCACATGCTATTAGTTTGACTAGTAGGTACCAATCCGATCCAGGTTTGGAACACTGGACGGCGGTCAAGAATATCTTTAAGTACTTAAGAAGAACTAAGGATATGTTTCTCATATATGGCGGTGAAGAAGAGATCGTTGCAAGATGTTACGTCGATGCTAGCTTTGACACTGATCCGGATGACTCTAAGTCTCAGTCCGGGTACGTATTTGTTATGAATGGAGGAGCTGTAAGCTGGAGGAGTTCCAAGCAATCTGTGGTAGCGAGATCATCAACAGAAGCGGAATATGTTGCTACCTCGGAGGCAACACAGGAAGCAGTTTGGATGAAGGCGTTCATATCCGAACTAGGTGTGGTTCCGAGTGCGTTGGATCCAATGGTTATCTATTGTGACAACAATGGTGCCATAGCCAATGCTAAGAAACCAAGGTCTCACAATAATTCCAAGCATATCAAGCGCCGTTTTCACTCCATCCGTGAGCATGTCGTAGATGGGGATGTGAAGATTTGCAAAGTACATACGGATCTGAATGTGGCAGATCCGTTGACTAAAACTCTCTCAAGGGCAAACATGATCAACACCAGAACTCAATGGGTGTTAGATTCATCACTATGTAATATAGATTATTGCCCCTAGTGCAAGTGGGAGACTGAAGGGAATATGCCTGAGAGGCAATAATAAAGTGTTTATTATGCTATTCCTTGTTTATGATAGATGTTTATTTCTCATGCTAGAATTGTATTAACCGGAAACCTTGATACATGTGTGATTAATAAACAAACCAACGTTCCTAGTGAAGCCTCTCTTTTAACTAGCTCGTTGATTAACAGATGATCAAGGTTTCCTGATCATAGACATTGGATGTTGTTAATAACGGGGTCATGTCATTAGGAGAATGACATGATGAACTTAGACCCTAACTAAGTATAACAATACGATCAAGTCATTTAGTTTTGTTGTTATGTCTTACATTCGGAGTAACATTATTCCTTAGACCATGAGATCATGTCAATCACTGATACCGGAAGGATGCTTTGATGTCATCAAATGTCACACCGTAACAGGGTGACTATGAAGGTGTCGTTGGGTATTCAGAAAGTATTAGTTGAGGCTCATGGATCAAGAGTGGGATATGTCCATCCAATATGACGGAGAGATATACTCAGGACCCTCTCGGTGATATCACATCGACACCACTTGCAAGCACGTGATATGATCACAAGGATGTTATATCACGGGAACGAGAAAATAGTACTTGTCGGGTAACGAGATCAAACAAGGTATGGTGGATACCGATGATCGGATCTCGGGCAAGTAAAATATCGCGATACAAAGGGAAATCGTTACGACGTTGAAAGGTTCACACGATCACGAGAGTCATCGTTGAATATATAGGAGTCATCACGGATTTCCGGATCCCGCTGTTGATTACTGATCGGAGAGGAGTCTCGATCATGTCTATATTATTCACAAACCGTAGGGTGACACACTTAAGGTTCGATGAAGCGTTAGAGAGGATACGGAATACCGAAGAATATTTTGGGCAGCTCCGAAAAATTGTTTCGGGGAAAATTGAAATAGTTCAAGGGTTTTTTCATCGAATGGTTGTTAATAAAATTAACAAATGATTCGAGGTGCTGCATGCAAATGTTTGTTAACGGAATTAACAAATATAAATAAAGAAACAAAAATGTTTTATTTATTTATTAAAGAAAAACCTTTGGATTTTCTAAGTGGAAAATTAAGGGAGTATGAGTGAGTATGAGTGGGGCTTCCACTCACATGAACAGAGGAAGGGGTGGGGGGCACCCATGGCTGGCCGCACCCCCCTTGGGCTGCCTTCCCCTCCCCTATAAAAGGAGGGTGAGAGCTCTCTCTTCTACACACACTTGCCCACTCTCTTTTCCCTCCACCCGTTGCTCCATTCCATGGTCTCCGGCTTGGCGTAGCCCTGACCGTGGGATTCTTCACCACCACCACCATGCCGTCGTGCTGTTGGAGTTCCGCGGGGATCCTCTACTTCCGCTACCCGCTGGATCGAGGGAACGGAAGTCTTCATCGAGCTGAACGTGAGGTACCGCCGGATTGCGGTGCACTTCTTCTCGCTCGTGATCGGCGTGAGTACGACTACGCCAACAACGAGATTTTATCTCGTACCACTTTGAATCTTCAAGGGTATGTTATCTCAAGACTCTCTTTCTCCTCGTTGCCTTTTATCTCCTAGATTAGATCTTGACCATTCGGGTTTATCGCGCGTAGGAATTTTTTTGTTTTCTATGCAATGTACCCTTCAGCTCTGGAGAAGATGATGAAGATGTTGAAGAAGAACCTCCAAGATCACCAAATGTTGATGAAAAATCAGCATGCTCAGTCCAGGTCTCCAATTTGGTGATACTTCAGCTTAAGGAGCAAAAGGGGGTGCACACCGACAAGGTTCTTCAAGCCGTGGTAACGCCGAACCAACGACCATCATCTCATGGTTTCACGTGTACTCCTTAGCAAGTTGGGTAATACCAACTGGCGCATTGTCCAGTCTCATCAAGAAGGAGACACCGCGCATATTTACATCAAGATGCGTAAATAGGACGTGCTAAGGTGTCACGGGAAGAGGTACGAGTGAATGGGAGAACAAGTCACCTTCCGTAAGGTGAATTCCCTCATTCCACTTAGACCTGAACCCATGGAAGCTGGCCCAGTTGAGAAGATCTTTTAAGTTGTGCTTGTGAAGACAATGTTTCTTTTGTTTAAACTATGTGTTGCTTCCCGTACTACTGCAAGATGCACTATGTGAAACATTATGTCCTTTTTATGTTATCGTTTTACATAACTTATTAATATTGTTAAAGAGTTGTTTTTTTCGAGGGTACGCAATTGGGCACCTGATTTTTATAGAAGATAGAGGTTTGAGTACATGAACGTGACAGTTCGTTGTGAGCAACACTGTCACTTACACCACTCCACACCGGCTAGTACGAGAATTGCCCCACAGACGCAAAAACCAAACACAAGAGAAGGCCTATCCTAAACAGAGATCAGAGCCGCGTCGCCACCGATGCTGGTGCCTCTTAGGAATAACAAACTCCATCTTGACATCCCTAGTCAACGCACCACCCAAAGGAGAAGGGTGGCAGGACTAGTTCTGCCTCGAGGAGGGACCGACTCGAACACCACCAGCGAGGGAGAGTTGTCATTGAGTTCAAACCATAGTTCACGTACCATAATTTGCATTAGTAATGAGATATAGCACTTACAATATGAACAAAAGTACCAACATTGCATAGCTCAAAGTGTACTGCAAGAGCGACATACTACATACTACTCGAACAATTTTCATCGACACTGAAACATAAACTCTAATTACATGAACCAAAAGTAGCATACTACACCGCAGCAAGTGATCTAGTACCAAGCACGATGCCTGCTCGCCCTCCATGATCTGCCTCCTCTCCGGCCTTCTTGGTGTCACTCATGGGCTTGAGCACACGGTACAACTCGAGCGAGAGAAACCCATCAATTGCAGCATAGGTGATGTGTTCCATGTCTAGTTCCTTGTTGTCCCAGTAGTTGTGCCACTTATAATGCTTCTTCTTCATGTCTTTGTACCACAGATCAATAAGCTTTACTGCCATGGTATCCATTCCAACTTTCTTTTGGTTGAATACATCATAGTATAGATCTTCGATATCCTCATAATTTTTGTCTAGAATAGAAAAATTCCAGGTTCTTGCAAGCACTCTCTTGTCATTGCTGGTGTCAACACTTGCTAATTTGACGCCGCCAAAACGAAAAAGATCAGCCAGCGTCGCTGATTGCCACCAGTAACTACTGAAGTACACAAGTAACAAGAGTTTAGAAAATTACTAGTAGCACCAATCACAACAACCAGGAATAACAAAATAGCAATCACAAGAACATCTAGATGAGTACTAGTTGCAGAAAACAAGAGGAAAAATGTCTTTTACCTGGAGTAATGCTACACCAGCACGTGGCGGCGGAAGGTAAGCTGAAGAACGGCGATCTTTTCTCTATCTCCGACTTGTGGGATGTGTACTCGAAATCCAGGCCCATGAACCTTTCTTCTCGCTATCAATCCACTGCTGGTACATGTCTACGACTCGCTGCACCTCGCGGGGTCGTTGGTGTAGGTGACGTCGATGGTTTCCTCGCCGTGGATGGGGACCTGCAACCTGTGGCAGAAATACTTCTCTTGATCCATGCTTGGAAGAAGAAGAGAGGGAAGCGGTTGGAAGAAGAAGAGAGTGGAGAACACGAGTGGAAAACAGAGAGAATAGGGGAGTATTAATTCTGGAAGGAGCAGAGTCGAACTGATTTTCATGTGAAATCGCTAGAAAAAATGGGCAACCCCTGTGCCGTGTGGGTACATAGATGCACGGTTGTACAAAGTAGTCACTTGTTTGTGGGCCTAACTAATAAACGTCATTTTAATTTACTATACTTACACTATGGCCAGCGCGGCCCACGAATTGTCCCATCAAACCCAGCTAGTCTACCCCAAGGCCTGACCTAAGGCAGTTATTATTCTCCCTTGGCATGCAGTAAACCTCCTCGTTCACACTCCTCCCTCGCCACGTGGTTCGCCGCAGCCAGCCCTGCCGCACGACTTTGACCAAGCAGTAGTCTACCGGCGCATGCTCCACTTCGACCATGGCGCCAAGCAAAGACGTGCCAACTCGATCTTACGCATCATTTTTCCTCTTGATCGTGATTATCACATCAAGATCTGATGATTTTCATTTTTTTTTCTCGCAATGTCCAGTTTGTTTTGACAAAATCGGGATGTGTGGCAGTGAGACCATGACTACTGATTATTTCGTCATAACCCTTGTAGAGGGATTTGAGGAGAAGACGGTAAGGATTCTAATCCACTCATGTACAAATGGAATTTGATTTTTTTTTGTTTATTCACATGTAATGTACGTAGCATATCTACCGGTCCTAGTACTCATTGTGTCATGTGTTAATCATTCATGTAATATACGTAGCTGATCTAGCCAGCAAAATTTTTGTGAGTGTGATCTCTATTAGTTCTGGACGTGTTTTTTTATCAAGTACCTACATGCAATTTCGATACTTGAAGGGTACCATTCTGAAACTATGAGTGCATGTTCAGTTATTTGCAGTACATGACTATTGCTTCAATGTCCAATTATAGGAAAAAGTACAAATAGCTACTCTTGTAGGATATATATCTACTCATAGTAAGTCCAATTTACTACTGACTCATAATGTAATAAAATACATGCTTTTATTTAGGTGATCCCCTGCTACATCAGAACTTATTTCCTAAACATGCATGTTGTTCTCCCATTGGAGAACACAAGCTGTCAAGCAAGACTGAAAACCAAGGAAGGTTTCTCATTCATTGTTGAGCTTACCAACATTCATGGGATAACCTTTTTGAATGGAGAATCTTGGACAGAATTTAGCAGAGTTTACAAATTAAAGGTTGGTACAGAGCTAATATTCAAAACTGACACACGTCGAGGCCAAACTGAGGTCATAACTGGAAATGACCCAATCATCCATCCATGTAAGTTCCTACTTAATTCAAAAAAATTATGTTGTGCACATAAACATGACTATATTACTTGGTTGCAGCATGTGTACTCCACTTATTTCAGTCGTATGAAATTTTTGCAGCATACTACCAGATGTCCCCTGAGAGGCGTCACATTGTTGACTCACTCTCTAGCACTGATGGGACCATGATTAGCTGGAGGATGATGGAGACGGTGACCGACGCCGTTGAAAACTTGGATTACACTTTTCTGTTCCACATAGCTGGAGAGTATGAGGAAGCATAACTGGTTGTCGGAGTGCTGCATACTCTGAATTGGACAAACAGAGAGAACTTCAATAAACACGTGGTAAATATTTAAGAACACATATTCTCTTATGCGCAAAGTAATACATGTACACTCGTTCTATTTTCCTTTCTTTTAACATGATTATTTTCCGCTAGCTGTTCTCTTGACTTTAAGTCTTTGCATGCAACAGAAAATCCCAAGCCGTCTGATTTCTGCACATATGAAAAGAAATGGTACCCGAAAAGTGAGGTGACATCGACATATTCAATTTCTGAGATTGATGGTCGCTTGTGCGTCAGCGGGTGGAAAGAGTTCATGGCGAAGGAAAGTCATCTCAAGCAGGGTGACAAGATGCTGTTCTTACTATACCAGGGCACTGAAGGGATTTACTTGTTTGCTACCCATGTCCCTGAAATTGGTCTGTAATAGGAATACAGTGATGATGGTTTCTGTGTGCAACTATATGCATGCAGCCCAGTTGCTACAATAAAAATCCGTGTTAAGATTCTATATTAGATTTCCGAATTCTCACACAATTAAAAAGTTATGTTTTTGAGTTTTACTACTTGCATGATGACATTTTGTTTTTTATGCTGAGCTTTACTATTTTTGATTTACTTTATTGAATTTTATGACTCCTATAAATGTAAACAAGGGTGCAAACCACGCATGCTCAATGGGAAAAATATCCAGTGATACTAGCCCCTTGTTCTCCCATGCTACCATTTTAAAAAAAATTAACTATAAATGTTTCAAAAAATTTCGGAAAAAATCTTAATGTTCACAAAGAATCTGTCTACATTCTGTTAAAAAAATCCAGGTCCAAATTTAACCTACACATTGAGAAACAAAAGGTACAAATCAGCAAAAATGCACTGTATATTCACATTTGGATTTGTCTTTTTGGTTACTCAATATTACTTTCGAATCTGGACATGAAATTATTATACATTGTAGAAACTTTTCGTATGAACATTCATAATTTTTCCTAGATTTTTTAGAATCACCCAAACTTCATTTTATCGAAACGGTACCATGGGAGCATGCAAGAGGCCAATATCACAGGATATTCTCCCCATGCTCTGCCGAAATAGGCCGAATCCCCGCTATATTAATATAGCAACCACCCGGGACAACAGTTTTGATACAACACCTCTGAGGCGACAACCAACACACGCCAAAGAAGAAAAGAAAATGAGATAGAAGCGGATCGACGAAACGATAAGGACCCGCAACCGCTGCGCCCACCTACAAAACTGCCACCACGCTTTTAGCACCGGGACGTCAAGTACCAATCAACACCTTCAACAAGGATATTCGCGCTTCTAGGGTCTCCCCCGGCACATCAGGGTGGCGGATGCAGGGTAGACACGATGCCCTTCATGAAGGGAGGATGCCACCCGATGGCGACACCGCGCTATTGTCGGTACTCCGACAAGGATTTTCTGCCAAACACACCCTCACCACCATCCCTCACGATCCGTCGCCTAGGATCCCTGCAAGGGTGAGCCTCGCAACCACCAGACGAACCGACCACCAACATGCGCCAATAACATGCACCCAGGATGAGGTAATCAAATGTGGTGGCACGGTTTATCATTGGCTTCATCATTAAGGACCAATTTATGAAAATCAAATATGGAGGCACGGTTCACATAATGAAATTTTGAGGAAAACCATTTATACTCTAATTTAATCGATTGCTACACGCACACCAACTGCTACACACACGAACTCGAGTCCTCTCCCTCTCCACCCCGACCCCCCACCGCTGCCACTGCTAGCCCTCTCCGCCCTCCGATCCCCCACCGCGGCCACGCCTAGCACTCTCCACGGCACTGACGGACGACCGCGACCACAGAGCCGCCTCCACCGATACCGACGGAACGTCGCCGCGACAAACGCCGCCGCAACCACCATCGTCGTCCTCGCGCCGTCTCGCCGTCGCGCCGCAGGTATGTTTCCCCGGCCGCCGTACCTTTCATTGTTAGGTTTAGATGTAGATTGAGTTATATGTTAGATGATTATTGTTAGTTTTAGATGTAGATCTACTTACAAATTAGATTTTCATTGTTAGGTTTCTGTGATTTAAAAAACATAGATGTATATTGACTTAGAAATTAGATGTTCATTGTTAGATTTAAGTTAATTTTTTATTGTTAAATGGTTAGATGTGTATCTGAATTCAGTGTATGCAACGAACCACCGTAGGCAATGGATGTATGTGAACAGTGTGGCTACAAGGAGTGCATGAACAAAAAATTTACCATTGTTCTACCAGAGGGGAAAACAGATTGGTATACTTTCGGTGAATCTACTTTTTGAAAACTGACAAAAAATTTGTACTAAAAATGTGTTCTTCTTGTTTTTTACACATCATACCTTGCAGATACAGGCGTGACTTTTTGGAGCATATTCACGTTGCAATTTGGGACCACCCTAGAACTCTCTAGGTGAACTTGGTGAGCTTCAGAGTGTCAGACCACCAGCACACAGTTCTTGTCACAAATGAGGATGGAAAAACATACTTCAGTGGTCATCAATGGGGCCAGCTTGTGGAACGCTACGAGATGAACCCAACAGGGAGATTGGCATTCTATCTCGATGAAGGTGATGTGTCCACCTACTTCCTCTACGATCGACCTGACGATGCTGAAGACACCAAAGATGATGTTCCCATAGCTGCCTACTGAGGATACACATGTTGTCATTATTCAGTCAGATGATGAGTAGGTATCGTGGTTGTAGCTGAGAGTTCTATCTTTATGCAAACTTTTAGATTATATGTTAATGCTGAGTACTATCTGGTTGAATCTATGAATGTTTATGCGAACTTTTTTAATGGTTGTGATGTTATCTCATAATTGAATACCGTTTGTGTGCTTCTCTTTATGGAAATCTTCGTGTTATCCTTGACGTCGATCCGGGGCGGCTCGGGCTCCGGTACTTCTGCGATGACGAAGAGGCTAGCGCGGCCATTCCATTCCCACCCTCGTCGGTCTTTCTCAGGAGCCAAACCGTCCGCCCAACGATGCTCCAATTCCGTTCATGGAGGTGAGAAGAGCGACAACAACCCATTGTTTTTCTTGTGGAGGAAGAAGGCAACGGGAGAGAAAGGAGAGTGGCTGCGGATGGGAGGAAGAAAAAGTTAGGGTTCCTAGGTTCTCCTTGGGGTAGATAAGGAGGGAGGGGGACCGGTGGTGGACATCGACGGGAGGGGTCACGCCCTCCTCGTGCTCCATGTACGGAGAAGAAGAACGAGAGGAGGTTGGGCTGGGAGGAGAGAGTTGGCAGTTGGGTTGTGGCCCTTTGAGCTGCGGCCTGGCTGCTCCAAAGTTTTTTTTTTCTTTGTTTGTTTCATTATTTTCAGTAAAACAAAAGAAGGACTTTGAGATATTTATGAGGATCAAAAAAATTTATAACTTTTGCAAACTTGAGTGATACACAACTCAGAAGTTTTTGGTGAACTTATATTTAGGGTGATGAATGATGATGCAAGATGACATGAGATGCACAAAAAGAAAAACAATCAAATATCTATTTGGTAAACCCCGGGTGTTACACCCACCCGTCGGAAACAATAACCGCCAGCACTTTTTTTCTCGAGGATGCCATAACATAATCGCATGCTCACTTAAGTCGGAGATGGACGTTTTATCGCCCAGGTCAGCCTGTGACTATTTGTGCGGAAACAATGTAGCACGAGAGCTATTGTGAGAGAAAACGTCGCACAAGAGCTATTGCCGGAGAGAAATGGTGCACGGGAGCTAATTGGGACGATGGTTCCTACCCCCTGAACGCAACAAACTCTGACCTGGGCACTCTAGCTATGACATGACTACCATCAATGACACAAATACGGTCCCCGAGGGCATGCACAAAAGGTGTAATATTTGTTAAAGTGCATCGTACGTGTGCAAGGTATGAAGTAGGCAATTTGTTGAGCTGCTGACCTTGAAATATGGGTACCATCTGTAGCTGTTTCGTATCTTCTGTGGAGTTTGACATGTAGGTGCCTTGATCATCTCTCCTCTAAGATCTCCAACTGCATAAAGAACTTGCTTGAAATAGTGTGCTATTGTCTCACAGGATCTTCTGAATGCACTGTGAATCACTTCGAAACTCTGGTTGTGACCTACAACATGCAGAAACATGGCTAAATGCTCTTCCACGCAGGTTTGAATGTTATCTTTGAGCAAGATCTGGTTCTGAATGTCTCCACGAGTTTGGAAAAGAGGATTTGTCCATTTTAAAGTTTTAAATATCGGGCTAAACATTTTGCGGCAACATCCGAAAAAAGTTGTAGCACGCTATTTAAGGGTTCTGATACCTTTTAGCACGCTAATGCACTAGCGGAATAGTGTTGAAAACGCTACAGCTAGTTACGCTATTTTAAACTTTGTCCACAGCATGTTGACCGCCTCCACCTCGTTGTTACTGTAGATGGAGTTTAGATTGGCCATCTGCTCCTGGTCTTATGGGAACATTGGAGTATACCTGATTACAACCCTATAACTGCGGTACACTCTTCTGTGATGGACAAGCAGAAGCCACGCATGCAACACATCTATAGTTGTTGCTGCCTGAACGATGAGCGGCATACGAGCTTTTCTGTCCTAGTGTAATAATGGAGTGGCATACAAGTCATGCCCAAATTGCTGGTACTAGTACAACTGAAGAAGCGGGGAATCTTTTCTTACCGCCATGGGAGAAGAGGTCCACGACCTGCTGGTGCCGCTAAAATGGCGGAGGATGGCCTGATCTTGGTCGTCGGGCCTACAGTTCCCGTCGTCGCCTTCCCCCTCGCCATCTCCGCCGAAGATCTAAGTCGCCGCCGTTGGCTGCCTTAGATCTAAATCGCCTAGACTGCCGCTGCCTGCTGCCGCACCGAAATGATACAATTTCCTCTCCCGCTCCGTGTGAGCGACTAAAGAGGGGGGGGGGGGGGGGCGAGTCTAGCTTTCGCGCCATAAGTCGCTACTCATATTTCGTCTCCCACCATCTCCATGGCTGCATCCCTCGAGCCCCTGCGCACAAAATTTCGTGGCTATTGTTCCGTCCACGAAGGTGGCTCTAGAAAAACGGCCGATTAGGGCGTTCCCGCTGGCCTGACTAAGGGATGATTTAAGGTTCGTGTGCGGTCAAGCCAAGTTGGCTTACGGGCAACCAAACGACCCATTTTTGCATCCAGCGGGCCTGTTTTGAGACTTTGTGACCAAGCAAACACGCCCCAAAAGATATAGTCTATCTTTACCTAATAATAAAAGTGTTAAGACTTTCCTGATTGGTTACTTAGTCGGTCGGTCCGTCATCAAAATTGTCCTTAAAGTTGAATTTTTTTTTTCCACCAATGCCATCCTAAACTTTACAAAAAGAGAATCAGCTTCAACCACTAATAAAAGAGAGAAGGGAAGGAATATAATTAGCTCAACATACGCCCTCCTGATGTGTCCGTATAAAAGTAGGAGTGTTTCTCTTTTCCTATGTCCGGTTTCTGGTCGTCCGTGTTGTTTTTGTGGTTTCGTACGTCTTTCGCTCGATCGCTGATCCGACAAGGTTTCCTCTTAGAGCATCCACAAGGGACCGACACGGACACCTCCCCTGATCTATGTTCAACTCGGGCCCGGCAACAACACATCTTGCACGATGAGTCCTGTTATATACTACAGTATATTTTTATCCACGCTGAGTGCACCGCCCGTTCAAATCTGTTCGCCACGAGACTAACCATACGCCTCGATTTCTTCAGGCCGCCGCCCCCTGTCGTCTTGTTAGCCATGGTATGATGGTCAGATCAAGGATCGGAAAGTGCTTCCCCTAGCGGCTTTAGCTGGTGCCGCTTCAGTTTCGCCACCCGAGTCGCGGATGTCATCGGGATTATCCGGCTCAAAAAATTGGACCGCTGGTGTCCAGAAAAACACCGGCGAGGTCACATGCGCACTTGAGGAGCGCCATGAGGTCGGTTAGGAGTCACTTGAGGACTGCGAGTTTGGCCGGCGTGGAGACGAGGTGGACGTCGACGTCGACGATGGAGACCAAAGTGGTGAGGTTCTTAGCAAGGTAAGGAAGGATTTGCTGTGGCCGCCGCCAGCCACGGAAACATGACGACGGGCAGGCGCTCACGCTGTGCCTGCACCATAGTGATCGATCGATCGGCGGGCGGTGCAATAGTTATCGATGCGCGCGAGCTGTCCCTTGGCGCGCCCAGTACAACTGTGTCCTCGCGCGTCTCTGCGATGGACGCCGCGGAAGCGATAGACCACTAGGTGCGGCTGGCCCCGGCCATGCATGCGGTCAACCACGGCGCACACCTAATCAATCCTCTCAGACCATGGAGTGTGTTCTCATGTTTACTGTCAGATCGACCGTACGCTCCTTTTGATCTGAAAAGGATGAAATACTGAGGAAGTAGGAACCATATGCGGCCGGTGGTGGCACTAGCTGCTGCTAGCTGCCTTTCACCGATTCCACGATGGAGCAATGGTTACCCGGTAATATTTTTTCTCTCTTACTTGCGGGCACTCCTTTAAATTTGATAGGAGTACTACTAAACGCAAGCTGGTGGTGGTCTACTAAATTTTCTTATGTCACATATAATGTGGGGCACATCGATTCATAAAACGTATCACAATGATGATTTTTATAGGGAGAGGATAACGTTCAGGCAATAGTTACACGAGACTATCATCAAGTGTGAATACTAGAAATTATCTGTAAATTGTCTGTGCTATATACTGTCTGTAGTATGCATCAAGGTTTTTGTTACCGAACGGCCGGTAACCGGGTTTGCCGACCACCCCCGGTAATTGCGTTTGCCGCTAAAAAGATCTCGATATTTTTTGAAAATTTTGAATTTAAACTCCCAAACTATGCTAAATAAAATGTATTGTCGTAAACATAACGAGACAATTGATCTTGCTCGGTCATTTTTTTAGAATTATTTTCACTTCGAGTTTAAATCACCGCAATCATGCAAAAAAGTTTAGAAAAGATTCGAACATGTGACTTGTTAGGGGTGCAGAGGAAAGTTAGGATGCACTACCGCTACGCTATAGCAAAGAATATGTGCTTGTATTAAAATTTCGTCAAAAAAATTTAATTCAAAATTTGGTTTTTAAATTTGTACGGTATCCATATGGGATTTCTCGGTTACCGCGGTAACCGGGAATCCCGAGCTCCCTCGGGATTTTTTTCTCGTTCGGAAACCAAAACCTTGGTATGCATGCACCAGTATAATGATAACCGTAGTTAATTCTCGGCTCCTTACAGTAAGAATGAAAAATAATTAGGGCGAATGGCCGGAGAAGAGCGGCATAACAATGTCGTTGGTGCTTGGAAGCAAATTATCACATGATTGATAGACTGCGACGACGGAGAAGCACAATAAATGGTGGCGCCGACAACCCCTAAATAGTAAAACGGGGACGACAATAAAAATGAGAGATCACGTCCGGGAGATTCCTCCAAGGCGAAGTGTGTCTTCGCCGTCACAGTTGTCTCTCTCAATTTTTGCTGATCTCATTCCAAGCGACATCCTGCAGTTCCTGATATTTTCCAGGGTTCGTGGCTAAAATAAAGAAGAATATCCACATGTTTTGATTCCATTTTGTTGCTGAAGCTTTACCTAAAAGCGTTAAGGATTGCTTGGTTGGTTACCTGGTCGATCGGTCCGTCATTAAAATTGCCCACAAAGTTGAGATAAATTACCCATCCTACCACCAACCAGAGCCCACGCATATTGGATCCCACGTCGTATACATGCTCATACGCGCATCCTACCTTGACACGGATATCATGTTTCCAATTGTCTACGGGTAGAATTAAAGTTGTACACGTTTAGAGTAGCTATCCACGTTTCTCCATATATAAATCTAGGCCATCATATATTGCCTAAACAAGACCGAGAGATCCAAAAAAGAAATCAAAGTTTATTACGGATGCGATACGCACATCTGGCAAGTATAGATTCACGGTTTTTTCTTTGTTAGCTTGTGATGGGTAGTACCTGAGCTAGCTAGCTGATCTACCCTCCATGCCTACTAGCTTAGCTGATTGTTTACGTGTGTGTGCCAGAGTCTGAGGAGCATTGCAAGTTGCAACGTGCGCGTATTCATCGGAAAATAATCGACTAGAAGTGAAGCCAACAATGAACTACGACCAGCATAACCCGCGTAGCCACTTCTACCGGTCCGCGCTCATGATCCGACCCTTGCTAGAATGCCGGCAAGTCAATATCGGACATATGCCAAAAATCCTCGCCGATACAAAGCAAGTAGCAATTTTCGTACACAAAGTCCTTTTTTTCTTGGGCAGCGCTACCTCTGCCAATATGTATACAATTTGGGCCATGCAATGTTTGGTCATGAGGATTCGATGGAATACACGGGTACTCAAATCCGTCCAGACACACGAAAAAATCCATCGATTGGTGGCAAGCCATCGACGTGTCCGTCTCAGGTTCGAGACAGCCATTGTACCATGAAGAAACCATGGATGAACAAAGATACTAGTCGTGAAGGGAACGTACTATGTAAATAATTTTCGCACCTGCTATTAACCCAAATGATCTGGCTTAGCGGTCTTATACATGGCATAAAAGTATGATCGCTTATCGACATCCTACCCCTCCGAAAAAATCCCAGACCATTGATTTCCGGCCATAGGGGCCACCACCCTCCTCCCATCGGTTGAACGAATCTGCGATTGCCACCGAAAAATTTGTTTTACTCTGTCATTGGTTTGCGTCACTAGGTTACAACTATGTTTCTGTCCAAAAGTTAAATCTTTTCTCTCCCATTGCAACGCACGGGCACGTTTCCTAGTCATGTATAACAAAAGAAAATTGGTCCGAGCTGCAGCAATGGTCTAGCCTAACAAGCAGCTGGCCTTGCCACTAAGACGCTCGACCGAACCCAGCTAAACCATTGGGTTCCCTAAAAAAAAAGCTAAACCATTGGGGATCGATTCAACGGCCTTCTCTGGCTCGCATTTGTTGTCCCTTCCTCGCTCGGTTGCTCGATCGTGCATCCACGCAGGCACGCGACACGTCCCGCGGCCACGCCGACAGGTATGGTGTGTTAGGGCACGTACAATGGTTATATCTTAGCAATGCCACGTAGGATAATTGCTGAGTTGGAGGAGAGAGAAACGAAAAAAGAGGTTTGACTTCTCTTAGCGAAGAGATGATCTTTTAGCACAATTGTCTCACCACATTTTTAGCAAATCTCTACGTTAGAGAAAAGGCTAAAAGGTAGCCTATTGTACATCATGTTTTTAGCCTTATCTAAAAATTTATGATAAGACGTGTTATCAACCATTGTACATGCCCTTAGGCCTAATAGTAATTTCTCTGCGGGCAAGGCTCTACTACACCATTGGCGAGACAATATTTAGCGTGCAATATCCCTTGCCCTGTTCACATTGCATGCAACGATTAAATAAGGTTATGGTTTCCACTCGCCCACATAGAGGAGGATGGGTGCAGTCAGGATTTATTTTAGGGGGAGAGAGAAGGGCCGGTGTACTCCCTCTGCCCTAGTTTATAAGACATAATTTCAAAAGATACGGTCCCAAAAACCCCACATCCTAGGCACATTACCATTTGATTCCCTATCAATTAGTGGTTGGTTGCTCTCCCCAACTATGCATGCAAGATTTCCGCCCTTATCAGTAATCACATTGGGACTAGATATTTGAAAATTATGCCTTATAAACTAGGAAAAAGGGAGTATCAATTATTTTGGTATATTAATTACCGATGAGCCTTATTTTGTCATGCATCCAATTAATTTGGGATAACGTCGGATAAATATATTATCATTCATATAGTTGTAAATGTGTAAATGCCTACTCCTTTTATTGCAGATGAGAGGTGTAGCTGTCACGCGGCGCCTACTTAAAAGTCAATTAATCTATTCCTTTAATTGCATGTTTTGATATATATTGAATTGATTATTTTATAACGGTTGTATCCAATAAAAGATCTTAATCCATGTGCCTCTAAATGCTTTCTATTCGGATATGCAACTAAATAATTTTTGCCTATCAGAGTGATATCTATTTAAGTGCCCTTATTTGGCTTGGTTTGGATCAAGCTTACACCACCCGATCACCAAAGTCCAAACAAACAACCTCGTCTTCTCAAACTCCAAATCCTCATCAATCATGAGGAAATGCACCTTCCTCCTCGTCACCGTCGTGGCGTTGATTTACACCATCGTTACACCTACACCTGTCTCAGGCTGCGTTGAGTCATATGGGAAACAAGAGTGGCACACAGGGGTAGAAGATGGATGGAAGCCTATCAACAAAATCGCTGACAAGCCTTACCAGGACGTCGGCAGTTGGGCAGTTTCAGAGTTCCTCAAGCACATGAACTGCAGGCTCGACTTCAATAAGGTGGTGAGCGGCAAGGAAAATGTCTTGTCAGCCTTGAAGTATGAGCTCGTCATCGATGCGTCAGACAACAATGGGGACCTTGGGAAGTACAAAGCGGAGGTGTATGAGCAGGGGTGGACCAACACACGCAATCTTGTCTCTTTTATGAAGGCCAACTAGAGCTAACGATGGTGCCTCATCTAGTAACAGTTCGGTCTTGAAATCTTGTTAGCCTTTTAAATCCAAAAATCAATTTATAAATCTTATGTATACATACATTGATTTATAAAATCGTCACAAGAATGGTAGTAGGATATTGTGTTACTTATGTTGTCGTTTTCCTAAAGTTGATGTATAAGTATCTATAGTCAGCTCACTCATTGTTCAGTTATGTATCGGAACCTTTTTCCGAAACTATGAAGAACAAGCGTATATGATGTTCCTTCTATTCTACGTTTTGCCATTTTGTGGAAGTTGTTCCTTGCCTGTCTCTTGTTGGTGGCTATACTTATTTCCCGTTAGGTAGCATCCGACATACAGCTCTTCCATTCGTACAAAATGACAACGACCTTGGACATGTTTGCACATACAGATAAAGGTCAACTTATCTGTTTTGTGCTCTTTCTTTAAAACCTGATCGTGTATTCTGATGGTTATATTCAGTCGTTGCACAATGACAATAATGATTATGAGAAATCGATTGTCTAGAGGGCTATGTTCCTGACCTCAGATTGAATATGCCCAAGTAATTCCTCTTAACTAATTATATATTTTTAAATTGTTGTTTTAGACGTTCCCCAATGCTTGTATCGTGGCACATGTCATAGGAAAATTGCCGATATGGCACTATAGTTAAGGAAGAAAGAGAGTTAGGTTGTATCCTAGTATATAACATATAGATCTTGCACGAGATTATAGGAAAAAAATAAATTTATAGGCAAAATCATTAAATACAACTTCATTTAGATCTAAACATTAAAATAAAATGCATATGGGCGGTTGATTTTAATAATATACCACTACCTCAGATAACATGATAAGAGGTAACATATTAGGGCATTTAGACGGTTATATTCATTCGTTTGATAATAATAAGAACGATTATGAGAAATCAATTGTCCAAGCAAGGGACGGGGAATTTTTTTTATGATGTGATCCCACTTTGCCATGTGCCTACACACGGTAAATGGTTAGGCTTCGCAGTGTGCCATCCATAGTCGGCGCCAATTGGCGGTGGGTCCCACTATTAGGGTTGTCGTATGCCTTGATATCACTAGTAGAAAACATGCCTCTAGTCCCGGAATTCTATCCGGGACTGCCGAGTCGGGACTAGAGCCCTCCCTCCCCTTTTTTCCCGGTGCGCCACGAACCGGAACTAGAGGCCACCCACAGGGCCGCTCCGGCACGACGACTATTAGTCACGGGTGGTAATACAACCCGGGACTAAATAATTTTTGATTTTTTTATTTTTTTTTATTTTCTGATTTTCCTTTTCATTTAGTCTCTATTATTTATAACTCTAATAATTCTACTATAGTCTCAATTATTTTTAACTATAATCACTCGTCAGTCTGAAATGACACTTCCTAGTAGGTCACTGATACGCCTCAAACGTATCTATAATTTTTGATGTTCCATGTTATTTTAATGCCAATTGCTATATGTTTTCTATACACTTTACACCATTTTATAGATTTTCTAAGACTAACCTATTAACAAGATGTCACAGAGTCAGTTCCTGCGTTCTGCTGTTTTTGGTTTCAGAAAAGTTGTCCTGAAAATATTCTCGGAAATGGACGAAACTAAATCTCAGGACCTTCGAATTCAATCACGTACATGGAGTCCGGAGGAGACCCGGAGAGGGGCCACAGGGTTGGCCACACCATAGCGCGGAGCCCCCCTTGGCCGCGCCATTAGCTGGTGTGGGCCCCCTGGCCACCCACCGACGTTGCCCTTTCGCCTTTTTAATCTCCTCCTCAGGTTAACACTAAATACCGGATCCTCCATCCGCGAAAAGTTCTGTAGCCGCCGTCATCATGAACCCTAGTTCGGGAGGGTTCTGAAGCTCTCCCCGGCACCCTGTTGAGAGGGCAAATCATCACCGGAGAGCTCTACATCACCATGCCTGCCTCCGGAGTGATGCGTGAGTAGTTCATCCTTGGACTACGGGTCCATAGCAGTAGCTAGATGGTTGTCTTCTCCTCTTTATGCCTCATGTTTAGATCTTGTGGGCTGCCTAACATGATCAAGATCATCTGTTTGTAATGCTACATGTTGTGTTTGCTGGGATCCGATGAATATTGAATGCTATGTAAAGTGATTATATATCCACCATGTTATGTTATTTATGATCTTGCATACTTGTAACATCCCAAGTATGAAAAACACCATTAGAATGTTTGCTCCTTGTTAATTTATGTTTTGCATCATGTCATCATAAGCATTGCATTTGTTTTCATTTGTTTTTCCATTTGAATTTCAAACCAAATTTCAAATCCTTGTTTCATACTTGTTCTGTTACAATTTTCAAATGAAACTTTAAAATCAAACCAATTATTTGGTTCCAATAAACTAGATTTTCCAAACTATTAACTTGCTTTTTTTCAATAATTCAATTAATACCAAATTCACTCAAATTCATTTGAATTTTCAAACAGCAACAAAATTTAAAATTTTGGAAAACAAAAAGTTGCACAGCTGGGCTTTTGTAATAAACAACTCATAAACAATTATTCCCAAATTTTTCCAACCCCAAAAACCCCTTCTTTCTTCCCTTTTCTTTTCTGCAAAAAAAAACAGAGAGATAAAATAAAAAAAATAAAAATAGAAACGGGCTTGGGAGGCAGCAAGACCCAGGCCACCTACCCCAGGCCCAGCCCATCTTCTCCCCATCCCCTACCTCTGTACGGCGGGACATCGAGGATGTCCACGTCGAAAGGCAGAGGATGGGACGGCCATCCGAGCACCTCCTCTTCCTTAAAACCTCGCCCGAGGGCTCCTCCTTGCTGCCCTAGCTTCCCTCCTCCCTTCTCCTCGCTCCGCCGCCATTTTCTCCTCCTCCTTTCTTCTCTCTCTCTCACTGCTTCCCTGAATCACCACCAACCCACACCACCGCGGCAGCAGCCGGCGATCGCCGTCGCCATGGCGCTCCTCGGTGCAGGCTGAGCGCGGGAATCGGTTCCCCGTGCCTCCGTCTCCCTCCTCGACAACGCAGTGGTGCCTGGGAGGCCTCGGATCGCCGCCGCCGTCTCCGTCCATGTCGCCGAACACCGCCACCTCACCGAGCACGCCCTGCTCCTCCTTCCTCTCCACGGTGAGCACCTCCCCCTCGTTCTTTCCCTCTCGGCATCTTCGTATCGCCCGCACGCATCCCTTGCACACACGCACACGCAGCAGCACCGCGACGCTCGTCGCCGGCGTCCACCGCTCCGCCACTGTCAACAGGTTCAGAAAGACTGAACCTTTCTGTCAGTTTCAGTTAATACAGCGAAGCCCACCTCAAAAACCCGCGCGATCCTCCTCTGTCACGAATCGATCCGCACCGTAGTGGCTAGATCCAACGGCGCGCAGCGTAACATCGCGGGTTCGATCCCCCGCAGCGCGAATAAAACCATCTTTTTTCGCTTCGCTGCCACGCACGCCTCCTGGACCCACCTGCCATTGGCAGTGGTGGCCACGCCAGCACACACCCGCACGCCACGCACGCACCAGCTGGGCACTGGCCCACTGCCAGTGACCCAGGGGTTGCTCTGGCTGCGTAGAAAAGGGTTCCGGGGACCTTTTCTGAATTTTCTTTTTTGCATCCAAGCCCCTAGACCAAATTTGAACTTTTTAAAATCACAGAATAGCCCCTGTAATTCAAATTCAAATAACTTTTGCATTTCAAATCCAAATTTAATAAATAAAATATGTTTTCCATACCAAATTTAATTCTCTACATGTTTAAGCCATTTGTGTACTGTTTTGAACATTTCAAATGGTTTCAAAAATTCAAATTCAAACTACTATTTCAAATTTTGTTAAATTCATAACTAATTCAAATTTAATTCAAATGGCACACATAAAGTATGTTTTCCATGAAATATTGAACAAGCTTTCCAAATATAAACTTTGTTTACTGTTTTGAATATTTTAAATTGGTGAAATATTTAAATCCTTGTTTAATTCATTTAAAATTGCTAAATTAATAACTTGGTCAAACTAAATTCTTTTTGAACATATAAAATATGTTTTCCATTCCATTTTTCATGTAATTTGCAAATATCAACTTTGTGTTCTGTTTTAAATAAATTAAATTGCTGAAAACAACTGTTTCTTATTTAATGCATTTAAAATTATCAAATTAACAACTTGCTCATTTTAAATCCCTTTTCAACAAATGAAATATGTATTCCACCTAAAATTTTGTGTTCTTTCCAAATATGAATTTTGTTATCTATTTTGAACAATTAAAATTGGTGAAAACAACAAATGCTTGTGTAACCCATTTGAGAAGCCAAATTTCATAACTTAATAAATAAAATTCCAATCTTGGTAAACAACATATCAAATTGAAGCTATTGTTGTTTTCTTATTGTTTTCCTCATCCATGCATCATTCTAATCAACTTCACATGATGGTTAGTTATAGATCATTTAATTCAACCTTAATTCATGGGCTTTTCCATATGCAATCTAAATTGCATATGGACCCATTTAATTATGTTACCATGTCAACTAGCTCATCTTTGATGCATCAATTAAATTGCCATGCATCATCCCATGATTGTGCATTATGCCATGTTATTGATTGTTTGTCTCTCTGCGTTGTTTGTTTGCTTCTTCTCGAATAGACGACGACGTTGAGACAGACGAGGTTTACGACACTACTTCAGAGGAGTTAGCCCAGTACCAGGCTACTGAGTTTGCAGGCAAGCATTCACTCACATGAACCATTGTGTCCTTTCCACCCTGGATACCGATACTTTCCGTTGTCTATTCTGCTAGCCTTAAGATTCGTTGCTTGTGTTCCGATCCTATCACATATTATCCTGTAACCCTGATATAGCCTATCCTCCACACCTAAAACCCCGTTGCTTGTTGCCCGTGTCTTACTAGCATGCTTAGGGTTGATTATGCTCGAGTCTGATGTCCGTTATTTCTGTTACCTTATTTATTATGTTCTGGGGCTCGATGTTTAAACAACAACCTGTTAATGTATGAGGTAATGCTAATTTTATGATAAGGCACCGGCAGGAGGCCGGGTATGGTTTTGAGGCCTGCTAGTGTCGAACTCAGGAAAAGTTATTGTCCTCTAGATCCATGATGAGCGCGCTAACCGCATGTGGGAAGCGTGTATGGGCCCCCCCCCCCTCAACTTTGATTCGATTCGCATCTCGTCCAAATCGCCTCATTTAGTTCGGGTTTTCCATTTGCCGCATGCATATGCAGGTGCGAACCCTTGGCGCCAGGGTGGTAACTTTTGTAGTCGGCATTTAGGGAGACACGTTCTTAGAGTGCTATGAGGGTCCCCTTTTCTTCGTGGGGCTTGATTATCCGTGCGCTCAACTGCACGGGGTTCTTTGGGCTTGATGCGAAGAAGAGTTGGGTTGTGTTGAGTACCTCACTTGGTGGGTTGATCCCCCGTCTGGCGGGTTATTTTTAAGTGTACGGCCAAATTGGTGCATCCCTGCAGGGTTAAATCTTCTCGAGAAGCCGTGTTGTCCGCGGTTATGGATGACTTGGTGATAGGGCTAGCTAACAAGGATTAGACAACTTACACCTAATCAATAATAAGTTGACTAGTAATAGGCTTATTGACACAATAACTTGAACCTTCATTAATCCAACTGTGTGAGTTGTCCTCGGATTGCTTCTTTGGATAAGGGGCGAGATCCAGGATGGGTTTGTTTGAGGTTAGTGATAGTTGGTTCCGATGCGCTATCTTATCCCTTTCTTGTAGCCGGATGTTGTAGCGTGTCTCTGTAGTTGGTTAGGCAGCCCGCTGCCGCAATTTTATATCACCTATCTTCCGTTGAACCCAGAGCATATGTAGTTGGTGTTGCCGGGTACACTTTGGTATCTTGTGCGTCTTGCTTGCCAGTACTCGTCTGTACTGACCCCTTTGGGGCTGCGTGTTCTGCAGACTACGTTTCCGAGGATCCCCATGGTGGCTACTACGTGGAGTATGACGAGGCTGCTGACGAGTAGATAGCGGACCCGGGCAGGATCCGAGACATCGTGGATGGGCTCCGTCTTTTCGTTTCCGGCCTCTTAGGCCTATTTGGATCTTGTCTGTACTCAGACACTTTGGATGCTTCCGCTGTGATGTAATGATGACTTGTTGGGACATGTGTCCTCTGCATGACTGTATTTGCTATCTCTGCTCTAGTGAGAGCTATTTGCCACTTATTTCTATTTCTTTGTGTCTTAGAGATTTGTTGTGATATCACTTGTTCAAATGCCGTTGACGTACCATGTGTGTATGTTATGAAGTACGTCAATGGAAGTAGTCGGATTTCTATGGGATGGTTTACGCAGACGATGAATAGTAGAGGTTGGTTGTCACACGTTTACGTGTTGGCCTGCTCATATTGAGATGCGGGTGCCGGTAAGCCCCGTAAGCCAATTACCTACTGTTTAGCGGGCTGTGAGTATCCTCTAGAAGTCTGGGTGCGACAATACTCTCCATTACTAGTAGATGCTCTTGCCAAGTTGATGCTTATAACTCCAAAGGGAGTATTTGTGCTCAATCCTGAGTCCATGCCTCCTTTTCATCCATGCTCGAGTGACAAAAATATGACGGATGGGGGATGTGTTGTTTCCATTAGGGAGAAAAAAACAATGTTTTCATTGTTTACATTACACACTTTACTTAAGGCAATAATCTATTGCTTGCAACTTAATACCCGAAGTCTGATTGGATTATGTTCTGAGGGTGGATTATTAGTCATAGATGCAGTTGGATAACAGTCTATGAAATATGTTGTAATGCCCGCATGAATCACATAGTAATCATCATGTCATGCATATGCACTACGGTGCAGCATTTATATCTGTTATTTTCCCAGTTGTAATTTGTCACCCCACGCTACAACAAAATCGACCTATTGCAACGAAAAAAATCGTTGTAACAAGTGCCAAATCGTCGCAATAGGTATGTGTTGCATCGAAAAGACTTTCGTTGGGAAGCGTTGCGAGAAATCGTCGCAATAGGTATGTGTCGCATAGAAAAGACCCATGAGGCCCGTTAAGCTACGCTATGAATGACTCGTTGCAAAAAACTTGCTCATTTTTGGAACAGCAGGGTGATTGTTGCACTATGTTTAACCTATTACCATACGACCCAAATTGTCGCAGTAAACAATAATTACTGCCGCGGGATTAAATTGAGGCGAAAAACATATGATATTGCCACACGAACAAATTTGGTTGCAACAGTTAGCTATTTTTTTGCAACAATATTTGTAACTACCGCAACACAACACAGATGTTGCAATGTATGACTGAATATCACCATGAATGCTTATTTCGCTTGGAAGACCTTGTCTCGAAGGCAACAAAATGATTGCTTCGCGCAACGAAAATACTCTGTCACAAAAACGTGATTGTATTCCAACCGCAGTACAGATCGTGGCAATAGGAGGCCTCTACCGCAACAAAATGATAATTTATCGCGACAAAAAAGAGTCGTGGAAATATGAGTGCCCTATCACCACAACCGGAGAGTTCGTCGTAATTTTTTATTATATCGCAACGAAAAAACCCGTAGCGATAGATTTCGTTGCAAGAGACCGATTTTCTTGTAGTGATGGTCGTAGCTGACCCGATGTCATAAGCGCTTATACTGTAAAATACATTTTTGACTCGAATAATAAATAGGGTGCATGGAGAGTACCTCTTTACACTAGTGGGAAACAGGCTATCAGTACCGGTTCCAGAGGGTTTCTAGTACCGGTTGTACAAACGGTATTACTTAATCGGCACTAAAGGTAGTATAATCTTTAGTACCGGTTCCTTACGAACCGTATTGACGGTGCCTCCACGTGGCCTCAGCGGATCCCGCGGGGCTGGAGACATTTGGTACCGGTTCGTAACACGAACCGGTACCAAAGGGTTGGGAGGGGTTTAGGTTTTTTTTAAAAAAAAACTGAGGGGTTTAGGGTTTAGGAGGGGTTTACGGTTTAGGAAAGGTTTAGGAGGGGCCGTATTGGACTTTTTCATTGTACGAGGATCGCGTCGATGCTCACGACCTTGGTGCATACATATATAACATATGTAAGTAATTACATGAGATCGCAAATTAAGTAGTGTTTCATAGTTGTACTCTCCGAGACATACTATATATATAATATTACATGTAGCTAGCTCACTATTACATTGAGGCATACACCATGATGCATGGTGGTAGTACTCTCCGAAAGGAGCTATGACGTCTTGGAGGAAAAATACCGCCAATTCCTTGCAAAATGCTTAGAAGCGGCGCTCGAGGGGGACCTTCTCCCGCTTTCTTGCCAACTGTAATAGAATGAGAGAGATACAAATGAATACATACGTAAACTATCAAATCATAATAAAACAACCATGACTGAAACTCAGCAGAACTGATGGTAACAAAATAAATTTGTAAATATAGTTTACATACCTCCTTATTTCTATTATTATTTATTTATTGTCTCGGAGACAATCTTGTGAATCTTCTCACAAACATAGTAAGCACATAGATTAGTCTCCTTTGGTTGTTGATCGCATTTCTGTGCAAGAATATAATTCAATCAAAAAATAACCAAGTATGATAACGGTGTGTGGACCTAGGTAGTAGTACTTACTTTTCCTTTCCATATCATCTTCACCGGCCATCCACCTTCCGGATCTTCCTTGATGAACGTTTCCCATACGCTGCCCGACAAAAATTGAATAAAAGAGTTATTAATTTGTTGACATCAGGAAATTAACGAAAAAGCCGATAAGAATTAAATAAAATTACCCTTGGAGCATATCAAAACAGTGCTTGTAATCTGTAGGCGGTTTGGTCATTGAGTCGTAGACTTCAATAAGTCCATCGTGCATTTTAATGACGGTAAGCATGAAGTGGAAGCTGCGCACGTTTAAATATGTAGTGTCATAGATATAACTCATTAGTTATAAGGAAAAAATAGAATGTGTTAGAAGACAGTAACACTCACTTGTAGTTATAAGGCCAAAGTATTTGTTTTTTGTCACGCTGCCGCTTCAAAAAAATTAGCAAAGTCTCTGGTGTATCCTTGTTATACAGGGGATTCTTTATGGTTTCTTCATGCATTGTATCCGCGTCAATGAACCCAATGTCTTTGATTACATTCCTTTTGCATTCGAGCATCTTCAATCTGCATAATATAGCACAAACAAGATTAAATTGAGGATAATTATAGAAAATGAACGAACTCGGCTAAAGCCTTCTGAAATTACATAAATAAATCACTTACAGGCAATAGCAACTGAGCAACGATTTGTCGAGTGCCCGGAGATTGTATAACGCAAAAGATCCTCTAAGTCAATGCTCACAGCGTAATCTTGGAAGTAGTGCTCCTCCTTAACTTCCACCATCATAGCCGCGTACCCTTCCTTGGCCCTACCCAAGTACCACTTATGCAAATTGCGCATTTTTTCGGTAGTATGGAGACATTCTCGACCAAATTTTTTCCATTTTTCATATTGGTATGCTACTTCAGAGATGGTGTAATCGATATCTGTTGTGTGTTGTTGATAAGTACTTTGAACGGCCTTCTCGTCGAACACCTTGAGAGGGGCAACCAATCAGCCGGCTTGTTCTCCGAGCTGGGGAAGTTTTTTTCCCATCTTTCCCCTGGGCCTGCTGTTTCCTTTTTCCCTCCTGCTGGACCACCGGTTTCTTCCCTTTTCCCTCCTGGATCATATCGACATATGACTTTTCAATAGAACGCCTATAGTCTGATGGCGGCGATGGTGGAGGGTTATATAGGTTCTCAACTGTACGCACAACTTTCACCGGATCTAGCGTATTCACAAAAGGTATCTCTCGCACTTTCTTAGCAAAATGGGCAGCCACCTCGGAACGAGAGATGGCCCTTGTTTTCATCGTCAGGTCTTTCCCAAGGTAACTCCTGAAGAGGCGGCAGTGCTCTCTCTATTCTGGGTCTCTTCCTAGCCGGCGAACGGTTCCGCTTAACGGGCGCTTCCTCACGCGGAGGATATCGAGATGCTGGACTCGCGCTGCCCCCCCTTAGGTAGGTGTGGCCCTTGCTGCTCATGTGGACTGCCAGCAGGAGAGATCAATGGTCCTTGCTGCTCATGTGGACTGCCAGCAGGAGAGATCAATGGTCCTTGCTGCTCATGTGGACTGTCAGTAGGAGTAGTCGATGGCCCTTGCTGCTCATGTGGATTGCTATCACGAGGAGCCGGTGGCCTTGGCACGGGGCCTGGAAAGACGATGTATTTTTTTGTCTAGAGGGCGAAACCACGCTTGACATCGCCCAGTGTATTCTCCTCGTCAACTCCAGGATGATCAATCTCCATTGTTTCATAACCAGGCACAATGTCATCCACCCCGACAAGAGCACAGTCAGCTGGAATGGGATGATGATGGTGCATTGCTCCGTCTTGTTGTGGGTAAACATAGCCGACCGCCACCTTAATGGACATGTTCCTCATTGGCACATGTAGCTTGCACTCTGTCTTCTCCGTGATATAATCCACGTGGTAGCTTGCTCCACATCCTTCAAGATGCGAGGAACCCACGCTGCTTTTCGGCTGAGATGGGGCGGCATCGGCTTGATGATCTTCTATAAAAAGCTGTTGATCGGGTTCCCTCTGCCGATTCTGCTCCAGCTGCTGCACCCGTTGTTCCAATGTCGATAAACGGTCAGCGCACTTATTCTTTGTTATCGAACGGCTTCTATAACTCTCAGGGCACTCCGGCTAAGCATCCTTCATGGTGAGACCTGGGAGAGTTCGTACTTGTCCAACGTGTTCGGGATTCCCCAGAGCTAGTGTCAACTCGTCATTCTCTCTATCGGGAATGTACACTCCCCTTCTAACCTTGTCTATTGCATCTAGAAGATGTTTGGTGATTGAGTCAATTTTCTCCTTCCATTTTCCCTGTGCAACGATGTCCCCTGTCTTTGGGTCCAACCCTGCCCATTGTGCGAACAACCAGAACTTGGACCGGTCGGGCCAGTCGTATGTCTATGGAGTGACCCCGGCTGCCAACAGTTTAGCTTCATATACTTTCCACAGAGGAATGGCAGTCTTGTAGCCACCTTACCCCAATCTATGAAAATATAGCTTCTTCTTAGCATTAACTACATTTGTGCTTGATCGGGACTTATATCCTGAAGAGGTCCTATACGCCATAAATGCGGGCGAGTGGGCTATTAGCTTCTCATATCTGCCATGGAATTCTGGACCTTCAGGTCCAAAGTCTGCCCATAATTTTTTCTTCCAACTCTAGAATTGTATGGCAATCTTCTTAAGAGTCCATTCCTTGAGCTTCTCCCTCTGGGGTTCCATGAACTCTAACGGTAGGTTGAAGGGTGTCAGTAGACTCTCCCAAGTAACTCTTTTGTAGTGACGCTGACATAACTAGCTTCGTTAACCGCCGCCTTCTTCGGCTTATGTCAATCTGCAATGTTGATCGGTACAATGTCCCTAACAACAACTCCGGCTTGATTGACAAATTTCTTGACGTTATCTGCGGGTTCCACCGGTTTGCCAGTAGCCTTAAATATGCTGAGGGCTAATTTAGCCTCGTCCGATAGAGGTTTCGTCGGGCCTCGAGGACCTTACTTTTTAGCACATTTGCTCGATGATCCAGAAGGCTAAAAGAAAAAATATTCGTTAATAAGTGCAATAAAAATAAATCAATGCATCTACTGATATATCATTGCCATAATATACACCTTTCCGGAGTTTGTTAAGGGCAATTCGTCAACCCTTCTCTCTTCAGACTCAATTCCTTCACCGGTGTCGTTCAGAAATTGTGTGGTTAAGTCTTCGCCATTGTCATCGCCATCGTCATCGGCTTCTGGTTGGGCACTGTTATATATCAGTTGTTGCGCCAAATCTTCTTCCTCCTCATTTTGGAAGAACGGGGGGCGTCCGGATCCATAGCTCAATGTCACTACGAAAATCACTAAATTGTAATTCTAATTCTAATCACTAAGTATTGTAAACACTAAGAATAATTCTACTAAAATTTCTAAGTACAATAAAAAGTAGTAAGTATAATTTGAGATTTAATAGCAATCAAATTTAAATTTATATAACAACTAGATTTACATAGCAATAAATATTTGATATTATTAACTAAATTAAAAAACTAAATATTGTAAGTGCTAAATATTGTAAGTACTAAAAAAACTAATATTGCTAAATACAATAAAAATCACCAAGTATAATTGTAATTCTAATTCTACAAGTGCTAATTATAATTGTAAAAATCACCAAGTGCTAAATTTAACAAGTGCTAATTCTAATTCTAATTCTAATTCTAATTGTACTATCTATTTTATAATTGTACTCTCTATTCTAAGTACTAAAATTCTAATTCTAATTCTAGTTATAATTGTACTATCTAAAAATTCTAATTCTAATTCTAATTGTACTATCTATTTACTAAAAATTCTAATTCTAATTCTAATTCTAATTGTACTATCTAAAAATTCTAATTACAATTACTAAAATTTCTAATTCTAAATCTAAATCTATTTTACAATAGAAAAAAAGAAGAAAAAAATACTCACGGAACGTAGCAGTAGAGTGCTCTCTCTCTCTGCTGCCTCTGTCGCGTATGCACACGCGTGGGGTGGCGCAGGGGGAGGCGGTGGGGCGACGGCGCGGGGAGACGACAAGGAGGCGACAAGTCACGGGGCGGCGACGGGCTCGAGGGCGGCACGGCCGGGGCGACCACACGGGCACGGGGAGGGAGAGGGAGAGGCAGCGCACTGCGACGATCGAGCACGAAGGCAGCGACACACGGTGGCCGAAGGCGATGCAGGGGCGCAGGGCGACGGGCAGCAGCAGTTCGTCGTCGTCGTCATCTAGGGAGCCCGGTGGCGCGTCGGTTTCTTCTGCGGGACTTGGCCAAATTTTGGGGCAGAATCGCTTAAGTCCCCGCGCGTTTCAGCCCTTTAGTACCTGTTTGTGTAACCAACCGGTAACAAAGGGGTATTGGTGCCGATTTGTAGCACAGACCGGTACTAAAGGATTGTATTAGTACCGTTTGGTGGTAGCAACCGGTACCAAAGGTTTTCGCCGGGCCCACCACAACTGCGCGCGAACCGGCGGACCTTTAGTACCGGTTGGTAGTACTAACCGGTACTAAAGATTTATTTTCTATTTTTTCTTTTCTTCTCTTTTTCTTTTCCTGTTTTATTGAAAAAACTATAACTTTTCTAAGAAAAGTACAAATGATATGAAGCTAATTTCTAAAATTTTGTCAAGTTAAAAGCTATCAACTAAAAATAATTTTGTGATGTTTTGTAACATTTTCAAATTTTGAAATTTCAAAATGGATTTAAATAGATAGTACAAATTATAATTAAGTCCAAAATGGAAACCGCAGTTTGGAGCACGTTGGGGGGTTTTTGGGCGCGAGCGCGGTGCGACGGCAAATACTGAAACTCTATAAAAAAGAAATAGAATGCTACAAATTCTTTTATTAAAAACAGAAAACAGACGCGCTAGCGCGCCGCAGTTCGCCGGAATACAGATTCTTTTATTAAAAACAGAAAACAGACGAATACTACTCCTCATCGTCGTCAACGGGGAACTCGTCGATGATCTCCTCCTGGTCATCGTTGTCGCCGAACTCGCCGGCGACCTCCTCGTCGTCGTCGGAGGTGCATGATACCGTGTCCGAGATAGCCTCCCACCTCGGGTCGTCGGAGGCCCAGACTTCGCCGGCGTGGTCGGCCCGGCGGAGCTATTGCAGTGCCTTCGACCTCGCCTTCCGGGCGGTCTCTAACGCGAGGTGACGTTCGAGGCGGTGCTCCGCCCACTCAGCCGTGCGGATCTGCCAGAGCTCCTCGTCGGCGCTCTCCTCCCCCGGATTGTTCCGGTAATACTCGCGGACGACGCGGTCGTCCCTGGCGTTGACTGGGTCCTGAAACGCGCGGTGGCGGAGGTGGCGGTGGTCGACGGCGGTGACGATCCGCGGCGTCGGCGCCCTGGCCTCCGCTTCCCAGATGATGTGGCAGTCGTTGAAGTTCATCAGCTACCGCGGGCTGTTGAGGCGCCAGGCAGACGCCTCCCAGGCGCGGGCGGCCTCCACCGCCGTCGCAAAGGGGCCGAGGGGGATGTGGGCGTCCCCGTAGCGGATATCCGCGGTGAACATTTCGTTTGGCCGCGCTCGGATGCCGTGGAAGCGGGTGGTGTTGTTCCTCCTTGAAGGCATGGTGGCGGCGCGACGGTGCATCGAGAGGAGTGGACGCGTGGAGAGGAGAAGATGCTCGAGGCGCGACAGTTTATATCGCGCGCTCACGGCCACGCAGCACAACTCCCACGCCACAATGCATTTTCCATGCTTCCAAGATGCATATTTGTGTGCAATATGGGCTCATTATGACAAACTATGCCATGTATTTGGCCCTAACACCCGTCATTTGAACCGAAACCCTAGAATGTTAGGAGGAGATAACTCTTTTTTGTGAACACTTTTTCAACAGAATTGTCGTATTCCAATTTTACTACTTTTGGTGGACACTAGGACATATGTAATGACACCAGGCGAAGGTCTCGCGTTATTTAGGTTTTTTTGAATTTACTGTAATTTTCCCAGCCCGTTTTGCATTACCGTTCTTAGCTAGGGGTTGTATATTCAGAAACTCATTGTGATGTCTATTGAAATAGTTAGTTGAGTACCTAAAAATGATTCGTTAGATCAGGGGATGTGTACTTTTTCAACCAATTAGGAAGAATCACACGGATCGTGTGTTTCTTTCTAGCTCTTGTGAGTCGTTGGATCAGGGGGTGTTTTTTTTTGTCGCTCTTGTGAGACGTTGGCTCAATGGTAGTTCTCGAGCGTCTGAATCCCACCAATCAGGAAGAATCACACAGATCGTGTGTTTCTTTGTACCTCTTGTGAGTCGTTGGATCATGGGTGTGCTTCTTTTGAGCGCTTTAACCGTTGGATCAATCGAACCCTAGCACAACACTTTGTGAGCCATCATACGTCCTACCGTGCATTTGATATGCATATATGAACTTAGGAGCCACGGTGGGGTTGTATGCTAGAGATACCGATTGTTTTCTTCTACCTCTGACATAAAAGGTTTGACAAAAGGTGTCATACATCGTTCAGTTCATCGACTGTGAATACAAATCATCCGGATTCGCCAGCATACGTCCAGCCGTGCATTTGATATGCATATATGAACTCATGAGCCACAGTCGGGATGTATGCTGGCGATACCTATTGTTTTGTTCTATCTCCAGCATAAAAGGTTAGATACAACTTATTTTTTGTGAACACGTTTAGAACAGAACTATCGTATTCCAAGTTTATTATTACACATCACCAAGAACATCATCCCTATCTAGTCTTCTGAGTTTTCTTTGTGTGTTTCCCTTTCTTCTGATTGCGACGCAACCATGGATACTCTTCGTTATTTAACACGATGCTTGGGTCAGTTTTAACCTTGAAGGGTGCAATGTACTCAAAGTTTTAATGATCTTCTGACATGTCTGTCTTTTCCTCCACTCCCACGATGTTTCTTTTTTCTGAAAAAACTGTGTGGCGCTTTTGCTCATCATATGATGTCTCATCTTGCCTTTTTTTTGGTATACATGTCCTTCACGTAGAAAACCTGAGCCACTTCACTGGCTAGTACGAATGGTTCGGTCTCGTATCCTAGATTCTTCGGATCCACAGTAGTCATTCCGTACTGTGGGTCTACCTGTACCCCTTCTTTCAGGTTTAACCATCTGCATCGGAACAAAGGGATCTTGAAAGTAGGTCCATAGTCAAGTTACCATATCTCCTCTATGTACCCATAATATATGACCTTTTTCCCATTGTCGTCTGCTGCATCAAAGCGGACACCACTGTGTTGGTTGGTGCTCTTTTGATCTTGGGAGATCGTGTAAAATGTATTCCCATTTCGTACCCTTGAAAAGTCGATATACGAAAAGATGGTTGCTTGGCCAAAAAGTATAGTTGTTCTTCAACAGTGGTGTCATTAATGAGATGTGTTTGCAACCAACCGCCGAAAGTCTTCAGGTGTTCTCCATCAATCCAATCTTCACCTTGCTCCGGGTATTTTGAGCGTAAAATATTCTTGTGTTCCACTATATACGGAGCCACCAAGCTGGAATTATGTAGGACTGTGTAGCGTGCTTTAGTGAAAGAATTTCCGTCCATACTTATTTTTTCTCTCTTTCCTAGCCTTCCTTTTCCACGCAGTCTCTCCTCATAGCGAGATTCAGGAACACCAATCGTCTTAAGGTCAGAAATGAAGTCAACACAAAACTCAATGACCCCCTCTATTCCATAGCACTTGGAGATGCTTGCTTCTGGCCTAGCACGGTTATGAACGTATTTCTTCGAGACTCCCATGAATCTCACAAAGGGGAACATGTTGTGTAGAAATACAGGACCGATAACTTGAATCTCTTCTACTAGGTGAACTATGAGGTGCGTCATAATATTGAAGAAAGATGGTGGAAACACCAACTCAAAGCTGACAAGACATTGCACCACATCCTTCTGTAAATTTGATAGAGTTAGTGGGTTGATCACCTTATGAGAAATTGCATTGAGGAATGCACATAGCTTCACAATGGGTACACGGACATTTTCTGGCAGAATCCCCAGCAATGCAACCGAAGTAATTGTGTCATAATGATGTGGCAGTCATGAGACTTTAGGTTTTGAAACTTTTTCTCTGTCATGTTTATTATTCCCTTTATATTCAACGAGAAGCCAGACGGGGCCTTGATGCTGCTCAGGATTTCAATAAATATCTCTTTCTCTTCTTTGGAAAGAGCATAGCTGGTAGGACCTTGATACTTCTCTGGATTTAGGTTGTCTCGTTCGTGCATACATTGCTGGTCCTGTCGTGCATCTGGTGTATCTTTTGTCTTCCCATACACGCTCAAGAACTTTAGCAGGTTCACACAAATATTTTTCGTCACGCGCATCACGTGGATTCAAGAGTGAACCTCTAGGATTTTTCAATAGGGTAGCTCCCAAAATATAGACATCTTCTTCCACATGGGTACGTGTCTGGGACTGTCATTCAGAACAGATTGTCCACTAGTACCCTTTCCAAAGATCACTTTTAAATCCTTGACCATATCATATATAACATCCCCAGTAGGACGGGTAGGTTTTGTCCGGTTATCTGCCTCACCTCTGAAACGCTTGCCTCCTCTCTTTCTTACGGGATGATGTTGTGAAAGAAATCGACGATGCCCTAGGTACACATTCTTGTTTCCCAAATGAATACTGTCAGTATCACCTAAACAGTGTGTCCATGCATTGTATCCCTTGTTTGATTGTCCTTAAATATTACTGAGAGCAGGCCAATCATTGATAGTTACGAACAACAACCCTCGTAGGTTAAATTCCTATTGTTCGTTCTCATCCCACACAGGTACACCTTCTTCACGCTACAACTATAAAAGTTCTTCAACCAATGGCCTTAGGTACACATCAATGTCGTTGACGGTTTTCCTCGGGCCTTGGATGAGCAATGACATCATAATGAACTTATGTTTCATGCACAACCAAGGAGGAAGGTTGCAGATACATAGAGTCACCGGCTAGGTGCTATGAAGGGAGCTCTGCTCCCCGAAAGGATTAAAGCCATCTGTATTTAGACCAAATCTTAAGTTCCTCGCGTCATCTACAAATGTCTTGAACTCTCTGTCGATTTTTCTCCACTACGACCCATCAGCGGGGTGTCTCAGCATCACGTCTTTCTTACTGTCTTCTTTGTGCCATCGCAACAAATTATCATGCTCTTTGTTTTGAAACAAATGTTTCAACCGTGGTATTATAGGAGCATACCACATCACCTTGGCAGGAACCCTCTTCCTGGGTCACGGCTCTCCCTCAATATCACCAGGGTCATCTTGCCTGATCCTATACCGCAATGCACAACATATCGGGCATGCACTCAAATTCTCGTACTTCTCGCCGCGGTAGAGGATGTAGTGATGCAAGCATGTATCTTCTGCACCTCTAATCGTAGAGGGCAGACAACCTTCTTTGCTTCATACGTACTAGAGGGAAATACGTTCTCCCCTGGAAGCATCTTCTTTATTATTTTCAGCAACTTCTTAAAATTCTTGTCAGCTTGACCACTCTCTGCCTTCCATTGCAGCAATTCCAGTGTGGTACAAAGCTTTTTCTGGCCATCTTCACAATTTGGGTACAACAATTTGTTGTGATCCTCTAACATTCTCTCCAACTTAAACTTCTCGTTTTCACTTCTGCGGTTAATCTTCGCATCACGAATGGCCCGACCTAAATCGTTATCGGGCTCATAAAAAATGAGCTCTTCTTCATCTTCGTCTTCCCCCCATTGTCCTATCACCGTGTTCAGTGTACATAGCATAGTTTTCATTATCCTCTTATTCTTTGTTGTCTTCCATTATAACCTCTCTTTCTCCGTGCTTCGTCCAACAATTATAGCTGGGCATGAAACCGTTCTTGAGTTCGAGTAATCCTTCACATTCTTACAAGCACTACATGGACAACACATTAAACCATTCGATTGCTTGCTCGCCTTAGCCATGTGGAGAAAATTATGCATGCCATTAAGAAACTCGGGAGAACGTCGGTCACCGTACATTCATTGTCGGTTCATCTGCATTATATAAGTATATTAAGAATCATTCATTACACTACTACATCATAGATGAGTGACCAATTTAATTAATATACAGGTCCATTAGATTAAAAGTAAGGTGGAGTACTGACCAAATGTAATATATAGTTCTCATAAAACATACGCTCAAACTAACATACAACTGTCTAAAAAAATTTAAAAACAATGAAAAATGCGATGAAAATCGCAATTAAGGTAACTACTGAACCTACATCATAATGATACCAAGCCTCTTGATTAATGACATATTTTCTATTCTTTTTAATCTTCAAGCGCATTGCATCCATCTTGATCTGGTGATCATCGACGACATCGGCAAGCTTCAAGTCCAATTTTATCTTCTCTTCTAGGCATTGCAGACGAAGATCTTCACTTCTTTTAATTTTTTTCGAATCATTATTTTCTCTCTCAAATAAATTTAGCATCTCGACCAGAGGGTCGGTTGGAATTTCTGGTTCAACTATCTACTGGATAAAATATCTATGTCAATTTTGTCGGTATAATTGTCATTAAACGAAATGAAATAAATAGTCATAAAAGTATACCACATCCGAATCATAGACCATACGAGGGCCGACGGGGACGGATATCAAAACCATGGCACTATACATAAAAAATAAAATCATATATGTAAGAAAATTATAAAGTAATATATACGCATCTATCACATAAAACTAAGTATTTTTATAAAACATAAAACAAGTAGGCTCACCGAGGTGATGCCGGCTAGGGATAACGCTGGCGATCAATGGCGGTGAGGACGGGGAAGATACGAAAACCAACAAAACATATTTTAATTTAAGCTCATATTGCATATAAACGAATGAAATCCCTAACTTAGACATTTCATCAAACACCTTGCTAGCACTAAAAAACTGAAACGAGTTAAACTATAGGAAATGAGCTAAATTAGGAATGTCGGAAGAAAGAATAATGTTGCTAACCCTTGTATAGATGGTTGCTGCCAATCTTAACAAAATAGTGGAGAAAAATGAAGATTTATTGGAGTGTGAGAGTAGATTTTTTTTTGGAAATGTGTTGGAATGAAAAATTGGAGAGCTCTTGGGTGTGCTCGTGTTAAGATATAGACTGGAAACCCTCTAGAACCGGTTCCTGATACGAACCGGTACTAAAGGTGCAGCGCCGGCCTCACATCCGCAGTAAATTTGGCGCGAAAACTTTTAGTATCGGTTCGTGTCACGAACCGGTATTTAAAACTCCGTACGGACCGATGATGAAGTTTTCCGGCGCCCTGTGCCGTGGAACCGGTACTAATTCTACCTTTAGTATACCGGTTCGTGATTGAACGTGTACTAAAGGTAAAATCCTTTTGCCCTGTTTCTACTAGTGTTAGTGGCTAATTGCGCCAACCATCATCAGTTGTGGTGATCCTCCTACTAGATGTAAGAAAATATATTTTGTAACATTTTTGGAGATCTATTTCATTCTCGTTATAAACTAGACTTATGTCTCATGTAAATTATTTATTTACATTAAATAAAAAACAATTGGGATAAAAACCTGAAAAAACCACGTATGAAAACAATAGAGGTATTTTTATATGAAAGAACCAATGTTTGTAGTGGCAAGACTTAAAGGAATGATCAACACAATGATCTTTTGCATGGCACAGCAGAACGAGACGTCACACGAGTAAAGTGGGTTACAAGCACGAATATAGTGGGTTTCAAGGGGTGTGTACACGATAGTACAAAAAGGACTAAGTCACATAGAACACTCTTATCGATGCATTTTTTAAATTGTCTTCACCGTAGCAACGCACAGGTATTTAGCTAGTAAGAATAAATATCAACTTCCCCTGTCTAATCCTCCACCAAACTCCCGTCAATAAACTTCCATTCTAACTGCCAAGGTTTGCCAAGCATGCTGCTAGTTCTATGTGGTGTGGTTTTCCTCCCGATTTTATCCACGGACTATTTGTAATGACATTATGTTTTCTTAATTAATAAAGCACTTGATTCCCTAAAAAGATCAGTTAGACGCTCCTGTCGCTAGATGGGTCTCGCTTGTAGATTTATTTTATACTCCTTCCATTTCTTTTTACTCCACGTATTAGAATTGTCTTAAGTCAAACATTACAAAGTTTGACCAATTTTTTAGAAAAATTAATATTTATAATACTAAATCGGTATAGTATAAAAGTATATTACATGGTGAATCTAATGGTATTATGAATATTGATATTTTGATATAAATTGGTCAAATTTTAGCAAGTTTGACTTTGAACAAACCTAATACACGGAGTAAAAAGAATAGAGAGAGTACCTGAAGATGTGACTAAAATTCTGAAAATTCAAACATCGCGAAGGAAAGAACATGACTCTGTGGCATGGTACCCAGTGAAACGTGGCATATTTATCATCAAGGGTGTGTATCGCCTTGCTCTGAACAAGTGCATGTTGGAGCAGGATCGTGGAGCTACTAGAATTCGAACTGATGGTGCGAGACCGAGTTGGGCAGTGATATGGAAGTGCCCTGTCCGGTGCAAAGTGAGCGACCCCACTGCCACTGGTTAATACTAGAATTTTGTATGATTGTATTCCTGTCACTGCTTAATACTCATAGAATTCTCTTCGACTCGAAAAAAGACATAATAAATAAGGGTAATGATGCTAAAATGGTAAGAAGAGCTAGAGCAGAGAAAAAATGGACCTTCACATCTGGCCTTCGCCTAGCATTTTCACCATTTCCATTCCCACTCACTGTCTCCCTCTTCTTCCTCGTATTTCCTTCTTCCCCCTCTCACACTCCAATTTCAACCAACCAGGAAGCCACGGCCCTGGGCGGGGGGATGACTCGAGCGACGTTGGGGGCCACAAGGTTGTCAGTATCTCATCCAGTAGCAACTACAGGGGGACGAATAACAAATATCCAATGTTTGAGGGGGCACATGCTAAAAAAAATCACATCTAAGCCCTCATATTTGTTTCTTCGAGAATGTGTCCAAAACTGGGGGGCGGTGGCCCCCTTGACTTTGCCTAAGCTCCGCCGCTGATCTCATCCCCGGCTAGCCGATAATCAGCTGAGACAGATAATTGGGAAGGAAAACAAAAGCTTTTGTTGGATCTCAAACAACTTATTTACTCATTTTACAATATTATTTACATTTACAAGAATTCCCTAATTCGTCCCCACCCGGTTTTCCAGCCTACTCCTCGAACGACGACGTCTCCCAATGCGAACTCTGATAAAAAATAAGGGGGTGCAAGGGTGAGTACGATAAATCATACTCAACAAACTATTCAAACACTTTCATATACTTTGTAAAATACACTAGTATTATATATAGAGTAGGGCTAGCTTACGATTAACTGGTGCCACGGTTGATATTCCGACATGTTATTTTGATTTATGGTAACCAACTGTTTAGGTAATTTTCCATTTCCTTATCCGTCCACAAATTTTATGGGTCAAGGAAGAAGAACCATGAACAGAAAAGGAGGAAAGGGACGCTCAAGAAAGAGAAAAAAATACTGCATGTGGGTGGCCCACCTGTTTTGCCTGCATGTGCACTCCATAGAATTTTAACCTCTCCACCGGTCAACCATAAAGGAGTTGCCCTGATATATCTCTCTATCAAACCCTTGAATTCCACAGTGCACCATACACAGCTGCAAGTGTGAGGTCGACACTTTGGTTTATCTAACGGTTGACTTACAAACATAGTAAGTGCTAGCTGGTTACCAACTCTAGTTAAATAGTTTTGAGCTGGGCCGAATTATTTGCCCTTGTCAATGCATCTGTCGCAAAAATTAGGTGGAGTGAGGATGACACCATATTCTTGTTTATCGAGAGCATTTAGGAGTTGTATCTTAGTTTCATACGGGCAAGCATGAGAACCATTTTAAAGATATGAGCGTAAACGGAGATTTAACTACTCCCTCCGTTTTAAAATACTTGACTTACATTTGTCTAAATATAGATGTATCTATACACTAAAACATGTCTAGATGCATCTATAGTTAGACAAATGAAAGTCAATTATTTTGAAACGGAGGGAATATTTGTCGTGATACTTTTTTCTGTCTTGTCAGGTCATAAAGAACATGGCTAATAGTATAGTCAACTAATGATCTAAAAAGGGTTATTGTCAACAGATAGCTACATGCAGCTGTCATGTTATCTAGATCCATTAATCACTCTAGTAGATCCCTTAAACATCGCTGACCTGTAAAATATCCACCATTTTATGATTTTGGGTAAAAACAAGTTGAAAACTGATCCCACAAACTAGGTAACCCCTCCGTCCTATTTTATAGGGCACATATAGTAAATATCTAGTACCAAGGTGCTAGTTGATTGGGGCTAATATCATGCATGCATTGGTGAAAAGGGATGGAGAGAGGAAACCACTCACTAATTAGAAGAAAATTAATGCAAATGTGCCTATTAAGTGGGACTGCATGATTTTTAGATTGTGTCCTATAATTGAGGAAGGAGGAAGTAGGCACTTTTTTAGGTGGCCCTTAAAATCAGCTCCGAGTACACTATATTTTAGTTTTTGCCCATCATTCACTATTCTCTTTATCGCTGAAAAAGCTTGGTGCCACTAAATTCACACGACGAGTCATTCCTGCCAGGACCGAACCAACTCCAATTCCGGCAAGGAAGAGGGAGATAACTACGCTCAACAACTCCTAAGCGTGTCGTTTGAGCTCAAGGTGCAGCATTCCACCTCGATCAAGCTCCACGCACACCGCTTACTAGCGGGCGAGATGGCATGGGGCGGGAAACGACTGGGAGGTTAATCGATCTCGTCTCCGGTATGCTAGCTCAAATCTATTTAGTACAAATGTAGTGAGCTCAACTCGAATCCAAAGCTAGCTCAACTCATATGCTACGTGGCTTCTGTGTGAGGAATCGGGAGCAGGCGCCAAGCATTAGTGTGACCGGCTTGCTTCAGCGCAGGCAACATACAACAGGCGGCGCGGGTATCGGGAGCATGGGTGGCCCACAAGTAATTTATTGTTAACCCAAATATGCTTGAGGAAGACGACAAGAGGAGGAGAGAAATGAAAAAAAAAGTCAATTACCGGTGGGCCCTATGGTAGAGATTTGGTTAAACTCACATATTTTATGTATCCATTGTGGGAGACTACAATTTAGAAAACGTATTATGGTATACCTTAAAAAAAAATTAAGTACGACTTTTTAAGAGATGTGCTAGAGATGCTCTTAGTCTATTACTTTTTATAACAATTTGTTTGTTTCTTTCCTCATGTATACTACATTTGTATAAGAACACACATAGAGATCGACTATTAGATGAGCGATTATTCCCCTCATTTCTACGTGGCTTCTGTGTGAGGAATCGGGAGCAGGCGCCAAGCATTAGTGTGACCGGCTTGCTTCAGCGCGGGCAACATACAACAGGCGGCGCGGGTATCGGGAGCATGGGTGGCCAACAAGTAATTTATTGTTAACCCAAATATGCTTGAGGAAGACGACAAGAGGAGGAGAGAAATGAAAAAAAGTCAATTACCGGTGGGCCCTATGGTAGAGATTTGGTTAAACTCACATATTTTATGTATCCATTGTGGGAGACTACAATTTAGAAAACGTATTATGGTATACCTTAAAAAAAAATTAAGTACGACTTTTTAAGAGATGTGCTAGAGATGCTCTTAGTCTATTACTTTTTATAACAATTTGTTTGTTTCTTTCCTCATGTATACTACATTTGCATAAGAACACACATAGAGATCGACTATTAGATGAGCGATTATTCCCCTCATTTCTACGTGGCTTCTGTGTGAGGAATCGGGAGCAGGCGCCAAGCATTAGTGTGACCGGCTTGCTTCAGCGCGGGCAACATACAACAGGCGGCGCGGGTATCGGGAGCATGGGTGGCCCACAAGTAATTTATTGTTAACCCAAATATGCTTGAGGAAGACGACAAGAGGAGGAGAGAAATGAAAAAAAAGTCAATTACCGGTGGGCCCTATGGTAGAGATTTGGTTAAACTCACATATTTTATGTATCCATTGTGGGAGACTACAATTTAGAAAACGTATTATGGTATACCTTAAAAAAAATTAAGTACGACTTTTTAAGAGATGTGCTAGAGATGCTCTTAGTCTATTACTTTTTATAACAATTTGTTTGTTTCTTTCCTCATGTATACTACATTTGCATAAGAACACACATAGAGATCGACTATTAGATGAGCGATTATTCCCCTCATTTTTTCATGTATCTTTCCTCCAAATAGAAAAAAGTGTCCTATAAGCGAGTTATAAGCCCTTTACTATACTAGTTCTAGCCAAAGAATCATGATAAGGGGGTGTAGGAACCAAAAGCATCAAAGTTTCAAAACAATTGAAATTTTTATTTGGGTCGTTCTTTTCCTCTTCATGTCTGCGGAAGCAATAAGAAATCGCAAGTTTTCTTATTAATTTTGTATGTTCATATTATACAAATTTTATAATTAATATTTCATGTTCCTACAAATCAACTCCTATAGTATTAAAGGTATAGACTATTCTAATGTTCGGGATCGCAAGGAAGATTAATATCAAGATGATCTAACGTTTTAGCAAATGAATCCGCTCAACCCCATGTTAAATATGTTCGCTTTTGGACCTCTAGAACATGCGAACAATCGAGACCTATCTATGGAGGTGCCTACACGGTTAGAGAGATATTTTTTTCCAAAACATGGGTGGCAGGTGATCAATATTTTCTTCGTGATCACTAGTTTTTTTTCCCTTTTATGTTATTTATTTGGAGACATTTTGTGTCCGTGTGCATATTTATTATGCAGAGGCGTGTGCAGTGCTCGAATATTTTTTGAGTAATGAAACACCCTTTTCTAAAAAGGACTTATAATTTCTCGATCTAACACGTTTGGATTGTCTTGAGCTTGTGTAATGGCCTTTCTCTTAGTATTCACACTATGCAGTCTGTCATAGTTACACTAAAAAAACTCTTATATAGAAGAGAACTAGAGGGATGAGTAAACTAGGATTTCTCTATTACCGCACCGTCATCGCTCATGCTGACTGAGTGATTGTCCTATAGGACGTGCCTATGTTTGAAACCACTCGCCATCGCGCGAGCGATTTGTACCGTGGGTTTGCCGAATGATTTCCTATTTTGGGCCAGGCCCGTTTAGCACTTTCTTGTGCGCTAGCTGCACCCGGATGGTTCGTTCTTTTCCGTGATTGTTGGGCAGCCACGTCTAGTTCTCTATCGTCATAGACAGTAGTACAGTACACACCAGGTTTGTTCTTACTTCTTATGATGGTTGGAATGCCACGTGACGAATCCTCATACATTGGTTCTCCATCAGCTAGAGCATACACTTAGATTGTGTTCTTGGTTTGTATACTTCCTTTCCTTCTACCTATTTTTTTGACGTCTTCTATTTTTCTGCTTTCTTCCTTCTTCTTTTTTCCTTTTTATTGTTATTTTTTGTTATGTCTATTTTAAGTCGCATAATTTTTTATTTATGATTTTTGTTTCGACTGGTGTAAATAATGGGTAGCCACGGGCCATAAATAGTACTTTTTCATATGTTATTTTATTTTCTTTTCTTTTTCTCTTCCTTTTCTTTTTTCTATTGTTCGCTAGTTTAGTTTCTCATGTTTGATTCAAGTCAGATTATATACTTCTTTCATGAATTTGCTGTCCATTTTAGACTGGAAAATTTTCAATGTAGTCTAAAATTTTGTTTCCTACTGTTGTGATTTGTCTCTAATGTCTTTAAACCTTGTTTCTATACTTGTTCATATCTTTTTGTAGCTTTTTGTTCCTATTCTTGTTCTGAAATTTTGTTCCTATATCTATCAAACTTTGTTCCCTTTTCTAGTTTTTTTCTATCCCTATGCAGCTTATGTTCCGAGCTTTGTCCCGATGTTTGTTCCTAGACTTTTGTCTATATCTATGGGGAGATTTTTGTTTCCTAGTTTGTTTTGTTCCATGTTATCTATTCTTCCTAAGTTTTTGTTCATATCTCTCAGTAGCATATGTTCCTAGCTTGTGTTCTTATATCCATGTAGATTTTTGTTCCTAGACTTGTTCCGAGATTTTGTTCCTATGTCCATTGAATTTTGTTCATCTCTCTATAGATTTTTTTGGTTCTTATATCTGTAGATATTTTGTTACAAGGTTTTTTTCTACATTTTTGTCCATATATCTGTGGAGATTTTTATTCCTACCTTTTTTTGCTCCATGTTTTTTTTGTTCCTAGCGTCTTTTGTTCCATATTATTTTTTGCGCTATCTCTCAGTAGCTTTTTGTTCCTAGCTTTCGTTTCTATATTGTGTTCCTATCTCTTTGTATCTTTTTTTCCCTAGGCTTGTTCTCAGCTTTCATTCCTATGTTACTCGAACTTTGTTCCTCTCTTTGTAGAGTTTTTTTCCTATCTCTGTGGAGATTTTGTTCCAAGGTTTGTTCCTACCTTTTTATCCCTATCTCTGTGGACATATTTGTTCCTATCTTGTTTTGTTCCATGTTGACTTTTATTCCTATCTCTCGGTAGATTTTTGTTCCTAGCTTGGTTTGTTCCATGTTAGTTTTTGTTCCTATCTCCTTGTAGCTTTTTGTTGCTAGCTTTGTTCTGATATCACTATAGCTTTTTGTCCCTAGCCTTGTTTTGAAATTTTGTTCCTATGTCCATCGAACTTTTTTCCTCTCTCTGAAGAGTTATTTTGTTCGTAACTCTGTGGAGGTTTTGTTACGAGCTTTCTTCGAGGTTTGTTCCTACCATTTTGTCCCTATATGTTAGAGATTTTTGTTCCTAGCTTGTTTTGTTCCATGTTGATTTTGTTTCTAGATTTCCCCCCTCTCTCTGTAGCCTTTTGTTCCTACCTTTTGTTCATATCTCTGTGTAGTTTTTTGTTCCTCGCATTGTTCTGATATTTTGTTCCTATGTCTAGCGAATTTTATTCTTCTCTATATAGAGATTTTGTTCCTATCTCTCTGTAGCTTTTGTTCCGAGCTTTCTTTTGAGGTTTGTTCCTACCTTTTTATACCTATCTCTATGGATACCTTTGTTCCTAGCTTGTTTTGTCCCATGTTGATTTTTGTTCCTAGATTTTTGTTTCTATCTCTCGTTAGCTTTTTGTTCCTAGCGTGTTTTGTTTCATGTTATTTTTTGTTCCTAGATTTTTTTTTATATTCATTTGTAGCTTTTTTTCCTATCCTTGTTCCGAGATTGTGTTCCTATGTCTATCGAATTTTGTTCCTCTCCCTGTAGAGTTTTCTGTTCCTATCTCTGTGGAGCTTTTGTTCTGAGCTTTCTTTGAGGTTTGTTCCTACCTTTTTGTCCCTATCTCTGTAGAGATTTTTGTTCCTAGATTGTTTTGTTCCATGGTGATTTTTGCTCCTATCTTTCTGTAGCCTTTTGTTCCTAGGTTTTGTTCATGTCTCTCTGTAGTTTTTTGTTCCTAGCATTGTTCTAAGACTTTGTTCCTATGCAAATCGAATGTTGGTCCTCTCTATATAGAGTTTTTGTTCCTATCTTTGTGCAGGTTTTGTTCCAAGATTTCTTTCGGTATTTGTTCCTAACTTTTTGTCCCTATCTCTGTGGGGATTTTTTGTTCAAAACGGTCTTTTCTTTTTGAAGGTAATCGAGATTTTTTTCCTATAATTCTTGTGATGTTATTTTTTGTTCTTAGTACATCATTATTTGTTCCTACATCCGAATATATTTCTTTCTCTTATTACAAAAAATTAGTTCCACGATTTAATTTTTAAATCATGTTCCTAGCTTGTTTTGTTCCATGTTGATTTTTGTTCCTATCTCTCTGTAGCCTTTTGTTTCTATCTTTTGTTCATATCTCTCCGTAGTTTTTTGTTCCGAGCATTGTTCTAAGACTTTGTTCCTATGTCCATCGAATTGTATTCCTATTTATATAGAGTTTGTGTTCCTATCTCTGTGGAGCTTTTGTTCCGAGATTTCTTCCGAAATTTGTTCCTAGCTTTTTGCCCCTATCTCGATGGGTATTTTTTGTTCCACTCGAAGGTAATCGAGATTTTCTGTTCCTGTAATTCTTGTTATGTTCTTTTTTTGTTCCTCAGTACGTCATTATTTGTTCCTACATTTGAATATATTTGTTCATCTTATTACAGAAAATTAGTTCCACGATTTTTTTTGAAATCATGTTTTCTCTATTATTTTTTATATTGTTCCGTATAATTAGATTTTTGTTCCATCAATGATAAAATTTTATTGCAAACAACATCTTTTGTTCCGACGATAATCGATGTTTTTTGTATCTCGATGTCCAGTTTTGTTATGTTTTAATTCCTTGGTGCATAATTATGAGTTCCTTCGTTTAGTAAACTAGTGGATACCCCGCACGTTGCTGTGGGTCTCTAAGAAGGGCAATACTTTTGCCTATGTGAATAGAAAATTGTATGAAATGAAACAAAACAAATTCTATAGAATATCAAATTATATCTTAACCATCTTGTGTAGTAAGGAAAAAGAGGAAAGAACACATAATGTGACCGACGAAAGAGAAAATACAAATATATATAGTATAGATATTTTGATGGACTAGATATTTACTGTATGACTCGAAAAATAAATATGTATGCAAAAAATTTTGTTGGTGTTGCCCTGGGTTTCTTCTTCCATAACTATTAACGACTTGGAGATGTGGTGTCCCCCTTTTATGTGCAAGCAACGGTGACACGTGAATGATCAGAGGTTATGCAGGTGGTGTTATATTCCCCCTCACCTTGAATTGGCTCTGTAAGTTCTTTTTTTTATGAACCCACTGACACCTTGGAGGAAAAGAGTTATGATTAGAAGGCCTGGAGAGGAACTTTCAAACAACGTGTTATGTGCTTGAAATGGAGATGACATAATAGTTATTTTCTCGTGGATACATGCAAAGAGGTAAAAAGCTGAATGTGTAGTGGATCAAATAAGTGGAATGTGACAGGGGAGATGCATCGGCAATATGAATTTCACACTAAAAGTGAAGGGAATATGCCCGAGAGGCAATAATAAAGTGGTTATTATCTTATTCCTTGTTTATGATAAAGTTTTATTTCTCATGCTAGAATTGTATTAACCGGAAACGTTGATACATGTGTGCTTAATAAACAAACAATGGTTCCTAGTAAAGCCTCTCTTTTAACTAGCTCGTTGATTAATAGATGATCAAGGTTTCTGATCATGAACATTAGATGTTGTTAATAACGGGGTCATGCCATTGGTAGAATGATGTGATGAACATAGACCCAATATCAAGATAACAATACGATCAAGTCATTTAGTTTATATTGTTATATCTTGCATACGAAGTAACTTATTCCTTAGACCATGAGATCATGCCAATCACTGGTACCGGAAGGGTGCTTTGATGTCATCAAATATCACACCGTAACAGGGTGACTATAAAAGTGTCATTAGGTATTCGGAAAGTACTAGTTGAGGATCATGGATCAAGAGTGGGATTTGTCCATCCAAAATGACGGAGAGGTATACTCTGGGCCATCTCGGTGATATCACATCGACACTGCTTGCAAGCACGTGATATGATCATAAGGATGTCATATCACGGAAACGAGAAAAGAGTACTTGTAAGGTAACTAGATTGAACAAGGTATGGTTGATGCCAATGATCGAATCTCAAACAAGTAAAATATCGCGAGACAAAGAGAATAGTTCACGATGTTTATGGTTCACACGATCACTAGATTCATCGTTGAATGTGTAGGAGTCATTAGGGATCTCCAGGTTCCGTTGTTGACTATTGATCGGAGAGGTGTCTCGATCATGTCTACATTATTCACGAACCGTAGGGTGACACACTTAAGGTTTGATGACGCGATTGAGTGGATACGGAATATCGGAGAAAGTTTGGACAACACCGAAATTGTTCCGTGGAATATTGAAATAGTTCAAGGTGGTACATGTTAATGTTTGATTAACAAATAGTTCAAGGGGGTAAGTGTTAATGTTTGTTAATAGGATTAACAAATATTAAAATAAAGAAATAAAATTGTTTTATTTATTTATTAAAGAAAACCCTTGAAATTTTGAGTGGGAATTGATGAGAGAATGAGTGGGTTAAGTGGAGACTCCACCCACATGATGAGGGGAGAGGTGTAGGCACCAAAAATTCGTGGCAGCCTCCCCCTCCTATATAAAGAGGGGTTGGACCTCTCTCTCCACACACACTTGGAGTCATCTCCACCCCATGTTCATGCGCTTGGCAAAGCCCTGAACGAAGTGTTCTCCACCACACCACGCCGTCGTGCTGCTGTAGTTCCGAGGGATCCTCTACTTACGCCTCCCCGCTGGATCGAGGGAACGGAGGTCATCAACGAGCTGTATGTGTGACCGAGTGCGGAAGCGCTGCCGGATTGCAGCGCTCATCTTCGCGATCTTGAGATCGATGTGAGTACAACTACATCACCAACGATATTTGATCTCGTAACGCTTTGGTGTCTTCGAGGGTATGTTCTCCTTAAGACTCTCTTTCTCCCCGTTGCTTACATCTCCTAGATTAGATCTTGGCCTTTCGGGTGTCCCTCGCGTAGGAAATTTTTTGTTTTCTATGCAACGAACCCTTCAGTGGTATCGGAGCCGGATCTATGCGTAGATGATTTGTACAGGTAGAACACATATGAGTATGTGGGCGTTGATGATCATGCTATTGCCTCCTTGAGTATTTTATGATCTTAGTGCCATAGTAGGATGAAGCTGCCGTAGACTAAGCTGAGCGGGTGTCTGTTTCTCCTACTATAGTTAAGATCTAATCTACGAAGGGTTGTTAAAAAAGTTTTTATCAATTTTGTGGTTGATATTCGTAGGTATGAACGGTTCTATCCTCGAAAGCCCTAAGCCACGTAAAATATGCAAAAATAAATTAGAGGCGTCTAAGTAGTTTTTGCTGGGCATGTGATGTGATATGATCAATAATACAAATTTGATTATGAGATGATCTCTTTTGTAAATTATTGATATACAGGAAGGTATCCATATGGTTGTCTTATTATTGATGGGCAATCAAGATGGAGGTGTCATGGAACTTGGTACCACGCCGGTGGAATGATGGAAATCATAGCATGATGCATATGATGGAGATCAAGTGCAAGAAGGACCATATCATATCATATTATTCTTACATGTGATGGTAATCCTTTTATGCATCTTATTTTGCTTAGATAGCGAAGGTATCATTATGAGACGATCCCTCAGTTAATATCAAGATAATAATGTGTTCTTCCTTAAGTATGCACCGTTAAGAAAGTTCATCGTTTCGAGACACCACGTGATGATCGTGTGTCATAGACTCAACGTTCGCATACAGCGGGTATTTTCAAGCCTAGCATGTTCATACATGGCCTTGAAACACACGCAATACTACGGTTCTACTTGGCGAGCCTAGCATGTACAGACATAGCCTCAGAACACGTAACCGAAAGGTAAAGCATGATCATATGGATGATATGATGAACATGTCGATGTTCGCCTTTGAAGCTACATCATCTCACGTGATGATCGGTTTTGGTGTACTGAATTTGGTTCATGTAATCACTAAAGATGACTAAGAGGGATGTTGTTTTTGAGTGGGAGTTCATGTAGTAATTTTGAATTAACTTGAACTTATTTATCATGAAAACCAATCAAAGTGAATTTGCACAAATTGTAGTATTCATTGGCATCCACAAAACTACCTTACACTTAGATTGTTAATTGAGATATAACTGTTATTATCTGGTAAAAATCATTTAAGATTGGTACGTATTAGTGAAATTTAAAATTAAGCCATATTGTAGATTTTCGGTATTTCCGACCTAGCTCCATATGATTAATGATTGATTGATCTAGAGAGAAAATAATTCCTACTTAGAATCCATAGACATGGTTGCTTCCGTATTACTTTATCTTCAAAAGAATGTTTTGTTGATCAAGGTTATTTAGGAACTGAAAAGAGTTGTTTTCAGAAACAATCAAGTGAAATATATATTGATATCTAGAAACTTATTTGTAGCAACATGACTGAGTATAATTTAGCGTGACAATGTATTCTTATATTATTTGAATATATGCAATGATTGAAGACGCTAGGCATTTGTATGTTCCAAGAAATTGGGCGCTAAACATTATCCTCTAAATTCCTTCCTTCGAGCTATAGTAGATTAATCATAAATTGTTATGATGGGATGGATTAAAAGGTATAGTTAAAAATATTTTACCTTGCTTGGAGATTGCTAAGAGTGGAATCTGGAAGAATACTATTAATATGGTGATATTAGTAGAACAATCATACTCAAAGTATGACTCAATGGGTGATAGTATCCGACTAACACACCAAGGAAATGGAATATTGAAAATAGAATTACAAAAGGTATATGTCCGAAAAAGAAGAATACTGGAAAAGTCCAGCTCAGGAGTATATGCTTGATATACAATTTATAGATGTATTACTAGTTAACAAAGTATTTTTGGGTATTTTGATACCACATTGGTTGGTATGAGTTGTCATACAAAGCAACATAATGAAATAAATACAAGGGCCTAAAAAACTAGTAATAGATGTGGAATCAATTATGACAAGAACAAAAATAATGTGTTATTGTGTTCATTGTCGTATCGAACCAAACATTCAAGATTTATTTTAGGAACTTAATAAGTTGTTATTTTGTTCTGGTCTTTTGTGAGAACAAATGAGATTGTCAAACTGTGACCATATTCCATAATTGATGGATATGTTAATATAAATCATGTTGGTAAAGTAAACATCTATAATAATAAATGCTAAACGTTGCAGGACGTGAAAGAGTTTCACTTAAATTGTGACACCACCATTGTAGTTCTTATAGGAAAGGAAAACATGAAGGAACTCCATATTGATGGACTTCCGGAGTCATTTTGTTTTGAATAAATTGACGCTTGTGATACCTCTTCCAAAAGATGACTAGAATTCCGTTCATAGGCCAAAGTAGAATGGAGGACTAATTTAATGGAGATTGTACATGTTGATGTATATAGTCTGTTATGTATAGTCATGTGCGGTGGATTCATTTTTCCTTCATAAAATTTCGTCGATGATTTGAGTAGATATATGAGTATATCTATTTAAAGAGAATGGAGTTTGAGAATTTTGAATTGGTTCATATTATTGTTAGTATGAAGTAAAAATCATTGTAACAAGATAATCAAGTATTTATGATTGGATCATAAAGGATAAAGTTTTGAGTTACAAGTTTAGCAAAACATCTGAGGAGTTACAGAATTGTTCTACAACTTATACTTCTTGAATACCCCACATTAGTTTGGAGTATTCAAGAGACAAAATCAAACCTTGTTGGATATGGTAAGATTTATAAAAATGCCATTATAATTTTGTAGTTTATACATTAGTGACAACCGCTTTTCACTGAAAAGAGCACCATCATGATCCGTTGAAATTGACAACATATAAGATATGGTTTGGGTAGTGACCCGAATTGTCATTTTCTTAAGTTTTGGTATGCATAGCATGTGTAAAATATTTACAACCAAAATAGGATAAATATATGTTTAGAAGGTTATCCCAAATAAAACATTGGGTATTTCTCCTATCACCGAACCAAAAGACAAATGTTGTTTGTCAGAAAAGGTTTATTTCTCAAGAAAGTAGTTATTCTGAAACAAGTGAGTGGGAGGACAGTACAAACTCAACGAGATTAGAGAATCTTTGTTATCATGTCAAGAGTAGCGCAGAACTGGAAGTTGTTCCGGGGTTTCCTATTTTGACTAAGTAGAAGACACTACATATGTTGTAGATACTTCGAATGAGTTTGCGAACTGAACCACAAAAGTCCTAAAACTTTGTACTTAGACCAACTTATGGTTTAAGAGTAAAGTGTTGTTTTGACAACAAATGGACCTGGACCTTATAAAGGAAGCAAATGATGGGCCCTGGCTTCGTTAAAATTGTCTATGAGTCATTACATCCGCGATAGTATCCCTATATGAATATCAAGTATGTGACTTGGTAGTCCTTTCGATAGGCATGGTGCCTAACGATAGGAAACGAGTATATATTGAAACAAAGACATGGATTTTTACATCCTTTGAAAGTTGTACTTATCGAAAAGGTGTTTTCGACGAAGTTCAAATAGCTTACTACTTCAAGATTTTGATCTTTAGCAGTAAAGGTTTAGTCTTTGCGGATAGTTCTAGCAAAAAGTTACATATTATGATATTGCAGTTGAATAACAAAAACCAACTTTCCTTTCAAGGAAGTTTGATCAAGGATGTGTACTTGACACAGTCTGCGAGTTTTGTAAAATTCAACAGGTTGCTAGAAAGGTATGCACACTTCAATGGTTGAAGTGAGCATAACGAAGTTGGAATCTTTACCTTAATAAAGTTATCAAAAGAGTTTGATTCCATCATGAACGATAAAGATGCTTGTAGAATTACAAGAAATTAAGTGGGGGCGCTAAGACATATTTCCAATGCTTTATGTAGATGACATATTGTTGATTGGAAAATATGTATTCTAAATTAACACGGTTAAGATTTTTATATTGATGAAAGGCTTAGAAGATATTGGGCATCGATATCTATAAGACATGGATTAAAGCGCCTGATATGATTGAAGCCAAATTACATAGAAGAAATATTGAAGTAAGTCAATATCAAAATGACAAGAAGGAGTTCTTGCCATATGGAAAAGAATTGAGAAATATTCAAGTGTTTTGACACATGATGAGCATCATTGAAATTGAGATTTCTAAGTCATGTGTTCCATGCTATCTACACAACCAGATGAGTCCTATGCTATAAACTGTTATAACAGGATAATTCATATGATGATTAGACAACAGTGGGAGAGATCCTTGTGTCATTTTAGAAATGCTAAGGATGTGTTTTCCTATATAGTAATGACAAACTATTTGTTGCAATATGTTACACTAATAGTCTTGTCATATATTCAAATAAATTTATCTCAATTAAAATATGTGATGAAGGGTAGCACAATAGTCTGGAAGAAAGTTCCATGCTGTGTTTGAAAGAGTTTCAAATTAAAGTATTGTGACGGATACTATAAAGGCTAAAGTATATCGTTGTATTGACAACAAATAATAAGAGTATTTTGTGTCAAGGAGTTCTTTATTGAACTGGGTGAATTTCCAAGAATGCTAACACTATGAAGCTATATTTTCACAATGTCAGTAACATTGGTTTAAGCTGAGGAATTAAGGTTTCACCGGTTGACCAAATATATACAAATCCATCTCATTAGAGAATGAGTGATGCGTGTAGACGAAAAGAACATGCCAATACAATAGGACCTGAACAGTTCAGATCTTTTTATGATGTTTACCACATGCGAAGCATGGTAATAACACTGGAACGCCATATGTGTTAAGTGCTTACAGACTAGATTATTGACTCTAGTGCAAGTGGGAGACTGAAGGGAATATGCTCGAGAGGCAAGAATAACGTGGTTATTATCTTATTCCTTTTTTATGATAAAGTTTTATTTCTCATGCTAGAATTCTATTAACCGGAAACATTGATACATGTGTGTTTATTAAACAAACAATCATTTCTAGCTAAGCCTCTCTTTTAACTAGCTCGTTGATTAATAGATGATCAAGGTTTCCTCATCATGAACATTGGATATTGTTAATAACGGGGTCATGTCACTAGAATGATGTGATGAACATAGACCCAATATCGAGATAACAATACGATCATGTCATTTAGTTTATATTGTTATATCTTGTATACGAAGTAACTTATTCCTTAGACCATGAGATCATGCCAATCACTGGTACCGGAAGGGTGCTTTGATGTCATCAAACGTCACACCGCAACAGGGTGACTATAAAGGTGCCGTTAGGTATTCGGAAAGTATTAGTTGAGGATCATGGATCAAGAGTGGGATTTGTCCATCCAAAATGGCGGAGAGGTATACTCTGGGCCCTCTCGGTGATATCACATCGACACCGCTTGCAAGCACGTGATATGATCACACGGATGTCATATCACGGAAACAAGAAAAGAGTACTTGTCAGGTAACGAGATTGAACAAGGTATGGTTGATACCAATGATCGAATCCCGGACAAGTAAAATATCGCGAGACAAAGAGAATAGTTCACGGCGTTTATGATTCACACGATCACAAGATTCATCGTTGAATGCTTAGGAGTCATTACGGATCTCCAGGTCCCGTTGTTGACTATTGATCGGAGAGGTGTGTCGATCATGTCTACATTATTTACGAACCGTAGGGTGACACACTTAAGGTTTGATGACGCGATTGAGTGGATACGGAAAATCAGAGAAAAGTTTGGACAACACCGAATTTTTTTCGGGGAATATTGAAATAGTTCAAGGTGGTATATGTTAATGTTTGATTAACAAATAGTTAAAGAGGGTAAGTGTTAATGTTTGTTAATAGTATTAACAAATATTAAAATAAAGAAATAAAATTGTTTTATTTATTTATTAAAGAAAACCCTTGGAATTTTGAGTGGGAATTGATGAGAGAATGAGTGGGTTGAGTGGAGAGTCCACCCACATTATGAAGGGAGAGGTGGAGGCACCAAAAAATCGTGGCTGCCTCCCCCTCCTATACAAAGAGGGGTTAGACCTCTCTCTCCGCACACACTTGGTGTCATCTCCACCCCATGTTCATGCGCTTGGCGAAGCCCTGAACGAAGTTTTATTCATTACACCACGCCGTCGTGATGCTGTAGTTCCGAGGGATCCTCTACTTCCGCCTCCTCGCTGGATCGAGGGAACGGAGGTCGTTATCGAGCTGTATGTGTGACCGAGTGCGGAAGCGTTGCCGGATTGCATCGCTCATCTTCGCGATCTTGAGATCGATGTGAGTACGACTACATCACCAACGAGATTTGATATCGTAACGCTTTGTGTCTTCGAGGGTATATTTTCCTTACGACCCTCTTTCCCCCCATTGTTTACATCTCCTAGATTAGATCTTGGCCTTTCGGGTGTCTCTCGCGTAGGATTTTTTTTTGTTTTCTATGCAACGAACCCTTTAAAAAGGGGTGTTACAAAAATAATCGGTAAGGAATTTGTAATTCTATAAATTTCTGAAAAAACACCGCCTAATTTCGCTCTTGACGTTTTATTTGCAGGTCCATTACGAAATGGTTCAGACTGACCAGACCTGGGAACATCACAGATAAGCAGCAGTACGAAGGAAAACAAATAAATAAACAACTATGTTAGCGAACATAAGTCCTGCTATAAACGTAAATGAGAAGTGCCCGTACCTGCAATTTCTTGTGGGGATTGGATTCAGATTATCACGCCCTCAACAATTTGCTTCATGTCCTCAAGTCTGCGACATTCATACAGAATATATAAGCTAGAAAAAATAGAATAGTGGATAGGAGAATGATCGCTAACTCCTGTAGATCGCACGAGAGTCCAGAACTCAAGGCGTCAAGCTACCGGACAGTCTCGACAATATCATTATGGAGAACTCAACACAGGCTGGATGGGGAAGAAATGTGACTCATATATAGGGGAAGAAACCAGGATTTAAATGCATACTGGAGTTTCTCTGCCACCTCTAAGGCTGGTCACAATGGGCAGGAACTTAGCAGTAACATCACACACTTCAATACAACTTTGCTTATGTGGCACATATTTAATGAAGAGAGAGGTGCTTGTGGTAACTAGGTATGTTACCGGAACATCACACACTCCAAGAAACAATGAGTCTATAGCCTAATAAATGCACGGTTGCATGACACTACATATATGTTACTCTCCACTGTGGAGGTAGTAACAAAGTATAAGAAAACGTGTAGGTTACTAGCGTATGTTACTCCCCATTGTGACCAGCCTAATATCGAGGTTGCGGATTGTTCTTCTTCAGTTTGGGTTTGTGGTGGAGTTGATGGGAAGTCGAATCACAAGAGATATATGCCGGCGGAGGCTAATGATCCAATTTCCAGAGGAGTAAAAGCATATGAGAGATTAGAGGGCATCCGGCAGTTTTAGGTCGTGGCAAAAACTAAGCGTCGGCGAGCCATTAAAGCCACGGCAAAGTGCGTGTGAATGAAGACTTTTTTTCTTTGCTTGGGCTGCAGTAGCTCAGGTGGGTTGTTCAGATGGAAGTTTTAAAGGATGAAGCATAGTTGGGCTGGGCTAGAAAGGAGGCCGGAGAGGTTGTAGGTTCTTCGGATGGATGGGACGACCATTATCCAAGGAGCGAAGCCAGAGCCTGCGAGCGCTACAGACGGGGAAAAAGCTAGAGCTGCCGATGGAAAGAGAAAACTGATGTGGACACCTTGCATGCTTAGCTTGCAAAATTAAATGAATATAGTGGGGATCAACTTTATAGATATTATAGACTGTGTTCCTCTCATTATAGAATACCAATTGTTCTTCTAGAGATATGGCCGCTCTAATATTTTATATGCGCACATCCATGTCAATTCTTTTCTTACAAATCCATATTCATGTTATCAGTAATATCCAAAACCGCGTGGGTTTCCCAATTTCTCTGAATTTTGATGGTCACGACCTTATTTTAGATAAGGAAGCGTGTACAATTTCCTGGTTCCCGAGTCCGTCCTGCGCGCCTCAAGTTATGGTCGTGGTGGGCCAGATTCACTGTTGTGCATGGACCATGGTCGGGGTGGGCTAGCTTCCAGGTTTTTCTTCTACGCCTTTTAGGGTGCGTGTTCCCTCCAACAGTTGACACCTGTTCGCTGTTCCCATGGACTCCTGAATCTTCTCCTCATCTCCACCTCTCTCTTGCCATTATCTCCTCCAACAACCTCTCCCCATTGCAGCTCCTTCATGCCAAATCCACATGCGCCAACACAAATGTCTTGAGCTCTCCGCTAGCCATGGTCCCCTTGAACGCCGGCCTATACCCAACCCGAGCCCTCCTACCCGACCTCTTCCCTTCCCGCTGGTTATCCCTTGCCGACCTCCTATGTGGCCGTCGGCCATGGACTTCCACCTGCGCGCTCGCCACCTGTCCGTTCCATATGGACCCTTCTGGACGGGCTACCCCTGGTCGACCTCCACTGTGCCTAGAAGTCGTGCCGTGGGTCAGGTACTCCTCCGAAGTCACGGGCGATTCCTCGGTTCCCCACAATAGTAGAGGAAAAACATGACGGCGTAGCTCTCTACAACCCGACAGCTGCAGGGCAGCGGGCGCCGCCTCCTCCCTTCCCGGCCTTGCACTTCCACGCGTCGCAGCCATCACACCCACCCGCTGCCGCAGTACCGTCATCCCGCCTGAAATGTCTTCAAAGAATCTGCGGAATCAAAACCTCAGCCGCCGCATTCTAATCAGATTCGTTTCCATGCGCGGAAGCGGGGAAGAAGGCGAGCGTGTGGTCGAAGCTCTTCCTCTTCTCCACCGGCGCCGTCAGCTTCGGCCTCAGCACATGGCAGTTCTTCCTGATACAAGAGAAGGCCAAATCACACCGCACGCCCTCCTTAACCCCATTCCGCTCTTTGGTGCATCATTACCCTAAAAGCCCTGCGGCGCAGCTGCTCACGTGGACGTCGATGCTTGCAAACGAGGCAAGCCAAAGCCCCGTGCTCCATGAGATGGCTACTCTGATGTATCATTTGGTGGGGATCCCATGGACAGGCGGGCAGTTCGTGGTGATAGAGGGTTGTGGCCATGCTCTTCTTGGTTGCCGGGGCCGAGCGACGACTATAGACGCAACGACGACATCGATTGGTTTCCATGGCCAGAGCTTTGCTTCCAGCTTCTCTCCCTTCCGCATCTGGTTCGTCGAGGTGTGCATACGGTTTATATTCTTTTCTGTCTATTTGCTTCACCTCTTTCCTTTCTACTGTATTAATGTGACTTTTTTTTGAAACGGAAAATCCAGCCTCTAAATCCAGTGGATGCACACAGCTTAATTTATTAATTGTAAGGTGTTCGGGGTCACCAATCATTCCATCTTATTACAAATTAACGAAACTGCAGCGTGGCTAGCCAGCGAAAATAAGGAAAAATCAGGAGTCTACACATATTGTATTCTCCTAGTGTGCAGCCATCCACCCTGGCTGAAGATAGCCCGCACGACCGCCATCAGTCTTGAACATTCTGTATCCAAACGTCCACGTAGATCTTCTGGGGAGAGGAGCGACCACGAGTGTATCCAGTGGGTAGCCATGTGTACTACCTGCAAAAAGTGTCCAACTTGCATCTTGTTCAAAATAACATCATTCCTGCAATTCCAAATTGCCCAAATAAAAGCACATACACCGGTGCGTATAATAGCTTTAGTCTTCCTATCCACTCCATTTAACCATCCCCAAACAAAATATTAATCGATGTCGGTGGCGTGATACTAAAAGTAAAATGAATTAAGCGCCAAATCTTTTTTGCAAACATACAGGTAATAAACAAGTGCTCAATAGTCTCGTTATCCCCACAGAAAACACATTGCGATCACCCCGTCAATTTCCTCTTAGCCAGACTATCTTTCAGCAACAATTCCTTAAGGAACCACATGAAGATCCTGATTTTAAGTGGTACTTTTAATTTCCATAAATATTTACGTAGAAATCTAGTACTTCCGTTCATTGAATCCTCATAATAAGATTTAGAGTGAAAGCACTTGACGTAGTCAATTTCCACTTAAAAGAATCTGATCCATTCGATCTAGATATGGTCATCAAGCGTTCAACTAAATGCAACCAAGCGTCACATTTATCCCCTCTTAACGCTCTCCGAAAAGCTAGATTAAGATTATCCTCCATAATCACCTGTGAGACAACAACATTTTTATTTCTCACAATAATGTAGAGAGACGGATACTGAGTAGCTAAAGGAGTATGTCCTAACCAAATATCCTCCAAAAAACGCACCGTTTGCCCATCATCCAGCGTGTACTGTACACGTCGAAAGAATTCCGTTTTTACCCGCATCAGCCCTTTCCAAAAATGTGTTGTATTAATGTGATGTATTGTTTTCTATCCAGCAAAAAAATGGAGGCGGTGACGCCAAATGAAAGAGATATCACGGAGTTCATACAAACGGGAGCACTCTACGAAATCGACTTTGCACTTGTAGACAGTCAGGCATGTGCTGCTACCATGCCAAAAAACAAATGCATGTTACTATATTCATAGATCCTTCCGCCTTTTCATACATGCTGTTCCATTGCTCTCAGCCTCGCATTTAGAATTATTTTTCCCATTAATTGTAGGCAGGTTTAATATGCCGATTTATGCTTGCCGTCGGTGCCAGAACGATCCATTTGCCAATTCAATTCATGCACATGTTTTGCGTCTACTATGTTTATCTATAAAAATGTTAGAACCTTATAAATTAAAATTATATGGTTCATTGAAAATGTCTTCATGTCCTTCTTCAAGATTCAGTTTCGGAAATATTGAAAACATCAGTTAACAATTTCACTTTTCCTTTTGCCAAAACTAGTGAAATTTTCTCTTAAATTCTGTCAGAATACTTGGAAAATTCAAAAATTATTTATACATTCTTCAATCTAAGGGTACTACTAAAATATTTGAAATTGTTTAAGCACATATCAACTGTTTCATCAATCACCAAAATCATTTGCATTTAATAAATTTTAGCGATGGTCCGCTTATTTTTTTAAACCATGCTCTCTGCCTTTATAAATGCTCGGCATGACCTCTACCGCAATTATCCTAAACATATTGGGCTCACACACATACTTCTGTATTCTCGAAGGGTGGCACTATTGAAGGACGTATACCTGCTGGTCGTGCTGACCAGTTCAGAAACCTGCTAAAAGAGGATCCATCTACAACATTGACCGCATATTTATGATGCTAAAAAGACATACTGATCAGTAGATCATCTCTAAAGAATCTGTTCTACACAAAGAACACTGGTAAAAGAAGTACTTCCCCAGCCGGAGAATTTCCCTCTCTTTGCCTACATTGCATTTCCATTCTCTGTGTTTGCGGCTTGCACGGACGAAAACATTCTCCTATCAGGTACTGGCCTACCACTTCCAACATTATAATCGTTCCCATTTATAGTTGATTTGGTATCCTCATTATGTCGGCCGACACAGATGTTGTCGGCCTGGTGAGGGAAGTAACCAAGGTCAGCCTTGCTTCTGGACCTACAAATAGCAGAAATGAAACATCTACATCACCGGCGGAAAGGAAGACTTTATTACTGACAGAACTCACTATTGGTTTATACATCCTTTCGAAGAAGCAAGATGTCGTGCCTTTATGGGGCCAACTTTCAAGTAGCTTCGATGCAGATGGACTACAGGAGGCCTCAGCGGAAGAACCAACCATTGCACTCTTCGTTGGCATGACACTTGGTTTTTTCAGGTATCCACAAGCACAATGCCATGATTTTGTTCTTATGAGCCCGAAACATGCTTCCTGTACATTCTATCTGCCTTTTGTAGGTATGCTTGCATTTAAGAGCACCTCGGTCACCAGAAAGTATGTCAACATACATATCGACGAAATGGAAACCATACGTGAAAGGTGTTGTATCACAAACAGTTTTCCCCTCCTAGTTTAAAGTACATTTAAAAGCAGCCGATCATATGCTTTCTTACCAGCTGCATTAAACGACTTCTCTCTCCCATGCAGCACCAAAACTCTACCCGATCAGATCGAATGTCATGTTTTAGGGCAGAATCGTTGTGACCCCATTGAAATCACCATAGCTGTGATAGCTGGCCTTGAGCCCGATCATATTATGGTATGTTCGTTCTACCTTCTACTACATGCTCTAAATCTAGAAAGCGGTATTAAAAACTACCATCTCTTCTCTTATATCCTAATTCACTGTTCTACGAATAATAGGAGCGCTACAAGATGAAGATCCATATAACAGAAGTTGTTTCTATTGATGACCGTTGGTACATGGGGTTTTGAGACTGCTGGAAGAAAGTAAAAGTTGAAGGAGACACCTACAGATGTCTCTGTTGCCCAGTCTCTGCTCCCTTACGAAGATGACTAGAACGCAAACTCCACGGCCAAATAATACCAATAGCACCTACATTGCATGAATACACATTGAAAAGCAGGCTCTCTAATTTGTTCTTAACTATGCAAATTCAAGATTCTTGCTGAACTCAGTAGACGCAGATGTTGTTGACACAGGCACGACACCAATAGCTAAATTCACCTTTTTTGGGCCTCATGGCGATACCATCATTGGTAAAGAGTCCTTTATGATCCTGGCCAACGCCAGAGGTCAAACTAATTATGTCCCTTGAGAACTGCCAGGTCTTGTAGACCAGATTTTTTTTTCACCGTTACACCAAGCGACAAGTCACTAAATGCAGATTATAAACACTATCAAGTACAGGGAGCTGAGCCATTACACGAAGAACCTCCCACTGAACAAGCATCTGCTGCAAGAACTATTGATCGGCCAAGTGGCTCCAGCTGTATACCCGCACGGTCCAGTTCGTACACTGCAGCTAGACCGCCCCCTCAGTAGAGACAACTCCACGGGCAATGGATGTTAGTTTCTTCGGTACAAAGAGTTACCTTATTCTCTTAAGGTCTGCTAACCATTTGTAATATTGTGATGATGTACAAAAGTTTTACGGTTAGAGACACAAGCAAGTGAGGCGCCCATCAATCAAAAGAAGAGAAAAAAAGGTAAATTAAATTAGTACACAGTACACCTGATTATATAGCATCACAACCTTACTCGATCTTGCCCATTGTAACCATTGCAGATGAACAATGAAAAAAGTAGAATTTCATGCAGAAGTGGAATTGGCTGTGTGCATCCTAACTATGCAGAGGCCGGATGTAATGCTTAATACTTTTAAGTAATAAAAACTCCCTTTATCGAAAAAATGCAGAAGAATAGACCACGGAGCAGATCACCCAGTGAAAAGCTCCAAAAATACCAAGCCACTTCAAATCTGGCTGCACCACCGTCGTTTAAAGTCGCTCCCACCGGCCCACTATTTACAACGTAGCAAGTCATATCTTTTTTTTATTAGTTGTTTCAAACTATGTTTTGCCCTGCTTCTGTTTCTGTAATATATCGTAGTCTGAAACTCTGCTTTTCTCTACCGTTGTAATACATGCTACCATGTTCTACCATTATCTTCTAGCTCTATGCAATGTACATTTCTGTTTAAACAGACTGGGCAACCAGTACCCTCTAGCTCTGTGTCGTCCGTGATTTCGTCGCTGGCACCCCAGCAGGCAGAGGCACGCCCTGGTTCTACCAGTGCTCTGTTACCGAAACAGAACAGAACCTGAACATATGAAGATCCAGATACCTGCAGGTCTCCACATAAAAAAAACCTTCTCTCAAGTGTCATTACCAACGGCACAACCTCCTTCCAGCCTGCAACTGCCTCTTAACACGTGCATACAAGAAATACATGTATACCCATGTTATGCATACTCTTTAACAGCCGGATACATTAGATTCCCCTGCTCAATGCCTTCAACAAATACATAGCAATCCTAAAAAAACAAGGACCCTCACCTCCGACGAACAAACTAGGCACAACAAACCTACCACACAAGGATCATGTCGACAGGACGCACTGTCCTGTTAATCTTGTGTCTTCCACAAGTTAGATTCAACAACTACAGATCCTTGCACCCAACCGCTGAAGAATTTTGAGCGAGATGTGTACCAACCTTGGCTTAGTAATCAAAGGTGGGTGGACAGAAGGTCCACACAATGGAATATACAAAGATTGGATCCAGCTGCAGACGCCAACTGCCGGAGATACATAAAAAATAACAAATTCAAACACTTCGCAGTGAGCCTTGCGACACTGAAGACGAAGCAAAAGAAAGAGTGGTTGAGAAAGCGATAAAAAACCACCATTACAATGTCAACTATAGCTCATTTCATAAAGCCCTTGCTCGTCTTCGGTGCGCTAGACTTGAAGCGCGTTTCGCCTTGTTTATGGGGCAAAAAATAGCCACAATAAACATTACTGCCAGCGATGCACACAGCTATCCCCCAACACATCGTAAACCCATGCAAAAATCTCACAACTCCGAACACACACCTTAGTCGCAAAAAATAGACTCACCACGCAAATGAAAGTATAACAATGGAAATCACAACTCAGAGAATACTACAACAGACAAACAAAAAGACCAACACGGCGCGGCATGCGCCGCGCCAGGCCCTGGCTAGTTTTTTACAAGTTCAGTAATGGTTTCTCCTTAAAAGTGAACGAAAATACAGAGCTAGAAAAATCCCTTCACGTGATATGTGGGTCAGGCATGCATGGGGTCCATAAGGACATGTGTTTTCATGCATCCTACTGCTAGAAGCAAATCGCGGGCCACTTTGTAGTCCCGACGTGATGAATAGGGATTCACTAAGAGTACAGTGTGCTACATGCAAAATGGAGACAGTTCGTATCTAGCACTGCACTTACCGTTCCACATACTCTGATTTTTAGTCCCGCCTAGATAGATTAGCGAGAAAATTGCCAGCTTAAGGGCGTACGTGTTCGGAACTGGTCCTGCTCCGACCAAATCCTTCCATCCGGCTCCTGGTACGCGCAAAGGGAAAATAATCTTATACGACCCAGTTGTGGACCACCTTCATCACCGTACGATTTGATTAGCACGAAAAAAGGAAACTAAGATAACATGATTTGCTTAATGGAAAGATTTATTTTCCACATGTAAGAAGCGGAACATGGTCCACCGGCTGGGTCATACCAGCCAGGGTCGTATTAACTTGAGGACTTAAGCGGGACTGTGAGGTGCCCACGGAGGCCTTGATGGCTAGGTTGAGACTCTAAGTGCAGAGTGTGTAGCTAGTGGCAAGCCTTCTTCCCCACGAGGATGACTCGAGGGTTTATATCGAACTCTTGGGGAGCCAGTATTTCAGCAGTTGTCTTCCAAGCTTCCTCCAGGATCATGCAAACAAGTAGAGAATTTTGTGCCCTCAACCTCACCAAGTGGTTGTCAAGCACAAGGTGTGATACTTCTAAATTGCAATGCAAAACTGAAAGTAAATGTGCAATAATTAAATCTACTACTAAATGCAAATGAGAAAATAAATATGCAATGGATTGTTTTTGTATTTTTGTGATGCAAGTGGTGATGGAGATAATGTAAATTCGAATTGGAGATGCAAGTAAAGTAAAGTGCAAGTAAAATAAATTGCAGCAAAGTAACTAGAGTGTTTTCTTATAATTAAAATAGGACCGGGGTTCATGATTTCACACTTGCATTCTCTCAAATAAAGTGGTAGACGGTGGACATAAAGAATTACATGTGAGATTACAATAACATGTTTAACATTTAGTACTTTCATATGGGCATCACGTCCTAGCATAGAGATCTCTACGGTCATATTGATCCCTCTTATACTCCACCAAGATGCGAAATAAATCATAACACCTCGATAATTAAGGAAAAACCAGAGTATAGCTTTAAGCAATGTGACATGAAGTTGAAGTAAGAACTTGCTAGATCTAGTCATGGAGATTGATTAGTATCACTTCAAATCCCCGGTAACAAGGTACTCCTTTTTATCCCTAGTGAGTTAACTAAGAAAGGTTTAACAAAACCTAAGTGGATCGCTGAACTTCTGTCACTTTCACAACACTAGCCACCCCTGTTACTCCAACTAATGCACCCATCACCCCACACACGCTCTCAAGAACTAGATTGATCAAAGCTAGCAAATAAGAACGGGGTACATAAGATACATCTACTCAAATAACTCAAGAGAAACAATTGCAATCTCAGATTCAATAACTCATAGAAAAGATCCACCACATAGGAATTACAACGGTGCCCGTAATCATGTGAGGCAGGTCATACGGATCTAATTAGTGAAGCACATAGAGAGAGAGATACAAGTGCTACTTCCACAAACCCATAGCCCTGGGGTGGACTACTCCCTCTTCATGGAGATGTTGATGGAGATGACGTTGGAGGGGTAGGAGATCACACCGGCGGCGCCCCGCCGGAGTTTTCCCCCTCCAATCTGGAACTCCAGGTCTCTGTTTCGGTGTTTTGGCGGCGCTCTGCTCCGTAAGGGTACGGGGGACCCTTTTTATAGTCGGTTTTAGGTCAAGACGGAGTCGGTAAGTCGAAGATGGAAGGAATTGGGGCCACAGGGGCCAAAAGGGGGCCTCTCACGCGGCCAAGGAATCTGGCCGCGTGGAGGGTCCTCTTTTGGGCCTCCTTGCCCAATTCTCGTGGATACTTCGCCTGCAAGTCTTCTCCTTCCAAGAAAATGACCCCCGCAGATTTTCAGGTGATTTCGCGGAAGTTTGCCCCCTGAAACGTCAAAAATATAGAAAATGGGGTTTCTGACAGGCAGGGTTAATTCCATAAAAGTTGGGGGACTTTGTAATTTAACCCCAAAATACTATAAAACATTGAATTATACCCTTATATAATGCAATATGTAATAGAAAACCATGTGAAAATATGCAAAATTCATCTATGCATTTTACATGCATCAGGCCTCTCAGCGCATCTGCGCCTCTGAGACTCTAACTGTCGCTGTGGTGCTGACCCCTTTTTGGCATTTTTTCCGTCTCTCCTGTGTGAGCCATCGCAGTGCCGACACAGTCTTCTCTCTCCCGACCTTGCCTAGGGTTTCTAGCCAGGCGCCGCCGCCCCACCATGCCGCCATCGATGCTGCTCCATCACCACCAGGCTAGCTGGGAGTTTTTCTCTTTCTCCCCAAAACCAGAACCCTATCCCTTCTCTCATGTCCCTATCGATGACCGTGGCTGCGGCAAAGCATGGAATGAGGAGGCAACGACTTTCAAATGACGAGAAACGATGGGGGATTCTCAGACGTCATCTCCTCTATCTCCCATGTTTCCCTTTCTACGATCTCGTCCCTCACGCCAATCCGCCAAGAAAATACTCCCCACTCCCTCCCTGAAACGGTGAATCCTAACCGCCAATCTCATTCCCATGGACGACGACATCGGTGCGGCGCCGCCGCGGGCGCGTGATCGTGGCAGGACATGGTGTTGTGGTCGAAGGTCTGTTCCTTACATACTTTTCTGTTTTTTTTTATCTGGGTGTGTTGGAGTACCTGCGGGTTGTGTTTGGTCGCCTCTTTGGTAATGTGTCAGTTCCTTTTGTTGTCATACCGTTTATAGGTTCCTTTTATTCCTGCAGGCATTAATTTTATTGGATTGGTTGATTGGTGTGGTGCACTATCTACTTAACTGTTCTTGTTTTCCTTTTTTTTTGTGCAGTCTGCAGGTAGCTGTGCAGCTGCAAGTGGTGATGCTTATATTTATTCTTGCTAGATGTTGTGCTGGGCGGTGAGGGATGGCATGAGGACACGGTCCTAGAGACACGCCGAGCATGTGAACGTTTTCATGGGAGGTGTAGCGGATCCCAAGGGGGCACGCGTCTCTCCGGCACAGAGGGGTCGCCTCACCCCCATATACATAAAAAAGCCACTCAGTTGTGTCCAACATGTCCATATCAAGAGCATCTCCTTGATTAGAACTATTGTACTTGTATGATTCCTAGCCCCTGAAATTCGATGGATATCACAAGTAGGATTTATGCCTAGAGAATTCATGTGCTCTGGAATTGTGTCTGTAACACTATAACCTAGCCATCCATATAATTATGTAAGAGACAATAATAGAAATGACATTTTACTCCAATTGTACCGTCTCTTCGGTTAAGTGATTTAGCATAGCTTATAGAAGATACATGATTTTGTATTTCTGTTGGAGAATGTTGCTTTTAGTAATTTTCTAGAAACCTGCACTACAGATAATAGATGTGCAATATCGGTTGCATATACCCAGCCATATGTTCGTCTAGAGAAAACATATAAATTATATCCAATCGGATATTGTTTCATGTACATATGATTTCACTTCAGTTTGTGTGCGTTTCTTCAAGAACTTACTTGGCGTCCAATTTATCTTCCCGCTTTACATGGCTAAAAATATTCTCATTTTGAGAGGACCTCAAGATTCATTCTAGCTAGTGGCGGTTAATTGGTTATTGTAGTGGTAGTCATTTTGAGAGGAAAACTGATTTTCATCTCTAACAAAGCACTATTTTACTGCGTTATGTTCTATTTTTTTGTCTTTGCTATATCTCCAACAAATTATTTGCTAAATTTTTAAGTAGGCACGGTTTAAGACATTGTTTTGCGAAAGAAAGGCATTCAGTAAAGATTGGAGCCATTTTCTTCTGAATCTAAAGTTGTAAGCTTGATGAAAGACCCGCCTCCTGAGGTCATTCCCACCGCGAGGGTTTCCAGCCATTGGATGTGTGTAGAAAATCCATTTCAAGCATCCATGTAGGCTAGTTAATAGCATTTTTGTTACCATGATCGACACCTATTCCCTCCTTTCGATGGGCCCCACTGTCGACTCCGGCCCACATCGCAGCGGCTAGGTCTTTCCACGGTATAAAAAAATTACCCCACCATATTTCACTTCAAATCGACCTAGCTGTCTCTTCTCTTCTCATCCCGGTGTACCCAACGTTGTTGATTTCCGGTGGTGCCGGTGGGCCACCACCGGAGGCTTTCATTCATACCAGTAGCACAACGAAACTCCCAGTCGCCTCCTGCTCCTGCATAGTGAGCACAAAAATTGTCGACAGCGGAGGCGGTGGCGAATCTGGCGGCAACACATCGCCTTGATCAATTGTTGATCGTAATCATTGTCAGATTCTTTCATTTACTGATTTCTCTAGCTGACTAGATCTTGATGTGAACAACTGATGGAAAATGCTCATTCTTTTGCCTATATCTGTTCGTGCAGGAGATTACATGTACACCAAGTAACAAAAATTCTAGTTCGTCCTTTCCATCTTGAACACTGAGAGGAAATTGAGTTAGAGCTAGCTAAAACACCGATGATATTTATTTGGAGGAGTGTTATGGGTTAGGTACATGAATCTGATGGCTATAGAAATAGTGATATATTTCCATGTATTGACATGTTTATATGGCTCTTCTGTTGTGTACAAGACTAGAATGGACTCCTCAACGTTTAGGGAACTCTTTTGGCCTTTTACATTTTTCTATCGATTATTCAGTCATATTCCCAACTACACACGGTATGCAGGCTACAGAATAATAGGAATACTTCAAATTAGTAGAAATATAAATGAGGAGCCATCATTACATAAGAAGTTCAGGAGAGTGCCATGTAGTCTTGTGCGGGTTTATCTTATACTCATCTGACAATTGTACTCCGGATCGATTTCCATCTAAACCAATTGGATTTTACTTCCCTTTACTTGTGACATTTATAATCTCTATATTCATAGGTGCGATTTGCTTGGTGCTCAAACAAGTGAGTGAATGGTGTACTAATGTCTGGCGGATTAGTGTGTAGATTGATTTCTCTGATATTGGTATTTTTTTTTTGATAATCTAGGAGTGTCGAGCTAAGTTATTTTGTATGTATGCAGAGAATTATGTCGGCAGATGGTGCTGGTCTGGCACTCGTTGGGAAACTCCAAGAGGAAGGTATGATGAGCACATCATCACTTTTCCCTCAGAAAGAAACCAAGGTTTAATCGACCAGTAGGAGGAAGGAGTAATTTCAGAAGATTGAAGCAGCTGAGATGGCAGGACGCACTACCGGTTCAGAAGCAACATGCAACCTACACAACACAATCAAATCACTTTGCCCCAACGAAGCAGTGAGGTTGTCAATCTCACCGGTTTTGCTGAACACAAAGAGGTTAAAGGTATGGTGTGGAAAACAGTAGGAACACTATGAGAGCAGTATGAAAGCAGTAGGTGATTTATAATTATGAGTAAAAAGGACCGGGGTCCACAGCTCACTAGTGGTGTCTCTCCGTGAAAGATAAATAACATGTGTTGTGAACAAATTACAGCTGGGCAATTGACAGAAATGAAGCCTGCACCGTAGTGCATATGCAACACATAAACATTACTATGTGATTCATGCGGGCATTTCAACATAATACATAGACCGTTATCCAACTGCATCTATGACTAATAATCCACCCTCTGAATATCATCCGAACAAACGTTGGGTATTAAGTTGTAAGCAACAGATCATTGCAGTAAGCAAAGTGTGTAATTTGAACAATAACATCATCCTTAGACAAAGCATTGTTGTTTTCTCCCTATGGCAACAACACATCCTCCATCTGTCACATTTCTATCACTCGAGCACAGATGCAAATGAGGCATGAACCCACTATCGAGCATAAGTACTCCCTCTTGGAGCTACTAGCATCTACTTGGCCAGAGCATCTACTAACAACGGAGAACATGCAAGATCATAAATAACATATGCATTAAGATAACATGATAGATTGATAATCAGAAGACATAGCATTCAACATTCATTAGATCCCAGCAAACACAACATGTAGCATTACATAAAGATGATCTTGATCATGTTAGGCAGCTCACAAGATCTAAACATGAGGTACAAAGTGAAGAGAACAACCATCTAGCTACTTCTATGGACCCGTAGTCCAGGGATGAACTACTCACACATCACTTCGGAGGAGGGCATGGTGGTGTAGACCCCTCCGGTGATGAATTTCCCTCCTGGCAGGGTGCCGGATAGAGCTCAAGACCCCCCCCCCGATCTCAGGATGACGGTGACGGCGGCCTCGAGTGTTTTTCAGGGAGAAGTGGAATATATCTAGGGTTTACGCCTCGGGGGAATAAATAGGCGAAAGGGCATAGGCGGTGGAGGCCTGGGGGCCCCACACCACCCCACGGCGCGGCCACGGGGGTGCGCTGCCCTTTGGTGTCGGCCTCCTGAGCCCGCTCTCTCGGTCTCTCCAGGACTCCGTGGAGCCTTCAGGAATTCTAAGACTTCCGAGATTCGAATTTTTCAATTCCGAGAATATTTGTCAGAACAAATTTTCTGAAACTAAAAACAGCAGAAAACAGGGAACTGGCTCTGTGGCATCTTGTCAATAGGTTAGTCCAGAAAATCGATAAAAACGACATAAAGTGTATAGAGAACATGTGGGAAATAACATGAAAACAACATGGACCATCAGAAATTAAGGATACGTTTATGACGTATCAACATCCCCAAGCTTAGTTCCTACTCGTCCTCGAGTAGGTAAACGATAAAAACACATAATTTCTGACGTGACATGCTACCAACATAAACTTGATCATCATAATGTAAAAGCATATGTAAGCTGAGATCATAGAACTTAAACACAAACATGATAAATAGAACTTTAATAATAAAGCATAGCAATCACTTTTCATCATGAGAAGTAACTCAAATAAAAGATCATGAATAACAATGCAAAGAAAGATATACGTTTGTTTCAAGTATATAGAAAGCATGACAAAGTGATATTTCGCAGGTCCTTAAGAGTAGGGCAAAACATAAATGCCAGAACACCTTCAAAGTTTCATGAGGAGGACTAGAACAAATAGTTACAGAACAAGCAATTACACATCATGAATCAATTAATAATGTTTCTGGGACAAATGCACATAAAACTCAGAATGGAAAATATGCTCTCTCAACTGTGCATAAAGTTAGACATGGAGACTCAACATAAAAGTAAAATAAAGGCCCTTTGCAGAGGGAAGCATGGATCACTCATGTGCTAGAGCTTTTATTTTTTTAATGGAGGTATTAAAATGTCTGACACTCCTCCCACCCATCTTACACAAACCATGGCTAACGGAATCCTCGGCTGCCTGCCAATGATCACATACCATGGAGGAGTGTGGCTATATTTTGGGAGACTTATGCTAATGTCAATGAATAGTAACCATAAATACAGTTCGTCACAAGCCAGCTAGATTTCACAAGAGCGGTTCCCATATGAAGGACGCAACTGGTGTAGAAGTTCATCCTTGTTTCTCCTTTTTTTACACAATTACGCTTTGACCAATAAATCAGGGGCAAAAATAGTGAAGAAATTTTGTGTGTATTAATTTGGTGATGGGCACCCCACTGCCAGCTCTTCTATCACTTGGATAAGGGGATGAAGCCACTAGTCCAGGGTGTGAAATCCAATCAACAAGTGAGATAAAGATTCTCTATTTACACCCTCATGCGAAAAAACAGGAACACAAAGCAGGAATAATTTTGAAGGTTTTAAAGGTAACACATGAGAAATTTACTTAGAGTGACAGTTAATTACCACATATAGGTAGGTATGGTGGACACAATGGGAAAACTTTAGTTTTAGGGAGTTGGATTTCACGAGTAGAATTTCATACTTAGTACAGGTGGAGACTAGCAAAAGACAGGGAGCGACAAATCAAGAGAGCATAAGAGCCATAATCATGCATAGGGACATAAACATCATTAATCAAAGCATAAGCGGTACCAAAAATTCTAAAACTAAATGATCATAGAGGCTATGAGTGACTGGTTCATATTCATAAACATGGTCTGAGCATGCGCCAAGTCAATCAAATAAAACATTCAAAGGAGAATATCGCAAATTTATGCTTCAATAAGACAAGAACAACTCATGATTCTTTAATGGCACATTAAACACTCTCAGATATTTGAGGATAATCATGCTACTCAATAACCACATGGCTTTAAAACTAAAATAACATCTAGCATGATATGAAAAAGTTCTAGCCACGGTCTATACAAGCTTCTACTTGCACCGTTAAAAATTCTACTTCAAGCAGCAATTTTTTTTCCAACAAGCACCATACAAAATATGTTTTAACAGAAATTCTCTACATGATACAGCAAGAAAACATGAGATTACTTACATAACACTACTAAAACTAACAGCTCTGAATAAGAGATGCAATGAAAACAAGAGCTGAACATCAATTTTTGCAGTAACTAGAAGAAAAACTAAAAATATTTAACATAGCAAGTATTCAAATGAAAAAGCGGAGCGTGTCTCTCTCCAAAACAAGGATGCTAGGTACAATGATATTATTGTAGCACGGAAAACAAAATAAATTAAATAAAAAACATACGCTCCAAGTAAACTTCATATCATGTGACCGAATAAAAATATAGTTTCACGAGAAGTGACCTAATAGATAGTTGATGAAAAAGAGGCATCCCTAAGCTTAGATGCTTGAGTCTTCTAAAAATATTCTTAGATGAACTACGGAGGCATCCCCAAGCTTTGACCTTGCAATCTTCTTGATCACATATATCACCTCTTCTCTTGACACTTGAAAACTTCCTTCACACCATACTCAAACAGTAATTCACATGAGAGGGTTAGTGCAACAATAGAAAATTCAAGGGTTCTGTATGGCACAGGATATATTGATACTTTTAAACATTAGATACGTCCACTAATGTTCCGTGAAGCAAAGAAATCCACTTGACATTGCATAAGAGCCAATTCAAGAAAAATGGCAGAATCTTTCAAAACTAGAATAGCCTGTAAAGACGAATTTGTTCGAGGCACTTACGTTGCTCAAATCGAAAAACCTAAATAAAAAATAAGTTGCGTAATTGTCTAAGTAATAAGCACAAAAAATGTCAGGTTATTCTGATCTTCCTGGATTTTTCACGATTTTTTACGGTGGACAGCATAATTCTGTTTTCTGCGTAGAAATCCGAAAACCAACTCCAACTCTCGTCAGAAACTTTACTTGGCACTAATAAAAACATGAAAACAAAGATACAAAGGAGTTGCTACAGAATTATACAACCCCTTGACTAAATAAAATAGAGAAAAACAAAGCAAAAAAAAAACCATGGGTTATCTCCCAAGAAGTGCTTTTCTTTAACGCCTTTTAGCTAGGCCAAGAAAATAGAATCAAGTATTTTCAAGTGTAGAAACATCCAAATTGTAACTTGCTCGAATAAATGAATCAAAAGGAAACTTTATTCTCTTTATAGGAAAGTGTTCCATACCTTTCTTGAATGGGAACTGAAATTCAATATTCCCCTCTTTCATATCAATAATAGCACCAACAGTTCTAAGAAAAGGTCTTCCCAAAACAATTGGACAAGAAAAATTGCATTCAATATTCAAGACAATAAAATCAAACGGGGCAAGATTATTATTAACCATGATAATAACATCATCAAATCTCCCCAAAGGTTTCTTTCTAACATTATCAATAAGGCGAATATCCAAATAACAAGGTTCCAATGGTGGTAAATCAAGAATATCATAAAGTTTCTTGGGCATAACAGAGATACTAGCACCAAGATCACATAGAGCATTGAAATCAAAGTCATTCAATTTAATTTTAATAATAGGTTCCCAACCATAATCTAGCTTCCTAGGGATAGAGGCTTCACATTTTAGTTCATCCTCTCTAACTTTGCATGAGAGCATTTGTAATATGTTTTGTGAAAGCCATATTTATAGCACTAGCATTAGGAAAACTAGCAAGCTTTTGTAAGAACTTAATCACTTAATTTATGTTGCAATCATAAAATTTAAGATCATTTTTAGCAAAGGTAATGGGACTATTATCTCCCACGTTTCTAAAAATTTGAACACTTTCATCAGGAACATTTTGAGCAGTTTCAGGAAAATTTGCATTCTTAATAGTAGAACTGGGAGTGTTTCCAACACCAATTACTTTACTATTGATTGTAGAGGGTTTTCTAGAATGAGAAGCTTTAGTTTTACTAGTGGTGGTAATGGTGCAAACATGAACTATATTATTGTTTCTAGCTATTTCATCTTCTTTTTCCCATCTAGCATGCAATTCAGGTAACATTCTGACATTATCATCAATTCGAATTTGAATAGCATTTAAATGTTTACTTCCTTTAACATCATGAGGCATAACCTTTAGTTTCATAAAATCAACATCAAGAGCAATGCTATCAACTTTAGAAGCAAGAACATCAATTTTGACAATTTTTTCCTCAACAGACTTATTGAAAGCAGTTTGTGTACTAATAAAATTCTTAAGCATGTTCTCAGGATCATATGGTACACTTTTGTTGCTGTTATAGGAGTTACCATAAGTGTTGCTATTATTAGGAGGATATGGCCTATAATTGTTGCTACCAAAATTATTTCTATAAGCATTGTTGTTGAAATTATTATTTTTAATGAAATTCAAATCAACATGCTCTTCTTGAGGAACCAAAGAGGCAAAGGGAACATTGTTTGGATCAATAGGAGCATGGTCATTAACAAGCATAGACATAATAGCATCTAGTTTATCACTCAAAGAGGAGGTTTCTTCAACAGAATTTACCTTATTACCAATTCTAGCTCTCTCAGTATGCCATTCAGAATAATTTACCATCATATTATCAAGAAGCTTTGTTGCTACCCCCAAGGTCATGGACATACAGGTTCTTCCAGCAGCTGAATCCAGAAGGTTTCTTGAAGAAAAATTCAGTCGTGCATAAAAAGTTTGGATGATCATCCAAGTAGTCAGTCCATGAGTGGGACAATTCTTCACTAAAGATTTCATTCTTTACCAAGATTTAGCAACATGCTCATTATCAAGTTGCTTAAAATTCATAATGCTACTTCTTAAAGATATAATCTTAGCCGAAGGACAATATTTTCCAATGAAAGCATCTTTACACTTAGTCCAAGAATCAATACTATTTCTAGGCAAAGATAGCAACCATTCTTTAGCTCTTCCTCTCAAATAGAAAGGAAACATTTCCAGTTTAATAATATCTCCATCTACATATTATATTTTTGCATCTCACATAGTTCAACAAAATTATTAAGATGGGCAACAGCATCATCAGTACTAACACCAGAAAATTGCTCTCTCGTAACAAGGTTTAACAAGGCAGGCTTAATCTCATAAAAATCAGCAGTAGGAGCAGGTGGAGCAATAGGTGTGCTAATGAAATCATTGTTGTTGGTGCTAGTAAAGTCACACAACTTAGTGTTCTCAGGAGTAGTCATTTTAACAAGATTAAAAACACGAATAAAACTACAGCTATAAGAACTAATTTTTTTGTGTTTTTGATAAAGAGAAGCAAATAAGACAAAATAAAGTAAACTAAGGAAAACTAAAACAAAGTAACGAGATTAGAAGTGAGAGACTCTCCTTGCAGAAATTCTCTTCCTCTCTCGCAACGGCGCCAGAAAATAGCTTGATGGTGCAGGTCTTGCACTCGTTGGGAAACCCCAAGAGGAAGGTATGATGAGCACATCAGCAGTTTTACCTTAGAAAGAAACCAAGGTTTAATCGACCAGTAGGAGGAAGGAGTAACTTCAGAAGGTTGAAGCAGCTGAGTTGGCAGGGCGCACTACCGGTTCAGAAGCAGCGTGGAACCTACAGAACACAATCAAATCAATTTGCCCCAACAAAGCAGTGAGGTTGTCAATCTCACTGGTTTTGCTGAACACAAAGAGGTTTAATGTATGGTGTGGAAAACAGTAGGAACAATATGAGAGCAGTATGAAAGCAGTAGGTGATTTATAAGTATGAGGAAAATGACCGGGGTCCACAATTCACTAGTGGTGTCTCTCCGTGAAAGATAAATAACATGTGTGGTGAAAAATTACAGCTGGGAAATTGACAGAAATGAAGACTGCACCGTAGTGTATATGCAATACATAAACATTACTATGTTATTCATGCGGGCATTGCAACAAAATACATCGACCAATATCCAACTGCATCTGTGACTAATAATCCACCCTCTGAATATCATCCGAACAAACGTTGGGTATTAAGTTGCAAGCAACAGATAATTGCAGTAAGCAACGTGTGTAATATAAACAATAACATCATCCTTAGACAAAGCATTGTTGTTTTCTCCCTGATGGGAACATCACATCCTCCATCCGTCACGTTTCTGTCACTCGAGCACAGATGCAAAGGAGGCATGAACCCACTATCGAGCATAAGTACTCTCTCTTGGAATTACTAGCATCTACTTGGACAGAGCATCTACTAACAACGGAGAGAATGCAAGATCATAAATAACATATGCATGAAGATAACATGATAGATTAATAATTAGAAGACATAGCATTCAACATTCAATAGATCCCATCAAACACAACATGTAGCATTACATAAAGATGATCTTGATCATGTTAGACAACTCACAAGATCTAAACATGAGGTACAAAGTGGAGAGAACAACTCTCTAGCTACTGCTATGGACCCGTAGTCCAGGGATGAACTACTCACGCATCACTTCGAAGGAGGGCATGGTGGTGTAGACCCCTCCGGTGATGAATTTCCCTCCCGGCAGGGTGCCGGGGAGAGCTCCAGAACCCTCCCGATCGCGGGATGACGGTGACGGCGGTCTCAGGTGTTTTCGGGGAGAAGGGGAATATATCTAGGCGAAAGGGAAGAGCCGGTGGAGGCCTGGGGGCCCACACCACCCACGGTGCGGCCATGGGGGCGCGCCGCCCTATGGTTTTGGGTCCATGAGGCCCCTCTCCGGGTCTCTCCAGGACCCCGTGGAACCTTCGAGAATTCTAAGAATTCTGAGCTTCGAATTTTCCAATTCCGAGAATATTTCCAGAACAACTTTTCTGAAACTAAAAACAGAAGAAAACATGGAACTGACTCTATGGCATCTTGTCAATAGGTTAGTCCGTAAAATCGATGAAAATAACATAAAGTGTATAGCAAACATGTGGGAAATAAGATGAAAACAACATGGAACATCAGAAATTAGGGAGCCGTTTATGACGTATCATCGGCCTACTGCTTGGGAGATGTTGTAGTAAAAGCATAATGAATCACCCTGTTGCACCAAGATTGTTGCACAAGGTATACTTAGTTCTTTAAAATTCACATGTATCTTGGAATTGACTTTGAGTTAATAGACTCGAGAAATTTTTCGCGTTTGCTCAGCGGTGTTCTAATGTGGTTTATGTCAGTATTGTGAGTATCAGAGTCTCAACTAGAATATCTCTGTGCTTATTACATTATATTTATGGAGTAGTATCTCATGAAATTTCATATCTACTTTGTTTCAACTCAATGTTATTTATCTGTCCTAGAATCTCAGACTTGCACTGAGTTGGGAAATATGCAGATGCAAGCTGTGTTTGAATTTCTTTATTCATGTTGCTACTTAAGCCATGATATCATGTGCACTAGGATCCATGTTTATGAATTCTCCAGGATCATATTCTGAATAATGATAGAATGCACTTTGAGTAATGGCTCTATAAATTTGTGCTCCTAGAAAGCTAGGACATGGAACAAAAATGTTTTGTTTTGTTCGATAAAGTACGAAAACGTGTCCAGAATATATCATATTGTGAAAATAAATGGGACCTTTCCTACATAAGTCGTATATAGTTGTTCGGTCTAAGTGTTAATTTTCGGAATAAGAATATGCAACGAGTGACAAACTAGAATTATAGTAATTCCTGTCTCCAAAATGTAGCCTCTATTTTTTGCATTGCCTACCATAATGTCATGTAGATAGCTGTTGTAAGTTCACATCTTGTTCTATGCTTATATGCTAGAGCACATAATTGGTGTATTCAATGAATTATTCACTTTATCGGTTTATTCTTTTTTTTCTCCAAAGTTTGCAAATGTGCCATTTTCTAGGTCTGTCTGTATATAAATCAAAGACTCAAACCTTTGATTACATTGGAGATACATTATAGTGTATTACATGCTAGAAATTTCTGTTATTGTTAAGGAATTGCATTTGTCACATGCTTAGCGGTTTGATTTATGTCAAAACTGCACTCCTTAAACTTAAGACTATTTGCAGTCATATTATAGTATACATGGAACTCCTTCAGTTCATACCTGACATGTCCAGTAAATTATTGAAGTACGTTCACCTCTCTCACCATTTGAAAACATGGCATACAAAATAAAACTCAATGTATGTTGGATAATTTGAAAAAATATGTATAGTAATGCTACAGCTTGATATTTACCCATTTTAGTATGCCATAATATAATTTTCTCGACTTCTTTTTGGGCTATCTATGGTTTGCTTTGTTTAAAAAAATATTCAAAATGGAAGTTTCGCATATGGATTTTTGGTAAAATTGATCCAGTTTCTTAGTCTAAAACTAAAGTACTACTAATGAACTATAGCAGATGAACTTTGGTAAATACCTTCATCTTAAAAAACACAATTTAGAACTTTAAGAAGTCCTATTTTAAGGTATATTATTTAAATTGAATTTTACTTTTCCAATTGTACCTTCTATGCATTCTAGGATGCATTCCTCTAAACTGTAAGTGGGTTAGCTGTGAGGCCTCGCAGCCACTGTCACTGGTCCTCACTGGCGTGGCAGATAGTTCCAAAGGTATCTGATTCTAATCCTCACTCCATGCTTGCTCTCTCAGTTTTTCGTTTTTCGTTGTGACCTTGAGTCCCAGGCTCTGCTCAGAAGGTGAGCTACAATCACCAGGTGTCATGTTGACGATGGCGGCCATTGTGGTTGTGTTGGGCCTGTTGGTGCTATGGTCAGCATGGCGCATTTGTCAGTGCGGATGAATATGTTCTCATGTCCTCCTCCACGCCTCTACCCTTCGTCACCACGGCTGCTTCGCCAATCCCTGAAACCTGTCACTGCATAGTCCTTTCATCCAGCCCAAGTCTTCGATGAAGCTCTTGGTGAAACCCTACAATTTGATAAGCCGACCACTAACTCTGTGTTCTATCCAAACTCGCAATATCTCCTATTTTGGAATCAATTGGAATTATTTTTTTTTCCTATGGTTCTTTGATAAGAAATGAATTTGTGTTTTTTGATGGATTGTGCCTGCAATAGGGAGTTAGAGTGTAATTTTTTGAAATAATTTTAGGACCAGGAAAGGTTCGTGTGCATGAGTTAGAGGATGATGGTCATCTTTTGGGGCTGCAAACTTTCTGGATCTCCCCGGGTTTTATAGACCAATCCAGTTTTTCCTTCATTGAGTGTACTGATTTCTTGTGGATTTAGTTTATGTCATGCATGAGGAGATAACTGCCCAGGTTGAGTTAAGCTTTCTTGATAAGACAACATTTAGATTTCAGATTGGTAATTTCTAAAAAATATTCAGAATTAGTTTATTTGGTAATCACTACTTTTTCCCTGTCGAATTTCCCACTACATTGTCAGATTTCGAATAAGAAATTGTTATTATGTTATTTAGGAATTCTTATAGAACTTTATGCCCGGCTTATCCGGCAATAAAGGGCTCTTTTGAGCATATCTACCGTTGTGTTGTGAGCATGTGCTGGAGCTAGCGTGGGTTGTCCTAGCGTAAACAAGCAGAGCTGCTATAATGCCACACAAATACACAATGCGAAAAACCACAAACGTGTTAGCTCGGCAGCGGTTTTTTTTTTTTGAGATAACCATGAACTTTATTGATCAGGTTAGCTCGGCAGCGTTAGGGAGGAAAGTGGTTGTAATTCTACCGCCGTTGATCATGTTGTGTTGAACGCCGTGCAGGCGGTGCGGCGAAGCGCTCTTGTGTTTGTCTAGTTACCGCTTAAATTTCAGGGACAATAGGTCACATGAGTTCAGAGGACGTGACACCAACGGCAAGTCGACAAGAGCGGGGACCACCAACTCGCACTAAGATCATGAACGAGGACAAAGTGCGGGAAGGTGCGGTGGAACACTGGAACTTCATCCTCCTTGGCTCCGGCTTCGCCATCGTTGACGGCGTCATCGGCGCGGAGCTCTCGTACATGTTGCTCCTCCGCCGGACAAGACTGACGTAGCCGAGCCCACCCGCGTGGTTGAAATGACTGGTGACCGTCGGATGCATGGACGCGAGGAGGTTGCAGCGTACGAACTGTTTCAGAACGGCTCAAGACGCGCGGAGTCTGCAAACGCAAACAGAGCCGGAGTCGAACAAAAGGCCTACGCGTAGTTCTCCGAATTCCAGTCTTGTTTGCGACTCCGACATCAGCTCGTCCTCCAACTCCCGATCCTGTATAAATACAGCATCGCGTGTGCGCCCAGCCCATTGGTCTCCTGTAACCTTCGGAACTTGGAATCGACACTGAGCTAGCGAGCAGAACACTACGTGATTGATATACGTGCAGAGAGCGAACGCGCTGCACGAGTACACCTACGCGCCGCCGGCCGCGATGATCATGGATAGCGTGTTCGGGGTGATGGGGGACGGCTTCGCGGTGGTGGCCGCCGGCACCTCCGCCCAACGGAGCAGCTACGTGTTCAGCAACCCCGACCACGACAGGGTCATGCGCCTCGGCTCCCACCTGCTTCTCGGCGTGTCCGGCGACCCCGGCGACTGGTAATATATATGCTCGGTCTCTACCTTCAAGGCCTCAATCATCTGAAAATCCGAAACTTCAACTCGATTCTGTTTTTTTTTATTTGCAGCCTGCGGTTACGGGGCGAAGTGAGAGCGGGTGTGGGCAGCGTCGCCGCGGCCGTCGACGCCGCACGAGGGGCGGTGCTCGGCTGCGCTCACTCCGTCAACGCGATTATCGCCGGCTATGATGGGGCCGCCGAAGGCCCGACGATGTACGCCGTCGGCGGCACGGCGCCGCCGCAGCGGGTGGAGCAGTACGGGGCCGCCGGGTGCGGGGCGGCCCTCTGCACGCAGGTGATGGAGAGCCAATACCGCCCCGGCATGACGGTGAAGGAGGCTGTGGCGCTCGTCGACCAGTGCATCAAGCAGGTCCGGCGGGTCGGGCTGGCCAGCTTCGTGATCATGGTGGTGGACAAGGACGGGGCCAGGGAGTACGCCAGCCGTATAGTAAAGCCCAAGATCGATTTGGCGAAGGGAAAGTCTTTAGTTAATTCTGAGTACGTTTTTTGTGCAAATACATAGGGAGAGAAACTTGCTTTGTGTACTAATGTACTGTATAACTGTATTAATTCGAAAGTTAGACTGAGACACGTATGATCTCGCTCTGTTGTTCGTCAAAACCGACCCACTTTTATTATTCGTGAACTGATACCTGTTTGATAAACACTACAGTAGTAAAAACGCGGAACACGCCAGCCGCGCACACCGCTCTTGAGAGTCAGCCGGGGTTCCTCGGGCAGAGCCTCTCTCGCCGCCGGCGTGTGCGCTGGAGGGCGCAGAGATGGGCTGGGGTGGCTCCCCCGTTGTGTATAGCAGAGATCTGTAGTATTAGGTTTAGGGCGAAGCTTCCCTTCGTGGTGTTGTGCTGGAGTAGCTCCCCATCCTTCTGCAGCCATGGATGGGGGTCCTCGAAGCTCTGCTCCGTTCTCGTGGCGTTGCGGTGGCGTGCGGCGTCGCAGGCGGTGGACAGAGCGGAGAGCATCTCCGATAATAAGGTCTGCAAGGGTAGCGTTGCCGGCGGGAGAGCGGACATCTCGTCGGAGTGGCCGGATTCCATCTCTTTCCACGCTCTCAGGTTGAGAAGGAGAAGGGTGGGGATCGACCTCTGCCTCAATAAGTTCGTCTTCGTGGTGCTTCTTCATCGCCATCTTCTACGCTCGCTATCCCAGGTCCGTGGCAGGTATTTTGGGTATGGTGAGTTGCTATCCTTTCGGCGGTGTGGTGGTGCTTGCTTCACTCCGGCGATCTCGAAGACCTCTTGTTTCCTCTCTTCTCGGGGCACCATGGTGGTGTTGCAGTAGGGGGATGGGCGGATGGAGAGCAAGTTGGGGTGGAGTTTGAGCTCAAGAACCTGTATTTGGAGCATCTCAGCGGCGATCCGGGATGGATCTCCGTCATCCATGGCCCGAATTTGGGCATTCAAGCCGAAGATCGGCGGTTTTACCTCCTTTGGGAGGCCCTTCTGGAGTGTGGCTGCTGATGGGTATGCTGGGATGGAGGCAAGTGGCGTAGTCCCCGCTGAATTCCTTGGCTGCAGCAGCTGTGCTCGTGGCTCCGCGGTGGAGAAGAAGGAGGCCTGGATTGTGTTTTCGGATTTCTCGGGAGGGGCCTCCTTACAAATGCTGAGGACCTATGTGTTTTTTTCTTATTTCTTGGGGTCTTCTGTAATTTCATGTACATCCACTGGTTTTTATCAATGAAGGTTCTGCCCCTACGGGGCGCTCACTGTTAAAAAAAAACACTACAGTAGTAATTAGACGAAGGACGTGCCGGTCACAGTAAATTGGTCATTGCCAACCTTAACGAGAAGATAAACACCAGTAGTAATTAGACTTGTTTTGACAAGAAGTTTATTTCATCTCCTTTGGAGTTGATTTGCTATTTTTATGCGTTTATTCGCTATTGGGCAGGTCTTCAAGCTCCCGGGGATAGGACTACTATGGAGGAGGGTGCAAGAGTGATTCAAGATGCGGCTCTACAACAACATGCCATGAACCAGGCCAGGCTTCGCAGGACGATTGCTTCGGAAGCTTCTACTGATGAGAATGTGGATGTTGTTGGTTGATTCTCTTCGTTCGAACTAGTTTAAGTTTCCTGCCTGCGTGCAGTATGGTTGTAAGCTACAGTACTTTTCCGCCGCGCTTAGCTAGCGCTCTAAAACTTCTGCCTGTTTGGTTTAGCTTCTGTCCGTTTGGCTTGCGTGGGAGATAGTTTCCTGTTCCTTCCTCAGAGGGGACTGGTCTCTCTTCTATTCTTGCCTCGGCTTTTGCTGTTTTTTGTTTTCAGTTTCGTTGTAAATAAGACCTCTGTTCTGTTGTCTTTTCGATAATGGAACCCGGCTCTAGTCGTTTGGGAAAAAAAGTAGTAATTAGACGAATTAGCCGACGGAAGACGTGCTAGTAGGATTAATTTCCCGCGCAAAGTGCTCTCCGGCCGGAGCAGTTAACGTTCGGGTTCGGCACAGCTCCACTCTAAACGTGGGGTTACAGCTCAGTCTGGCTGATTTCGGCCTGCTCTGTAAAAGCTATTCGGCCTAGTAATTTTTTTTCTTGACCAATGTTCTGTGTGGGTCGGCCTGCTACGTGGGAAATTCGGAATACTTTTTTTTCACGATTTTGGCTATACAGAGTGCTATCAGAGAGCATATTTCACAGTTTACAACGCAATATTTCAGGTAATTTTAACAGAAAATGTAAGACAATATTTCATTGTCATCAAGTGCCATACAAATATAATTTTAAGACCATAGCAAGTCCAAATGCATCACATGATAGTGTGTAGTTCAAAAGCATGCAATGGGCACATATATATAAGGGCATCTCCAGCCGTTTTAGCGCCGCTTTCCGCCGTTTCACGCCGCCGAACCCAGGCCAAACCCAGCGCGCTAGGTTCGGCCGGGGGGGGGGGGGGCGAAATACGTGCGTGGGCCACAACTGTCGGCGACGGAAGAAGATTTTCCTCCCTTTTTTCAGCGTCTTCCTCCACTTTACCCCCCTCATGTACCTCTCCCCCCACTCCATTGCCGCCATTTGCCACCCACCCCGAGATCTAGACGCCATGGCTCCCGCCCGATTCACAGGACCCCGTGCCGCCGCCGCCGCCGTACCCATTCCCGCGACCTCCGATCTCGGCAAGAAACCGTGCAAGCCGAGAGCGCCGAAGGAGAAGCCGCCCGGCATGACCAACAAGGAGTGGATCGCCGAGAGAGCGCGCCTGGCAACGGCCAACGTCAAGCGCCGGGGGGAGGGAGGCGGCGCAGCGGCATAGGCAGTTGATGGCGCAGCTGCAGGCGGAGGAGCAGGCCGCCGCCGAGGAAGAGGAGTTGGAGGATGAGGAGGAGGATGAGGTCGCGCCGGATGAGACGCCTACTCCGGTCGCAGCCACAACGCCGCTCGTCAAGCGGAAGACCGCCTTCGGCCCCATCTTCGCCGGATGGAAGAAGTCGCCGTCGCCACGCCCGTCACCGCACCCGACGCCTGCGTGGTTCGTCGAAGGCGACCCCCTGGGTGGTTTCAACCCCAACCTCACCTTCCCCTACCATCCGTTGATGATGTATGGCGCCTCGCCGGGCTACGCAGCTTCCCCGTCCCACCGCCGTGCGATCATGGCAGGACTTCAGACCCAGGACAACAGCTACATGGAGGAGATCATAGTGGCCGGCTCGATGGCGGCGGCGAGCCCGGGCTTCCTCGAGCACAGCGGGGAGTTCTTCACGCAGTGAGGTGGAGACTACTGCGAAGGGTGCTCTACCGGCATGCAGGCGACGGAGGCGCAGGGCGACGACGACGAGGTGGACGAGACGCCGGTAGCGCCAGAGAGGCGAGATCCCGCCGGCGAAGGCCGAAAGAGCCGTGGTCCTGGTCGTCCCCGCAAGGAACCCAAGGCACCCCCGCCCCCCGTCGAGCCTCACATCAAGTGGGCGAACAGGGAGGATGTCCTCCTCGCCGAGGCGTGGAAGACGATCAGCATGGACCCGATCGTCGGCGTCAACCAGCACGTCGACAACTACTGGAAGCGGGTGAAGACTGTGTACGACGAGCGCCGGATGATCGACCCCTACTTAGCCTCATGCGTCACCGACCGCGGCCAGAAGGCCATGGCGAACCATTGGGCGAACATCCAGGCCTCCTGCAACAAGTGGCACGGCATCCAGGAGGAGATCTCGATGAGGCCGCAGAGCGGCGCCAACCGCGAGATGGAGATCGTACGGATGCTCGAGGCGTACAAGAACGACGAGGGCTCCGACTTCAAGTTCCTCCACGTCTTCGTCTTCATCGAGGGGTGCGAGAAGTGGGCGGAGGTGCGGCGGTCGATCGGCAAGGGCAAGGAGTACGTTCCCGACGCGGTGGCTGCGTGTGCGTCCGAAGGTCGTCCACCGATGGGCCACAAGAAAAGCCAAGTTGGCAAGGGACGGCGCGCCGGCAGCGGCAAATCTCCAGGCGTCCATCGAGACCTGCATCGCCGACGCCCAGGCCCAGGCCGGAAAGAGGGACGAGGTCGCCAAAAAGAGATGGGCGGCGCTCATGGCCAACTCGCAGGTGAAGATCGACCTCCTCAGGACTGGCACCGCGGCGAAGAAGAGGAACAACGACCTCGCCTTCCTCACGGGGGGGGGGGGGGGGGGGGCAACCCAACCGCGATGACCCCCGAGGTGAGAGCTTGGTTCCTGGGGCAGTGCACCCTCATCCTGAGAGACATCGGCACGGCCCCGGCCCCGACTATGTCGTCTAGTGGCACTAGCTACACCAACACCACCGCGCCGACGAGCACGCACGTCGACCTGGCGGATGCCACCCCCGTCATCGACAAGTATGCCGAGCCCGTCGTCGATCTGGAGGATGACGCGCCCGTCTTCGACAAGGATGCCGCACCCGTCGTCGACCTGGAGGATGCATCGCCCGTCATCGACCTAGACGATGTTGCGCCGAGCTCGCCGCCTGCTCCGACGCTGGCCGACGCCTCTGCCTGATCGCCTACCTTTGCCCATCTCGCACGAGCCCGTCTGTGATTCGATCTAAACTATTTGATCGCCCACCTGTGGCGTTTTTTGTAATATGATTGCCCAAACTATGGCTGCCCTGATCGCCGAACTCAGGCTCTATTTTTTGGGGCGGGAAGAGGAAGTTTCAAATGCTATCGCCGCTCTCTTTTGTGGGTCGCCGAACGGCTGGTAAAATCGCCCCCCAGGATTTGGTGCGGGGCGGCGTTATCGCTAAAAAGCGCCGAACTGAAACCTGGGGGGGCGAACGGCTGGAGATGCCCTAAGTAACATGCCATGAGCATCACCATCCTAGAGCAATGGAAGTAGCGTTCATCACTGAATGCATCCATGTCAGCACCGTTTGCTTCCGGAGTTGACGTATCCGAAGCCCCAACACGAACATCATGCCGCTTATATCGTTCTCGAATTTCTGGCACATAATTCGCATCTCTATCAAAACGCTGAAAATGGATATCCTCTCTATCATGCGCACGAATATAGTTGTGCAGTGTCATAGTGTCAGCAACAATCATCTTCTGGGTAGCAATGTTATACTTTGGCATCTTGAAGAGAATTCGAAATTTCCACTTCCATACTCCGAAGGCTCTCTCAACATGGTTGAGCTTGGAAGAGTGAATCTTGTTGAACTTCTCGACTTGAATATTTGGCTCTACACCTCTCCGGAACTCAAGAACATGGTACCTTTCTCCTTTGTACGGTGCTAGATATCCATTTCTATTAGGATATCCAGCATAAAAAAGGTAGTACTTACCTCAACGAAATAAAGAGAATATGCATATTAGCTGTGACAGATCATAAAAACTATTACAAGGTAGTACATGTGTAAACAAAACGAATTCTTACCCTTTGGTGGATGGGGGAATGTGAGTGCATGATATAAGAAACTTGTATCATGCATAGCACCAGGTTGCCCAATTGAAGCATAAGTGAAATGAATATCAAAATCACATACCACCATCACATTCTGAGTTACTGCTCCCGTTCTTCCAATGTATCTCACTTGCTGGCTCGAATGACTGCCTTAATGTGAGTCCCATCTATTGCCCCAATGAAATTTTTCAAATGTGGGTAGGTCCGTCTATAATTCCTAATCCTAGGATGCAAGGTGCGGAAGTTCGGGTCCTTAGACTTCAAAGATGAAGATTGGCCGGTGACAGGAACCGTAGACAATTGGAGCCTCGATCTGGACGCGGGCAAAGGTCTGGTCGGGGCGGTGTAGACGATGGCAGATGGAGGTTGACGAGGAGGCTCGGGGAGAGGATGCTACGAGGCGGGAGACGACGCCGGCGACAACGATGCGGGAGACGGGAGACGGCGCCGGCTGTAGGAGTTGACGAGGCGGGAGACGACGCCAGCGACAACGAGGTAGGGCACGAAGCCGGCTGCCGGAGTCGAGGGGGCCTGTGGTGCGTCAGCCTTTCGTGGCGGCTAGGTCAATGCGGGAGGATGGGAAGAGCAGCGTGGCTCGATTGGGGATACGAGAAGAGAGAGTGAGCGAACGGGCCAAGGAGATATTCTCCAAGAGAACCGTCCAGTTCACTTGGCGGTGGCAGTTTCCGTGTAATTTTCGAATGCTCCGGGATTTACTGCTCCAAGGATCCAAAACATTGGTACTCCGCATATTGCACGATCAATTCGGGCCGATCCGAGGATCTGGCTCTGAGATTTTTGCACGTTTGGCTCTGCTCCTCGCCGGAGCACCCCGGGGTTGGAGTATGGAGTGTTAGACTTTGTGTCGTGTTCGGTACGTACCGGTATAGAATAGTATTCTACCCGGATACGACCTCTCCTTGTATTGCCTTGTGTAGGGCTTCTACACCCAATATAACACGCAGCTCGGGCTCCTAACGGTGCACCGATTCCCTCTGATTAATATGGTATCAGAGCAGCTTCCTCTCTGACGTCCAGATCGCATCTCCACCGAAAAACTCTGCCGGCGGCGATCGCCGAGCTACAACCAAGAAAATCTCCAGGACATCGGATCGGCGGCTGATCTTCGTTAGCCTCCCCTCCCTCCCTGCAAAAACCACGACAACAAACAACCAGCTCGATGGCTTCCTCTTCGTCGACAATGGCGTCTCTGGCATCTGCCCTCGGCGCCCCTCCAACAGAGAAGCTCTCCCGCGACAACTTTCTATTCTGGCGAACTCAAGTTCTGCCGGCTCTTCGTGGCGCGCAAGTCATGGGACTGCTTGACGGTTCCGACGCCGCCCCTCCAAAAACCCTAGAGATCGAGGAATCCGACAAGACAAAGAAGCAGGTGCTGAATCCTGCATATGATATTTGGCTCGCCCGTGATCAAGCCGTGATGAGTTACCTCACACGGTCCATGAACCAGGATATTCTTGCTCAGATCTTGAGTCTCGAGCACTCGGTGGAAGTATGGACCACGATTTCTGATCTTTTCTCCTCCCAATCTCGGGCCAAGGTGAATATGCTTCGTGGTGCTCTTTCCAATACTAAGAAGGCTGATATGACTGCTGCTCAGTATATTGCTAAGATGAAAAGCTTCGTTTCTGAATTGGCTGCTGCGGGTAAAATTGTTGACGATGATGAGCTGAAAAGTTATATACTCAATGGCTTGGATGGTGAATACAATTCCTTGGTTGCTTCTATCAATGCCGTGCCCTCGACTTCCCTTAATGACATGTGTGCTCAACTTCAAGCTTTTGACTATCGCAATGCCATGCTCACGGAAACTGGAAACACCTCGTTCCAATCTTCTGCCAACGCTGCTAATCGCCGTCCCCAAAATCAGCAATTCTTCCGTCGGGATGGTGGTGGTGGCTATGGACAGAACCGTGATGGACAGTACCGTGACCAGGGCTCTTATCGTCGTGATGGAGGAGGAAATCAGGGACAGTTCCGCAATGATGGGGGTCAGTACCGTGATCGTCGTGATGGAGGAGGACAAGGACAGTATCAATACCGCAACCAAGGGCAGTACCGCAATGATGGGGGTCAATATCGTGGTTATGGCTCCCGAGATGGTGACCGCCAACGTCCTGATGATAACCGTGGACCTCCAAGGGGGGGGCGTGGTCGTGGCAGAACGCCCACTCCTTTTGTTGACACCACTTGCCAGATATGTAAAAAGTATGGACACCCTGCCAATGACTGTTGGTGGCGATATGCAGATCGTGATGATGATGATGATTCTCATACTGACCGCAAGGGTGCATACGGTGTAGACACCAATTGGTACATGGATAGTGGGGCCACGGATCATATTACTGCTGAATTACAGAAGATGCACACCAACACTCCTTACAAGGGCCGTGATCAAATCCACAATGCTAGTGGTGCAGGTATGGATATAGCGCATATTGGTCATTCTGTATTGCATACCCCTCATAATTCATTACATCTTCGTAACATATTACATGTTCCCAGTGCATCTAAAAACCTTGTTTCCATTCATAAACTTGTTTCCGATAATAATGCGTTTGTTGAGTTTCACCCATCTTTCTTTTTGATTAAGGATCAGGACAGCAAGAAAATTCTGTTTAGAGGACCCTGTCATGGCGGCTTATATCCTCTTATGCCTTTTGCCGCCAAGGGTAACAAGCATGCTTTCATCACCATCAAGCCGTCTTCCTCGACTTGGCATCGTCGTCTAGGTCATCCATCGTCGTTTATTGTTCAACAAGTTCTTAGGAAAAACAATCTTGCTTATACACCTGAAATAACTCCATATGTTTGTGATCCATGTCAACAAGCCAAGAGCCATCAGTTGCCATATCCTATATCCACTAGTGTTTCCACTGTTCCCTTGGAACAAGTTTTTTCTGATGTTTGGGGCCCTGCTCCTGTCTCTGTTGGCAAACACCAATACTATGTAAGCTTTATTGATGATTTTAGCAAGTTTACTTGGATCTATTTGCTTAAAAAGAAGAGTGATGTTTATCAAGTATTCTTGAATTTCCAACAACTTGTTGAACGCAAATTTGATCGCAAGATCATTACTATGCAAACTGATTGGGGTGGTGAATATGAAAAACTCAACAGTTTCTTTCAAAAGGTTGGAATCACTCATCATGTTTCATGTCCACATGCTCACCAACAAAATGGTTCAGCTGAACGTAAACATCGTCATATAGTAGAGGTTGGACTTGCTTTGCTTGCTAATGCCTCCATGCCTCTTAAATTCTGGGATGAAGCCTTTCTCACAGCCACCTTTCTCATTAACTTAATTCCATCCAAAGTTATTAAGATGGAATCTCCTGTAGAGAAATTGCTTGGAGTTACACCAAATTATGATTCTCTCCGTATTTTTGGTTGCGCTTGTTGGCCTAACCTTCGTCCATACAACTCCAGAAAGCTCGCTTTTCGTTCCAAACAATGTGTCTTCCTCGGTTATAGTCCTCGTCACAAGGGTGTAAAATGTCTTGACGTGTCCACCGGTCGTGTCTATATTTCCCGTGATGTCGTGTTTGACGAGAGTGTTTTTCCTTTCTCATCCATGCATCCTAATGCCGGTGCTCGTCTTCGAGCTGAAATTCTTCTTCTTCCACATGATTCATCCTCTACATCACATTCTAATGAGGGGTCGCATGCAAATGATTATATGCCTATTATTCCTACTGCTGCTGTTACTAATATTCCACAGGTCGAGACTGTTATTGATCATGCTACAGCACCGGACGTTGAAAACGCTGATGAAATTGGTGGTACAGACGCTGCAAACGATAGCCAGGGGACAGACACGGACTCCCACGAAGATTCCTCTGAAATTCCTGGCCACAGCGCCAGCATATCCGCCTCGGATCAAGGAACACATGCGCACCAATCAGCTTCGTCCACGACCGCTGCCTCGAGCGGCTCTGCGCGCGTGTCGGCCGACACGGCGTCGTCACGTGGTGACAGGAACCCTGCGCCCCCTGGATTTGTTGATCCTCGCTTTCCGCATCATATTTGCAAACTTGATAAATCTCTATATGGTCTCAAGCAAGCACCACGGGCATGGTATTCTCGTCTCAGTTCCAAACTTCAGGATTTTGGTTTTTCACCCTCTACAGCTGATACATCTCTGTTTCTTTACAACAAGTCAGGAGTTACCATGTTCATACTGATATATGTTGATGACATTATTGTTGCTAGCTCTTCTGATCAGGCTACAACAGCACTTCTTCATACACTCAGCTCTCACTTTGCAATCAAAGACTTGGGTGATCTTCACTTCTTTTTGGGTATTGAGGTAGCTAAGTGTGCTAATGGACTTCTTTTGACTCAAACTAAATATGCTACAGATCTTTTGGCTAAAGTTGGCATGAAACAGTGTACCACATGTCCAACTCCATTATCTCCTAGTGAGAATATCTCTATTACAGATGGCTCTCCTCTTGGCTCTGAGGACAGTTCAAACTATAGGAGTATTGTTGGTGCTCTTCAATATCTGACTTTGACTCGTCCGGATATTTCTTTCTCCGTTAACAAAGTCTGCCAGTTTTTACATGCTCCCACAACTACACATTGGACAGCTGTCAAACGTATTCTTCGATATGTCCAAGGTACACTTCAGGTTGGACTTACCTTTCAGAGATCCTCCTCTACTCTCCTCAGTGCATTTTCTGATGCTGATTGGGCTGGTTGCCTTGATGATCGTTGTTCCACTGGAGGGTTTGCTATATTTTTTGGTCCTAACTTAATTTCCTGGAGTGCTCGTAAGCAAGCTACTGTATCACGATCCAGCACTGAGGCAGAATACAAGGCACTTGCTAATGCTACAGCTGAGTTGATTTGGGTTGAGGCTTTGATTCGAGAATTGGGTGTTTCTCTATCAGAACGACCGTGTCTATGGTGTGATAATCTTGGTGCTACATATCTCTCCGCTAATCCCATTTTTCATGCTCGCACCAAACACATTGAGATTGACTATCACTTCGTTCGAGAACGTGTTGCCGCCAAGCTACTTGATATCAAGTTCATCTCCACGAAGGATCAGATTGCTGATGGTTTTACTAAAACATTATCTGTAAAAGCACTACATGAGTTTAGGCGTAATCTCAACCTCTCTCGAGGTTTCGATTAAGGGGGGGTGTTAGACTTTGTGTCGTGTTCGGTACGTACCGGTATAGAATAGTATTCTACCCGGATACGACCTCTCCTTGTATTGCCTTGTGTAGGGCTTCTACACCCAATATAACACGCAGCTCGGGCTCCTAACGGTGCACCGATTCCCTCTGATTAATATGGAGGACATCCGAACATGCCCAAATATGAATTCTCCTCATCACCTATCGCAATGAAGGCCTATCGAGTGCTCGATGTCCATGCATCCACGTCTGCACGCACGAACCCAACCCACATAAATGGACCCAATCTTAAGATTGCTCCCGAAAACATAGAAAACACAGATAAATGGGCCACCTCCGGTCGGGCCCAATAGAGAATTCTTGAGCGAAACGAGGGCAGGGGATTGCCCGGGCATGAGGAAGGAACCCCCCTATGTTCAGGTGTGGTTTGACTAGATCGGTCAGGCCCAAGAAAGTTTTGGGCCTACTAGAAAATTATTAGGCCTCTTTGCTTACGATCGAGAATGGCGTGGTATAGGAGGTCGCAGTGGAGTTGTGGGCTTAGCTATGCCTGGTCAATTTCCGTAACTTCTATTGTTTGCTCGTCCATCGCCTTCTCTATCACTCTCGCCCGCCGCAACGCACCTTGATCTTGGTAAATCTCCATACATTTAGGGCCCTGCTTACATCCGATCTTCCAAGGCTCCACCGGTGGGTTTCTGTACATCCAGGGCCCTACGCGTCTCCGAGCGTCCAAGGTGCCACGCCGCCTGACGGCCAACCGGCCGATCTAGATTTGATAATTTTTATCTTCTCTCTCTAATATAGGCAGTTGATGTTGTATTTTAAATTCAATTACTAACTCTATTTTATTCTCAATGTTGGTATAAACTCTATATCTAGTGGTGTGAAAAGGTAAAGAAAATTTGATAGAATAAAAAAAAGATCATTTCACAAAATTTGAAAAGTAACATGAGCACTTTGACAAATCCACATAAGTTGGGGCATTTTTTTGCGAGGGAACAAAACGATTGTAGGATATCTCAAATTTTAATGCTCCACCATCATAGCTAAATTACACCTTCCCGCGTCCGTGTTTCGTCCCTACACAATTGTGTCACGTTTCTCTTATTTGCTCACTATTTCGCTAACACGCATATATCTTTACTTATTTATACTAAGTGGCCCTAAATTTGAGTTTCACCCTGGTCCCTCGAAATGTCAGGACCGGCTCCTAAGCTTGTTGCCTTAAGGTTTTCTATAGACTCGGTTCCAAATTGCTCTCGGTGGTGGCAGGCGGGAAACTCAACAACCAAATCCAAATGTTGAAACCATCTGTGTGACTGTGTGTGTGATCAGGGGTATAAATAGATAGGAGAATATCCACACTTAGTTGGTTTCCGGATGCATTTTACAAAATCCATATCCAGTTTGAAGAAATGTGATGGGTAAGAAAATATGATTCCGTCACCCTATGGGCATTGTGGCATGCAAGGCGCAAGGCCATCCATGAGGGCATTTTTCAGAGCCCGCTGAGTACCCATTACTTAGTCGAGAACTTCATGTCTGGGCTTGAACAGGTCAGTCACTCGACAAAGGAGAGGAGAGTTCTTTCGACCTCCCATCAGAAACCTTCTTGGATTCCGTCCTCGCCAAGGGTGGTAAAACTCAACGTTGATGCTGGCGTAGGACAGAATAAAGATTTGGGCTCTGTTGCGGTGGTGGCACGGACAGCCGATGGAGTTTTCTTAGGCACGTCGGCTGTGGTTTTTGAGGGTATATCTGGCCCGGAAACGCTTGAGGCGATGGTTGTGAGAGAAGGGTTGTGCCTTGCTGCAGAACTTCTCCTTGATCGAATCAAAGTTGCTAGCGACTGCATCTCTGTTATCAGGGTGCTGGAGGAAACAAATATGGGCAGGTACTGTCATATTCTGAAGGAGATCAGGACAACGGCGAGGAGCTTTGTGGAGGCCACTATTGTGCATGAGAAGCGGGAGTCCAATGGTGAACCACACTGCTTGCACGGTCGGTGCTTACCTCGCCAGCGGGCCGCTACTTATGGTTAATTGATCCGCCTAATGGCGTTTGTATCCCTCGTACTATTACTATCTAATAAAGGAGTAGGGTGTGTTCTAAAAAAAATGATTCCGAACATGACACTAGGATACAATGTAGGAAAATGTATGAAAATGGCATTATGATATTCATGTCCTAAAATTATTTAGGATTATTTGATAGTTTTAAACGAAATCATATGATTTTTAACCGTATAGCATATTTTGCAGTTAGTGAGTTTTCGAGTTCTTCCACTAAATACAACTCATCTATATAGCAATTGTATTGAATATGGAGTCCAAGCTTGTTAGGATACTGGGGTAATGAAGCATACGTCGATGTTATCTTAGTTCTAGGCCTCGTGGTTCCGTTATTGTATTCATATATTTTCATGTGGTCATGTCGCAATTATTTTATTCCATGTGTGTTTTGTCAAACTCGTTTTATCAATTATTTTTGGTTATATAGTTTTGAAATATACTTATACGCTCTTTTTCACTAACATTTCACGCCGAATTGCTCCATTTCTGTTCTAAATCTGTGGTCTGCTATATTCACATTCTAATCCGCAACGGTTATTATCTGACCCGTTCCGGATCCATAAAGAATATTCCCTCCGTTCCATATTAGATGACTTTGAAATAGATGTATCTAGCACCAAAATATGTCAAGACACATCTAATTCAAAGTCATCTAATATACTCCCTCCGTTCCATATTAGATGACTCTCACATAGATGTATCTAGACATATTTTTGTACTACATACATCTATTTGAGAGTCATCTAATATGGAACGGAGATAGTAGAACTGAGGGAGTATGATATAAGATATGATAATAGAAAAATCAGACCTGATGATTCCAATCCGATTACATGTGTGGTGCCTTTTTGATTGATAAAGAATACCCATATAGGGTGAGGATATATTCATGTGGTATGTCGCTGGCTTCCTATGGTGGACTTTTACATTGCTAGGTTGGAATTTGGTCCGCTAGTGATGGCTACTTTGTTTTTGAGAACGGGCTACTACTGTATCATTTTTTTAGATGGGCTCATGTGCATATGGGCTTGGGAGGATTCACGTCACAACTTGCTACGTTACAGAGGCCAGAGGGATAGAAGGAGGCAACATGCCAACATGGGCCAAACGATCGATACGGGGGCCGTTCCTCTTGGCAACAGCCAACAGGGTATGGATCAATCACAAGGTCCACTGTTTCACAATAAAATAAAGTCACAAGGTCAAGGAGAGAGTCGTCACCGGCACCAGCTGTGAACTATGAGGATCGATCGACGCCATCGAATCAGTCAGCTGCATGCTTAGGACGTGTTTGGTTGGCATGTTTTAGTCCGTTATCCGATTACAGCGCAATCTAATACCCTTAACCATGTTTGGTTTCCTCCTTCCGTTATCAAGTCCCGTGTAAACAGGTCCCACCCTTAGTCAAAATTGATTCCGCCAATCACCCAGAGGTAACGAATCGTTACGGAGAGCGAGGTAGCCAAGTCCTTCCGTCCCTGATCCCTAGCGCCCCAAACCTCATCCCGCAGATCTCTTTCACCGAGTCGCGCCGCCGGAGCCAGCGGAGAGTCCGCTTACTCGCGCCGCCGGAGCATGCGGAGAGGCCACCAATCTTCCGCCGGAGCCAGCGGAGGAAGTCCGTTGATTCGCGCCGCCGGAGCCTGCGGAGAGGCCACCAATCTTCCGCCGGAGCCAGCGGAGAGTACGCTGACTCGCGCCGCTGGAGCCTGCAGAGAGGCCACCAATCTTCTGTCGGAATCCTTCTACGTCGCCTACAGCGGTGCCTCGTGAGGAGCAGTCCGGCAATGTACAAGGAGCAGCAGGGGTCGCCGATCCCCTGCCCCGCGTGAGTCAGTGCTTCTTCACCGGATTCCCCACCCTGTGATGTCTCTCCAGCTCTTCCACCTCACATGGCTTGCAGTTCCTAGTTTCTGATCCGGATGTGCCTGATTCTTGCTGTTCATGATGTTGTATCCCTTTACCTTACCTGTATATGAACCAAACAAGTTTGCAAATTACCCATTCCGTTGCCGTTACCCGGCGTGAATTAATTCCAATACCGTTTGCGTTCACACAAATGAACCAAACACGTCCTATGTACAGTACACTTAATTCCGCTATCCAAATGGCTTCGAATCTTTATCAACCTACTTCCGTTGCGAACATATTCGGCAACTGGTTAAATGAGGTAGATAAACGTTTTAAGACTATTATTAGGGTAGAAGCGCTTGCCGTTATTTGGTCGCTCTGGCTATGTAGAAATGACAAGATTTTTAATGATAAAAACTTTTCTCGTATGCAGGTTCTATTCAGGAGCACAAGTATTCTCCGTTCGTGGTCCACATTACAGCAAGGGGAGTTACGAGGCCTTTTTACGGAGGCATGTGCACGACTGGAGCAGGTGGCGAGGGATATTTTTATCCCACATGGATGGCCACTTGATCTACGGATAGCGGCTCCATAGCATCGACAGTCTACAGCGGTTGTTTTGTAGTATTGTCGCTCTGTTTATTTTCTGTTTCGGATTTCGGCTGTGTGCATTCCATGATGCAGAGACCGGGTGTAATACTTGAACTTTTTTGAGTAATAAAGCCCTTTATCAAAAAAAAAAAAAACTGGCAAGTAAGTCGTATCAGATGTGTTGTCTGTTGCTCGCCCACGTACGACGACGACGACGTACCAGCAGTCATAATTTCCCAATCACAAGCAGATCAATTTATAATGAACGTATTATTACTATTTAATTAAGTAGCGATAGCCTGGCTCAAGCACTTGTATAGCTAGCATGACATCAATCAGGGAAGGGACGGCCGTGCGCCGCATTCTCCCTGTATAGAATACGGGCAACTTGACGATCGATCGGCCATACGATGTCCGCCGCCGTGTAAAATATCACCAACGTGATGACGATCATTCGATCAATGCACAATCACAAGCTCATTAACAGCACTAACTTATGGATTAGGTACGGCGCGCGCCGCGCGTGCATGCAGGCAAAAAATCATGCATTCTCGGCGCCGCAGTTTTTTCTGGAAAGCTGAAAGACATATTATTGTTCGCTCGTGATCACGGCCTAGAGATGAGTGGAATAGTAGGTCAATGGACGAAGAAAAAAGGTTTCCGGTAAAGACAAAAAGCTATTCCCATTCCCCAACCATCACTACTACATCGGGCAGTGCATTCTCTGGAGGAAAAAATGTTTCGCCCTCCTCCTTCCCCTCTCCGCCCCCTCCCGCTCTGCCTCCCTCCTCCCGCCTTGATTCCGTCGCGGTTGCCGCCGGAGCAGCTCCGTGGCTCCCTGGAGAATGGTGCGGGCTCCCCGGCGCGGGGCCTGTCCCCGGTGGAGCAACAGGGGGGCTCCCTACGACGGGGCTTGCGGCGCTCGGGGATCTGGAGGATGAGGAGCGTTGCCGGCTGCTCGAATCGATCTCCGACGCGGAGTTGGATCGGCTGGTTGTCGAGGGATCCAGAGCTTTGGAGGTCGAGGAGGAAGCGGGTGGATCTAGGGCGCGGTGTCGATGGGAGGCGAAGTACTTGGTGCGGGAGGCACCTGGTTCGCCGCCGCGCTTAGGTGAGATAGCACTTTTCTCGTCGGGGAAGCTCGCGCTGGCGGATCATAGAGGGATTTTCATTGATTCGAACGACGTTGGGAAGGCCATTTCACCAGGGTTGGGGATGTTCTGCAGTTTCCTCTCTACGAGGCCGTAGTGGGCATCAGGAGGGGGATGGCTTCCCGGCGGTGAGCTCGGTAGTGGAGAATTTGTCCATGGGTAGGGTGTTTAGCCAGGATCAGAGCTCCAGGCCTCCTCCTCCGGTGAAGAAGGTTCACAGTGAGGTGGTTCAGCCGGTCGTTGATATTAATTCATTGTGCGATAGGCAGGAGGACGCTGCTCTAACGAGATCGGAGAGATCGCTGGTCTCAGTTAGGATGGATGTAGGGCAGTCTATTCGGAGGAAATCGATTGAGGATAATAGTTGTATTCGGTTGTTGGGAGGGAGGAAAGCCGAAAATCTCCTGGCTCATTATTCAGCTTCCCTTTTGAAGGATCAATCTTCTTCTGTCTCGGCCATCTCATTGGCGTTTGCACAGAGAATTCGCAGAGATTCTTTTGGCCTCAAGGATAGGGAGGAGGCCGGAACTTCATCGTGCTTGGCACAGGTGAGTGCTGCGGCGAAGATGATAGAGCCTGGTCAGTTTGGGGATCGGTCAACGGTTGAGCTATGTGGGCCAGCTGGAGGCCCAAGCCTGACTTCTAAGGTTACAAAGCACTCAGGTAGTTTTGATTGTGATGGAAGGCCCAAAACGGTTGGCGAATGGGCCTCTCTGACAGATAAAAGGGGTGTGTGGATCTGGATTCGGAGGAGAGTTCCCATCTCCGCCTCCACCCTAGGGTTTCTCGCTTCCAGGTTTGAGGTGAGCAGGTACGGCGGCGGAGCACGCATGGTGACTTGGAATTCAGATCGGCGAGTGGATTCGAGGTCCTTTGCTGAAGTGGTGGCGGGGATGTACCGACAAGAAGGCGACGGTCGTTTCCCACCGAAGCAGGTAGGGAACTTCATCGAAAGCTCAACAGCAGGGGAGAGACGATGGCCACCGCGACAAGAGGTATCAGGAGGAGAGGAGAGACCTGCAACGAGGCTAGTTTTTCAACGCTCGAGGAGAGGGCAGAGGCCCTGGCTTCCACCATGACGGGGGGTCTCTGCAGGGGCGTGGAGGTGCGATGCCGACTGATTTCCGTGCGGGGGGGGGCACCGCGGGGTGGATTCGCTCCAAATGACCTGGAGATCAGAAGAGAGAGGAAGATGAGGGAGAAGGCGCTAAAGTCAGTGGAACGACCTGGATCTAGCTCCCGCAACAAAGATGGTGACCAATCTGACTTCGCCTCCCCGTGTAAGAAGAAGGTCAACCCCTATTGTCACAAGTGTACTGGCTATGGACACCTCCAGCGAGATTGTACTGCTCCTCCGACCTGCTACACGTGCAAAAAACCGGGGCATGTTGCCGCGGAATGTACTAGAAGGGAAGAACAGGCCGGAGTTGCGCATTTGTGGTGGAGGGGCTGCCACATTTTTCAGCCTTAGGCTCCAGGTGCCTGATACTTTGTGTGTTCCCTCTACGGTCACAGGTGTGCTGGGAGTGCTGGAAGGTGACTGCGATGAGGAGGTTGTACTCCTTGAGCTAGCTGCCTTGTTTGAACAGAGGTGGGATTGATAATTTCTTATTGAATTCCCGATGCTGCTAGCCATAGGGAGGTGACAAAGTTTGTAAATGGTTTCAAGTTTGTTTCAAATGAGTCGATCTATGTCCGTGTTCTTGAATTAATCAGGGAATTTGAGGCTTTTTGGATCCTTGAGGAAACTTGGGCTAAGGTGTTTGATGTGCCGCAGTGGGCACGGTTTCACGAGGCAATATGGGAGCTTGCCTTCATGGTGGGTGAACAACGTGAGGTGGATGCTTCCTCGCTGTCGGGCTCGCTACCTGTTCGTGTGAAGCTTGCTTGCAAAGACAAGATGAAAGTAAATGGCTTATATAGTGTCTATATCAATGGTAGAGGATTCCGCCTAGAATGGGAGATAGAACGTGATGAGTTGTGTTTATCTTCTTCTTCGGATTCTACCCCAGGCTTTGGCAAGCAGAGGAAGGAAAATGATGATGATGACCTAGACGATGGGAATGACCATGAGAAGAGGAGTAAAAGATGCGAGGACAGAGCCAGTAAGGTTCAGAACAGGGCTGACGCTTTGGTCTCCAACCAGCAGCGCGAGAAGGGTACTATTGCCAATAGTAGGTCAAGAGGGGTGCAAGATGACAGTGCTCAACCTGCAGTGGATCTTGATGTTGAAGGTGTGGATGACTCGAACTCTCTGTCCTCATTAGACTGTCAAGAGTTGGGGAATGGCTCGGGTGGAGTGCGCAAGGGGGAGGATGCTGCTAGGGTGATCGCTAAAAGTGGGTTGTATGTTGTTGACAGTTCGCAAGGTGATGATCTAGAGCTCACAGGCGCCAAGGGCGAGTGCATCAAGGACAAAGTCGATATTCCTGATACGTGTGTTTCTGAAGAGGAGGATGACCTATCTCAGGTGGTCTCTTCCCCTTTGGAGAAAACCGAGATGGTCTCGCAGCTGGAGTCCCAGGAGGATGTTGGGGAGGGGTGGGCAGTGGTGTCTTATTCTAAGAAGAAGGAGGATGTTGTCTTCAAAGGCAAGGAACCGTTGGTTGCTCTCAAGAGAAGCGACAGGTTGCATCAGAAAGGAGTGGGACTCTCTATCCAACTACATGCTGAACAAAGGGCCTCTAAACGCAACGACATTTCAGGTTCGCTTAAACCTTTCCACATCCTTAATGTGTCCCTAATTCGTCTCTCGCTGATATTGCTAGAGATAGTCTCATAGTGTTAGGGGAGAATGAGGTTGATATAAATCGTCAAATTAATATTATAAAAGTGAAATAAATGGCTAAGGCGGTCCTGGCGGCAGCACGTGCCAAAGTTAGAGCGGAGCTGGAGCTAGGTAAGGTTCAGGTTCCGAAACTTCCAGACCCGACTGATGATGAACGCTTTGAAGTGGAGGCTGATCAGTTCGTTACTCCCGTCTCTTCCATCTGTTCGCTCGAACATGATTTGGTGGTTAAGCTTAAGCTAGGAGAGGAGTCTCCTAGACTACGCTCGTCTTCGAAATCCATCCGTAGTGGGTATGGATCCGGGAGCGGTAAGGGGAAAGATAAAAGAGGGATACGGGGTGGTCGTAATAAATCCAAATGAGTATTCTTTTCTACAATGCTAGTGGGTTGGGTGGTAAGGGTAGGCATCAACAGATTTGGGATTTTGTGCAGTCTAAAAAAGTTTCGACCATTTGCCTCCAAGAGACGATTAAGAAGAAAGTAGCTTGGAAGATCTTGCGAGACATAGGGGGCCCTTCTCAGTATGAGTGGAATATTATACCAGCGGAGGGGCATTCTGGTGGTTTGCTTTTGGGGGTTAGGAAAGACCTCTTCGAGGTGTGTAACAATGATCGGGGTGAGTTCTTTGTTAGCTCGCTGATTAAAAGTATTGATACAGGGCAAAGCTGGGAGGTTTTTAAGATCTACGGTGAAAGTGCAATATGGTCAACTAGAGGGGGGGTGAATAGGTGACCTACAAATTTTACTTCTTTTTCACTTTTAATGGGGGCTTTTAAGAAAGTAAATGCTTGATTACCTAGATGTGCAACTAAGTGAGTACCCTAGGTGATACGAAGCAAGTAGCAGCGGAAATAAGGGAACGGTACAAGATAACAACAAGCGAAAGCACGGAGACAAGGATATGTTTCCCGTAGTTCCTTCTTAAAAGAAGTACGTCTACGTTGGAGAGGTGGGGAGCCACCTAGGCGCTCCTCAATAGCACGGATGTGCACACCTTGTTCTCCTTGAGCTTCTCCGGTGAGGGAGATTCTCGTTTCCACTATGAGGTCGACTTGAAGGCATTGACCAAACCTTTACAAGGGGTTGAGGCTACTCCACAAGTGAGATGGAGGATCTCAACAATCGAAGCTTCTTGCTACAAGGTGGAAGCTACAAGCACTAGGGTTTCCCTTGGATGACAAAGCAACCAAGAGATTACAAGATCCCAAGAGTTGTGGTGTGGGTACACACGTTTTGGCTTGGTGGAAAGGTAGATCTAGTCCTCCTCCATGAGATCCTTGAAGGGCATCGAGTTTGGTTGGAGGAGGAGGGAGATCGGGGCGTTTTGAGCTCTACAACAATGGAGGAGAGAGAGGAATGGACGAGCTGCCTATCTAGAGGAAGAAGACAGCTATTTATAGGCTCCTCCAAATTCTGACCGTTGCAGTCCAGCGGGACCGGAATATTCCGGGGCAAAGGCCGGAAATTTCCGGTGTTACTTGGCCGGAAATTTGAATTCTCCGGGGGGCGGATATTTGAAGTGTCCGGGGGCGGAAATTTCCGCCCCAATCCTCCGTCCCCATCTCTGTGCGCAGGCACCAAGTATTTGTCGAAAAACTGCTAAGGACCAGGGGCCGGATATTTGCTCCGGAAATTTCCGGGGCAAATTTCCGTCCCACCTTCTGTGCGCGGGCATCGAGCAATGATGGAAAAACTGCTAAGGATTGGATGGCCGGAATATTGAAATATCCGGGGGGCGGATAATTGAAATGTCCGGGCCCGGAATTTTCCGGACAGAATCTCCGCCCCCATCTCTGTGCGCGGGCAACATGTAGTAGTCCAATTTCTACTAAGTCCTTGAGGGCCGGATTTTTGTGCCGGAAATTTCCGGGGCAAATTTCCGCCCTGGCTTCTGTGCGCGGGCAGAAAAATACTTAGTCGTTTTCGTGGATGCCAAGAAGGGGGCCGGAAATTTCCGGTGTGAATGCCGGATAATCCGGCCTTTAATGTCCGGAATTTCCGCCCTGCAAACTGAAAAATCCGGTGGCAGTAATTCCACAATATAGTTCTTCTCTTTGATCTTTTGACGAGGATATAACAATGATCACCTGAGATAATAGCTGCACAGTCTAAACCACATTGTTAGATAGGAGATATCCGTGTTATCATCATCACCAAAATCATTAGAAGGATCATGAGCTTTGAATCTCCCCCTTTTTGGTGAATGATGACAACACGGGTATTTGCGGAGGAGTAAACAAACAATGCAGGAAATGAAAACAACACAGATAGCATATATAGGAGACATGCCTACCAATAATAATAGTTCAACACAAATAACGAGTACGATAGAACGAAGTTCGAAAAGACGCACGAAATAGGAACTGGCAACAAAGAACGAAAGAAACCCTCCCAAGCAAATCCCCACGATCATCTAGATCTTCTCCCCCTTTGGCATCAAGATACCAAAAAGAGAAAAGAGAGAGCTACGTCCCATGGAGAAAACTCTAGGCCTGGGTGTCCTCTTCTTCCTCTTCAGCTTCACTATCGGTGACATCCTCCATGTCCTCATCAGCATCAACACCGATATCCCAGTCAACGTCACGGTTGTTCCAGTTCTTGTATGCAATCCTGGGAGGAGGAAGTGGTGGCACATTGGGAGCACCAATAGCAGTCATGATGTGGTGCTGGTTCTCGAGGATGGTGCGGCGCTCCACATAGGCAGAGTAGTTCTCCTTGTGGATGCAGATATTCATGCACAGCACCTTCTCAACTGCACGAACGAGCCACGTGCGTTTCTTCTTGCCAGGAGGAGGAGGACGCATGCGAGGATCACGATGCCCCTGACCAGTGGCGCCAACATCACGGGAAGACTGCTGAGTGTGGGCGGCCTTCTTGTACAAGGTGACGTCCTTGTGCTCCTCACAGTCGAGTTCCAGGTCCTCACGGAGTGCTTCAGGATAGCGGGCCTTGATGAGCTTCATGATATAGGGAGCATACGGGGGCACTTTGCGGTGAAAGAGGGCAAAGTGGATCTCATTGAAAATGAAATCCATGACATCAATCCTGTGAGCCTCCATGTCAGTCATGTCACTCTCAGAGAAGGTCAAGTAGGCGTGGTACATGAGGTTGACCAATCCACCGCGAATAGCATCGTTATTGCCCGCACTTGGAGCAATGGACTCCCTGAACATGCGCAGAAGAATGTCATAGACGGCGAAGAGACCTTTAGCCGATCCAATTGTACCCTGAGGACCATAGAGCTCAGCTAGCCTATTCTTCTCATATTCTTCCCCATGGATATGCATGCGGTGACCCTGGGGTGTGTTGAGGCCAGCAAAAGGATAGTCAAGCACAGTGGCAAAGTCGTGGAAGTTGGCGGTGAGCAGGTGAGGGCCAGACATCCATGACATCCCAATCTCTTCAGAATCATCAATCACTAGAGTGGCATAGAACTGCTGGATGAAGGTGGTGTTGTAGGAGCATCTAGTCTCCATAAGCGGACGCAGACCAAGAACCTCAGCTAGCTGAACAGAGTTGTTGAAGTAGTCGGGGTTGGCAGCCAGATGAGCAAAGTTGATCACTTTCATGGGGCACACTGGCTTGCTCATCACGGTGTACACCTGCTTGAATAGGGTCTCCTGCTCAACATGCCAAAAGCATGAATCAATGGTGGGGTCCTGAGGACCCTCCGTGTACCAAGCCTTGGCCCGCCATGCCTTAAACTCTGTAATGGGCATGGTGCCCACGTTGAGAGTGGTCTTGCCTGACTGTCTGCCACCCTTGCGGGCAGCCCTGTCAGCATCACGCTGACGCTCATACTCCCTCTCAGCATCTCTCGCACGCCGGCGAGTTTCATTGTCCTCAACAAAGGTCCCTTCCTCATTTTCTGTCAGGTGTCGGAGCCGTTTCCGAGAGCTGGTCAACTTGGGGGGCCTAGAGCTTGAACCATCTGCGAGGAAAGCCAAAAAAGAATGCAAAGAAAACCAAACAAGAATCAAAAACGGGGGCTCACGAGTTGTGGAAGTTGAATAACAGTGAACTCTGTTCAAGATTCAGTATATGCCGGAAATTCCGGTCATGGATGCGGAAATTCCGGGGGATGGAAATTCCGGCCTCAGGGGAAATTTCCGGGGTGCGGAAATTCCGGTCCTGGGGCGGAAATTTCCGGCCTGCGGGATTTTCGAATCCAGATCAGAATCTGGGCCTATAATGGATCTAGAACGAGGAATCTAGTACGAGAATGAATCCTGGAGAGTACGTGATATGAGTGGGAACAAATAAGCATGCTAGGTCAAGTTTATCACTAGATAGGAGAACAAAGCATCAAATCAAACCCAAACTTGCGGAGAAAACATACACATACCGGGATCCATGGCAGGAACGGGCGTGCGGTCTCTTAATCCGCAAGAGTTGAGTAGAGGATGAGGAGGGGAGGCGAGGGGAGCCTCCCGGAAGTCTCGGAGGCGGCGGCGGCGGCTGGAGGCGAGTGGAGGCGAGGGGAGGGAAACAGTCTGGAGCTGCTCCCTCCCGGCGTCCTTATATAGCCCCAGGCCAGCCACACCGGAAAATTCCGGTACTAAGGCCGGATATTCCGGGGTCCGGAAATTTGGGCCGGAATATTCCGCCCAAATATCCGGTGTGCCCTCTGTGAGCGGGCACGCGGGATATTTGGGGGATTATTTGAGTCCATTTTCGAACCCCGGAAATTTCCGGGACATAAGGCACGGAATATTCCGGGCCCCGGAAATTTACCCCGGAAATTTCCGCACCGATTGTCTGGGGTGCCTTCTGCGAGCGGGCACATCGGAAAGGGGGGAAATTTCTGGGCCAGAATTTCCGGTGTTCCCACGCCATCCGAGTTTGTGGTGGAAGATGGAACAAATCGTGAGCCTCCAAAAAACGAAAAACACAAACAACCGAACGAGCACGAGGAAAACATAAAGAAACAAATTCAAAAAGGAAAAAGTTGGTGGCCGGAGGCACCGTGTTTGAGTGACACCAAGGAGTCGCGAAGATGTATCTTGGACTCAAGAGTATCACTCACGTTTTAAGCACAATAAGTCACAAATTGACTAGATATGCATGACGTTTTGATTGTTTTACGCATGATAGGTGGAGTGTTTGCTCATGAGTTGAACTACACTCCTCCTATGTCCATGCCTACATCTAGACTAGATAGTACATATAGTGAAGGTACTCATGCAAGGGTTCAAGAGAAGTTAGACGCATCGATCGCATTTAGTTCATTCCTCAAACCCCGAAATCTTGATTCATCAAGGGCCTTCGTGAAGATATCCGCGAGTTGATCCTTGGTCGCAACATAGGAGAGGTCAATATCACCCTTCTCAACATGATCCCGAATGAAGTGATGCCGTATCTCAATGTGCTTCGTCTTGGAGTGAAGAACGGGATTTTAGGCGATCTTGATGGCACTCTCATTGTCGCACAAGAGAGGAACGTTGTCGAAGATGATGCCATAATCTCTCAATGTTTGCCGCATCCAAAGTAATTGAGCACAACAACTCGCCGCGGAGATGTATTCGGCCTCAGTGGTGGAGAGAGCAATGCAGTTTTGCTTCTTGGAAGACCAACATACCAATGAGCGGCCAAGAAATTGACAACTTCCAGATGTAGATTTCCTATCCGTCTTCTCTCCCGCATAGTCCGCATCCGAATACCCAATGAGCTGAAAGCTTGAACCCTTGGGATACCAAAGACCAACGTTTGGGGTATGAACTAAATATCGAAAGATACGCTTAACCGCTTCAAAGTGACTTTGTCTTGGGGAGGCTTGAAACCTTGCACATTTACCAACGCTATACATAATATCGGGTCTAGATGCACAAAGGTAGAGCAAAGAGCCAATCATGGAGCGGTATACCTTTTGATCTACCTCTTTACCATTCGGATCGGGTTTCAAATCAATAGTCGTGGACATGGGGGTCTTCATAGGTTTAGCATCATGCATATTGAATCGCTTGAGCATATCTTGAGTATACTTGGCTTGCTTGATAAATGTGCCTTCGGGATGTTGCTTGATCTCAAAGCCAAGAAAATACTCCAATTCTCCCATCATAGACATCTCGAACTTGTCCGTCATAAGCTTGCAAAACTCATCATTGAATGCAACGTTAGTGGAACCAAAGATGATATCATCCACATAGAGTTGGCATATGAACAAGTCGCCTCCGACCTTTTTGGTGAAAAGGGTGGGATCGATTAAACCAACATTGAACCCACGATCTACCAAAAACTCTTTAAGGTGCTCGTACCACGCACGTGGAGCTTGTTTAAGCCCATATAGCGCCTTATCGAGTTTGTAGACATGATCGGGGTGGTTGGGATCTTCGAAACCCGGAGGTTGCTTGACATAAACCAACTCATGGATGGGACCATTCAAAAAAGCACTTTTGACATCCATTTGTTGCAATTTGAAGTTATGATGAGAGGCATATGCAAGTAAGATACGAATAGATTCAAGACGAGCAACGGGAGCGAATGTTTCACCGAAATCGACACCTTCGACTTGAGAGAAGCCTTGAGCAACCAATATAGCCTTGTTGCGGATGACGATGCCGTCCTTGTCTTGTTTGTTCTTGAAGATCCACTTAGTGCCGATGACGTTCTTGCAATCCTTGGGCCTTGGAACCAATTTCCACACTTTGTTGCGCTCGAAATTGTTGAGCTCATCGTGCATAGCTTCAAGCCAATCTTGATCTTCAAGAGCTTCATAGACCTTCTTTGGCTCAATGTGAGAGACAAATGCATGAGCTTTGCTAAAATCCGCTAGTTGCCTCCTTATGACGACCCTTCCACGAACTTGTCCAAGAATCATGTCCTCCGTGTGACCGGCACGAGCAAGATTATCTAGCCTTCTCTTTGCTCTACGAGCTAGCATCTCCTCCAAAGTTTCCTTGGATAGGACTTGATCATCACCTTCATCATCGGAGACATGTCCACCTTGGTCTTGATCATTGATGGGAGGTGGATCCCTTATGTGATGAATTGCATCATCACCATGTGTATCTTGTTCTTCATTGTGAGCTTGGCCTTCATCATGAGCTTGGCCTTGATTGTTAGCTTGGCCTTGTGGTGAGGCATAAGGGCTTGGTGCATCTTGTTGGGTAGCATGGTTATCAATGGATGTAGTCAATGGCTCCACTTGAGTAGAGCATAGTCCTTCTCCCTCCGTCATCCGGTGTCCCTCAATGGGGATTATTTCACCAATCCCCATTCTTCTTGTGACGATGGGAGGAATTGCATCTCCTACAAAACCATGATCTATACGGCCCACTTGGGACCCATTATCCTCATCGAACACCACATCTATAGCTTCTTCAACTTGTCCGGTGGACTTGTTGTAGACTCTATAGGCGTGTGAGTTTGTGGCATAACCAACAAAGATACTCTCATAGGATTTAGTCTCGAACTTTGACAAGCGTTTCCCTCTTTTGCGAATGAAGCATTTGCATCCAAAGACCTTGAAGTATGAAACATCCGGCTTCTTGCCCGTGAGAATCTCATAGGGGGTCTTGTTCAAGATCTTGCGGAGATATAATCGGTTGCTAGCATGACAAGCGGTGGAGACGGCCTCGGCCCAAAAGTTATAAGGAGAAGAGAACTCCGCAATCATGGTTCGAGCCGCATCCATAAGAGTCTGATTCTTTCTCTCCGCCACACCATTTTGTTGAGGAGTGTAGGGAGTGGAATATTGATGAGCAATGCCTTACTCACTAAGAAATCCCTCAACGGTGTAGTTCTTGAACTCGGAGCCATTATCACTTCGGATAGCCATGATGCTTGTATTATGTTGTCTTTCCACCAAAGTGATGAACTCGATGACCCGCTTTTGAGTCTCACTCTTTCTCTTGAAGAAGTACACCAAATAATATCGTGAGTAATCATCCACAATCACCAAGCAATACTTCTTGCCTCCAAGACTATCATATGATAGAGGACCAAAGAGGTCCAAGTGAATGAGCTCGAGGATTCTTGATGTAGTGATGTTCGTCTTGGTGGGATGTGCTTCTCCATGTTGCTTTCCTAGAACGCAAGGGCTACACACACGATCTTTGGAAAACTTAGCATTTGTTAGTCCTAGAACGTGATTACCACTTTGAAGGTCATGCAACGTCCTCATATTGGTGTGGGCTAACCGGCGATGCCATAGCCAACCCACATCAACTTTAGCCATTAGGCATGTCGCGGCAGACGTGTCTCCTTTGGAGAAGTCCACTACATACATGCCGTTCTCGACATGCCCAACAAAGGCTACTTTAAGAGTCGTTTCCCAAGTGACAATCACATTCTCCTTATTAAAGAAAGAGGTAAAACCACTTTTAGCAAGTTGAAGAACCGAGATGAGATTGTAGCCAAGGGACTCAACAAGAAGAACATTCTCAATTGACAAGTCATTTGAGATTGCTACCTTGCCTCGTCCCAATACCTTTAGTTCGGAGTTGTCACCAATAGTAACGCAATTGAGATGAGGTAATGGAGGATGAATATCACTCATTGCGTCATTGCTTCCGGTCATATGTTGGGATGCACCACTATTCACCGTCCATTTGCTCGAACCGGAAGCACTTCCCTACAATAGATTAGTTGCTTGATTTAGGGACCCATCTTTGAATGGGTCCTCTCATGTTAGCGACAAGGGTCTTAGGAACCCAAATACTCCAATGATAATCGTCACCATAAGAAGTACCAACATATTTAGCATATACATGACCATCTCTAGACTTCATAAGAACATAAGATGGATTATATTTCCCGGCAAAGTTATTGTGAGTGGTGCTCCCCCTAGAGGTCTCACCACCCACAATGGTGTTGGTCTCCTTCCCTTTGGTCACCTCTCCCTCTTTCACAAATCTTACTTCTTGTGAGGAGGAGGTGACTCTCTTCTTGTTCTTCTTCTTGTACTTCTTCTTTGACTTGGCTATATAGCCAAGTCCCTCCTTTCCATTGTTGGCACGTTGAGAAGCAATCTCATGGGAACTCTTCTCATTTCCTACAAGATTAGTTGTACTACAAGCATTGCTAGGCAAGACATTCAAGCTAGAAAGTGAAGTGGATACAACTTGCTTGTTTGATTGTTGAGCTAGAAGATTGTCACGAGATTTGGTTAACTTGTCATGAATTTCCTTAAGAGACATGAACTCCTTTTCAAGTTTTTCATAACGAGTACCAAGTTCCTCGTGAGCAATTCCTAGCTTCAATTCTTCATGCTCAAGAGTTTTAATTAAGGCAAGAGATTGAGCATTTTCCTTCCTAAGCTTAGAGACACTTATGGCAAAGTTTTCTTCAAGACAAGACAATTTCTCCTCAAGTGAGGCACGAATGGAACGCTCATTATCAAGAGCTTTTTCAAGCTCTTGCTCATTGCAAGTGTGACCTCCATGGCTTTCTAAGGTCATGATGATCTCCTCCTTTTCATCAACAAGAGAGTTAGCCTCATCAAGTTGCCTCAAAAGGGAGTTCACCTTTTCCTTAGTCTCACCCTTAAGGCTAGATAGCCATATGCTTAACTCATTAGACTCACTATCCTCCTCACAAGCATTTTCAACACAATCCAATAACGAAGGAGGGTTAGTGACAATGGTCTTGGAGTTGGGAGAGCATACCGAAGTGGCTTTTGCCATAAGACATGTAGGTCGGGTAGCCACATTCTCATTGGGGGATTCGAATAGAGAGATCGAAGGTGATGATGCGGTGGCCTTGGCGATGTGAGCAACTCCAACTACCTCATCTTCTCCTTCATCTCCGGAGATGTAAGTCTCAAGAACCGCCACTTCTTGAACGTAGAGAGCTCTTGGCACCTTCCTCGCAAAGTTCTTGTTTTGAGGAGGCTTGGTCTTGTTCTTGCGAATGAGCTTGGCTTCGTTTTCTTCTCTTGGCTCAAAGGGGCACTCCTTCACGAAGTGGTTAGCGCTACCACAATTGTAGCATGTCCTTGGTCGCTCCCCCTTCTTCTTGTAGTTCTTGTTTCGTGGAGGCCTTGGAGATCCGGTCTTGTGAGCTTCCCATCTCTTCCAATATCCATGCATAGCAAGGGCAATGCACTTGTGAGCTCCTGTGTAAGTATCTTCATAGTCTTCCTCATCATCATCATCTTCTTCACTTTCATCAACTCGAGCCGTTGCCTTTGACTTCAATGCAAGGTTGGGAGACTTTCCTATCCCTCTAGAGCGAGCTAGAGCATCATCCGCACTCTTGTGTGTGAGAGAGATTGCGATGAACTCACTAAGAACACCAATGGAGTTGAGAGTATTGTAGTCCGCTCTTGTCCGGATGCTAGTGGCGAGATTCTTCTCGAAGGGTGTGATAGCCTTGACAAACTTCCTCTTTATCCATTCATCGGTGATCTCTTCCTTTCCAAAGTCTCTCAGTTGATTGGCGAGAGTGACAACTCGTCTATAGAGCTCTTCAGGAGTCTCATCCTCTTGCATAACGAAGTTCTCGGAGTTGTCAATGGCCACATCATACTTGGAAGACTGAATACTAGCATTTCCTTGAAACAAGGTATCAAGTTTGTCCCAAGCTTCCTTGGCGGTCTTGCAACCGCGGATGTGAGTGAGATGCTCCCTTGGGAGAGCCTTCTGGATAATAACAAGAGCAGTTTTGTTGAGTTGAGATTCAACATCCTCTCTTGGAGTCAAGTTGCTTGGGTCATGAGGATGAAATCCATGGATCACGCTTCTCCACAATGCCGTACACGATCCTGAAATGTGAGATTCCATTTCAAACTTCCAAGAGGAAAATTCGTTAGTGTTAAGGATGGGTGGAACTCCAACATTAAGGATGTGTGGCATGGAAACGATTGGGTGGATAGAATCATAGTTTTGTGGTGGTGGAACTTTTGAATTTGACCCCGAACCATTAGCCGTTTGAGACTTGGAGCCACCGTCACTCTCCTTAGCTTTGGCTTTAGCCTTTTGTGCGGCTTTAGCCTTAGCTTTGGCAATGTTTTCTTCGATTTCGGAAATATCCGGATTTGTTTCCTCATCCGAACTATCCTCATCGGTGACATGGGGAGAGTGAGACGGCTCCTTGGTTCTACCCATCATGTTCTCCAACATCTTCTTGATGGAGGAAACCTCCGAGCCCACACTAGAGCTAACCTTGGACAATTGGGTTTGAATGGTACAAACCGTTGTCTCTAGGTTGGCTATAGTGTCGGCCATTTTGGAGAGCTCCTCCTTAGAAGATTCGGGATCATCCCCGTTGACCATGATTACTCTTAGGCGGTTAAGCCCGATAAAAGAGCCGAGGCTCTGATACCAATTGAAAGTGCAATATGGTCAACTAGAGGGGGGGGTGAATAGGTGACCTAAAAATTTTACTTCTTTTTCACTTTTAATGGGGGCTTTTAAGAAAGTAAATGCTTGATTACCTAGATGTGCAACTAAGTGAGTACCCTAGGTGATACGAAGCAAGTAGCAGCAGAAATAAGGGAACGGTACAAGATAACAACAAGCGAAAACACGGAGACAAGGATATGTTTCCCGTAGTTCCTTCTTAAAAGAAGTACGTCTACGTTGGAGAGGTGGGGAGCCACCTAGGCGCTCCTCAATAGCACGGATGTGCACACCTTGTTCTCCTTGAGCTTCTCCGGTGAGGGAGATTCTCGTTTCCACTATGAGGTCGACTTGAAGGCGTTGACCAAACCTTTACAAGGGGTTGAGGCTACTCCACAAGTGAGATGGAGGCTCTCAACAATCGAAGCTTCTTGCTACAAGGTGGAAGCTACAAGCACTAGGGTTTCCCTTGGATGACAAAGCAACCAAGAGATTACAAGATCCCAAGAGTTGTGGTGTGGGTACACACGTTTTGGCTTGGTGGAAAGGTAGATCTAGTCCTCCTCCATGAGATCCTTGAAGGGCATCGAGTTTGGTTGGAGGAGGAGGGAGATCGGGGCGTTTTGAGCTCTACAACAATGGAGGAGAGAGAGGAATGGACGAGCTGCCTATCTAGAGGAAGAAGACAGCTATTTATAGGCTCCTCCAAATTCTGACCGTTGCAGTCCAGCGGGACCGGAATATTCCGGGGCAAAGGCCGGAAATTTCCGGTGTTACTTGGCCGGAAATTTGAATTCTCCGGGGGGCGGATATTTGAAATATCCGGGGGCGGAAATTTCCGCCCCAATCCTCCGCCCCCATCTCTGTGCGCAGGCACCAAGTATTTGTCGAAAAACTGCTAAGGACCAGGGGCCGGATATTTGCTCCGGAAATTTCCGGGGCAAATTTCCGTCCCACCTTCTGTGCGCGGGCATCGAGCAATGATGGAAAAACTGCTAAGAACTGGATGGCCGGAATATTGAAATATCCGGGGGGCGGATAATTGAAATGTCCGGGCCCGGAATTTTCCGGACAGAATCTCCGCCCCCATCTCTCTGCGCGGGCAACATGTAGTAGTCCAATTTCTGCTAAGTCCTTGAGGGCCGGATTTTTGTGCCGGAAATTTCCGGGGCAAATTTCCGCCCTGGATTCTGTGCGCGGGCAGAAAAATACTTAGTCGTTTTCGTGGATGCCAAGAAGGGGGCCGGAAATTTCCGGTGTGAATGCCGGATAATCCGGCCTTTAATGTTCGGAATTTCCGCCCTGCAAACTGAAAAATCCGGTGGCAGTAATTCCACAATATAGTTCTTCTCTTTGATCTTTTGACGAGGATATAACAATGATCACCTGAGATAATAGCTGCACAGTCTAAACCACATTGTTAGATAGGAGATATCCGTGTTATCATCATCACCAAAATCATTAGAAGGATCATGAGCTTTCATACGGCCCGGTCGATCTAGGAAGAAAGGATGCTTTCTTCGCTGAGATTACTGATAAAGTGTTGAGGGAATGTGCCCCGGTCTGCCTGGGAGGGGATTTCAATCTGATTCGCTTTAACAATGAAAAATCTAGGAGTGTGGTTCACCCTTCCCCGATGTTTAAGTTCAATGTTATGATTGATCTGCTGCAGCTCCATGAACTGCGCCGTAGTGGGAGCAAGTACACATGGACGAATAAACAGGTGGTTCCAACGATGGAAGTCTTGGATCGCGTGTTGGTCTCGGTTAGTTGGGAAGCAGCATTCCCATTGGCGACCGTGGCCTCCCTAACTAGATCAGGCTCTGACCACTGCCCTATCGTTGTGGATCTGGGTGTGTGCGTGGGAGGGGGGAGTTCTGAAGCCTAGGCCTTTCCGGATGGAAAGCTCCTGGTTCGAACACCCAGACTTCAAAACTCTTGTCGTGGTGAAGTGGCCACCTAGAATGCCGGGAGGGGTTCTAGACTACTAGAAAGTGCAGCAAGTGGCTCTCAGGAAATTTATTAAAGGGTGGGCCTCCAATGTGAAAGCCAGCGCTTCTCGTCAAAAGAAAATGTTGTTGGGTGAACTTTTTAACTTGGATCAAATAGGGGATCTTGGGCTCCTGGATGAGGGAGAGTGGGCTCGTAGGTACGAGATTGAAGAACACTTGTCGCGCTTGTATGCCGAAGAAGAGGAATACTGGAACCGTGGAGGGGGGGGTGGAATGGCTGCTGAAAGGTGACAATAATTCTGCCTACTTTCATGCAATTGCAAGTGGGAGGAGGAGGAAAATGACAATTCTTACCTTGGAAAACGAGGGCCAGTTCATTGAAAATGGGGATGAGCTGGGAACCATGTGGATGAATTCTACAAGAGTCTGTTTGGCAAAGATTTACAGTCTTCTGTTACTCTGAATAGTGAAACTTGGAGGCATAGCCTTAGGCTTACTGCTGAGGAGGCTGTGGAGCTGGAAAAGCAGTTTTCCATGCAAGAAATTGTTAGTGATGTCAAGTCTCTGAAAACTAATTCGGCTCCGGGTCCTGATGGTTTTTCTGCACATTTTTTCAAGGTGTTCTTGCCGCAGCTCAATCTTAGTATCTTAGAGTTGTTTAGTGATTTGTTTGCGGGGACCCTAACGTGGGTAGGCTCAACTATGGGGGTGATAGTCTTGATCCCGAAGGTTAAAGGGGCTAGTGTGATTAAGAAATTCAGACCCATCTGTTTTCTCAACGTGGTCTTTAAACTTATCACAAAAGTGTTGACTAACAGGTTGGCTAAGGTGGCTCCCAGGGTGATCCATGAATCTCAAACTACATTTATTCCCGGGAGACACATTCTGGAAGGGGTGTCGGTTTTGCACGAAGTGGTGCACGAGTTAATTAGGACTAATGAGAAGGGTATTATCCTCAAAGTAGACTTCGAGAAAGCCTACGACAAGGTGCAGTGGCCTTTTCTTAGACGCGTCCTTGAGCTGAAAGGTTTTTCGGACAAGTGGATTAATTGGGTGATGAAAACGGTTGAGTCTGGCAAAGTGTGTGTTAACCTCAATGGAGAGCACGGTGAGTTTTTCAGAACCTTTAGGGGCCTATGACAAGGGGATCCCCTGTCCTCTTTGCTCTTTGATTTTGTTGCTGATGCTTTAGGGGCTATGATTATGTCTACAAGGGATAATGGTCATCTACAAGGTCTGGTTCCCCACTTGGTGGATGGTGGTCTCACTCACTTGAAGTATGCTGATGACATGGTCTTATTTCTGGCTTTGGAAGAATAATCCACGATCTCTTTGAAATTTACCTTGATGTGCTATGAAGCGATGTCAGGCTTAAAAATTAATTTTGATAAAAGCGAAGTGTTCGTCTTTGGGGTGGAAAAAGATGAGCAGACTAGAGTGGCGGATCTGTTTGACTGTGTGTTAGGCTCTTTACCAATGAGGTACTTGGGGGTGCCTGTGTTTAGGAGAGTTGGCGTTTTTGCCGGAGAAAATTCAGAAAAAATTGGGGTGTTGGCTGCCGGTTTCTTCTGGTGGTAGAAAAATCCTGATCGATTCGTGTTTGAGTAATGTTCCAACGTATGTCATGGGTTTCTACCTTCTGCCTGAATCGGTTCATTACATGATGGACATGCAGAGGGATAGGTTCTTCTGGGAGGGGAACGGTGAGCAGAGCAAATATCATATGGTTAAGTGGATTGACCTTTGCGGCCCGACGGACTTTGGGGGTCTAGGCTTTAATGAAACAAGAACTCGGAGTGGCTTTGCTCACCAAGTGGATCATGAAACTGGAGCGGGGGAACCAAGATTTGAATTGTCGAATCTTGCGTCGTAAGTATTTAGGAGAGGGTGGTTTTTTCAACTCCTCAATCGCGGGGGGGGGGGGGGGGGGGGCTCACAATTCTGGAAGGGTTTACATTCAGCAAAGCAGTGGGCTAGACGTGGGTTGGGTTTCAAAGTTGGGAACGGGAAAAAAAGCATTTTTTGGAACGATATTTGGCTTCATCAGGTTCCTATCCGTATTGCTTTTCCCTTGATCTTTGAGTGTTGCAAACAGAAAAGCGCAATAGTGGCAGCGGTGCTAAGCTCGGATGGAATGGTTCTATCCTTCAATAGATCGTTCCACCAGGGTCAGGTTGTCGAGTGGGATTCTCTCAAAAGAGAGGTGGCCGGGGTGGTGCTCTCTCTAGAAGAAGACGTGTGAGTCTGGTTTCTTAATAAAAACTTGGCTTATTCGTCTAAGTCTCTGTACTGGGAGATTCTCAACCCGGGTGTGATTAATCTCAGGATGAGGGAGATGTGGAAGACTAACATGCCTCTTAAAATTAAGATCTTTGTTTGGCTTTGTGTGAGGGGTAGAATTCAGGCGACAACTGAACTTAAAAAGAAAGGCTGGCCTGGGGATCCAGTGTGCAAAATCTGTGGCGAGGAGGAATCTGTTGAACATCTCATTTTTAGATGCCCGATATCTCACTTTTTGTGGTGGGCAATTAGCAAAGCTCTCGGTTGGGTTAAGCCCCCGTTTTCCTTTGATGATTTCACTAGTCTGGCTTTACAGGCTCCTGGTAACTCCTCTAACTGGTTAGGTTGGGCTATTGGGGGGGGGGCGGCTTTTTGGTCTATTTGGGTTTCCAGGAACAATGCGGTGTTTAATAATAAAATTCCCGTTTCTCTTATGCATAATTTTTTCTCTATGTTGTCACTTCTTTCTCAGTGGAAATGCTTGGTGCCTACTAAGAGGAAGGATCGTTGGAGCGCGATGCTGGAAGGTCTCAAGTTGGAAGTCAGGAATCTGCAACTTCTCTTCCCACCTCGTAGTGGAGTTGGTTAGGGGCTGCTGTTTCTTTTGGCCCTGCGTGGTCGTTCTTGAGGCTGCTTGTAGCCACTAGATAGCCGGTTAAATCTTCTTAGTTTTGCTGATACTTTTCAGTCTGGTTCTTGGTTGTGTGTTCTCGTTGCTTACCTTTTTAGGAGGAGTTGGGTGTTGTGTTTTGGATGGTTGTTGAATTGGGTGGCTGCTTTCCTAAAGCAGGGCAATAAAGTGCCTATTTTCTCACTACTACATCGCACTTGCATACATTAGAGCAAGTATAATAAGATAACGTAAGCAGGCTATAAGGATTAAAATACTATTTTGGTGATGACATGAAGGAGAAGAAGGAGAGTGAGCTCTCATGCAAGAAGAAGAAATTGTCTGGTTAATTAATAAAAAACAAGACGAAAATCGTTACACCATACCCACGTTACAGCATACCCACGTTCGGACTATTCTCAACGCATGCAACTCCTCGATCAGCTAGGTGAATCGAAAAACTCTCCCAGCTCGATAGAACAACAAACTCTTAAACGCCTGAAGAGATGAGGATTATCCATCAAGCAGCCATGGACTTCTTCCTTGTGACACTACTCTTCTTGGTTTTGCTCCTAAGATGCTTCCGCGTCTTCTTGATTTTATCCCTCGGATCCTTCCCCGATATGTGTCAAGCAATATTTTTGCCCGATCCAGGACTAGCCCGTAGTCTCAACCCACATCTTCTAGCTTAAGCATAGGGATCGACATTCCCTGATGTGTACTGCCTATTCATAAGCTGATAGGCTGCCTAGCTTGATTGATCACGACTTTAACACTTGACAGACAAAACCTGGGGTCCATGGAGGTTCCGCTGGGGGATTCCATCCCGGCCTCTATTGGAGACGAAGAAATATGTCTTCCTCTTTTAATCATTGAATATCAACGATGGTCTGGAAATTAGAAATATGTCTCTCTTTTTCAAGAATACGACTTGGGAGATGTATTAAATTTCATAGAAGAAATACCAAGATGGTGAGATACATGGCCGTTGAAGGCTACAACTCAACATGCCAAGCGGCTTACAACACACACTCAAACAAACGACTCGACAAAAACTACGTGCCTTGCCCAACCTCCAACCAAGAATGGTGAGGAGATGACACATGTAGCAGCCAAACCGTGGCACAACCAAGGAAGATACCACCAAACCACGACAACTACTTCAAGACTACTCAGACCAATGCAACATTTAGCTTCAACGATGGTTCGGAAATTAGATTCTGATATGATAAATCACTAGGTAATACAACTCTCTGAAAATAATATCCAGAGCTTTGTACAATATCATCAGGCATGAGAGTGAAGCAATAGCTAAAGTTTTGGAGATGCCTCCACCAAAAGTGAAGTTCAGGCAAAATTTAGACGGGCCCAAACTGGCGGCATGGAACTCTTTTCTTGGGCAGTCGTCAGTGGTTCGAATATCCATGAGAATACTAATTTCTCGGTGGATTCTATCTATGGAGAATCTCGTTCCTATAGAACTGTAAGCCGATGGTAACAATTCAATATGGGAAACAAATGTACCACTAAAAATTAAAATTTCCGTGTGGTTCTTTATCAGGGATAATATGGCAAACCGCATTTGGCATGGTGTGCGAATTTTGTCACCATTATAAGACAATTAAGCGCCTATATTTCCAGGGTAAGTTGGGACATTCTACACAGTCAGTCTTTTAGGTGGTTTCTAACTTGTACCCACCATGTAATGTTACAAATATTTTTGCCAAATGATTATTTGGTTGCAATTTGGATATGTTAGGACAGAAGGCACAATGTCTGAAAAATGGATCTTTTGTTTTTGTTCTGGGGACATTATTATGGATACTGAATTGTTGGTGCTGCAACAGCTGATAGTTAGCTCGATCTATCAAAGTAGAGTATGTACAAAGTACAACTACAAGAGTTAACGGCTGTCTATTGTAAAAAAAAACTGCCTACATAAGTAATATCCGAAACCCCGTGGGTTTCAAATTCTCTCGATTTTCCGGTGGTTAGCACCGTATTTTTTGCGTCGACGCGTGTCTCGCTTCACGTTTAGTTTCGTCCGCTCCTCTTTGTTGTGTTGGCTCACGTCCATGTCATGTTCTGGGTCAAAGCGGTGGAAGGGGGCAGAGCTTGACTAAACCACCACGCGTCCGCACCGTCCACCAATCCAGACCAGCAGGCCTCCACGCCTCCACCACGTCATGTCCCCACCTCTCCTATCATGTCCTCTAATCTGCCTTCTTCCTCCCAATCGATGCCGCCCTCTCTCTTCCTTCCCTCATGACGGTCGCCGGCTCCCCGGGCATCGTCTTTTAACCTGGCGTTGGATCCGTAGAGGAAGAAGAAGAGGAACACCCTGTCGTCTCTCCAATTTACAATCTTGGGGCCAAAGATCCGCGTCAACAGTACACCGCAAGGTCGAGCCCGGGGGCCAGCGGTTGACCGGCATCCAGCTGTTCCTGGAGGGAGTAGCCGGTTGGGCATGCACCTCCAGCACCTTTCGGACTCTTCCGGCCGCGTTCACCGCCGAAGCCGCCTCCGCCACCGGCGTGAACGAGCACTCCTGGTTCGAGCCAGTCAGGTTGCCGCTTGACGAAGATATGGATTCTGGATCCTGCGGATAAGGACACCCCCTCTCAGGCCCAAGGTGAAGGCCCAAGAAGAGGAGCCCTTGGAAAACTCCAGAAGGCCCACGTGAAGCCCACCCGCACTAAACTTGCGGGTTAAGCTAGGAAACATGTAACCGACCTAGTTAGGGTTCGAGTCCTCTCCGGGTAGAACTCGAGACCTGGCCGCCTATATAAGGCCAGGAGAGCCCCCGAGAGAGGACCAAGCAATACCACACGACCAAAAGCCTTGAACTCGAGACCTACTCTCGATTCGAGCATCACCTTTGTAACCGATCTAATCATCAATACAGATCGACAAGAGGCAGGAGTAATGGTTTTACCTCTACGAGGGCCCTGAACCTGGGTAAATCTCGTCCCCTGTCTAGCCGACGATTCCACCAGCGCTCATGGGTTCTCCTAATCGAAACCCGATAGGTTCACCGAAGGGATTTGTTGAGTCAGGGATTCGACAATTGGCGCCGTCTGTGGGAACGGCGGGCGCTGGATCACCGGCATCTTCGGCTTCATCGACAACCAACTCCCGTTGGAAACCGACGACTACGGCTACGAATAATCCTGTACGGATCGGATCTGTCGTGGTCACACCGCACTCGCCGGAATCGCGCCCGGTATTCGAAGATCTGGAGGAGAGCGTCACCCTGACGTTCGGGAGCCTCAAATTCGTGATGAACAGGGACGGGATCCTCCACTTCTCGGATGAATCGGAAACTGAATCTGGAGCTGTCGACTCACGCCGTCACCTGGAGAAAAGCGGCGAGTCCATCCGCTTCAACGCCAACGACTATCACACCCTCTCGACAGAGGAACCATCAAGAATTCAAGGAAACCTTCGACCTACGCCTAGGACGCACGAGCTTCGACTAGCTCAAGTCTGCATGGCAGGATCGGAACAAGGCTCGGAAACAGAACACAGCGCGACATAGCGCAACATAATCGGCATCTCGCGGGAATCCTGGAAGCGAGCAAAAGAGGCTATGCGAACAAGCAAGCCACCCGCAGCCGGATCCTCACACGAAGACATGGTTGCCTACCACTATCACCTAGTGAGAGCAGCCACGATCATCAAAGATGCTCGGGTAGATCTGGCCCGCCGAAGAAGAGCGGCGGACGAATCAAGCCAAAGACGAGCTGGGCTGTCCGTAACACCCTCGGTCGGAACCCGACCCGCGAGGAAGGGACACGCATCCACATCCAGGAACGATGAATCCATACCCGAAACAAACAGATCAACCACTCCTTCTCTCATGCGAGTCGACGACGACGACAACGTGTACCCGCAAACCCCCGCTGCTGCGGTTCTAGCCGCGGCAACCTACATGCAGATGAACCAACCGACGGAAAGTGACCCTCGGGCAGAGCAATACAAACAAATACGAAAAGGACTCGGATTGGCGGCCGCAAGGCTCGCCTCTCACGATCGCAAGAAGGCCGAGGAGCAGCAGGAGAAGGAGCGACGGGAGAAAGAGAAAGATAAAGAAACGCCCCGCAGGCACAGAAGCTCTTCGCCAAGGAAGGATAAGTCACCGCGCCGCGGTCGAGGAAAAGAAGCTAGACGCCGCGGCGACAGTCGAAGCAGGAGTGAAGATAGCCCGAGAGACAGAAGCTCGCGGCACCATGGCAGCCGCTCGAGAAAACGAAGCAAGGAACCAAGGAAAGATGACGACCGCGACCGGCCAGAATACGACGCGCGATCAGATCTCGCTCAAAAAAGGGTGGATAAGGCAAGGGCTTCGCGATATCGCGAGCGCTCTTCGTCCGGCTCCTCGGATGACGAAACCTGCGGAGCACTCTGTTTCGCTCGCAGCATCCGCGAAGCACCTCTACCCAAAAGGTTCAAGCTCAGCACGGAGGTGACGAAGTACGACGGCTCACTCGAGCCCTCTCAATGGCTAAGCGACTACCTCACGGCAGTAAAGTGCCAACATGGGAACAAGAACACGGCTATGCAATACCTCAATTTGCATCTTACCGGCGCGGCCCGCAGTTGGCTGGAAAGAAGACCAAAATCTTGCTACGCATCGTGGGATGATTTGCACCGCGATTTTTGCAAGAATTTCCAGTCGACTTACAAGAGGCCAGCTACCATCGAAGAACTACGAGCATGCAAGCAGAAGAGTGGCGAGTCCACACGCGAGTACATCCAGCGATGGACCACACTCAGGAATACCGCGGGAACTATCTTAGAAGAAGTAGCGATCGAAGCCTTCGCAAAAGGCGCCAGAAGAACTGCTTTTCGAGAGGAGCTAGGCAGAGCTGCACCCAAGACTATTGGAGAGCTAATGATCATAGCCGAAAAATGGGCTAACGGAGAAGATGCGGTGCGCAACGAAAGAGCATCGTCACCCGCACACGATGACGACCGTCATGGTCGAAGAAAAAGAAGACAATATTACGATCATGAGGATAGAGAGGAGTTGGTCGCCGCGGAGTTCACGCGAAACCGCGATTCCGGTCGCCGTGGAAATCGCGAGTGGAGACCAAAGGCTGAAGAAAAATCCCCCGAGGAAGACCTCGATGCATACTGCTCGCTACATCTATTCACAGATAAGCGCACGGGCAAAACTAAGGCAACACACCTGCTTAAGGATTGCCGAAAGTTCCATGACATCTCGGACGCACTCGCGAGGAAAAGATCTGCCTCCACTCAAAATTACCCACCGCTTCCAGGAGGAGGGCACCAAGGATTCCAGCCGCCACCACCACCACCTCCACCCGCAAATCCAAACATGGCGCTAGCCGCAGTACCCGCACTACCGCAGAACGTCGGAGCCAACGCGTATCCGAACCCGGCAGGACAACTCGCAATGATCCAGAAGGTATGCCCCTCTCGCAGAGCTCAAAAGACTAACACTAGGCAACTATGCATGGCAGTGCAGACACCGCCAACAAAGACCGAGTACCTGAAAATGGCAGACCAGCCAATCACGTTCTCGATGAAAGATCACCCACCACGAGTCTACCGACCAGGACATGCCGCCCTCGTCATCCAGGCACAAATTGGCAACTACGACTTAGCCCGCGTATTCATGGATGGGGGTAGCGGCCTCAACATTATCTACGCGGATACACTCCGTCGGATGAACAAGAACTTGGACGGCCTCCCGGAATCAGAAACATTCTTCCACGGGATAGTTCCAGGCAAGGCAGTCCGTCCACTCGGAACAATCAACCTAGAAGTTGTGCTAGGCACGCAGAGCAACTACAGGAGAGAGTTCCTCGATTTCGATGTTGTCGACTGGCCTTCACAGTACCACGCCATCTTGGGTCGAACAGCGTTCGCCAGATTCATGGCAGTACCTCACTACGCCTACCTGAAGCTCAAATTACCTGGCGAACATGGCGTAATCACCATTGACGGAGACTTTCAGAAATCCAACAAATGCGACATTGAGTTCAACGAGATCGCAAAATCTTTCGGGATGCAAGAAGAACTTCAAGAGCTGGCAAAAACCACGGATCACTCCGTGATGCCCCTCACGAAGAAAAACGCGCCTGAGCTAGAGTTTAGCACCAACAGCGACACCCGAAAGCATCAAGTGCACCCGACAGACTCTGCGAAGACAACGATGGTTTCAACAACCCTCTCGCAAGCATAGGAAAGCGCTCTCGTCAAACTCCTCCGTGAGTACTGGGAAATTTTCGCCTGGCAGCCCTCAGATATGCCAGGAATACCCAGGGAGTTTGCCGAGCACTCACTCGAAATCTTTCCAGATGCTAAACCCATCAAACAAACCACGCGAAGATTTTCAGAACCCAAGCAGAAGGCACTTGGAGAAGAAGTAAACATATTGCTAGTTGCGAAATTCATCAGGGAGATCAAGATATCCACTTGGTAAGCAAACCCGGTGTTAGTCCCCAAAAAGAACACGGATATCCTTCGGGTGTGCATCGACTACACGTCATTAAATAAGCATTGCCCCAAGGATAATTTTCCCCTCCCGCGAATCGACCAGATCGTGGATTCTACAGCAGGCTGCCAACGCCTCTCCTTCCTGGACGCCTATTCGGGATACAATCAGATCCGAATGAAAAGGGAGGATGAAGAAAAAACAGCATTCATCACACCTCACGGTGTCTACTGCTACACGACAATGCCCTTCGGGCTGAAGAACGCATGCGCAACATATCAGCGCTGCATGCAAAGATGCCTCGCCAACCTCATTGGCAAGAACGTGCAAGTGTACGTTGACGACATTGTCATCAAAACTCGAGTTGAGGACACACTCCTCGAAGATATTAGAGAAACATTCGACGCCCTCAACGCGTACAGGATCAAGCTCAATCCGACCAAATGTGTCTTTGGCGTTCCGGCAGGAAAACTTCTCGGGTACCTGGTATCCGCGAGAGGCATTGAAGCCAACCCGGAGAAAATACAAGCCATCTTGACCATGAAGGAGCCAACCAACCTGCGCGGAGTCCAACAGCTCGCAGGGCGATTAGCCGCCCTAAGCAGATTCATCGCACGATTGGGAGAACAAGCATTACCCTTCTACAAGTTGTTGAAGAAGACAGACAAATTCGAGTGGACATCAGAAGCTAAGCAAGCATTCGCAGATTTGAAACGGTCATTGCAAAGTAGGCGCGTCCTCGCAACACCGCGAGAAGGGGAGCCACTTTTCTTGTACCTAGCCGCCACAAACCAGGTCATCAGCACAGCAATCGTGGTCGAACGACCTGAGGAAGGCAAAGCGTATGGAGTTCAACGTCCAATCTATTACATCAGCGAAGTGCTCTCACCATGCAAGCAACGTTACCCTCACTACCAGAAGCTCGCATATGGAGTCGTTCTTACAGCCCGCAAGCTCAAACATTATTTCCAGGAACACGCCATTACAGTGGTTAATGACGCGTCACTCAGGACGATCATGAACAACCCTATGGCATCCGGAAGAATAGCAAAATGGAACATCGAGTTGGGCGCTTGGGACATCACTTACGCAGGACGCAGCGCAATCAAATCCTAGGTACTTGTTGAATTCCTAAGCGAATGGACAGAACTGCAAACGCCAGGACCACCCGAGTACACGAGCAATTGGATAATGTACTTTGACGGGTCCAAGAGAAACGAAGGAGCAGGAGCTGGAATTGTTCTTATATCCCCTCAGGGAGACAAGCTGCAATACGTCCTACGATTGGACTTTCCACCAGATGATCCGGCATCAAACAACGACGCAGAATACGAAGCCTTGTTGCACGGGATGAAGATGGCAATCGCCTGTGGAGCTACTCGCTTAATGATCTACGGCGACTCCAACCTCATTGTGCAACAAACGATGAAAGAGTGTGACGCAATCGCCGAAAACATGATCGCGTATCGCGACATGTACAATCTACTCGAAGGAAGTTTTAAAGGATGCGCACATCGCAAGATCCAGCAACGAAGAAGCAGATCGACTGGCAAACATGGGTTCCACGAATACACCCATACCACCAGGAATATATTTCGAACGGATGATCAAGCGATCAGTCAAAATCAAGAAAGCTGCAAAAGCAATAGCAATACCAGAAACAGGGGTCAGCCCGCAAATCGCCCTTATCGAGCTCATTCATAACATATCACGACAGGTTTTTCTGGTCGAGCCAGTCTGGACGCAGAAATATCTCGACTACCTGACCAACAGACAGCTCCCGGCTGACCCACGCGAGGCTCGACAAATAATCAGACGCAGCAAATCCTTTCGGGTAGTCAATGGGGAATTATACAAGCAAAGCATCTCGGGAATACTTCAGCGCTGCATAGCACCCGAAGATGGCAAAGAATTGCTCCATGACATCCACCAAGGAGACTGCGGACATCATGCTAGCTGGAAAACAATAATGGGGAAGGCCTTCCGAGCAGGATTCTACTGGCTGACAGCAGCTACCGATGCAAAGAACCTGGTCGAACGATGCGATGCCTGTCAGCGATTCGCACCAAGACCACATGCACCTGCTACGGAATTGCACATGATACCCATTGCCTGGCCCTTCGCACAATGGGGGCTAGACATGGTCGGACCACTACGCAAGTCCACCCCTGGAGGATATACACAATTGCTGGTCGCAGTCGACAAATTCACCAAATGGATCGAGGCCACACCAGTAACTTCGGCTAGTGCCCAATGCGCCGTCAAGTTCCTCGACTCCATTGTATGCAGATTTGGTGTGCCACACGACATCATTACATACAATGGTACAAATTTCACAGCAAAGGAAACGCAACAGTTCTGCGAGGAAAAGGGCATCAACTTCAAGTTTGCTTCAGTTGCCCACCCGCAAACGAACGGACAAGTCGAGAGATCCAACGGCTTAGTTTCGGCTGGCATCAAGAAACGCCTACTCGATCGTCTACACCCCGCCACAGGACATTGGGCAGACGAACTACCCTCCGTACTATGGAGCCTCCGCACAACTCCTAACCGATCTACAAAATACACTCCATTTTTCATGGTATACGGGGCAGAAGCAGTCCTCCCCGAGGACGTTCGATTCAGCGCCCCACGAGTTGTGGCCTATAGCGAAGAAACCTCTAACAGGGCACTCGCGGAAGATATGGATGCACTCGACGAAATGCGGGACATCGCACTCGCCAGATCTGCAGTATATCAGCAATCCCTGCGAAACTATCATAATCGCCGCATACGCCACAGAGCATTCGCGGTTGAAGATCTAGTGCTGCGACTCAAGCAGAAGGAAGGACACAAGCTCGAACCACCCTGGGAAGGACCCTTCATCATACACGAAGTCATCCCAGGTGGAGCCTACAGGTTGAAGAATCCATCGACTGGAGGAATCTATTCTAATCCTTGGAATATTGCACACCTCCGCAAATTTTATCCCTAGGTTTACTTGTTTTCACAACAAATAAGGCTATGCTAGCCACTCTTGTAGCTCGAATACATGGCTTCTCATTCATCGCAATAAAAACATGGTTTCTCCATCATATTCACTCGCAACTTCCTATTTTTACACGCTCAAAGGTTACAGGAACACACCCCATAAACACATGGGGGCTACACCTACAACTAAGCATTACAGGAAAAAAGCATACATACAAGGTTATACACCTTACAACAGTTTTACAAACTATACAAGGTTACAGGATATGCACATCCGACAATCAATCAAAGCGCTGAGCATTCTCAGTCGCTAAAACTCTATCTACCTCCTCAGAGGACAATCGGATGATTTTCTCCGCTGCGGGACGAACAACATCATAGAAGGGGGAAATATCATCGATTGGATCATCTGGGAGCCTGGCTACGGAGTTAAAATCTATTTCAGGATACCATATTCGGACAAAGGATAGAGCTACAACCGCGCCGCATGTCATTTGATTGCGCACACACGCGCGAACCTCTCCCTCACGTCCAAACAATCTGAGAAGATAGCTCCAGTCTTCGGGACCCCTCTCGAGTGGGTAGAAAGCAGCGTTCATCGCGATCAGGACCTCGTGAAAAGAACTCACGAGAATTCTCGCTTGCAGAACACGGAACTTCAAGGTGGCCATCACAAATCCTCGACTGCGATCAGACCAGAAGTTACTCGCATGAGGATTTGAGCTACCAGCCTCCTGAACAATGTGGTTTTCCACCCACTGCTTTTCTTTCCTGTCAACAGTTCTGACAACTGAAGAGCAAGCATGCTTGATCAGCTAAGGAAACAAAGCAAAAAGAAGACACGGGGGCTGTATTACTTACACAGCAAATCTCTCGCAACCAACGATAATTCATCCATCAGAAACTGCTCACGTTCAGCCGCCAGTTTCTGCTTGGACTTCGCCACATCGGCTACCCCGCGCAGAGCTTTAAGGCTGACGCTCACCCTCCCGGACCTTATCACGAAGACCAGCATAGGTGCCAACGGCGGCAACAAGGGGATTTACTGGAGTAGCATGTCCACTCGAAGATTCTGCAACTACCCCAGTAGCCTGGAAGAATACAAGGAAAGAAGTAAGAAGCCCTATTCGAAGTATTTCTAGTCGCACACCCGACAAAATTACTCGGGGGCTACTCCCATCGGGAGAAAATACACAAACTACGGGAAGCAATTTCCAGAACGAACACTTCGATTAAAGACAATGAAAATACGGGAATACATCCCAAGGTTCATTACATTCACGAAGGAAAGGAAAAAAGAAGAACACAACTAAGAAGCTACAGTGGTGCTCTCACTAGCGACAGTCGCCCCTCCTTTCAGTCGAGCAAATAGCTCAGACAGCTTCCGAGCAAGAATGTTGTCCTGCTCGCCAAAACGAGAGAGCCGTACCTTTTTGCCCGTCGAGGGGTCGACTGGAAGAGCCGAGTAGGCTTCCTCCAACCGTTGACTCCGTGTGCCAGCGCGAACTGAATCGCAGTCTTCGCGCCAGACTCCGACTGGGCGACTGCGTAAGCATCTAGGAGATTGCCCTCCAAGAAGATCTTCAGCAGGTCGTCTAGCGCGGATGGAGGTACAGCGTTGGCGAGGAAGCGATTGTGTAATTGCGACAACACTTGGGTGGCATCGCCAACCAAGGAGCACACTCCTTCGGCGTGCCTCTTGAGTTGAGCAAGTGTGTCGGTTAGCACATCTACCCGCTGGATCCCAGGGATCTCCAAAGGAACATCCAGAAGACCTGCAAAGGAAAAGAATGTCAAAATTTCGCAAGTTCACCAAGATAAAAGATACAACTGCGAGAACCTAGGCCACTTACCCGCGAGACGCTCAGCAAGGGGACGGAGGAACGTGACAAGGTCAGAATCGGCCTTATTGCCAGCTTCCTCTTGATCCTTCAAAGCTTTTCTCGCATCCGCGAGTTGCTTATCAAGATCCTCCGACCGCATGCGGGAGGCCTCCAGCTCTTGTCGAATAGCCGCCAAATCAGCTTCCTGAGTGGTTGCCCGCTCAGAGAGCTTGACTTTCTCGGACTCCGAATATTCGAGTTGATCTGCGCAATAACATTTGTTAGACATCAAGAATGGACACAGGAACAGAAACAAGAGAAGACAGTGAGACTTACTCTTAAGGAGCTCGTTCTCGGTGTGGAATCGACTACAGTGAGACTGAAGCCTATCGCATTCCGATTCGGCAAGAACAAGGCGGCGACCAATCGCCGCAAGCGAGTCAACAAGCGACTGCAAAAGCACAGAAGTAGAGGAATTAGAAGATATAAATTAGAGCCTGTACCCGATTGAATTCAATCGACTACAGCCTCGGGGGCTACTCCCATCGAGAGCACTGTCGTGCACCCGATAAAAAAATCAAGGCGAAGAAAATAAAACAAGATTTTGAGCCTGTAGCCGATCGCAGGCAATCGACTACAGCCTCGGGGGCTACTCCCATCGGGAGCACTGTCGTGCACCCGATAAAAATTCGAAGACGAACTACAAAGTTTACCTGGCCCGTGGCGCGGGAGAGAGGATCTGCGGAGCTGTCCGTCACTTCTTTCGAAGCTAAAGTCCTGGCGGCAAAGCTAGGAGCTTCACGTTCTACAGTCGCCGCATTGGGGGCTGCGCTGGGAGAATTCTGGACGGTGCCAGCATTGGGAGTCTTACCCGCAGTTCCTGCTTTGTTCCTCTTTTCGGGAGGAACAGAAGAAACGTACCTGCGAGGGCTGATGGCCTGCACGCTGCAGCAAAGAAGAACAAGGAATCAAACATAAGCGCAGAAGAAAAAACGTTCGACTAAGAACGAGGAAAATAACTTACTCGTCATCTTCATCTTCATCCAGCAAATCCGCGTTCCAAGCGGTTGCGATTACTGGGAAGGAAGGTGAAGGGGCGAGGGAGCGAAGTGGAGTCGCGGAGATAGGGGCCTTCCCGGGCGATTCCTCTAAGGAATTATCCTTGGAAGTAGCCTCGTTATCGTCCTCTACCCGACGACGCTTGCAATGACGAAGGCCGCCATTCGAGCCCTCCGCATCATCCGAAGAATCGTCCTCGGAGCTCGAGGAAGCATCGGCTACACTGGTATCGGCTAAGCCGTCCAGGTGACTCGCCAATAACTCCGAGGCGTCCTCTCCCGCAACTGGCGGGTAGCAGTTCGCCACAGCTAAGCTCTACAAAGAAGGCAGAGGAAGGCAAGAAAAATTTCAGTCGACCAAAGACTCAAAGCAAAGAAGAAAATAATGACAGACAGGAAGGATAAAACTAACCGCGGCTGGTGGAGGTTTCGAAGCGTCGAAGGCTTCGACTATGCAGTCGGGGAACTTCTCCCCCACCTTCAAGCTGGTGACAGCCGCGATTTTCTTTTCGAACTCAACGTTCGAAAGTTCCTCGCGGCTCACTCGGCTAGGATCTTCAGCGCCTTGGTATTCCCACATGGTGGAAGGCCTTTGCTGCAGCGGTTGGATCCTGCGCTTTAGAAAAATACTCGCCAGGTGCAGCCCGTTAAGTACCACTCCAGCGGTTTGATCCCGGAGAGCGGACACTCTTGCGAGTAGGGGCGTGACAACCTGGGTTTCTTCGGCTGACAGCTTGTGCGCCCAGGACTTCCGCCTCTTCAAAACAGCGAACGGGTGGAATTCCACGATCCCACTCGAGCTGTTGTCGATGACGTAAAACCACTTTTTCCGCCAACCTTGGGCGGAGTCGACGAAGTGCATGTTGAAGTAGCTGCTCTCCAGTCGCGCCTAGATCCCGAAGCCACCTGTGCATAGCGGCTCGCCAGGCTCGGAGTCCACCCGCGATTTCTCGCGGAAGATGCGAACTTTGAAGAGGGCCTTCCAAAGCGCCCAATGAGGGCGAATGCCAAGGAAGCATTCGCAGAACACGATGAAGCACGAAATGTGCTGCACCGCGTTCGGAGGAAGATCGTGAAGCTGTATGCCATAGACATACAGCAACCCGAGGAGAAAAGGATGGAGAGGGAAGGAAAGACCCCGAGACACGTGGTCCGCGAAGACCACGCACTCGTTCGACTGCGGGTTTGGTACCTCTTCTTTCTTCCCGAGGCGCACCCGCTTCTCAGATTCAGCCGGCAGCGGCCCCTCCCGCTGCATCTCCTTGATGCTCTTCGCGGTGGTATTGGGCGAGCGCCAGTCGCCAGCTCGAGGCGCAGGTTGCGCGGAAACTTCTCCGGATGCGGAAGCGGCGGCACCACGTCTTTTGCCTCCGGCCATGGCTAACAGTGTGAGCTCGAGCGCAAGGAGGAAGATGAGCACGAGGAAGAAGATGGTTGAAGGCGAAGGCTGGGAAAATTTTACCGCAGCACTAAGTCTCGTATTTATACACGGAGCGGGTCAATCTCAGCCACTCGATGCGCTACGTGGCACGTATCGCAGCCACCACGTGTGAAGATGAAACGAAGGGACGGTGAACGCTGTTCCGTGCCACGATCTTAACAGAAGATCGTGCGCATTTACTGCGCGGTTCGCGTAAAAAACAGAAACGGCGTCTTGTTTCCCGGTCAAAAAGCTGACTAAGTGGGCCAGCCCATCTGCTACCACTCCGTCACGTCCCATCGTGCGCCATGACGTCATGGCACGCGACATCAAGCTCAAGAATTGTCGAATGGAGAATTCAAACACGAAAACAACTTCGTATGAAAATTCCTTCGACTAAAAGCAACTCTTTTGAGAAACAAATCATAACGCAAGACCTCTTTAAGACAAGAGAAAATGCCCTATACACGAAAACTCTTTCGTATGGGCACGGCACTCTAAACATGAAAACTCTTTCATATGAGCATAACTTTCCTCAGCACGGAAATCCTTTCGGTTGAAACTCAAACTGTCATTCGGGTAGATATAACCTGCCTCTTCTTTACACATGATAACTTACATCATAAAAACCTGGGTTGTTCAGCCGACTAGGCACATCCGGATGCCATATTCTTAGAATATGAAGGTAAGACCCAGAAAGATCTCTCTTAAGGGCCTGGAATCGCACTCAAAAGCTGCGTCCTCCGGTATGATTCTGTGTCAACAACACGAAGAAAAATCCTAGCGGACGCGCCAGGTACCCTCATAGGTTAAGTTCGACTCGATAAGTCCACAACGGCCCGGTCGCAACAATCACCTTATCGGGTTCGAGTCGGAGGTCTCGAACCTGTGTAGGCCAGGAATGTTTTTGCCCTAGTCGCAATTAATTAGCCCTGATCTCTCGGGAGAGCCAAGCTACTGTGCCGCATCCTTCTGCAAATAAAGCCGCAATAACGGGCACCTATGTCGCTCAAACAATCGAGCATAAGGACTCATTGCACAGGGAACACACCCTTTGAAACAGTAAGCAGCCAAGCTATTATTTCAAAAGAAAAAGCAAGGCCAAAAAAAAGGTTTGACCGTCTACTCGACTGGAAAATTCCCACTCGAGCAAACGCTCGGGGGCTACTGACGAAGATATGGATTCTGGATCCTGCGGATAAGGACACCCCCTCTCAGGCCCAAGGTGAAGGCCCAAGAAGAGGAGCCCTTGGAAAACTCCAGAAGTGTCGGGGGGTTACCCCCGAGTAGGGTAAAGGCAAAGGGTAAAGGCGCCTTACAGAAGAGAGGTTTGGACGAGTAGCCGACTACCTGGTACTCGCTACCCGGTCGACTGCTACTCGGTCTCACCTCAAGATGACCAGGAGGAAGAATCATTCAAGTTCTCTACGTTCGAGTAGAAGAGTTGGCCCGAGTACAATTGGCGGGAACAATTGGCGGGAACCTACTCGGGCCAGAAAGTCAAAGGAGCCGTTCTGACACAGGATCCCGCGTATCCTGGGTCCGTACTTGGCAGCATTCGAACTACTGTTCATCTGGGACCGGCCTGCCTGACAGTGACAGCATGGAAGCAGGCCGTGGCAGGATAAGGGGGGCCTACTCTGTGCTTAGGTACAGTGATACCAGTCTGTCCCCTAGTTTTGCCCAACGACTTTCCAGATGAAGCCAAGGTTAGGAACCAAAGCTGTCAGCGGGAACCCGGAAGAAGGACGATGTGCACACTATGTCGACACTTGTCCATGTTTGGACGTTTCCGGCTGGGCACCATGTATATAAGGTGCCCCGCCGCCTCCTGCGAGAGGTACGGGACACTGGATCGCGCATAAACCCTAGAAACCCTAAGTTCTTGACCTAGCCCTACTCGGAGAGAGGAGAGTGGCTACTCGGTAACGATACCCTTTGTACTGTGGCTACTCGGAGAAACATCATAATACATACAGAGAGGCAGGAGTAGGGGTTTTACCTCCTCACGAGGGCCCTGAACCTGGGTAGATCGTGTTGTTAGCAGTGTGTTGTTCTTACCTCACGCGGCTACTCGTCGCGTGATCCCTCCCCGGACACCTCCAGCGTCCTTCGTCCCCACATCTTTAGCCATCCCATGGCATCTGCCGTGACACCACCACGACAGTTGGCGCCCACCGTGGGGCAACCAGCGGCGCTGGTTGGAGTTTCTGTTCGGACGGGATCTTCTTCAGCGGAGCGCGTGGTCTGTGGCCTTGTCCATAGATTCGGCTCCTTCGACTTCGTCACCGACAACGCCGGCTGTTTCGGCGGCATGGCCATGCCTGAGGGCGGCTCGGTGATCTCCTTCGGCTCTCACCTCGTCTACGTCGCTACCGTCGCCAACCGCGCGTACCCCGAGCTGGTGCATGACGCGGCAGATCCTCCCGCGGTGATTGCTGCTCGCGGAAGGCCCGCATGCAGCTCTGCGAGCTGCGCTGAGGTGATGGTGACGGGTTTGGCGGCAAACACTGGCGCAGTTGCCACTGGCGCTGCGGCCATCGTCGAGGAGGTTGACGAACCGCCTGCCGGTGGCAGGACTAACCGGCCCTACGAGAGGGAGAACAACTTGCCGCCTTCCATCTCTACGGTCATCCCCGCGTCTGCTGCGCGAACCGGTATGCCCACTCCCACCGACATCGAGCTCCTAGCCGCGAGGGAGCAGCTCGAGCGGCAACGCCAGGAGCTGCTTGCCGAACAGGCGGAGTTGGAGAAGATCAGGCTTGAGCTGAGTCTAGACCAGCTCGAGTACAACAAGGCTCACGGCTTCACGCCGGTCGCCAGGAGGCCTAGCAGAGTAGGCGCTACGCGGCGCAACTTGGGTGTCGAGATGGCAACGGTTGTGGAGGTGCCCGCTCAGTCCGCCACCGCGAACACCTTCACAAGGCCAAGGTACAGCACACCCGCCAAGACGCTCAGAGCTGCAGAGGCCGTGGCTGCCGAGTTGCCGCGCCTGGATGGAGAGGCGCGTCTCAGGCAGCAGGAGAGGCTCAACGAGTTGGTGTTGGAGGCCGCTAGGCAGAACGAGGAGTTCCGGAAGGCCAACCCGGGAGCTGGAGCTTCGCAGGTGGTTCACTCGCACGCGGCTAGATCTAACGATCAGGCCTCGTCTCCGCATCCTAGCCGCGAGAAGAGCCGCAGCGGGCGCTCGGGTAGAGACAGGCAAATGCAGGTGTATGACCCGGCTGCTGCCGCGAAACAGGTTGCTGTGCCGCAGCAGCCCGGGCGGGAACACAACGCTGCAAGAGCAGGCTCTCAAGCCCATCAAGCTCAAAGCCGTGCCCGAGATGCCGCGCGTCCAGGTTCTTCTCGGCAACCCGCAGCTCAGCCTACTCGGCAGAGGCAGCAGCCACGCCCAGTGGCACCAGTCGCCAACCCGGTGGAGCAGCCTGCAGCTGTGCAGGTGGATAGGTATGATGATGGCTACTCGGCTATGGAGATGGCTGGTTATGACATTCATGACCGTGTTGGCGAGCGCGTGTTGGCGCCTGGAGATGCAAGGCACCAGCTGGACCGTATCAGCTTGTCTGCGCGGCTAGAGAGCACGGGTCCCTCTGGCCCCGAGTGCTTTGGCCCGCGCATCATGAACGAGCCTTCCGTGAAGGGCTTCCAGCTTGCAAGAGGCACCAAGAGCTACAATGGCAGCACCAAGCCTGAAGATTGGCTCCATGACTACGTCACCGCGGTCCATATCGCGAATGGCAACAGGAGATGGGCGGTGCGCTATGTGCCGCAGATGCTAGAGGGTCCAGCTCGCACCTGGCTCAACAACTTGCCCAAGAACAGCATTAACTGCTGGCTGGACTTCTCGGATGCCTTCATCAGCAACTTCACAAGCACGTACAAGAGGCCGAATAGGCCACAGCAGCTATCAGCTTGCAGGCAGCGAGAAGACGAGACGGACCGCGAGTACCTTACTCGGTGGAGCACCTTGAGGAACACCTGTGAGGGTGTGAATGAAGCACAGGCCATTACCTGGTTTGCGCAGGGTTGCCGACATGGCAGCATGCTTTGGCAGAGATTGCAGAGGGAGATGCCGAACACTCTGGCGGAGACCATCAAGATTGCGGATCAGTACGCACTCGGTGATCCTACTCAGCCACTGATGGACTCCTCTGAGCCGAGAAGAAACCTCAACAGCAGCAAGCGCAACGAGTTCCGCAACAAGCGCCGAGTAGATACTCGGTATGATCCTGAAGAGGTGAATGCAGTGAATGTCGGAGGCGGTGGTGGCCAAAGGCAGAAACCTGCTGGAGCCTACGGGCAGAACCAGAACCAGGGCCAAGGCAACAAGAAGCCATTTCGCGCCTCTCAGTCGGGTAGCGGGAACTCCGAGCAGCCGAAGAAGTTTGTCTTCGATGACATGAAGGATGGCCCATGCAGCTTTCACACTCACCATCCCTCGAGGCCTGCTAACCACACTACTCGGCAGTGCGAGTGGTGGGATGTGATCAAGAGTGATGGCTTGCCCCCTCCTCCTCCCTTGCCAGCCGCCAATGCTACTGTTTAGCCTACTCGCGCACCCGCAGCTCGGCCGCCAGTGTACCCGAGAAGAGAGAATGTGAACCAAGTGGCTTTAGGAGCCAACCAGAACTTCAACAACGAGAGATACCGCAACAACAACAACAACTACAACCGCAACAACAACAACAGAGGCAACAACAACAACTATCAGGGCAACAACAACAACAATGGCAACAATGGGGGCAATGGCTCCAACCAGTACCAAGAGCACCATGAGAGCTATATGATCTTCACTTCTGAGGCAGTCGACAAGCAATCACAGCACAGGCGGGCCATGGAGGTCAATGCAGTGATTCCTGCTGTTCCTCACTACATGTACTGGTGCGACCAGGAGATCAGGTGGTCCCGAGTAGATCATCCCAAGGTGATGCCCAACCCGGGTACATATGCCTTGGTGCTGGACCCTACTTTCCTGGGTCCCGAGAAGAATGTGAGGTTCAGCAAGGTGCTAATCGACAACGGCAGCAGCATCAACATTGTGTACAAGGACACACTCGAGAAGCTTGGCCTAGCCGAGAACATGATGCTGCCCAGCAAGACCACCTTCCATGGCATCGTGCCCGGGATCTCATGTAACCCGATTGGCCGAGTGTGGATTGATGTGCTATTCGGTACTCGGGAGAACTGTCGCACAGAGCGCCTGCAGTTTGAAGTGGTGGATCATCAGAGCCCCTATCATGCTCTACTCGACAGGCCTGCTCTGAGCAAGTTCATGGCCTCTACTCATGTGGCTTATCTGAAGATGAAGATCCCTGGTCCCAATGGCATCATCCCTATCGCTGGCGACTACAAGAAGTCCATGGAGTGTGCCTCAGCTAGCTCCAAGCTGGCAGAGTCGATGGTGATCGAGGCCGAGAAGAAGAAGATGTACGAGGTGGTGGCCATGGCTCAGTCCGCACAAGCTGGCGCACAAGGTGTGCCGAGTACCCAGCATGGTACTGCCTTCCAAGCTGCCAAGGAGACCAAGACAGTCCCGGTCGACCCCGAGTTCCCCGACCGCGTAGCCATCATTGGTTCCGGGTTGGCGGAGAAATAGGAAAGCGAGCTCATCCACTTCCTCCGTGAGAATCGGGATGTATTCGCCTGGACTAATGAAGATCTACCAGGAGTCCCGAGGGAGTTGGTTGAGCACTCTTTGCATGTGCGCCCTGACGCCAAACCAGTGAAGCAGGCTATGCGCCGTTTCGGAGATGAGAGAAGGAAGGCCATTGGTGACCAGATCACCAAGTTACTGATAAGCAATTTCATCATGGAGGTGCTGCATCCGGATTGGCTAGCCAACCCGGTCATGGTCGAGAAGAAGAAGGAGGATCCCAAGGCTGCCACCGCATGGCGCATGTGCGTCGACTACACCGACTTGAACAAGGCATGCCCCAAGGATCCTTTCCCGCTACCTCGCATCGATCAGGTGATCGATTCCACTGCTGGTTGTGAACTGTTGTCTTTCATAGATGCCTACTCTGGTTTCCACCAGATTGCACTCAACCCTGCTGATCAAATAAAGACTGCTTTCATTACCCCGTACGGGGCTTATTGCTATCGTGTCATGTGTTTTGGCTTGAGGAATGCGGGTGCAACCTATCAGAGATGCATGCAGAAATGCTTGCACGACCAGCTCGGCAAGAATGTGCAGGTGTACGTAGATGACATTGTCATCAAAACGAATAAAACACATACTCTGCTTGCCGACCTGGAGGAAACCTTTGCTAACCTACGCAAGTACAAAATGAAACTGAATCCGAGTAAGTGCACCTTTGGTGTACCGGCTGGAAAGCTACTCGGTTTTCTGGTTTCTAGTCGGGGCATTGAAGCCAATCCTTCTAAGATAAAAGCTATTGAGAGCATGTCTTTACCGAGATCACTGAAAGATGTGCAGAAGTTCACGGGTTGTCTGGCATCTCTGAGCCGTTTTCTGGGCCGAATGGGCGAGAAGGCTCTGCCTCTATATCAGCTGATGAAGAAAAGTGACAAGTTTGTCTGGACTCCGCAAGCGGATGTGGCATTCAATGAGCTGAAAGCAATGCTGGCTAGCGCTCCCGTCTTGGCTAGTCCGCTACCCAAAGAGCCTATGCTGTTGTACATTGCTGCGACTAACCGAGTAGTCAGTGTGGTGATAGTGGTGGAGCGAGAAGAAGAAGGCAAGAGTGTGCAGCGCCCAGTCTATTATCTCAGTGAAGTGCTGTCCAGCTCCAAGCAAAACTATCCGCACTACCAGAAGATGACATATGGTGTGTACCTGGGCGCCAGGAAGCTGAAACATTATTTCCAGGAGCACCCCATCACTGTTGTGAGTTCTGCTCCCATCTCGGATATCATGGGTAACAAGGAGGCGAGTGGCAGAGTAGCCAAGTGGGCGATTGAGCTAGCCGCGTACGCTCCCGCGTATGCGAGAAGAGAAGCAATCAAGTCTCAGGTCCTGGCGGAGTTTCTTGTGTACTGGGCCGAGATGCAGTATGAACCTCCTGCTCCAGTTTCTAACTATTGGAGGATGCATTTCGATGGCTCGAAAGTGAAGGAAGGCCTTGGTGCTGGTGTCGTGCTCACGTCACCCAAGCGAGATCAGCTCAAGTATGTGTTGCAGATTCATTTCAAGGCATCCAACAATGTAGCCGAGTACGAGGCAGTGGTGCATGGTTTGCGAGTAGCAAAGGAGGTTGGTGTGCAGCGCATTATATGCTATGGCGATTCAGATCTGGTGGTACAGCAAGTCTCGGGTACTTGGGATGCTTTGGATGCCAACATGGCATCGTATCGCTTCCTGGTGCAGTCTATGACTGGGTTTTTCGAAGGTTGTGAGTTCCAGCACATTCACCGAGCAGAGAACGAAGCAGCAGACGAGCTATCCAAGTTGGGATCTTCTCGGTAGTCCATCCCGGCAGGGATTGCCTTGGAGCATTTGAGGAAGCCATCCATCAGGCCTTCCCCCAACTCGGAATCCATCTTTGTTCCTTCTCTGCCAAGTGAGGGATCTGATCCTATGGACATTGACTGGGAGAATGCTACAGGAATCCCGGGGACTGCCGTCCTCTACTCGGGGACTGCCACTCTCTACTCGGGGACTGCCACTCCCTACTCGGGGACTGCCACTCCTTACTCGGGGACTGCCACTCCTTACTCGGGGACTGCCACTCCTTACTCGGGGACTGCCACTCCCTACTCGGGGACTGCCACTCTTTACTCGGGGACTGCCATTCCTTACTCGGGGACTGCCGCCCTCAACCCAGAGGCTGTCGCATTCATTGAAGAAGTTCTCGCCAATCGGTCTGGGCTGCAAAGAAGCGCTCCCGCTCCTCCTGTGCAACCGCAAGAGCCCGTCCCAATGGAACTGGACGAACCAGTGTTTCCCATACGGGAGACACCGAGTTGGGCCATGCCCATATTATCCTTTCTAAGGGACGGCACTCTACCTGAAGATGAGGTAACTGCGAGGCAGATTCAGAGAAGATCCAAGGGATACACTATTGTCCGAGATGTGCTGCACAAGAGAAGTGCCACCGGCGTGCTGCAACGCTGTGTGAGCCCAGAAGAGGGAGAAGAAATTCTGGTGGAGATACATCAAGGGGAATGTGGGCATCACGCCTCTTCTCGGGCATTGGTCAAGAAAGCTTTTCGGCATGGCTTCTACTGGCTCACTGCACTGCAGCAAGCTGAAGATATTGTGAGGAAGTGCAATGGCTGCCAGATGTTCGCAAGTAAGATTCACATGCCCGCTTCCGAGTTGAAAACAATTCCTATCACATGGCCATTTGCTGTTTGGTGCTTGGATATGGTTGGCCCCTTCAAGCCGGCTAAAGGCAATATGACACATATCTTGGTCATGGTGGACAAGTTCACCAAGTGGATTGAAGTGAAGCCTATTCGGAAGTGCGATGGGGTCACAGCTGTGAAGTTCGTGAAGGATGTGATCATGAGATATGGCTACCCGCACAGTATCATCACCGACAACGGCACCAACTTTGCAGAGGGGGCAATGGTGCGATTCTGCAGAGATAAGCATATCCGACTAGACATTGCGTCATTCGCGCACCCTGCCTCCAATGGGCAAGTTGAGAGAGCGAATGGAATGGTACTGGCAGGCATTAAGCCAAGGCTGATTGAGCCGTTGCTGAAAACACCTGGGTGTTGGCTAGAAGAGTTGCCAGCGGTGTTGTGGAGTCTGAGGACTACCCCTAACCGGTCAACCGGCTACACGCCATTCTTCTTGGTATACGGGGCTGAGGCCGTGTTGCCAATAGACTTAGAGCATGACTCCCCCCGAGTAGCCCTCTACACTGAGGTGGAGGCGAGAGAAGCTCGAGAAGACGACGTTGACCTGCTTGAAGAAGCAAGAGAGCTGACTCTGTCACGTTCGGCTATCTACCAGCAAAACCTGCGGCGTTATCATAGCCGAAAGGTGAACCCAAGGGTTTTCCGAGAAGGAGACATGGTCCTTAGGCTTGTGCAGCGCACGGCCGGGATGCACAAGTTGTCTCCTCCTTGGGAAGGGCCTTTCATTGTGAGCAAAGCGCTGCACAATGATGCGTACTACCTTGTAGATGTGTGCCCATCGCAGGCGAACAGGGCAGATAAAGCTGGAGAGGAAACCAAGCGCCCCTGGAATGTAGCTCTACTCCCTCGTTTTCATTCGTAAGCAAAGATGTGTATGTACCCTCTTATCCGAGTTGAAATTCTACTCTGCAATCTGAAATTGTTCTCGGGGACTGCCCTCGTCCAAAATTGCTCTAAGTGTTTTTACTCGGCTTGACCCTTTGTCTATTCGGTTGCTCCACTTCAGAACTCATAAGCGCATTAAGTACTATGTTTAAACCTATATGCCAACTCTTCGACTCTGCTGCTGTCCGAAACCCGGCTTCATGGCAAGCAAGAGAACAAGCAAAAGGTCAATGAGCACACGAAAATCGCTAAGGAAGAAAGAGTGCAGGAACCGAGTAGATTGTTTGTTACTTTTGTTCCCTGTTTCGTCTTCTCGGCTAAGTGGTGGGCTGCGTTACCATGATTGTTTCTAGCGGCTAAGTATTTGCAGCCCTACTCCTTGATTCTTGTGACTCGAATACCAAAAAAAAAGCAACAAGTTGCGGGTAGAGCAGAGATGAAAAGGTAGGGTGAATAAGAAATGCTACTCGGGGACTCGCATGGAAACGCAACTCGGCATTGAGCCAGCGTTGCTCAATTTGATTAATTTCGAAATACACAAAGAGGGGATAAAAACTGCGTAGCAAGCGTAAATAAGTCTGATACATATGCTCCCGGCATCCCGGGGATCTAATAAATGTTCAAGTAAAAGGTGTGCAGGTAAAATCATGTGGAGGAGGCAATGTTGTCGGCGCTGGCATTGGCTGCTGCATCTTCTGTGGTGGTCCTGGTTGCCTCTGCCTCCGAGTTGGCGGCGGTTCTCCTTGCGGGTTCTTCGTCGGCGCTGGCATGGGTGGCGGACTCTTCCATCTCGGTGTCACGCTCGGAAGTAGCCGTGGCAACCGAGATGGGCCCTGCAGCAGAACAAGAGCCGGAGGCTTGCCCAGGGGGACGGATCGTGTCGTCAAGAGCGGCTCCTGAAGAGGTGCCGAAATCGAGTGGGGCGGTGTCGATGTGCTCGGCCTCCTCATCGCTACTCGAGACGGCCGTGCCCTTCCCCTTCCCGGCCTTGCTCCTGGGGGAATCGAAGAAACCCGACTCCAGATCAGAGTCTGTCGCCTCATCATCTTCCTCGTCCTCCTCCACCTCGGTGTCGGGCTCGGGGAGGCCGTCGATGTAGATCTCCGTCTCGGCGCACTCCGCCACTTCATACGCGAGCAATTTGCGCGCGGCCACGCAGTCGGGGTCTGTCTCCCACTTGGAGTTGTCGCGCTTCCCGCGGATGAGTTGCATGTTAAGATTTTCGTACCAGGAGGCGATGCAAAGGAGCATCAAGTCCGCGCCTGCCCGAGCTCCAGAAGCACGCCACTTCTTCAACTCGGCCTTCACGTTCTGTAGCTTGAGTGCGAGGCCCCGAATGGTTGTTGGCTCAGGTTCCTCAGGCCAGAAGAGCTTGTGAAGCTCAAAGCCCACGCGTACGAGGTCAGTACCAACGCCGGCTAGGCGCTCGAACTGGCCTCGCATCACCAGCATGCTGTCTTCAATTTCGGCACTGGTGTCCTCTGGCTCGCCATTCGCAGCACGTGCTGCTTGGGCCTTGGCCAGAGCGGGCACACAGGAAGAAATAATGGCAGGAAAGATCTCTGGGAAAACAAGTAAGAAATTCAGAATCAGAGAAGAAAAGAACCGAGTAGAGGAAGAACCGAGAAGAAATTCGACCGAGAAGAGAAAGATGCAGAGAAGAGAAAACTTACTCTTAAGCTCGATGCGCAGCGCCTGCAGCTGGGTCTTCCAGGATTCTTCATTGGATATGTGCTTATCCTGGATCTGGCGCAGAGTATCCATCTGTGTAAAGAGCCCAGCATTGGCCTTTGTCAGTACCTCGCACTCCTGCTTGAGGGTATTGATTCTGGCATTGAAGGTTGTCTCGGCTTGGGCCTTCTCGGCGATTGCTCTGTCCCTCTCGGCGCCAAGAGCGACAGCATCCTGGAGTGCCTTCTGCAGCTGGAGTTGCAGTTCCGCCACCTCTGTGGTGTGGTCCTTCACCAACTCGACAGCCTGGTCGGACAGCTGCTTCTGCACCTCTTCCGGTTTGACGTAGTCTTGATGTTCTTCAACAAACAACTTATGATCTTCTGCGGAGAGACAAGCAAGGTTAGCAGAGAAGCAGAGAAGAAACAGAAACATAATCAAGTCGGGAAGACTGCAACTCACCTTCTAACTTCTTAATGGTGGCCTCGGCATTCTCCACAAAAGCACGGCACTTCTCGTGCTCCTCAGTTAAGGTCTTCAGGTTCTCTGCAGAGTAGGAATGGTTAGCGCAAAAGAAAGCAGAAGCGGGCGTAAACAGAAAACGCAAGAACCGCATGGCTAAAAGCGTACCTTCCACTTCAGACAGCCTCTGAGTGCTGTCTTTCGCATCTTTCTTGGCTGCCTCCGCAGCTGCTTTCTCCCGTTCCAAAGCAGCAATTCGCCTCCTGGCGATAGCATGATTCCAGAGCAGCACGCGGTATAGGTTGGTCCTCTTCAGAACGCTATCCTGAGAAGCGAGGAGAAAACAAGTTAAACGCAGAAGTGAAAGATTCAACCCGAGAAGGCGCCTACTCGGAGAGTATCCCCCTACTCGGCCAGAATCTCGGGGACTGGGTGATGGTAAAGAAGAATGAAGGCAAATAGAAGAGAAGAAAAATTCAACTCGGAGAAGGACAAGTTGAAGCTTACTGCATAGGATTGCTCGATGTCCTCGGCGTTCCTGCGGTGCAGGAACATCTTGGCAGCGAGAGTGGCGGTGTCGGTGGAGACGGTCATGGGCTTGTATCCCAGATCCACTTTGTTCCACTCGACGCGCATATGGTCAATTGCGCCGAGACCAAGGCCGTGCCAGTTGTCCGTGCCGAGAACCTTGCTGTCCCATTTGGCGTCGATATAGCCAATGGTATCCAGCACCTGCTCGAGGCTCTTCGTGGCTATTGTTGGATTTTGGACTCCCCGAGAAGCAATAGTGACGGACTGGTTCTGGTTTGGATCTGGGGGAGGGGAGTTCCTGGCTACGGCCTTTCGTCCCCTCAGAAGGGCAAGCTGCTTGTCCTGGGGAGAGAAGCCAATTGTGTTTTGCTGGCTAACCTGAACCATGTAATCCGGGAAGCAAGGTTGGCCAGCGGCGATGGCGGCGGCAGCGGTCGCAGTGGCAACCGGGCCGGACTCTCGAATCACCAGCGCTCCGCCCAAGGTTGGTGGCAGCATCTGATCTCTGGCCCGTTTCTTCGCCTTCTCTTTTTCGGCTCTCTGCTTCTCGGGATCTTCGAGCTTCTTTCCCTCAGCTCTCGCTTTCGCCTTCTCGGCGGCTTCCTTCTCGGCTGCCTCTTTCTCAGCCTCGGTCTTCTCGGCAGCCTCTTTCTCGGCTTCTGCCTTCTCGACGGTTTCCTTCTCGGCAATCCTCTTCTCGACTGCCTCCTTCAGGGCATCTAGGGCCTGTTGCCTGGCTGGGTTCTGGTTCTGTGGCACTGAGGAGGAAACTGGCGGTGTGGTGCCTTGAACGATTGGAGGCGCCACGGACCCATCGCCTTGCGCAGTATCTGGCTGGTCGCTACTCGGTGTGGCGCCTGACGGCGCGTCGCTCAGTGGGTAGGCGTCCGCCATGGTGGCATCCGTGGTGGTGGCGTCCTCTACTCGCTGCTCGGCAGCGGGATTCACTTGGTCTGCAGCATCTGTGGTGGGCTGCTCTTGCTCAGATTCTGGCCGCTCGTGGGCGGTGTTGTCTTGCATCTCTTGATCTTGGTTCTCCTCGGCATGGCTAGCCGGAGGAGAAGGGGGTCTCTCATGGTGTGCAGCAGTGTCCTGTGCTGCTGACTCTGACTCTGCTCCTTGAGCATCCGTGGTCTGTGCATTGGCAGCAGCAGCATTGGCGGTGTCCTCTTCCTCATCGTCGAGATTGATCAGAGGTACTGGTGGTTTCTTGGCCTGGTCGGGCGCAAGAACGGCATTCGCGTCCATGGGAGGTCTGCCGAGAAAGAAAGAATCAGAAATTAGAAGGAGATTGGGGAAAACAGCACAGCGTGAGAGGAGAGACGACCGAGAAGAAAACTTACGCAGTGGTAGAAGGTAGCTTTCGCCTCGGCTTCTTCGCGACCGCCTTGGTCGGCTTCTTCTTCTCGGCTGGCTTCTTCTTCTTAGCTGGAGGCTCTTGGACGTCACTGCCAGTCCGCTTGCGGGTGTTGGGGGCTGCGACGGATAGAGGTTTGACGACAAGGACCGCATCGTCCTTGCCCTCGTCATCGTCCTCGTCCTCGTTCTCGTCAGCAGCTTCATCTGCGGGTTCAAAAAGAGAAAGGAAGAAAATTAGGAACAGCAAGCAAGGGATTGACGCTTCTCGCGAGCAAGCAAAGTGAGTACGTTATTACCTTCGAATTCGTCTTCAGACCAATCGCGAAGAGACGGTTCGGCCTCGCGTTTCTCCGTCGTTGGGGAGCGAGGGAGATTGATCTGATCCGCGGCATCGAAGGAGGGCACATCGTCCTCCTCGCGATCGGCAGAGAAGTTGCCATCAAAGCGCTCGCAGCTTTCAATTTTCTGGCGAGTAAGGATCTGAAAAACAGAGAGGGGTTACAAATTAGCCGAGTATCAGGAAGGAATCCTACTCGGATAGGCGTGCAGACACCAAGCACATTAAGCCTAGGCAGCTCACTAATTGCTTCTACCCGACAAGGCGTGCAAGCACTAAAGCACATTACGCCTAGGCGATTCGGCTAAGTATCCTACTCGGTGCAGAAGGCAATTGCTACTCGCGGCAAGAAGAAGATTCATCTACTCGGAAAGCATATGCAGAAACAGAGTAAGGAGGACGTACCCGCTCAATCGGCTTCGTGCGGCTATACGGGACGAACCCGTACTGCCAATTGTCGCTGAGGCCTGTCATCAAGATGGCCCTTGCGTGCCCGGGAACATCAATGTTGTCGATCTCGATGGTTGTCGTCCTGGTGCAGTCGTGGGGGCCTCCCATGTAGCACATGAGATGGCAGCGCTCCTGCAGAGGCAGCACTCGGCGCTGGATCCAGCAAGCCACCGGATCATCATTCTTGAGGCCTTGCTCTATCAGCCAGCCAAGCCTCTTCTCTATCTCGATGGCGTTATCGTCATTGGCGGGCTTCTCCTTCCAGTTCTTCCCGGTGGGAGCACGGAGGCTCCAGGCGGGAAGGTTGATCCTGTCATTTACCTGGGCTCCTTCGCTGGCGGGGATGTTCTTGACGTAGAAGAACGTCTTCTGCCACAGTCGGACGGAGTCCAGCCCCTTGACACGGGGATGGTTCGTCATGGACCGCTGCACCATCATGGCGCAGCCGGTGTCGGTGGCGCGGCCGACGCCCGCGGTGTCCTTCTTCCCGGTGGTCTGCTGGCGGAGGTGGAAGTACCTCAACCAGGTATCCGTCGTCGGGTGGATGCCGAGGAAGGCCTCGCACACCACGGCGTGGTAGGCGAGGAAGACGACGGCGTTCGGCGGCAGATGATGCATCTGAAGGCCGAAGTGGTCAAGAAACTTACGGAGGAACTCGGAGGCCGGCAGTCCGAAGCCGCGCTCGAAGTGCGACATGAACACGACGCGCTCACCCTCCCGCGGGGTTGGCACGACTTCATCGTCAGGCGCCCGGCACTCCACGCCGGGAGGAACTCGCCTGGTATTCACGAGCCAGGCGAAATCTTCACTGGTGACGATTGAGCCCGCCCAGCCGGCTTTAGCCATCGTTGCAAGTAGGAGGAGTGGAAGAAATTGGACGGAGTTGGTTGGGCGAATTGAGTCCACGGCGGCGCGAAAGCTTGCGCGGCGGCGGAGAGCTCGGTGGCGGAGGAAAGCAGAGGACGAAAGAGGAATAGTGCAAGGGAAGGGGAAAAGGAAGTTACCGGCGGGGGTATTTATACCCTCTCCGCGGGTTTACCGTTACCATCGGCGTAGTGGGATCAATCGTGGCCATGAAGGCTGTGTGGTGGGGCCTGTGGCCGGATAGAAACGCACGCAAGCGCGGAACGCGCGCGTAACGGCCACAGTGGATCCCACGGCCGAATCGTGGCCTATTATTACGATTGATGGGACATAACGAGCCGGTGGGCCCACTACCTGGAAACTGGGCGCGTGGCACGATGTGTCGTGGGCAGCGAAACGACAGGGTCGTGGATGCTTGACACGCGTCCGGCTGCGGCACGGACGGCTGGATGGTGCTCTGCGCCGCAACGGCTCAATTCAAGAAAATTCTCTAAGTCTTTTTACTCGGTTACAGAGTAGAAAGCAAGTGCTACTCGGAAGACAAGAGACAGAAGATACTTGTCAGAGTGCTACTCGGAGGCCGTTTACTCGGCATCTTGAGGTTCAAGGGCTATGAGGCAAAGATTGATTTTAAGCTGGCAGAGCCTAGTGAACGAGTTCGCAAGACTCAACCAGCTTCGGGGACTGCTGTCGGGGGGTTACCCCCGAGTAGGGTAAAGGCAAAGGGTAAAGGCGCCTTACAGAAGAGAGGTTTGGACGAGTAGCCGACTACCTGGTACTCGCTACCCGGTCGACTGCTACTCGGTCTCACCTCAAGATGACCAGGAGGAAGAATCATTCAAGTTCTCTACGTTCGAGTAGAAGAGTTGGCCCGAGTACAATTGGCGGGAACAATTGGCGGGAACCTACTCGGGCCAGAAAGTCAAAGGAGCCGTTCTGACACAGGATCCCGCGTATCCTGGGTCCGTACTTGGCAGCATTCGAACTACTGTTCATCTGGGACCGGCCTGCCTGACAGTGACAGCATGGAAGCAGGCCGTGGCAGGATAAGGGGGGCCTACTCTGTGCTTAGGTACAGTGATACCAGTCTGTCCCCTAGTTTTGCCCAACGACTTTCCAGATGAAGCCAAGGTTAGGAACCAAAGCTGTCAGCGGGAACCCGGAAGAAGGACGATGTGCACACTATGTCGACACTTGTCCATGTTTGGACGTTTTCGGCTGGGCATCATGTATATAAGGTGCCCCGCCGCCTCCTGCGAGAGGTACGGGACACTGGATCGCGCATAAACCCTAGAAACCCTAAGTTCTTGACCTAGCCCTACTCGGAGAGAGGAGAGTGGCTACTCGGTAACGATACCCTTTGTACTGTGGCTACTCGGAGAAACATCATAATACATACAGAGAGGCAGGAGTAGGGGTTTTACCTCCTCACGAGGGCCCTGAACCTGGGTAGATCGTGTTGTTAGCAGTGTGTTGTTCTTACCTCACGCGGCTACTCGTCGCGTGATCCCTCCCCGGACACCTCCAGCGTCCTTCGTCCCCACATCTTTAGCCATCCCATGGCATCTGCCGTGACACCACCACGACAAGAAGGCCCACGTGAAGCCCACCCGCACTAAACTTGCGGGTTAAGCTAGGAAACATGTAACCGACCTAGCTAGGGTTCGAGTCCTCTCCGGGTAGAACTCGAGACCTGGCCGCCTATATAAGGCCAGGAGAGCCCCCGAGAGAGGACCAAGCAATACCGCACGACCAAAAGCCTTGAACTCGAGACCTACTCTCGATTCGAGCATCACCTTTGTAACCGATCTAATCATCAATACAGATCGACAAGAGGCAGGAGTAAGGGTTTTACCTCTACGAGGGCTCTGAACCTGGGTAAATCTCGCCCCCTGTCTAGCCAACGATTCCACCAGCGCTCATGGGTTCTCCTAATCGAAACCCGATAGGTTCACCGAAGGGATTTGTTGAGTCAGGGATTCGACACCGCTGCTGATGCACGCATGCACAATGAAAATGCTGGTGCAGCGCAACAGCACACACATTGGCGTTGCACGGCCGTGGAGACAACATCGTCGCTGGAGGGGCGCGGGGCGTGCCTGACTCTTCTGGCATGAATCAACGCCGGCGACCTCCTGTGACTGGGATGCGTCTGCTTGGTGTAAGCCGATGGCGGAAAGTGGCGCTCCTCCCCCGTGGTCACCGCGGCATCACCAGAGGGGCGGGAGGCGTGGCTGACCCTTCCAGCACGACTCGACGCCGACGACCTCCTGTGCGCGAGAGAAGGCCCATGACGAAGAGGAGGCGATTCGTTTATCCAATGAACAATTGAGTGCCTACTTCATCTATGTAGAATTGCATATGTAAGTTTTATTCAGTATTGTTTCTCTGTCTTATATTTTGTGTGCTTCGTTGTGGTTTGCGAATAAAGCATATCTTATAATCCTATGTCATATGGATTACACACCACTTGTGCTATCTTTTTCGCAGATTCTATCCGTTTTTTATTTGGTCTCAGAATGAATAATGCTTCTGCAATACCCATATAAGTTTGGTTCGTTCTCCACAGTTTACAGGATGTAGGTTTCTTATTGGAGGTACAAGTACAATGATTCTATTATAGTCCATTATTTATGGAATATTACACTTTCTGATCGTATAGTTTGGCTAGCGAGTTACCTGATTTATCATGTTTTTTCATGGAAATCAAGCAACCATGTTGTGCCAATCTGCAGCCAGAGACTATGTTTCTTATTACCAGAGAAAGAGGTTAGTTAACTTATACAAAGCATCCAAAAATAGGAATGTGTTCGCTTGGTTTGGTTTGATTTGCTTTTTTCATGAGCTTGGTTTAGTTTGGTTTGTTTTTTCATCTAAATGCGACTTTTTTGTGTTGTTGAACTGTTGATACCGTTGTCGGAAGTACTAAAATTTCTGGCTTTTCATACAGTTGCAAAACTTGTACATGACTGGGCTTCACTGAACATTACTATGGAGATTTAAGTCTTGCCATAGAGGCCTCCCGATGGGGTCACTAAAATTGATCTTAACAAGACATACTCCGGCGTCTGGGGAATGTAGCTCAGACTTCTATCGAGTTTTATAATCAGACAACAGCCTGGCTAATGAATTTGTATGAAAACAAATCCGTGTGGTCGGTCAATATATGAAGCTATTTAGTTAGCTGCTTGCTTCTCTCCCTAGCTGATCGAATTGGACCTATTTTAGTTGGTTAGACAACTAGCTGAATTGAGATGTTGATTAGACTAGTATGCTTCCGCCAATTTAATTATGTTCTAAGTAGCTAAATATGCTTCGGGCTGCATGCAAAGGAACAAATAGGCTGAATAGAGGCATGGGAAGTCTCCAACAGAAATACATAAATGGAGTAAAGCTGACGGGCTGTTTAACTAAATCATCGCCCTGTTTTCAGCCTCCATGTGGGAATTACTGAGAGTAACAGCCAGAGAAGTGTGAGGGAAATCTTGCGTAGACAACTCATTGTATAAACCTCCGCCGTTTGTGCTTCCGGTATATGTTAACCATCTGATTTTGCTGGTGAAATTTTTTATCCACCCTTGGTGCGATGAAAACGCCGTCAAAAGCGCGCTGCGAATTCCAATCCGGAAGGTATCTTTGAGCAAGTAATGGGTTTGGCCCCAGTTGTCCTTTGCCATCTTGCATTCATTCCGCTCTCTTTTCTTCTCAATTGACACGATGTCATGGCTTCAGTTTACCGAAAACACATATTGCTGGAGTTAACTTCGTGATTCACGTCGGTATCCAGGTATGCGCTTTTCCCACTCCTATAGTTTTTGCTGCCAAACATAAGCGTAGCTAGATGTCATGACGGCTTTATTTTCTATTTATTTTGCTTATATGTGGTTTACCTTAGAAAATACCTCCTGCTTTATATTGTTTATGTCGAGACATCGTAATAGTTTTCATAGACGGGGGTGCCATGAGACTACGGTAGAGACGTGGGGTAACGGGATCGCGTGGTGGACAATGACACAGGATTTACCCAGGTTCGGTACGTCGTGATAGTACGACGTTCCTACTCCTGCAATCTCACTAATCAGGACTAAAGCCTGTGTATACAATTACAATGTGAGGTTTAGATCTAGCTATTCGCTGAGGATCAACTTCCCGGCGAGTTAGCCTATAGCTTCTTCTCTGGTTATCTCATCTCCCGTCCGGCTTTATATAATAGCCGGATTAGGGCTTACAGAATAGGAAACCTAGAAGACTACGGTAACTATAACTTGGAAAGTAAGGAATCTGTCTTCTCCTCCAAGCCAGATCACGTGGGCCGTGATCCGGGTCCTTCTAGAATCCGGCTTCTGTGCGTCAGGTTACTGGGCCGCCCAATGGACCATAGCCCACTACCACTTGGGCCACCCTGGTAATCCGGCACTTATGACTACCATCTGATATACCCCTATTCGGTATATATCCGACAGTAGCCCCCAAGAAGGATTAAAACTCTGATTTGCCATCTTTCGCCAAATGTACTTTGTCCGAGAAATATCGATCAGCAGTCTTGATTCTTCTTATTCTTCTTTGAAAATAGATGATAACGTGAAACTCGGAATCCTAAAAATCCGGCTTTTCTCTCACGATTCTTCGCGGAGAAGGAACTTCCTACGTCAGTGCTTTAATCATGCTGACGTAAGGGACGTTTGGGTTTCACGCGGGAAACCCAGTAACGTATCTCTGACAGATTCTCACGGGAAACGAGGAGATAGCCATCATTACCCTGTCGTTTCATTTCCCGGATTTTCCGGCGAGTGACACGCGTTGATCATCGAACGGTCAAAATAGCCGTTGGCACGTATCTTGACGGATTTCCGGCTATAAGTAGCCTCCTTCGTCCTCACAGAAAACCTTCCGCACTCGCTTTCCACGCCATTACTGCGCCCAAGCTCTCGAGCGAAGAACCACCTCCGAGCGCACTCCGCGCCCAGAACGTCACCGGAGACGAACCGCGCCGCCACCCAATGGCATCTTCGCCATCCTCTCCCGTTCAATCCGCCGCGCACACTATCGAGGAGATCATCAACGACCTAGATCCAAGGCTGGGTTCCCCGACGCGCGCCGGCGACGAGCCGGAGAAGACCGCGGATTCCGCGGCGGACAGAGGTAATCCTTCCGACGTCGCGGATCTTGCGGGTTCAAGCTCCGCGCCCACTCCGCCGTTTGCTCCCGAGACGGCGGAGCAGAATATCACGCTTCTCGGCGACGAGCTCGCCGCTGCAGAAGCCACCGCGTCGGCCGCCGCCGGAGCGGACGAAGAACTGGAGACCGCCGGTAACTGGATTGCCTGCAGCATTCCGCCAGCCCTCCTTCCAAACCTGGAAAAGGAGGGGTTGATTCTAAAGGGGAAATGGAGGCTCCCAGAGGACGAGAACGAACCCATACCGAACGACGGCGAACGGGTTCTCCTCTCCTCCCATCTCCTAAGAGGTATGGGATTGCCACCTTCTGCCTTTTTTCTCCAAGTTCTCTCCCACTATAACATCCAGCCTCATAACCTGCCACCCAACTTCATTCTTTGTATGGCCGGGTTCCAGGCTCTCTTCGAGGGTTTCTTAGGCATAGAACCTAGGTTAGACTTCTGAATGTATTGTTTCGGGGTTAAGCGGAACTCTTCGGAGGGCGCACTCCCGACTTGCGGAACCATCTCATTTACTCTTAGGAGATTTAGGGAAGATTGGTTCCCCAAGATCAAAACATCGGAATCCGTCAAATTTTGGACGGGTTCCTTCTTCTATCATCCCGATGTGCCTTTCCCGAAAGAGGCCATCGGGGTTCCACCTTTCTCAAACACTGCTGCTGTTCCCCAAGAAAATTAGGGAACAAAGGCCGTCCAAGTTCTGCCGCCTGATCTTCTAAGGATCAAGCGGCGCATCGCCAAGCTTACTTCCTCTGATCCGCCTCTAACCGGCATGGACACAGTCCTTTGCTGGTTGGATAGGCGGATCCAGCCGTTGGCTAACCACGGTGGCCGCCTTCTTTGCGGCTACACGGGTGCCAAGGACGAAATGCGGACAACCAGCAAAGCCTGGCCCGCGAGGGATCTTCGACGGCGCCTGAACCAGTTGGTCGCATCACGCGACCAATACGAAGCGAGTCGGCCAATGTATACGGCCGACAATCCGACTCCCAAGGTATTACTTCGCCATTTGGGTTTTCCATATTCTCGGATTTCTTGCCTCTAATCCTGGCTTTTCTTTTCGACAGATCACCGAGCTTCCCGAATCGGAGCTTGCCTCCGAGGCTGAAATGGAGGCGTTGCGCACCACCTTTGCAGGTGGGCGAAAGCGCAAGAAGATTTCTTCCTCTGAGGAAATTATCGACCTTGACGGGGTTCCCGTCGCCACCTCCAGGTTAGTTCGTCCGGGTAATTTTGCTTTTATCGAAGTTTTTCTTTCGTCTTCGGAATTTTAACTTTTTCTGGGTTTTTGGTTTTTAGCCTACCTCCCTCCAACTTAAAGCCGAAGAAGCTGAAGAAACACAAAATTGTGTCCAGCCGAGGCGCTCAACCTTCTTCCGTCATCGCTCCGGACACATCGTCCTCGATGGCGGAAGAGCATGCTACAGCCCCCACCACCGAGCCGCTGGAGCCTAGCCAGCCCGTTGTGTCGAACACGGACACGAGGGAAAGGGCGGTTCCAGAGGTGGGAAAATCTTCTCGGACATTTGATGAGGAGATTCCCACCTTCGACAAGGACTTCAAGATCATCAATGACGGCCTAAGCGCAGCCGGAACTCTTTTTGCGGAATACGCAAAAGAGTTCAATAAAAACTTGGCGGGTTTGCAACGAATGAGCCAGGTATGTAACTCTAGCCCCCAAGCATTAAACAAAATGTATGCTTTTTTTCCTTGATGCTTTGTATACATTCTTTTCCTTGCCATGTTCCAGCAAACCGTTGAAGCCATTAACATGGAAGTTTTCAACAAACTCTCCATCAAGAATAAAGAAGTTAGAAATCTTCTTTCTATTCTTGAGGAGAGAGAGGCGGAGCTGGCATCGTCTCAGCTGGCGTTGTCGGAAACAACAGGTAAACGTTTTTCCTCTGAAGTTTTCGATTCAACCTTTTGTCTAAGTACTTATTCCGGAAGTTTTCTAAACTCGGAATTTTCCTTGCTTTCCAGCTGCTTTGGCTAAGGCCAAGCAAATAGCTGAAGACACCGGCAATGCCGAGTTTCTCCGAAAGGAGAATTTGGACCTTCACAAGGATCTTGTGAAGGCTCAAAAAGATCTGGAAGCCAGCAATCTGGCCCTTGGAATTTATCAATCCAAGGCTTACGCACAGGCGGAGAAGGACAAGTCCACCATTCAGGACTTGGAAGCTGCTCGGAACCTGCGCCTGGAGGAAGGCTCCGAAATTGACAAACTTTTCGGTAAGTTTTTTCTGCATTTACCATTTTTCTAAGTCTTGCTGTGTTTCTATGCTTTTTTACTTAACCTTCTTGGTTGTTTTTGCTGAAAAACAGGAGATAGCCCAGATCTTTCTCGGATTGATAGAATCCGAGCCTTTGGGAAGACCTGGACTTCGATCAGAGTTGCTTGCATGCAGCTGGTCAACAAGGTCCTTCCCTCAAGGACTGGGGAGTTCTCGGAAGTTGAAAAACTTCCGGGTGCCATCATGGAGGTGGCGGAGTCCAGAGAATCCATCCTCCGCTCCGCTGCACGGGGTGGTGCACGCATGTCACTCGGCCTTATGCGTATGCACTACCCTGGTGCAAAGTCTTGGCGCGTGGCGTCCGGTATGCCCCAAGGATACACGGAAACTCAGCGGAACACAATTTTTAATGAAATCAAAGGCCACGCCACCAAGATCGCCTCCATGGTGAATATTTCCATCACCTATCCGGAAGAGGAGATCCCCGAAGCCTCCGAAGATGATAGCAGCGAAGAAGAATCGGATGCTTGAGGGGCTGCATTGAACCTGGATGGTGAAAGTAGACAATAGGAGCATTACTGCACTTTTACAATATAATTCATATTGTAATGCTTCTATTCCTTTTGTATAAATAAAAACCCCTGCCTTTTGCAGTCTTAATTATGAAATTCTTTGCAAGGTTTTTGGATTTTACTATTCCTTCATCTTCTAAGTTCTCTGGCGTATATGTTTTAACTGTCCTTAGTGTTTGAAATGGCTCAGTAGCATTATGAATCTTCATGCCGAGTAACTGGGTATAACCAATCAGTTTAAACTCGGAAACATGGATCATACTAAAGGCATTTTTACTAACTAGCTCGAGTGACCCAACACATAAGCAATCAGATAATGCTTAGAGAAAAGTAAGGAATTTTTTGAATGAAACATGGGCACGCAGGCACAATCCAAGTTTCCTTTAGCCGCTAGTAGGCTGAAATCATTCAGTTTTTAAACGCCGAGCACGCAGGCACAATTCGGGTTAACATTGAGTACTTTGTAAGATCATTGGGAAATAGATAAGGTGGAATCATGCTTTGTACTATAATGAAGTTGTAAAAACATGGATATCAGAATTCCGACAACTTTATTTCATGATCTCAAAAGATGTTTACATAGAAATTGAACTAAGTATAGAAGGGACGTAACTGCTGGATACTCCAAGGCTTCTTTGTCTCTCCTAGCTCAACATCTATCTTTCTCTTTCTTTTGCGATTCAGCTTCTCGGGATCGTCTTCTGTATCTCGAATGTCGACAAGATAATATGATCCATTCTTCATAGCTTTACTTATGACAAATGGTCCTTCCCAAACTGGGGCCAATTTGTGCTTCCTTTGCTGCACCAGCCTTAGCACTAGGTCACCTTCTTTAAAAGAACGATGCCTGATTTTCCGACTATGGTAACGTCGTAAACCTTGCTGGTAAATGGCGGACCTTTGAAGCACAAGCTCTCGTTCCTCTTCTAAGAGATCGATGGCATCCTGTCGTGCTTCTTCAGCATCTGAGTCATCGAAATCTTGCACTCTTGGGCTGTCATGGATCATGTCCGTTGGAAGAATAGCTTCCGCCCCATAAACTAGGAAAAACGGGGTTTGCCCAGTTGACCTGTTTGGCGTCGTTCGAATACTCCAAAGCACGGAAGGTAACTCTTCTACCCATGATCCAGCTGCTCTATGAAGAGGAGATTCGAGTCTTGGGCGTATTCCTTGCAGGATTGAGCTATTCATTCTCTCAATCTGTCCATTGGATTGCGGGTGTGCCACAGATGCAAGATCTAGGCGAATTCCCGTTTGTTGGCAACATTTTGCCAACTCCCCAATGGAGAAATTTGTCCCGTTGTCAGTTATTATGCTGTGTGGAACGCCGTATCTCATTACTAAGTCAATGATGAAATTTCTGGCAGTTGCACCATCCAGCTTTTTGATGGGTTTGGCCTCCACCCATTTGGTATACTTATCCACGGCTACGAGTAGATGTGTAAGTCCGCCTCTTGCAGTTTTGAACGGTCCCATCATATCTAGCCCCCAGACCGCAAACGGCCATGTAATGGGGATAGTTTTGAGTGCTTGGGCCGGCAATCTAGTCTGCTTGGCGTAATATTGACACCCTGCACATGTATTAACTATGTGCTCAGCATCTGTCTTGGCTGTTAGCCAGAAAAACCCAGCGCGGAATGCTTTTTTAACTATGCTTTTTGATTGAGCATAATGTCCGCAATCTCCAGCGTGGATTTCTTCCAGTATTTCTCGTCCTTCTTCTGGTGAGATACACCGCTGAAAAATTCCGGAAGTACTGCGTTTATACATGCAATTGTCAATTACCTCGTATCCTTTGCATCGACGCTGTATTTGTCTTTGCAAGACTTCGTCGGCTCCTTCCGGGTACTTCTGATTGACTAAGAAGTTTAAATACGGAATTGTCCAGTCCGGTTTGACGAGCATAACTTCAATTGATTCGGAGGCCAGAGGATAATCAACATCTCCACCTTTTATGGATGGCTCGTGGAAATGCTGAACGAATACACCTGGTGGTAAGGTTTTTACCCTTTCTGATCCCATGCGGGCTAACACATCCGCGTTCCAGTTTTCCTCCCTTTTGATGTGGAGTACCTCGAATCCAAAGAAACAGATGGCGAACTCGTCCACCGTTCTCCGGTATTCGGCCATTATAGGGTTTTTTGCGTCCCAGGTTTGGTTAAGCTGATGCTGTACCAAATCCGAGTCGCCATAGCACAAGATGCGCTTTACTCCTATTTCCTTTGCAATATGCAAGCCATGAAGCAGAGCTTCGTATTCTGCCACGTTATTACTAGCGTTGAAGTGTATTTGCAATACGTATTCCATTGTGTCTCCCTTAGGAGATTTTAAGATTACACCAGCTCCAGCGCCCTCCTTCATCTTGGATCCGTCAAAGTGCATGATCCAGTATTCGGACTCCGGCATTGGTGTTTTCTCTATTGCTTCCGTCCAGTCGGCGACAAAATCTGCCAAAACCTGGGATTTTATTGCCGTCCTTGGCTGATACTTAATGTCGAAGGCTGCTAGCTCGATACCCCATTTGGCTACTCGGCCAGTTGCCTTCGCATTATTTATTATATCCCCTAGTGGTGCTTTACATACCACTGTTATGGAATGCCCTTGGAAGTAATGGCGCAGTTTTCTAGATGCGAAAAATACACCATATGCCACTTTCTGATAGTGTGGGTACCTTTGTTTGGACTCAGAGAAAACTTCACTTATGTAATATACCGGATGCTGGTCTGGTATGCTTTGTTCGTCCTTCTTCCGTTCCACAACGATTACCGCACTAATAACCCGGTTAGTAGCCGTAAGGTATAGTAACATGGGTTCTTCATCTTTTGGGGATGCCAAAATCGGAGCTTTCATCAAAGTTTCCTTTAACTGGGTTAACGCTGCATCTGCCTCCTCTGTCCACTCGAACTTGTCGGATTTTTTCAGCAACTTGTAGAGTGGTAAGGCTTTATCCCCCAGCCGACTAATAAATCTGCTGACGGCAGCGGCGGAACCTGTCAATCTTTGGACATCTTTCACACACGTAGGTTTCGAGATGTTCAAGATGGCTTTGATCTTTTCCGGGTTAACTTCTATTCCTCTGTGAGAAACAATGAAACCCAGAAGTTTTCCTGAGGGAACCCCGAATACACACTTTGATGGATTTAATTTCATCTTGTAAGTGCGCAAGTTTTTGAAAGTTTCTCGCAAATCCTCAAGGAGTGTATCTTTTTCCTTGGTTACGACAGCAATATCGTCCACGTAAACATGGACGTTTTTGCCAATCTGACTATGCAAACAACGTTGCATGCAACGTTGGTAGGTTGCACCTGCGTTCTTCAGGCCAAATGGCATGGTTACATAATAGTACGTCCCGTATGGGGTTATGAAAGAGGTCTTAATTTGATCTTCCTTTTTCATGCGTATTTGGTGGTACCCGGAGTATGCATCCAAAAAGCATAAAAGCTCAGAGCCTGCAGTGGCATCTATTATTTGATCGATTCGCGGTAACGCGAACCTATCTTTCGGACACAATTTGCTCAAGCATGTGTAATCTATACACATTCTAAGAGCAGTAGTGTCTTTCTTTGGTACTAATACCGAATTTGCAGACCATTCAGTGTGGATTACTTCCTGGATGAAATCTGCTGCTAAAAGCCGGATAATTTTCTTGCCAATAGCCTTCCGTCTTCTTCCGTCAAATCGACGGAGACCTTGTTTGACGGGTTTTGAGCCTGGAATCACCTTGAGTTGGTGCTCAGCAAGTTCCCTGGGTACGCCTGGCATGTCCGCTGGACACCAGGAGAAAATATCCCAGTTCTCACGGAGGAACTTGATGAGCTTGCCTTCCTATTTGTCGGTCATCCTGGTCCCTACGACGACGAACTTTGTCGGATCTTTGGGATCTAGGATTATCTGTCTTGTATTCTCGGACGCCTTGAAGCTGTCTGCTGGCTTCCGGGTTTCTTTTCCTGCCGGCATTTCTGTCGGCGATACCTCCTTGGCCAGCTCCTTCAATTCTTCCTTTGCTATGACTCTCTGAGCGCAAAGGGTGTTTTCTTTTTCCAGCTCGTTTGCCAGCTTGAAGTCACTAGCTATGGTGATTACTCCTCCTTTGGGTCCTGGCATCTTCAGCTTGTTATAGATATAACAGGATCTTGCCATGAATTTGGCGAAAGCTGGACGTTCGAGTATTGCGTGATACACGCTTTCGAACGACACTACTTCGAAGGATATTTTTTCCTGACGGAAATGATCTTTATCTCCGAAAGTGACATCTAGGGAAATTTCTCCTAGGGATCGTGCTTGTCTGCCAGGAACAATGCCATGGAAGCGTATGTTGCTGTAATTGAGCTGGGACTCGGAAATCTTCAGATGCTTCAGCGTATCCAGGTACATTATGTTAATGCTGGATCCTCCGTCCATCAGCACTCTTTTCAACCTAGTGTTCTGGACAATAGGGCTTACAACAAGAGCTTGTGTGCCGGGTTTAGGGATATTTCCGGGATGATCAGACTGATCCCAGGAAATTGGTGTATTGGAATACTTCAAGAATTTCGGTGTTGCCGGGACAACCGCGTTTATTTCTCGAAGCGTTCTTTTGGCCACCTTTGTTGATGGAGTTGCTAAGAATGTTAGCATTGCTTCTCCATCAACTCTCGGAAATTTGGGTTCGCCCTTTCGTTGTTGTTCCTGGATTTTTTCATCAGTGTCCGATTCACTGTCTTCTTTGTCAGCTTCTGGCTTTTGTTTGGGGAATTTCCTTTTTGAACTCTTCCCTTTATTTCCGGATCCTGCACTGCCTTTCATGTGCTTATTCAGCCGGCATTGCGCGTTTGTATGGGTGGGCTTCCCAAATTGTGAATGGTGGACGCAGGGTTCCGACTTAATCCTTTCCCACTCTTCTGGAGTGTAGTTATTTGGATCTGTACTGCGTCCTTTCCACTTATTCCCTTTTTCACTTCCAAAGGCTATGTTGACCTCTTTGGGTTTTGTCGTTGTTTCTGGGGTTCCTTTTTTGTCAGAGCGAGGAGTTTTCTTGGCAAGTATCAGTGCGTCGATATTTCCTCCTCTTGCTCTGATGTCGTCTTCGACTGCAGCCTGTTCGTTGGCGGTTGTAAGCATAGATCCGAGATCTTTGTGCTGTTTGGAACCAACCATGAACGGTACAAGTCCGGGTTTTAGGCCATTGACGAAAGCATGCATTGCTTGTACGTCAGTTACTCCAGAGCAACTATTCTTCATTGTCGTCCATCTGGAGATGAAATCCACGTATGGTTCATCCTCAAATTGGGTGCAACGGTTCAGCTGGTTGATGCTGTTCGGGCGTTTGTACGTTCCCCGGAAGTGTTGAGTGAATACTCGAGCCATATCATCCCAGCTGTCGACTGTTCTTGATGGTAATCCATTGATCCAATCTCTAGCTCCGTCCAGTAACATTAGGGGAAGAAACTTGACAGCTTCCAGGTCTGTCCCATTGTTGATCTAGACGGCTGTATAGTAGTCTGAGAGCCAGGTATCTGGGTTTGTGCTGCCGGTGTATTTCTGGTACGTTGGACCGACCTTGGCAAAGCCAGAATGCAGGGTTATCCTTCGGATCCTGTCAGTGAAACACTTAGGTCCAAAGTATAGATCATGCTTTTCCGCTCTATCAATGTGTGCGGAATATCTTCCGGCTGAATGGACAGAAGGGGATCTACTCCTTTCTTTTCCATTGTTGCGCGGGCGCGCTTTTCCGGGATCATTTCTGTTTCTTCCGAGATCATGTCCTTTGGGGTGAGGCGGAGTTCTACTCCTATGCCTTTCTTTATTTTTAGGAGGTGTCCGAGATCTCTCACGCCTGTGAGGCAAATCATGTCTTCCAGCTTTCTCAGCTGGGTTTCTCGGAGGGGCTTTGCCGTCATTCCGGTGTTTGTCTTCCCGATCGTGGGGTTTGTGTCCATCTTTCGGGAGATGGGATCCGGTTCTAGACGCTTCATCCCTATTGTCGGGAGTTTTCTTGTCTTTTCTCGGATCCGCTTCCTTATCCTTTGAATTATCTGAGTCTCCAGGTTCTTCCGGTCCAGGTGCTCCAGCGGCGCAAGTAGCTGTTTTGCATAGGGAGGAGTTATCATGCAGCCTCCCTGATCTCTCTTGGCCCCGCTGCTGTTGTTGCAATGCTTTTCCTATGAAAGCATACACCCCTTGAAGTTTTTCACCGTTGGAGTACATGTCATTGTTGAGGATGGCGAACGCTGCTTCCGCGTTTTCTGCTGCGGTTTTGTATATTGGTTCGCCTCTGGCATCTTTGTCGTTTACCTGCTTTTTCCAAGATGGGTTATGGAACCTTTCTTTTGGCGGCAGTACTTCCGGTGTTACGATTCCGGGTAACCTTGTAGGTTTTAAGGCAGATCTATTCTTTCTCTCGTACTCCTCTATTTCTTCCTTCATGATTTTGATGTCATCCTGGGTTTTTTGGAGGTGTTCACGAGATCTGAGTAGATGTTGCTGCTGTCGTTGGAGAGCTCGTCTCCTGGCTTCCAACATCTCAGGGGATTCGTTTGGTCCCACTAGTTTTGTAACAGTTCCTGTTCTTCCTGTACCGTCATTGGCGGAGCAAGGATTTCCTTGGTTTTCTTCTCCGCGGGCTTTGTTCCGCTAGCATCTCCTACTTCCAGGTTTTCATCAGCTAGATCGGCTGATTTTTTCTTCCGGATCTCGGATTGGAGTTTCTCAGCAGCACGGTGCTTTTTCTTGGAAGAGGGAGGCTTTTTGACAGGCTCATCTTCTGTCAATTCCTTGACATTGGGAAATACCGGAGAAGTTTCTCCGTCTTCTCTCTCTTCCTCTGGCGGAGGAGTTTTAGGGCTTTCCTGGCTCTCGGCATCCGCGGTTTCAGCTGGTTTTGCCATCAGCACCTCATGGAATCCCTCTTGAAGAGATTTTACCTTTCTTTCGAAGGTATCCTCATCCTCATCTTCGGAATCGAAATCATCCGATCCGGTTTCCGACTCTAATCTCGCCTCTATGGCGGCTAGCACTGAATCGGCTTCCGAGTTCATCGTCATGTTGACGGATGTCGGATCTTCCACTTCTGTGATGGGTGTGTTGTTATCTGCCTCTTGCACGGGATTTCCGTCATCCGTGTTTTCGGCGACTTCAGATTGCACCATGCCGATAAAGTGTGTATCACTTTTTTGTCGGCGATCTGAGCAAAATCCGGTATCATAGTTATCTTCGACTGGGTATAGGGCGGGTGGGAAATATTTGCTTCCACCGCAAAACCCCATTGCCTCTGCAGTTAGTCCGATAAAGATATTAGCAGATCCGATCGGTAACACGCAGGCACTTACCAGGTGATTTTGCGCCGGTATGTAGAATCCGTTGTCGAGGAAGCGTCCGACGTCGTCGTCGAACTCCAGGCTTCCGACAGTTATTGATCTGCCGATTCCACCGAGTATCCCAGATCGGAACTTCACGCCTGACGTCGTTTGCCCCACGGTGGGCGCCAACTGTCGAGACATCGTAGTAGTTTTCATAGACGGGGGTGCCATGAGACTACGATAGAGACGTGGGGTAACGGGATCGCGTGGTGGACAATGACACAAGATTTACCCAGGTTCGGTACGTCGCGACAGTACGACGTTCCTACTCCTGCAATCTCACTAATCAGGGCTAAAGCCTCTGTATAGAATTACAATGTGGGGTTTAGATCTAGCTATTCGCTGAGGATCAACTTCCCGGCGAGTTAGCCTATAGCTTCTTCTCTGGTTATCTCATCTCCCGTCCGGCTTTATATAATAGCCGGATTAGGGCTTACAGAATAGGAAACCTAGAAGACTATGGTAACTATAACTTGGAAAGTAAGGAATCCGTCTTCTCCTCCAAGCCAGATCACGTGGGCCGTGATCCGGGTCCTTCTAGAATCTGGCTTCTGTGCGTCAGGTTACTGGGCCGCCCAATGGACCATAGCCCACTACCACTTGGGCCACCCTGGTAATCCGGCACTTATGACTACCATCTGATATACCCCTACTTATGACTACCATCTGATATACCCCTATTTGGTAAGATCGATCATGTGGTTGGTTCATAAGGTCGGGGTTGTGGTAGCTCATTTTGTAATGTATGAATCTGGTCAGACATTACAAACCCACCCATTAAGATTCAGCTTAATCTATTTCTATAATAATCTCCATCTTAATTAATGGAGTATAACTTCCCTGTGATTAATGTGAACTCTCATACAAGCGCACTTGGCGGCGAGAATTAACTCTGCGCGGCGTGCGCCGCGCATGAGCCTGGCTAGTACTATAATATTCACAATGAGTAGATTTCAATATTAGCAAATGCACTCCTGTTTGAACAAAATTAGTTGTATCCATCAAATGGAGTCACACTGGACACCATCACAATAGTAGGTATTCCTACATCAATATTTTTGTACTATCAGTGGTGACACACAAATGATGCAGCTCTTTATGATAGTAAACAACAACTTCTCCTTCTGTAGTTGGAGTGTATCGCCGTTGGGTGATAGCCGATTCCGTGTGAAATCCTGACATGAAGAATTGACCATATTTCTGAGAGGTGCATCATCATGCTTTTGATTACTGCATCATATGGGGTGGACGAAAATAATGAATGTGTCTCTTCAATTCTTTTGGATGTGCTATTTGTCCTATGAGGCAAAAATCTTTAGCATCTACATGGTCCAAGTAGGTAACACGCGGTGATATATTTACCTGAATTGCCGCCGTTGGTTAGGTCTTGGAATGGAGTCTGTAGCCCAGTGCGCTTTGATGATGCCATACGCAACACAACACTTCTCCTATCTGTTATCCCAACAATCAGAAAGGAATTGATAAAACAATATACCGTGCATTTGGGTAGTTTTAGTCTTCTTTAATGTTTGAATAATAAAATGAAGTTTTACTGGCTGAAGTGACAAAACCAATGTTGTGTGCGCGCAGGGCAATAATGAAGTTTTTTTGCATGTGATTTCCTCATTCATCAATTACATTTCCCCAGTTCGGGAAATAATGTGCTTAATGTGAACATCTTTCTTGCAGCTAGGCAAATGGAAAGAAGGTGTCGTGTTAACTCAAGTTCGGGTGGCGATTTATTTCACAGAGCAAAGAAACTTTCCAAGTAGTTACCCAGATGTCAATACAGTACAAGAACATGAGCGCAGGGAGAAGGCCATCATGAAGTTTGAGTTGTTATTGGCAAGAAGTCAACTTCAATATTGCGAGTAAAATGTTATCGTTCACAAAGTTTGAATGAGTTCACTTCTGATGTTAAGATCTCACCTACGGCATGGGTTGGGACCGGATGGGACTACACTGCCATATTTACAAATCGATGGTTTGCAGATGTAAGCTATTTTGTACGTGGTTGTTTTGAACTTGTTCACCATTTGATATCTTTTAGCACCATATAATTGTCGTTGTAACTGACTGTGCAGGAGTTGTTAGATGTGAAAGTAAAGCTAAAGCAGGTGGAGAAGGGCATGCTCCAGCTTCGTTTCAAGCAGGCGCAAATAAACTATGTGAAGCAAGGAGCCCTACTCACCGTGTACTGGAGACGACGCGTCAACTGGTGCTGTCGATACGGCGTGGCACCCAGATCGAGGACGACATGGACACCGGAGCTATGGCAGGGCGCCGGGACGCTGAGGTATCCTCGTGACGGGGCGGCCACAGGGGCGACGACCGAGGATGGCGTTAGCTAGGGCATCACATCAGGATGGGTATGGGCGTCTTTGACACAGGAGGTAGGATAACATGTTATGGTGGTGTTGTTTCTTCTGGCAATCAATATGACCGATCGTGTACGATCTGTTTGTTTGTGGCAAATTTGGTTGCTATGTTTTTTTTTTGTCAAGTAAGATTTGATTGATCTGTTTTTTTTTTGCAAGCAACGATTGATTGATCGCATGAGATGATGATTTGAGTTAGGCGTACGCCCAGAGATTTGGAAAGTAATATTTCTTGATTGATTTCTTTGATTATTTGGAAATTCATTCGGTTGGGTTGACTGTTTAATTATTTGGAAATTGACCGGCAGATCGGTTGATTGATTTTTGAGAGTTAAAAGCATGAGGCAGAGGAGATGACGAGCAGACGATGGCAGACCATGGTACGTTGAACTCCCATTTATTTAATAGTAAAGATGCAAGTGCAACTATTATGGAACAACAATCAATAATTAGAGAAACAAATCAATCAATTATTAGAGAATCTCTATCGGGAAGACAAGCCGCGTTGTAGATACGAAAGAAATAAATTAATGATCCTATAATTAATCGACCTACTAGTTATTAATAGATCTGGGAAGCAAAAAAGTTAAGTGCGAACGCTACCTGGACGCTCCCCGCCAAAATATTTAGCGGTAAAACCGCACACCGGTCGCCTATAAAACCTATTACATGTCCTTCATTCGTACACAATGGCACCAACCCTACCCTTTTACACTTCACCTAAGCCCAAGAAAAAAAAGAATGTCATCGTTGTCCCAGATGACGATGGCGACGATGACGACAGTAATAGGTATATCGTCCTAATCTCGTCCTCAAAAGATGACTTGTCTCTGGACGATGACAACAGCGGCGGCGGCGTCAACAGCACCCCTTCCGGCGACGATGATGACGGCAACAATGGCAGCCGTTACGACGACAACGACGCCCCTTGGAACCACGACGAGATCAGCTCTCCCGACAACAACCAGGACACCAGCGAGCCAAGGGTCAACCGGCCGGAACGCTACGAGAAGTGGAGCAACCAGGATGTCCTCGCTTTGGTGAAGACTGATGGGAGGCTCCTCAAGAAGTTTGGAAAGACCGCGGCTGCGTCTAAACTCCTCCGTGAACTGCAGAAAACATATAGCCTCGTACGTTCCGACCTTGATGCCAAAAGCATCAGCAAGCAAAGGTATAATCTGAAAGAAAAATTTAAGTATATGGTCAAGAACCGTGGAAGACCCAAGCGCAATTTCCACGGTCCACGTAAGGCCGAGGAAGATGAGTTCTACCAGAGCTCCCGAGTGGCGTGGCCAAACATCGAACGCGATGTGAAAAAGGCTGAACGAAAGCGAAGGCTCGCCACGAAAAAAGCTGAATGGAAGGGAACACGTAGATCTTAATTAGTCTGTTTGGTCATCTTTTGTTTGGGATTCTCTCAAAAGAGAGGTGGCCGGGGTGGTGCTCTCTCTAGAAGAAGACGTGTGAGTATGGTTTCTTAATAAAAACTTGGCTTATTCGTCTAAGTCTCTGTACTGGGAGATTCTCAACCCGGGTGTGATTAATCTCAGGATGAGGGAGATGTGGAAGACTAACATGCCTCTTAAAATTAAGATCTTTGTTTGGCTTTGTGTGAGGGGTAGAATTCAGGCGACAACTAAACTTAAAAAGAAACGCTGGCCTAGGGATCCAGTGTGCAAAATCTGTGGCGAGGAGGAATCTGTTGAACATCTGATTTTTAGATGCCCGATATCTCACATTTTTGTGGTGGGCAATTAGCAAAGCTCTCAGTTGGATTAAGCCCCCGTTTTCCTTTGATGATTTCACTAGTATGGCTTTACAGGCTCCTGGTAACTCCTCTAACTAGTTAGGTTGGGCTATTGGGGGGGGGGGCGGCTTTTTGGTTTATTTGGGTTTCCAGGAACAATGCGGTGTTTAATAATAAAATTCCCGTTTCTCTTATGCATAATTTTTTCTCTATGTTGTCACTTCTTTCTCAGTGGAAATGCTTGGTGCCTACTAAGAGGAAGGATCGTTGGAGCGCGATGCTGGAAGGTCTCAAGTTGGAAGTCAGGAATCTGCAACTTCTCTTCCCACCTCGTAGTGGAGTTGGTTAGGGGCTGCTATTTCTTTTGGCCCTGCGTGGTCGTTCTTGAGGCTGCTTGTAGCCACTAGATAGTCGGTTAAATCTTCTTAGTTTTGCTGATACTTTTCAGTCTGGTTCTCGGTTGTGTGTTCTGGTTGCTTACCTTTTTAGGAGGAGTTGGGTGTTGTGTTTTGGATGGTTGTTGAATTGGGTGGCTGCTTTCCTAAAGCAGGGCAATAAAGTGCCTATTTTCTCACTACTACATCGCACTTGGATACATTAGAGCAAGTATAATAAGATTACGTAAGCAGGCTATAAGGATTAAAATACTATTTTTGTGATGACATGAAGGAGAAGAAGGAGAGTGAGCTCTCATGCAAGAAGAAGAAATTGTCTGGTTAATTAATAAAAAACAAGACGAAAACCGTTACAACATACCCACGTTACAGCATACCCACGTTCGGACTATTCTCAACGCATGCAACTCCTCGATCAGCTAGGTGAATCGAACAACTCTCCCAGCTCGATACAACAACAAACTCTTAAACGCCCGAAGAGATGAGGATCATCCATCAAGCAGCCATGGACTTCTTCCTTGTGACACTACTCTTCTTGGTTTTGCTCCTAAGATGCTTCCGCGTCTTCTTGATTTTATCCCTCGGATCCTTCCCCGATATGTGACAAGCAATATTTTTGCCCGATCCAGGACTAGCCCGTAGTCTCAACCCACATCTTCTAGCTTAAGCATAGGGATCGACATTCCCTGAATGTGTACTGCCTATTCATAAGCTGACAGGCTGCCTAGCTTGATTGATCACGACTTTAACACTTGACAGACAAAACCTGGGGTCCATGGAGGTTCTGCTGGGGGATTCCATCCCGGCCTCTATTGGAGACGAAGAAATATGTCTTCCTCTTTTAATCATTTAATATCAACGATGGTCTGGAAATTAGAAATATGTCTTTCTCTTTTTCAAGAATACGACTTGGGAGATGTATTAAATTTCATAGAAGAAAGACCAAGATGGTGAGATACATGGCCGTTGAAGGCTACAACTCAACATGCCAAGCGGCTTACAACACACACTCAAACAAACGACTCGACAAAAACTACGTGCCTTGGCCAACCTCCAACCAAGAATGGTGAGGAGATGACACATGTAGCAGCCGAACTGTGGCACAACCAAGGAAGATACCACCAAACCACGACAACTATTTCAAGACCACTCAGACCAATGCAACATTTAGCTTAAACGATGGTTCGGAAATTAGATTCTGAGATGATAAATCACTAGGTAATACAACTCTCTGAAAATAATATCCAGAGCTTTGTACAATATCATCAGGCATGAGAGTGAAGCAATAGCTAAGGTTTTGGAGATGCCTCCACCAAAAGTGAAGTTCAGGCAAAATTTAGACGGGCCCAAACTGGCGGCATGGAACTCTTTTCTTGGGCAGTCGTCAGTGGTTCGAATATCCATGAGAATACTAATTTCTCGGTGGATTCTATCTATGGAGAATCTCGTTCCTATAGAACTGTAAGCCGATGGTAACAATTCAATATGGGAAACAAATGTACCACTAAAAATTAAAATTTCCGTGTGGTTCTTTATCAGGGATAATATGGCAAACCGCATTTGGCATGGTGTGCGAATTTTGTCACCATTATAAGACAATTAAGCGCTTATATTTCCAGGGTAAGTTGGGACATTCTACACAGTCAGTCTTTTAGGTGGTTTCTAACTTGTACCCACCATGTAATGTTACAAATATTTTTGGCAACTGATTATTTGGCTGCAATTTGGATATGTTAGGACAGAAGGCACAATGTCTAAAAATGGATCTTTTGTTTTTGTTCTCGGGACATTATTATGGATACTGAATTGCTGGTGCTGCAACAGCTAATAGTTAGCTCGATCTATCAAAGTAGAGTATGTACAAAGTACAACTACAAGAGTTAACGGCTGTCTATTGTAAAAAAAAACTGCCTACATAAGTAATATCCGAAACCTCGTGGGTTTCAAATTCTCTCGATTTTCCGGTGGTTAGCACCGTATTTTTTGCGTCGACGCGTGTCTCGCTTCACGTTTAGTTCCGTCCGCTCCTCTTTGTTGTGTTGGCTCACGTCCATGTCATGTTCTGGGTCAAAGCGGTGGAAGGGGGCAGAGCTTGACCAAACCACCACGCGTCCGCACCGTCCAGCAATCCAGACCAGCAGGCCTCCACGCCTCCACCACGTCATGTCCCCACCTCTCCTATCATGTCCTCTAATCTGCCTTCTTCCTCCCAATCGACGCCGCCCTCTCTCTTCCTTCCCTCATGACGGTCGCCGGTTCCCCGGGCGTCGTCTTTTAACCTGGCGTTGGATCCGTAGAGGAAGAAGAAGAGGAACACCCTGTCGTCTCTCCAGTTTACAATCTTGGGGCCAAAGATCCGCGTCAACAGTACACCGCCAAGGTCGAGCCCGGGGGCCAGCGGTTGACCAGCATCCAGCTGTTCCTGGAGGGAATAGCCGGTTGGGCATGCACCTCCAGCACCTTCCGGACTCTTCCGGCCGCGTTCACCGCCGAAGCCGCCTCCGCCACCGGCGTGAACGAGCACTCCTGGTTCGAGCCAGTCAGGTTGCCGCTGCTGATGCACGCATGCACAATGAAAATGCTGGTGCAGCGCAACAGCACACACATTGGCGTTGCACGGCCGTGGTGACAACATCGTCGCTGGAGGGCGCGGGGCGTGCCTGACTCTTCTGGCATGAATCAACGCCGGCGACCTCCTGTGACTGGGATGCATCTGCTTGGTGTAAGCCGGTGGCGGAAAGTGGCGCTCCTCCCCCGTGGTCACCGCGGCATCACCAGAGGGGCGGGAGGCGTGGCTGACCCTTCCAGCACGAGTCGACGCCGACGACCTCCTGTGCGCGAGAGAAGGCCCATGGCGAAGAGGAGGCGATTCGTTTATCCAATGAACAATTGAGTGCCTACTTCGTCTATGTAGAATTGCAGATGTAAGTTTTATTCAGTATTGTTTCTCTGTCTTATATTTTGTGTGCTTCGTTGTGGTTTGCGAATAAAGCATATCTTATAATCCTATGTCATATGGATTACACACCACTTGTGCTATCTTTTTCGCAGATTCTGTCCGTTTTTTATTTGGCTCAGAATGAATAATGCTTCTGCAATACCCATATAAGTTTGGTTCGTTCTCCACAGTTTGCAGGATGTAGGTTTCTTATTGGAGGTACAAGTACAATGATTCTATTATAGTCCATTATTTATGGAATATTACACTTTCTGATTGTATAGTTTGGCTAGCGAGTTACCTGATTTATCATGTTTTTTCATGGAAATCAAGCAACCATGTTGTGCCAATCTGCAGCCAGAGACTATGTTTCTTATTACCAGAGAAAGAGGTTAGTTAACTTATACAAAGCATCCAAAAAAAGGAACGTGTTCGCTTGGTTTGGTTTGATTTGCTTTTTTCATGAGCTTGCTTTAGTTTGGTTTGTTTTTTCATCTAAATGCGACTTTTCTGTGCTGTTGAACAGTTGATACCGTTGTCGGAAGTACTAAAATTTCTGGCTTTTCATACAGTTGCAAAACTTGTACATGACTGGGCTTCACTGAACATTACTATGGAGATTTAAGTCTTGCCATAGAGGCCTCCCGATGGGGTCACTAAAATTGATCTTAACAAGACATACTCCAGCGTCTGGGGAATGTAGCTCAGACTTCTATCGAGTTTTATAATCAGACAACAGCCAGGCTAATGAATTTGTATGAAAACAAATCCGTGTGGTCGGTTAATATATGAAGCTATTTAGTTAGCTGCTTGCTTCTCTCCCTAGCTGATCGAATTGGACCTATTTTAGTTGGTTAGACAACTAGCTAAATTGAGATGTTGATTAGACTAGTATGCTTCCGCCAATTTAATTATGTTCTAAGTAGCTAAATATGCTTTGGGCTGCATGCAAAGGAACAAATAGGCTGAATAGAGGCATGGGAAGTCTCCAACAGAAATACATAAATGGAGTAAAGCTGGCGGGCTGTTTAACTAAATCATCGCCCTGTTTTCAGCCTCCATGTGGGAATTACTGAGAGTAACAGCCAGGGAAGTGTGAGGGAAATCTTGCGTAGATAACTCATTGTATAAACCTCCGCCGTTTGTGCTTCCGGTATATGTTAACCATCTGATTTTGCTGGTGAAAGTTTTTATCCACCCTTGGTGCGATGAAAACGCCGTCAAAAGCGCGCTGCGAATTCCAATCCGGAAGGTATCTTTGAGCAGGTAATGTGTAACATCCCAAGTATGAAAACACCCCTAGTATGTTTGTTTCTTGTTTTATTAAAGTTTTGCATCATGACATCATACTCATTGCCTTGTTTGCATTTGTTTTGCATTGTTATTTCTGTTGTTATGCATCTGTTTTCAATTGTATTCTATTTCAAATTCAAAACCAATTATTCAAACCTTTGTTTCATACTTGTTAGGTTACATTTTTCCAAATAAAAGGTTCAATTAAAACAACTAGTTGTTTCTATTTAAATAGAACTATTAACTTGTTATTTTATCTAATAACTCATTTAACTCGATTCTCATTCAAAATTCAAATCACATTGTCCAAAACAACCACCATGTTAAACTTATGAAAATTACCACCACACTTATAATCTTTTGCTTCCAATTAAAATTATATGATCACCCTATTTAAAATCTTGTTTTCAATAATTAATTAATCACCAAATTCATTCAAATTCACTCAATTACAAAACAGCAAAATAAATTGAACTTTTTGGAAAACCAAAGTGGGCATTTTGTTGCTATTGTAATTACTAACTCACACAAATTTTTCTAAGATTTTTCCTAACTCAAAACCCTAACTTTCTTCCTAATTTCATTTCTGAAAAAAAAAATAAACAGAACAAAAATAATAAAAGGAAAAACGGCCAGAGGAGGGGGGCCACGCAGGCCCAGCCCAACTTACCTTCTCCACGGCCCGTACCGGTTCGCCCCCTCCTTCTTCTTCTAACAGTACGGCAGGTCATCGAACGGAGCCACGTCGACGGCAGTAGCAGAGCAACGGCCGCCGCGCAGCCCCCTAGCCTATATAGTCTACCCCCTAGGCCCCTGCGCAGCCCTAACCTAGCCCCTACCCTATCCCCCTCGCGCCGCCGCCGATCTCTCTCTCCCACCGGCGCAATTTCCCTCTCTGAACCCCACCTCACCGGAGCTCCGTCGTCTGAATCCCTCCGGCTATCACCGCCTCCGATGCCTCTCTACGTGAGCTGACCGCGGGGATCGAACCATCGCACCTTCGTCGACCTCCTGGACACCTTCGTTGAGCTCGAGCAGGCCTGGATCGACGCCGCCGTCCGTGCCATCGCCGTCGTCCACCTCTGCACCGTCCCTCTGCTTCCTCTTCAGCCGCGGTGAGCACCGTGCCTCCACCTCCTCACTATCCTCTCTGCAATCGCTTTAACGTACGCGAGATCGCACCGCAGCAGCACCCGCAACACGCACGGAAACAAGCACAACAGTCACGAGCAGCTCGCCGCCGGCGTGCGTTTCCGTCAGGTTCAGTTCAGTCGCGTTTTTCGTCAGTTTAAGATAACTAGAGCTAACTGAACCTTAACCTATTCGCGTCGCCTATACTGACAAGATCCATTCGCCACCCCAGTGGCAACGCCACAGCGCAAGCGCACTGGAGCCCAGGGTTCGAGCCCTGGCGCTCGCATTAACCCAACCTTTTTTCGCGCAGGGCACTGACAGGCAGGGGCCACCTGTCTGTGGCCTGTGCTGCCACGCAAGCACACGCGGGCCACACAGTGTCCAGGGCCCCCTCTGTCAGTGGCTAGGGCTAGCCACTGCAGAGTGCAATTTGTTTTTCAGCCTTTTTCTTTTTCAAAATAATCCTTTTCATTTACAGTTTGGTCCTCAAATTTAAAATGCCAATAATTTTTATTTTACAAATCCAAATAATAAAAATAAAATATGTGCACTGCACCAAATTTAATCATCTATCTATTTAAACCATTTTTATTCTGTTTTGAATAATTCAAATGCATTCAACTTGCAAATTCAAACAAATCATCTTAAATTTGGTTAATTGCATAAGTAATTCATACTTAATCCAAATAACATAAATAAAATATGTTTTCCATGCCATTTTGAACCATCTTTCCAAATATAAATTTTGTTTCATGTTTTGAATAATTAAAATTGCTTAAATAATTTAAACCTTGTTTAAATCATTTAAAATTGCTAAATTCATAACTTGCTCAAAATAAATTATTTTTGAACTTATAAAATATGTTTTCAAACCAGAAAAACATAACCTTTTCAAATATGAATTTGGTTTAGTGTTTTGAACTAATAAAAATTCAAATAATATTCAAACTTGTTTTAAATTCATTTAAAACTTGTTTAATCTTGTTTAATTCATAATAAATTCATCCAAATTCCTTTTTCAATATTTGAAACATGTAATCCACCTAAAATTTTGTGAACTTTTCAAATATGAACTTTGTTATCTGTTTTGAACAATTTAACTTGATGAAAACAACAAATGCTTGTGTGACACCTTTAAGAACCCAAAATTTCTTAACTTAACAAATAATTTCCAAACTTGTTAAATTTCATTTCCACTTGCATCTATTGTTGTTTTCTTATTGTTATCATCATCCATGCATCATACTAAACCACTATCACCTGTTGGTTAGTTGTAAAACAATTGTTTCAACCATAATTCTTGGGCTTTTCATATGCAACTCAAGTTGCATGTGGGTCCACTTAATCATGTTATGTTACCATGTCAACTAGGTTATTTTGATGCATCCATTAACTTGACATGCATCATCCCATGATTGTGCACTATGCCATGATATTGATTGTTTGTTCTCTGCGTTGTTTGTTTGCTTCTTCTCGGATAGACGACGACGTTGAGACAGACGATACTTACAGCACCCCTTCTGAGGATCTAGCCCTGTACCAGGCTGCTGGGCTTGCAGGCAAGTTATCACTCACATGAACCACTGTGTTCCTTTCAACATTGGTTACCGATACTTTCCGTTGTCTATTTTGCTAGCCCTATGTATCGTTGCTTCTGTTACGAACCTATCACATGATACCCTGAACCCTGATATTGCCTCACCTCCACTCCTATAACCCCATTGATTGTTGCCCGTGTCTTACTAGCATGCTTAGGTTGTTTTGCTCGAGTCTGTTACCCGTTACTTTCTGTTACTATATTTCTATTATGTTCTTGGGGGCTCGATGTTAATCAATCAACCTGTTAATAATAATATGCTGATAAGGCACCGGCAGGAGGCCCTGTGTGGTTTTGAGGCCTGCTAGTGTCGACCCTAATAGGAAAAGGGTCTTGTCTACTGATCCATGATGAGCGCAATACCCGCATGTGGGAAGCGTGTATGGGCGCCCCCCTCAATTTGATTCAATTTGCATCTCGTCCAAATCGCCTCATTTAGTTCGGGTTTTCCATTTGCCGCATGCATGTTTTTGCGAGCCCAGCGCAGGGTGGAACTTTTGTAGTCGGCATTTAGGGAGACACGTTCTTAGAGTGCTATGAGGGTCCCCTTTTCTTCGGGGGCTCGATTAGCCGTGCGCTCACTGCATGGGGTTCTTTGGGCTTGATGCGGAGAAGAGTTGAGTTGTGTTGAGTGCCCCGCTTGGTGGGAGGCATCCCATCTGGCGGGTTATTCTTACGTGTACGGCTAAATTGGTGCACCCCTGTAGGGATAAATCTTCTCGAGAAGCCGTGTTTTCCGCGGTTATGGTTGACTTGGTGAAAGTACTGGCTAACAAGTACTCAGAACAACTTACACCTAACTATTGATAACTTGACTAGTAATAGACCCATTGACACAACAACTTGATCCATTATTCATTAATCCAACTGTGTGAGTTATCCTCGGATTGCTTCTTTGGATAAGGGGCGAGATCCAGGATGGGTTTGTTTGGTGGTTACTTATAGTTGGTTACGATACGCTATCTTATCTTCTTTCTGTTAGCCGGAAGTTGTAGTATGTTCTGTAGTTGGTTAGCGCAGCCAGTTGCAGCATCTTTTATATCCCCTTTCTTCCGTTGAACCCAAGGCATCTGTGCTTGGTGTTGACGGGCTACACTTTGGTGAACTGTGAGTCTTGCTTGCCAGTACGTTGTTGTACTGACCCCTTTGGGGCTGTGGTTTCCGCAGACTACGACTACGAGGATCCCCGTGACGGCTACTACGTGGAGTTTGACGAGGCTGCTGACGAGTAGATAGCGGACCCGGGCAGGATCCGAGACTACGTGGATGGGCTCCGTCTTTCTTTCATTGCCGGCTTCTTAAGCCTATTTGGATTTGTCTGTACTCAGACCCTTTGAATGCTTCCGCTGAGTTGTAATGATGTTATGTTGGGACATGTGTCCTCTGGATGATTGTATTTGCTATTCTCTGCTCTTGTGAGAGCCAATTGCAACTTATTTCCATCTTTTGTGTCTTAGAGATATGTTGTGCTATCATTCTGTTACAACCCGTTGACGTACCATGTGTGTATGGTATGAAGTACGTCAATGGTAGTATCTTGATCTCTATAGGATAGTTTACATCGACGGTGGATAGTAGAGTTTGGTTGTCACACATAAGTGTTGCCCTACTCGTAAGAGGATGCGGGAGCAGATAAGCCCCGTAATCCAATCATCTACTATTCAGTTAGTACGGTGAGTATCCTCTAGAAGTCAGGGTGCGACAAATGGTATCAGAGCCTGTCTACCTGTAGGATCCATTTTACTGGTCGCAGTTGAGTCTAGAAACTATTTTGTAGCTATATAGGAAAAATGAAACGTGAGAGTAGGAATTCTGCCATTTTTCTTCTTTCCCCACCCACCCACCCTTTTCTGGTAAGGAAGTGCAACGTTGTTTTCTCTTCTCACCTAAACTTTCAAGTTAGGTTTTCAGAATCCTGGTTTCTCTAGGATAGTTATATCTACTAGACATAGGAATGGAGGTTCCTCTATTCCTTAAGCAGTAGATATTGATCCTTTAGAAGCCCGGATGGGTTCTTCCGTAGTACCTCAGGAGTTTTGGTCTCGTGTTTCCCGTTGTTGCTTCGATATCCTGTTCTTCTCAACATCCTTTTCGTCCGTTGAAACCTTGTTGTTGCTTTCCACTTCAGTTCTCTACCGGCGTCTAATCAAAACTTCCCCGATCATCTGCAGATGGATCTCAGGTTCTACCCGCAGGTGGTTCGGATGACTCGTTGTGAGAGCACCGCCGGTTATCCGGAGATGCTGAGAGACATGGTCACTTATCTAGGGTTCCGTTGGGCACCAGAGTACCAGGTCTACGAGCAGCAGCGAGAGTTTGACCAGACCTACTACCAGGCTATCGTCTACATTCTGTCAGATGATGGCATGAGCGTCGTCCACCGCTACGAGGCAGTAGGTTCCACAGTGGATATGGCCGTGCAGCAGGCAGCTTATGTGAGTCTCACCGTCCTTCGTGCTGACTACTGGGGGTTTGACGATTCTATCTATCGCCACATCCCCCGTGGTTACAACACTTCGGAGGGAGCTCACTTCACTCTCTACGACAACTTGGAAGTTTATGAGCATGATAACTCCAGGCTGCACACCACCGCTCAGTTTATGAGGTACAGTGACGCAGTTGCCACCACACTTTCTCAGGAGTTGGCCTCAGTCGGAGAGCAGCTCTACCTTGCTTTGACTCGTCTGGCGACGTACACCACAGACTTTGTTGGAGATGAGAGCTTCGCACGTTTCGAGCAGCCAGTTGGTCGTACTCTGCCAGATGCTGGAGGTTACGAGCCGATCAGAGGTCCACTCCTCAACCTTGGTGCTGGATACACTGGGATTCCCCGCTTTGGAGCACAGGGAGCCGATGCTATGTACTTCATCACACCGAGAGTCGGGCTCAGACCACGTCAGATCTACGTGGATCGTCGTTCTACCTACTTTCGTGGGCGTCCTCCTCACCGTACCTCTCGCCGTACTACTCACCGCCGTCCTGCGTGATGAGCATGGGAGTACCGATGTATCCGTTCTTAGCTATGTTTAGTTATCCTTTGGCATTCGAACCATTTATGGTGTGTTGGATATTCTGATGTATTTGATCATGTGATGATGTACCTGTTGGTTATCTATTCATGCGTCGGAATAATCTCTCTTTCGGTTGCAAGTCTATCCTTTTCTGTTGTTGTGCTAAAATGCATTTCCATTCAGGATGCCGCCAACAAGGAACACCCCGCTTGAGCCACCGCCAATCACGGAGCTGTTGACTCAGATGACTCAGGTCGTGACGCAGATGGCCCAGTTCCAGGCTAATCAGCACAACAACCAGAACGCTCCACGAGTCAGTATCAAGGAGTTTCTGAGTCTGGGGCCGAGAGCTTTCGTGGCAACACGCGAGCCTATGGATGCTGATGACTGGATCCGTGAGATGGCCAGGGCTCTGGACATTGCTCACGTTGTTGAGGAAGACAAGGTCAAGTATGCCTCCTATCTGCTGAAGGGTCAGGCAGCTACTTGGTGGGAGAACTACCGGACCATGAGAGCTGGCTACCCAATCACCTGGGGCTGTTTCAAGGAAGCTTTCCTGAAGCACCACATTCCAGATGGGCTCATGGAAAGGATGCGTGAAGAGTTTTGCTCTCTCAAGCAAGGCAAGGTGGACGTCATCGGCTATCAGAATGAGTTCAATCGCCTCGCTCGATACACTGGTGATGACGTGTCCACTGAGGCCAAGAAGATGGCAAGGTTCCGCAGAGGTTTTAACCCGGAACTCAAGTATGCCCTCACCAACATCAAGACCAAAGACTTCGAGGAGCTCGTTAACACCGCGCTCAATGAGGAAAATGGGCGCAAGGCGTTCGAGGAGTCTCGCAAGCACTCGCGTGAGGGTGGTTCCTCCTCCAACATGACCACCCATCCGCAGAAGCGCCGCATCTGGGTGCCAAATGGTGCTGTCACTCGGGCTCCATATGCCCAAGCTTCTCCAGGCTTTGCTCCCCGCCCACCCAACCCATCTCAGATGCATTGTCAGAGGTTTGCAATGGGGCAGCCAAGGCCAGATCCTCCTCGTGTCGTCACTTGCTTCAAGTGCAAGCAGACGGGGCACTACGCTGACAAGTGCACTCAGAGGCAGCTACCTCCACCACCTCCTCGTCCCAACACCAACCAGGCAATGGTGCGTGCTCCCCCGGCTAAAGCCTTCAACTCCAACAACAGGCCTGTCGGGAGGACCGCGAGGGTGAATCATATCAAGGCCGACAAAGCTGAGGAAGCTGCTGACGTCGTTCTCGGTATATTCCCCGTAAACTTTATTCCAGCTAAAGTGTTGTTTGATACCGGAGCATCGCATTCTTTTGTGTCAAAGACTTTTGCCGCAACAAACAATCTAATGGTGGTTCCACTAAGCAATCAAATCACTGTTCACTCTCCGGGATCTCAAATGTTGACTTCCAAGATAAGTAAGGACAATCAAATCCTAATTGGAGGCCGCATATTCCTTGCTTCACTCATGTTGCTGGGAAATTCTGACATTGATGTCATTCTGGGCATGTATTGGTTGAAGGCCAATAAAGCTAAAATTGACTGTGCTAAGAAGTCAATAACTCTGTTCCACCCGTCTGGCCAGATAGTCTATTCTCCACATGAATCAAGTTCTGTTCAGCTGTTCAACCTCGATGCAAAACCTCTACCTCTACTTGAGAATGTTCCGGTGGTTTGTGAATTCCCTGACGTCTTTCCAGAAGAGTTGCCAGGGATGCCTCCGGACAGAGCAGTTGAGTTCGTGATCGAGCTTGAACCAGGTACTGCTCCAATCTCTAAGCATCCATACAAGATAGCTCCTCCTGAACTGAAGTTGTTGAAGGAGCAAATCGATATGTACATGGAGAAAGGTTACATTCAGCCTAGTTCCTCCGCTTGGGGTTGCCCAACCCTGTTCGTTGCGAAGAAGGATCAAACAAAGAGACTCGTGGTTGACTATCTCCTCTCAACGAGAAAACCATCAAAAACAAGTATCCAATTCCTCGTATCGATGATCTTTTTGATCAACTTGCTGGAGCCTCAATATTCTCAAAGTTGGACTTGAGGATGGGTTACCACCAAATAAAGATCAGAAAGGAAGATATTCCAAAAACAGCTTTCACCACTCGGTACGGTCTATATGAATACACCGTCATGTCCTTTGGTCTCACCAATGCACCGGCGACATTATCTCGACTCATGAATTCTGTCTTCCATGAATACCTCGACAAGTTCGTTGTGGTATATCTTGATGACATTCTTGTCTACTCAAAATCCGAGGAAGAGCATGAAGAACATCTTCGTCTCACTCTCATGAAACTTTGCGAGCATCGTCTGTATGCCAAGTTCTCCAAATGTGAGTTCTGGATTTCACAAGTTGCTTACCTTGGTCATATCATCTCTGCCAAGGGCATAGCCATTGACCCAGAAAAGGTTAAGGCAATTGTTGATTGGAAACCTCCTAAGACGGTGAAGCAAGTCAGAAGTTTTCTTGGCTTGGCTAGCTATTGCCGTCGTTTCGTCGAAAACTTCTCCAAGATTGCCAAACCTCTCACTGATCTCACAAAGAAGGACAAGAAGTTCGTTTGGTCTCCACAATGTGATGAAAGTTTCAATCTCCTCAAGACTAAACTCACTTCTACACCAGTTCTGGTTGGCCCAGATACTACCAAACCTTTCCAGATATTCTGCGATGCATCTCTCCAAGGTCTAGGTGCAGTTCTTATGCAAGAACGTCAAGTTGTGGCTTATGCTTCACGTCAGTTGAATGCACATGAGCAAAATTATCCCACTCATGACCTAGAACTTGCAGCAGTTGTGTTTGCCCTCAAGAAATGGAGACAATACTTGTTGGGTAACCGCACTGAAATCTTCTCCGATCATAAGAGTCTGAAATACATCTTCACTCAACCAGATCTAAACCTCGGGCAAAGGAGATGGATTGAAAAGATCAAAGACTTCGATCTCATCATTTCTTACACTCCAGGCAAGGCTAATGTTATGGCCGATGCTCTCAGTCGCAAGTCCTATTGCAATAATCTCATGATTATGGAAAGCCAACCTCCACTTCATGAAGAATTCCAGAAGCTGAACCTTGGTCTTGTTCCTCAAGGGTATCTTGCTAGCTTGACAGCCAGTCCAACTCTCGAGGACAAGATTCGTTCTGAACAACTTCGTGATGCTGAAATCAAGAAGATGGTAGAACACATCAAAGAAGGCGAGGAGAAATTCAAGTCCTTCTCAATTGATGACAAGGGAACTGTGTTCTTCGAAGGACGCATTGCAGTTCCTAAAATTCAAAGTATCAAAGATATCATTCTCAAGGAGGCTCATGAAACTCCTCTCTCCATCCACCCTGGAAGTACAAAGATGTACCAGGATCTTAAAACACTGTATTGGTGGCCTGGCATGAAACGTGAAATTGCTCAATACGTTTCTGAATGCGACGTTTGTCAACGTGTTAAGGCAGTTCATCAGAAAACAGCCGGTCTTCTCCAACCTCTGAAAATCCCCGACTGGAAGTGGGACATGATTGAAATGGACTTCGTTACTGGTTTCCCAAAGTCCAAGAAGGGCAACGATGCAATCTTCGTTGTCATTGATCGTCTCACTAAAGTAGCTCACTTCTTTGCTGTCAAAGAAACAATCTCAGCTAGCCAGTTAGCAGAGCTCTACACAACAAAGATTGTTCCTCTTCATGGTGTTCCATTGGAAATAAGCTCAGATCGTGGAAGTATATTCACTTCTCATTTCTTGAAGAGTTTTCAAGAAGCATTGGGCACCAAACTTCTGTTCAGCACAGCTTACCACCCTCAGTCTCAGGGGCAAGTCGAAAGAGTCAATCAGATTCTCGAAGATATACTCAGAGCATGTGGTCTCTCCTTTGGCATGAAATGGGAGGATTGCCTTCCATATGCTGAATTCTCCTACAACAACAGCTTCCAGGCAAGCCTAGGCATGGCACCATTTGAAGCTCTCTATGGCCGCAGATGCAGGAGTCCAATCAATTGGTCTGGAGCTGGTGAACGTTCACTTTTAGGCCCTGACATTGTTAAGGAAGCCGAAGAGAAAGTTCGCATCATTCGCGACAATCTCAAGATTGCTCAGTCTCGTCAGAAAAGCTACTATGACAGCAAGCACGGGGATATGATCTATGCACCTGGTGACAAAGCATATCTCCGTGTAACTCCCCTCAGAGGCACTCATCGTTTTGGTGTGAAAGGAAAGCTTGCACCAAGATACATTGTTCCTTTCAACATTCTCTCAAGGCGTGCGGAAAATGCCTATCGTCTTGAACTTCCAGAAAAACTATCCAATGTGCACGATGTGTTTCACGTGTCACAGCTCAAGAAGTGTTTCAAAGATCCAGATCGTGCAGTTGATCATGATTCCATTGAACTGCAAGATGATCTCTCTTATGAGGAGCACCCTATTCGAATTCTCGATGAGACCGAGCGTAAGAATCGCAACAAGAGCACCAAGTTCTTGAAAGTGCAGTGGTCGCACCATTCCGATAAAGAGGCAACGTGGGAGACCGAAGAGGATCTTCGCAAGAAGTATCCGGACCTTTTCTCTTCTCAGTAAGGAATCTCGGGGCGCGATTCCTTCAAGGGGGGGCGTTTTGTAACATCCCAAGTATGAAAACACCCCTAGTATGTTTGTTTCTTGTTTTATTAAAGTTTTGCATCATGACATCATACTCATTGCCTTGTTTGCATTTGTTTTGCATTGTTATTTCTGTTGTTATGCATCTGTTTTCAATTGTATTCTATTTCAAATTCAAAACCAATTATTCAAACCTTTGTTTCATACTTGTTATGTTACATTTTTCCAAATAAAAGGTTCAATTAAAACAACTAGTTTTTTCTATTTAAATAGAACTATTAACTTGTTATTTTATCTAATAACTCATTTAACTCAATTCTCATTCAAAATTCAAATCACATTGTCCAAAACAACCACCATGTTAAACTTATGAAAATTACCACCACACTTATAATCTTTTTCTTCCAATTAAAATTATATGATCACCCTATTTAAAATCTTGTTTTCAATAATTAATTAATCACCAAATTCATTCAAATTCACTCAATTACAAAACAGCAAAATAAATTGAACTTTTTGGAAAACCAAAGTGGGCATTTTGTTGCTATTGTAATTACTAACTCACACAAATTTTTCTAAGATTTTTCCTAACTCAAAACCCTAACTTTCTTCCTAATTTCATTTCTGCAAAAAAAAAAAAATAAACAGAACAAAAATAATAAAAGGAAAAACGGCCAGAGGAGGGGGGCCACGCAGGCCCAGCCCAACTTACCTTCTCCACGGCCCGTACCGGTTCGCCCCCTCCTTCTTCTTCTAACAGTACGGCAGGTCATCGAACGGAGCCACGTCGACGGCAGTAGCAGAGCAACGGCCGCCGCGCAGCCACCTAGCCTATATAGTCTACCCCCTAGGCCCCTGCGCAGCCCTAACCTAGCCCCTACCCTATCCCCCTCGCGCCGCCGCCAATCTCTCTCTCCCACCGGCGCAATTTCCCTCTCTGAACCCCACCTCACCGGAGCTCCGTCGTCTGAATCCCTCCGGCTATCACCGCTTCCGATGCCTCTCTGCGTGAGCTGACCGCGGGGATCGAACCACCGCACCTTCGTCGACCTCCTGGACACCTTCGTTGAGCTCGAGCAGGCCTGGATCGACGCCGCCATCCGTGCCATCGCCGTCGTCCACCTCTACACCGTCCCTCTGCTTCCTCTTCAGCCGCGGTGAGCACCGTGCCTCCACCTCCTCACTATCCTCTCTGCAATCGCTTGAACGTACGCGAGATCGCACCGCAGCAGCACCCGCAACGCGCACGGCAACGAGCACAGCAGTCACGAGCAGCTCGCCGCCGGCGTGCGTTTCCGTCAGGTTCAGTTCAGTCGCGTTTTTCGTCAGTTTCAGATAACTAGAGCTAACTGAACCTTAACCTATTCGCGTCGCCTATACTGACAAGATCCATTCGCCACCCCAGTGGCAACGCCACAGCGCAAGCGCACTGGAGCCCAGGGTTCGAGCCCTGGCGCTCGCATTAACCCAACCTTTTTTCGCGCAGGGCACTGACAGGCAGGGACCACCTGTCTGTGGCCTGTGCTGCCACGCAAGCACACGCGGGCCACACAGTGTCCAGGGCCCCCTCTGTCAGTGGCTAGCCCTAGCCACTGCAGAGTGCAATTTGTTTTTCAGCCTTTTTCTTTTTCAAAATAATCCTTTTCATTTACAGTTTGGTCCTCAAATTTAAAATGCCAATAATTTTTATTTTACAAATCCAAATAATAAAAATAAAATATGTGCACTGCACCAAATTTAATCATCTATCTATTTAAACCATTTGTATTCTGTTTTGAATAATTCAAATGCATTCAAATTGCAAATTCAAACAAATCATCTTAAATTTGGTTAATTCCATAAGTAATTCATACTTAATCCAAATAACATAAATAAAATATGTTTTCCATGCCATTTTGAACCATATTTCCAAATATAAATTTTGTTTCATGTTTTGAATAATTAAAATTGCTTAAATAATTTAAACCTTGTTTAAATCATTTAAAATTGCTAAATTCATAACTTGCTCAAAATAAATTATTTTTGGACTTATAAAATATGTTTTCAAACCAGAAAAACATAACCTTTTCAAATATGAATTTGGTTTAGTGTTTTGAACAAATAAAAATTCAAATAATATTCAAACTTGTTTTAAATTCATTTAAAACTTGTTCAATCTTGTTTAATTCATAATAAATTCATCCAAATTCCTTTTTCAATATTTGAAACATGTAATCCACCTAAAATTTTGTGAACTTTTCAAATATGAACTTTGTTATCTGTTTTGAACAATTTAACTTGATGAAAACAACAAATGCTTGTGTGACACCTTTAAGAACCCAAAATTTCTTAACTTAACAAATAATTTCCAAACTTGTTAAATTTCATTTCCACTTGCATCTATTGTTGTTTTGTTATTGTTATCATCATCCATGCATCATACTAAACCACTATCACCTGTTGGTTAGTTGTAAAACAATTGTTTCAACCATAATTCTTGGGCTTTTCATATGCAACTCAAGTTGCATGTGGGTCCACTTAATCATGTTATGTTACCATGTCAACTAGGTTATTTTGATGCATCCATTAACTTGACATGCATCATCCCATGATTGTGCACTATGCCATGATATTGATTGTTTGTTCTCTGCGTTGTTTGTTTGCTTCTTCTCGGATAGACGACGACGTTGAGACAGACGATACTTACAGCACCCCTTCTGAGGATCTAGCCCAGTACCAGGCTGCTGGGCTTGCAGGCAAGTTATCACTCACATGAACCACTGTGTTCCTTTCAACATTGGTTACCGATACTTTCCGTTGTCTATTTTGCTAGCCCTATGTATCGTTGCTTCTGTTACGAACCTATCACATGATACCCTGAACCCTGATATTGCCTCACCTCCACTCCTATAACCCCATTGATTGTTGCCCGTGTCTTACTAGCATGCTTAGGTTGTTTTGCTCGAGTCTGTTACCCGTTACTTTCTGTTACTATATTTCTATTATGTTCTTGGGGGCTCGATGTTAATCAATCAACCTGTTAATAATAATATGCTGATAAGGCACCGGCAGGAGGCCCTGTGTGGTTTTGAGGCCTGCTAGTGTCGACCCTAATAGGAAAAGGGTCTTGTCTACTGATCCATGATGAGCGCACTACCCGCATGTGGGAAGCGTGTATGGGCGCCCCCTCAATTTGATTCAATTTGCATCTCGTCCAAATCGCCTCATTTAGTTCGGGTTTTCCATTTGCCGCATGCATGTTTTTGCGAGCCCAGCGCAGGGTGGAACTTTTGTAGTCGGCATTTAGGGAGACACGTTCTTAGAGTGCTATGAGGGTCCCCTTTTCTTCGGGGGCTCGATTAGCCGTGCGCTCACTGCACGGGGTTCTTTGGGCTTGATGCGGAGAAGAGTTGAGTTGTGTTGAGTGCCCCGCTTGGTGGGAGGCATCCCATCTGGCGGGTTATTCTTACGTGTACGGCTAAATTGGTGCACCCCTGCAGGGATAAATCTTCTCGAGAAGCCGTGTTTTCCGCGGTTATGGTTGACTTGGTGAAAGTACTGGCTAACAAGTACTCAGAACAACTTACACCTAACTATTGATAACTTGACTAGTAATAGACCCATTGACACAACAACTTGATCCATTATTCATTAATCCAACTGTGTGAGTTATCCTCGGATTGCTTCTTTGGATAAGGGGCGAGATCCAGGATGGGTTTGTTTGGTGGTTACTTATAGTTGGTTACGATACGCTATCTTATCTTCTTTCTGTTAGCCGGAAGTTGTAGTATGTTCTGTAGTTGGTTAGCGCAGCCAGTTGCAGCATCTTTTATATCCCCTTTCTTCCGTTGAACCCAAGGCATCTGTGCTTGGTGTTGACGGGCTACACTTTGGTGAACTGTGAGTCTTGCTTGCCAGTACGTTGTTGTACTGACCCCTTTGGGGCTGTGGTTTCCGCAGACTACGACTACGAGGATCCCCGTGACGGCTACTACGTGGAGTTTGACGAGGCTGCTGACGAGTAGATAGCGGACCCGGGCAGGATCCGAGACTACGTGGATGGGCTCCGTCTTTCTTTCATTGCCGGCTTCTTAAGCCTATTTGGATTTGTCTGTACTCAGACCCTTTGAATGCTTCCGCTGAGTTGTAATTATGTTATGTTGGGACATGTGTCCTCTGGATGATTGTATTTGCTATTCTCTGCTCTAGTGAGAGCCAATTGCAACTTATTTCCATCTTTTGTGTCTTAGAGATATGTTGTGCTATCATTCTGTTACAACCCGTTGACGTACCATGTGTGTATGGTATGAAGTACGTCAATGGTAGTATCTTGATCTCTATGGGATAGTTTACATCGACGGTGGATAGTAGAGTTTGGTTGTCACACATAAGTGTTGGCCTACTCGTAAGAGGATGCGGGAGCAGATAAGCCCCGTAATCCAATCATCTACTATTCAGTTCGTACGGTGAGTATCCTCTAGAAGTCAGGGTGCGACAAAATGGGTTTGGCCCCAGTTGTCCTTTGCCATCTTGCATTCATTCCGCTCTCTTTTCTTCTCAATTGACACGATGTCATGGCTTCAGTTTACCGAAAACACATATTGTTGGAGTTAACTTCGTGATTCACGTCGGTATCCAGGTATGCGCTTTTCCCACTCCTATAGTTTTTGCTGCCAAACATAAGCGTAGCTAGATGTCATGACGGCTTTATTTTCTATTTATTTTGCTTATATGTGGTTTACCTTAGAAAATACCTCCTGCTTCATATTGTTTCACTATCTACCTTTGTTTTTGTCCCAAATAACTTATGTTTTCAAGTTTAGTTCAGCTGACCAATTGGGCATGAGCTTATGAGGGAAATGGGATTGATTGTACTGGGAGATAAGCTATATTTTATAGGCATACCCACTCTTCCTTTTGGTGCAACATACTGTGGTATTAGTACTAGATGATTTCATGACTATAATGACATTAGTTTCCATAAAAATATGATGTGTTACATTGTTTTGTAGTCTCACATCATATTTCCCCTAATTTTCTCATGTGATGTGTCGAGACCCTAGCGTTCCTAGTACGCTGCTTGTTTTTTTTTTGTATTAGCGATATGCCTTAACATTTATCTGATTTGGATATGGAGTAATTAGCACTTACTATGATGTAGATAGGTAACAACACAATTGCTAATATGGATTTTTGCACATATGTTTTTACTTTACCCTGCTCTTCTAAAAATAGTTTTTATTATTTTCAGCGACCAGTGCATTGGTTCATAAGCTATAACGTGGATGGCAATTGGACTATTGTCTTTGCTCACTTGACGTTTGTCATCTTTATTTATTTATTTACCACTGAGTATTTTATATCACTCGAGGAGATATCTCATTTACTTGCGGATTTATATGTGATTGTTTTAACGTGGATGGCAATTGGACTATTGTCTTTGCTCACTTGACGTTTGTCATCTTTATTTATTTATTTACCACTGAGTATTTCATATCACTTGAGGAAATATCTCATTTACTTGCGGATTTATATGTGATTGTTTTTGTTAATGAATTTGTGTATTTCCAGATATCTTTAACTTGCTTCATATGTTACCGTCCTCCGGTCAGGAACTTTGTAATTGTCGTCCACTTATTGGTTAGTTATTTTGGAAGTTAATGTATATAGTTTATCTTATTGCTTACAGAGTATTTTGCTTCTCCTCCTTGCTCCAGTTGTGCTTTCCCCGCTTAGCTGGGTGGAATTACTCAAAATTGATTTGCAGAACTGACAGAAGTATTGTTTAAATACCTTGTATCATCAACACAAACCATGAGGCAAGCTTCACTCTGATCTATAATGCATGTATAATTTACTGACAGCACAGGGAGATGAAGAAAATGTAAAAACATTAATGATGTTCTATAGCTATAGCTGTGCTCAGTTCATTTGTGTATCCCTCATTGAACTTTTTTTTTACATACGGAACTCTGTTGTATTGTGTGCTATCATTAACATTAGAGAAATCATAATAATTTTAGGATATTTCGCACACTTCAATATCTGCTCATACATCAATATAAGATCATGTGGTCGGTTCATAAGGTCGGGTTGTGGTAGCTCATTTTGTAATGTATGAATCTGGTCAGACATTACAAACCCACCCATTAAGATTCAGCTTAATCTATTTCTATAATAATCTCCATCTTAATTAATGGAGTATAACTTCCCTGTGATTAATGTGAACTCTCATACAAGCGCACACGGCCGCGAGAATTAACTCTGCGCGGCGTGCGCCGCGCACGAGCCTGGCTAGTACTATAATATTCACAATGAGTAGATTTCAATATTAGCAAAGGCACTCCTGTTTGAACAAAATTAGTTGTATCCATCAAATGGAATCACACTAGACACCATCACAATAGTAGGTATTCCTACATCAATATTTTTGTACTATCAGTGGTGACACACAAATGATGCAGCTCTTTATGATAGTAAACAACAACTTCTCCTTCTGTAGTTGGAGTGTATCGCCGTTGGGTGATAGCCGATTCCGTGTGAAATCCTGACATGAAGAATTGACCATATTTCTGAGAGGTGCATCATCATGTTTTTTATTACTGCATCATATGGGGTGGACGAAAATAATGAATGTGTCTCTTCAATTCTTTTGGATGTGCTATTTGTCCTATGAGGCAAAAATCTTTAGCATCTACAAGGTCCAAGTAGGTAACACGCGGTGATATATTTACCTGAATTGCCGCCGTTGGTTAGGTCTTGGAATGGAGTATGTAGCCCAGTGCGCTTTGATGATGCCATATGCAACACAACACTTCTCCTATTTGTTATCCCAACAATCAGAAAGGAATTCATAAAACAATATACCGTGCATTTGGGTAGTTTTAGTCTTCTTTAATGTTTGAATAATAAAATGAAGTTTTACTGGCTGAAGTGACAAAACCAATGCTGTGTGCGCGCAGGGCAATAATGAAGTTTTTTGCATGTGATTTCCTCATTCATCAATTACATTTCCCCAGTTCGGGAAATAATATGCTTGCTGTGAACATCTTTCTTGCAGCTAGGCAAATGGAAAGAAGATGTCGTGTTAACTCAAGTTCGAGTGGCGATTTATTTCACAGAGCAAAGAAACTTTCCAAGTAGTTACCCAGATGTCAATACAGTACAAGAACATGAGCGCAGGGAGAAGGCCATCATGAAGTTTGAGTTGTTATTGGCGAGAAGTCAAATTCAATATTGCGAGTAAAATGTTATCGTTCACAAAGTTTGAATGAGTTCACTTCTGATGTTAAGAGCTCACCTACGACATGGGTTGGGACCGGATGGGACTACACTGCCATATTTACAAATCGATGGTTTGCAGATGTAAGCTATTTTGTACGTGGTTGTTTTGAACTCGTTCACCATTTGAGATCTTTTAGCACCATATAATAGTCGTCGTAACTGACTGTGCAGGAGTTGTTAGATGTGAAAGTAAAGCTAAAGCAGGTGGAGAAGGGCATGCTCCAGCTTCGTTTCAAGCAGGCGCAAATAAACTATGTGAAGCAAGGAGCCCTACTCACCGTGTACTGGAGACGACGCGTCAACTGGTGCTGTCGATACGGCGTGGCACCCAGATCGAGGACGACATGGACACCGGAGCAATGGCAGGGCGCCGGGACGCTGAGGTATCCTCGTGACGGCGCGACCACAGGGGCGACGACCGAGGATGGCGTTAGCTAGGGAATCACAACAGGATGGGTATGGGCGTCTTTGACACAGGAGGTAGAATAACATGTTGATCAGCCAACCGAGATATGGTGGTGTTGTTTCTTCTGGCAATCAATATGACCGATCCTGTACGATCTGTTTGTTTGTGGCAAATTTGATTGCTATGTTTTTTTTTTGGCAAGTAAGATTTGATTGATCTATTTTTTTTGCAAGCAACGATTGATTGATCGCATGAGATGATGATTTGAGTTAGGCGTACGCCCAGAGTTTTGGAAAGTAATACTTCTTGATTGATTTCTTTGATTATTTGGAAATTCATTCGGTTGGGTTGACTGTTTAATTATTTGGAAATTGACCGGCAGATCGGTTGATTGATTTTTGAGAGTTAAAAGCAGGAGGCAGAGGAGATGACGAGCAGACGATGGCAGACCATGGTACGTTGAACTCCCATTTATTTAATAGTAAAGATGCAAGTGCAACTATTATGGAACAACAATCAATAATTAGAGAAACAAATCAATCAATTATTAGAGAATCTCTATCGGGAAGACAAGCCGCGTTGTAGATAGGAAAGAAATAAATTAATGATCCTATAATTAATCGACCTACTAGTTATTAAAAGATCTGGGAATCAAAAAAGTTAAGTGCGAACGCTACCTGGACGCTCCCCGCCAAAATATTTAGCGTTAAAACCGCACACCGGTCTCCTATAAAACCTATTACATGTCCTTCGTTCGTACACAATGGCACCAACCCTACCCTTTTACACTTCACCTAAGCCCAAGAAAAAAAAGAATGTCATCGTTGTCTCAGATGACGATGGCGACGACGACGACAGTAATAGGTATATCGTCCTAATCTCGTCCTCCAAAGATGACTCGTCTCTGGACGATGACAACAGCGGCGGCGGCGGCGTCAACAGCACCCCTTCCGGCGACGATGATGACGGCAACAATGGCAGCCGTTACGACGACAACAACGCCCCTTGGAACCACGACGAGATCAGCTCTCCCGACAACAACCAGGACACCAGCGAGCCAAGGGTCAACCGGCCGGAACGCTACGAGAAGTGGAGCAACCAGGATGTCCTCGCTCTGGTGAAGACTGATGGGAGGCTCCTCAAGAAGTTTGGAAAGACCGCGGTTGTGTCTAAACTCCTCCGTGAACTGCAGAAAACATATAGCCTCGTACGTTCCGACCTTGATGCCAAAAGCATCAGCCAGCAAAGGTATAATCTGAAAGAAAAATTTAAGTATATGGTCAAGAACCGTGGAAGACCCAAGCGCAATTTCCACGGTCCGCGTAAGGCCGAGGAAGATGAGTTCTACCAGAGCTCCCGAGTGGCGTGGCCAAACATCGAACGCGATGTGAAAAAGGCTGAACGAAAGCGAAGGCTCGCCACGAAAAAAGCTAAATGGAAGCGAACACGTAGATCTTAATTAGTCTGTTTGGTCATCTTTTGTTTGGGATTCTCTCAAAAGAGAGGTGGCCGGGGTGGTGCTCTCTCTAGAAGAAGACGTGTGAGTCTGGTTTCTTAATAAAAACTTGGCTTATTCGTCTAAGTCTATGTACTGGGAGATTCTCAACCCGTGTGTGATTAATCTCAGGATGAGGGAGATGTGGAAGACTAACATGCCTCTTAAAATTAAGATCTTTGTTTAGCTTTGTGTGAGGGGTAGAATTCAGGCGACAACTGAACTTAAAAAGAAAGGCTGGCCTGGGGATCCAGTGTGCAAAATCTGTGGCGAGGAGGAATCTGTTGAACATCTGATTTTTAGATGCCCGATATCTCACTTTTTGTGGTGGGCAATTAGCAAAGCTCTCGGTTGGGTTAAGCCCCCGTTTTCCTTTGATGATTTCACTAGTCTGGCTTTACAGGCTCCTGGTAACTCCTCTAACTGGTTAGGTTGGGCTATTGGGGGGTGGGGGGGCTTTTTGGTCTATTTGGGTTTCCAGGAACAATGCGGTGTTTAACAATAAAATTCCCGTTTCTCTTATGCATAATTTTTTCTCTATGTTGTCACTTCTTTCTTAGTGGAAATGCTTGGTGCCTACTAAGAGGAAGGATCGTTGGAGCGCGATGCTGGAAGGTCTCAAGTTGGAAGTCAGGAATCTGCAACTTCTCTTCCCACCTCATAGTGGAGTTGGTTATGGGCTGCTGTTTCTTTTGGCCCTGCGTGGTCGTTCTTGAGGCTGCTTGTAGCCACTAGATAGTCGGTTAAATCTTCTTAGTTTTGCTGATACTTTTCAGTCTGGTTCTCGGTTGTGTGTTCTGGTTGCTTACCTTTTTAGGAGGAGTTGGGTGTTGTGTTTTGGATGGTTGTTGAATTGGGTGGCTGCTTTCCTAAAGCAGGGCAATAAAGTGCCTATTTTCTCACTAATACGTCGCACTTGCATACATTAGAGCAAGTATAATAGGATTACGTAAGCAGACTATAAGGATTAAAATACTATTTTTGTGATGACATGAAGGAGAAGAAGGAGAGTGAGCTCTCATGCAAGAAGAAGAAATTGTCTGGTTAATTAATAAAAAACAAGACGAAAACCGTTACAACATACCCACGTTACAACATACCCACGTTCGGACTATTCTCAACGCATGCAACTCCTCGATCAGCTAGGTGAATCGAACAACTCTCCCAGCTCGATACAACAACAAACTCTTAAACGCCCGAAGAGATGAGGATCATCCATCAAGCAGCCATGGACTTCTTCCTTGTGACACTACAATTCTTGGTTTTGCTCCTAAGATGCTTCTTAATTTTATCCCTCGGATCCTTCCCCGATATGTGACAAGCAATATTTTTGCCCGATCCAGGACTAGCCCGTAGTCTCAACCCACATCTTCTAGCTTAAGCATAGGGATCGACATTCCCTGATGTGTACTGCCTATTCATAAGCTGACAGGCTGCCTAGCTTGATTGATCACGACTTTAACACTTGACAGACAAAACCTGGGGTCCATGGAGGTTCCGCTGGGGGATTCCATCCCGGCCTCTATTGGAGACGAATAAATATGTCTTCCTCTTTTAATCATTTAATATCAACGATGGTCTGGAAATTAGAAATATGTCTTTCTCTTTTTTCAAGAATACGACTTGGGAGATGTATTAAATTTCATAGAAGAAAGACCAAGATGGTGAGATACATGGCCGTTGAAGGCTACAACTCAACATGCCAAGCGGCTTACAACACACACTCAAACAAACGACTCGACAAAAACTACGTGCCTTGCCCAACCTCCAACCAAGAATGGTGAGGAGATGACACATGTAGCAGCCAAACCGTGGCACAACCAAGGAAGATACCACCAAACCACGACAACTACTTCAAGACCACTCAGACCAATGCAACATTTAGCTTCAACGATGGTCGGAAATTAGATTTTGAGATGATAAATCACTAGGTAATACAACTCTCTGAAAATAATATCTAGAGCTTTGTACAATATCATCATGCATGAGAGTGAAGCAATAGCTAAGGTTTTGGAGATGCCTCCACCAAAAGTGAAGTTCAGGCAAAATTTAGACGGGCCCAAACTGGCGGCATGGAACTCTTTTCTTGGGCAGTCGTCAGTGGTTCGAATATCCATGAGAATACTAATTTCTCGGTGGATTCTATCTATGGAGAATCTCGTTCCTATAGAACTGTAAGACGATGGTAACAATTCAATATGGGAAACAAATGTACCACTAAAAATTAAAATTTCCGTGTGGTTCTTTATCAGGGATAATATGGCAAACCGCATTTGGCATGGTGTGCGAATTTTGTCACCATTATAAGACAATTAAGCGCTTATATTTCCAGGGTAAGTTGGGACATTCTACACAGTCAGTCTTTTAGGTGGTTTCTAACTTGTACCCACCATGTAATGTTACAAATATTTTTGCCAACTGATTATTTGGCTGCAATTTAGATATGTTAGGACAGAAGGCACAATGTCTGAAAAATGGATCTTTTGTTTTTGTTCTGGGGACATTATTATGGATACTAAATTGCTGGTGCTGCACCAGCTAATAGTTAGCTCGATCTATCAAAGTAGAGTATGTACAAAGTACAACTACAAGAGTTAACGGCTGTCTATTGTAAAAAAGAAAAAACTGCCTACATAAGTAATATCCGAAACCCCGTGGGTTTCAAATTCTCTCGATTTTCCGGTGGTTAGCACAGTATTTTTTTGCGTCGGCGCGTGTCTCGCTTCACGTTTAGTTCCGTCCGCTCCTCTTTGTTGTGTTGGATCACGTCCATGTCATGTTCTGGGTCAAAGCGGTGGAAGGGGGCAGAGCTTGACCAAACCACCACGCGTCCGCACTGTCCAGCAATCCAGACCAGCAGGCCTCCACGCCTCCACCACGTCATGTCCCCACCTCTCCTATCATGTCCTCTAATATGCCTTCTTTTTCCCAATCGACGCCGCCCTCTCTCTTCCTTCCCTCATGACGGTCGCCGGCTCCCCGGGCGTCGTATTTTAACCTGGCGTTGGATCCGTAGAGGAAGAAGAAGAGGAACACCATGTCGTCTCTCCAGTTTACAATCTTGGGGCCAAAGATCCGCGTCAACAATACACTGCCAAGGTCGAGCACGGGGGCCAGCGGTTGACCGGCATCCAGCTGTTCCTGGAGGGAATAGCCGGTTGGGCATGCACCTCCAACACCTTCCGGACTCTTCCGGCCGCGTTCACCGCCGAAGCCGCCTCCGCCACCGGCGTGAACGAGCACTCCTGGTTCGAGCCAGTCAGGTTGCCGCTGCTGATGCACGCATGCACAATGAAAATGCTGGTGCAGCGCAACAGCACGCACATTGGCGTTGCACGGCTGTGGTGACAACATCGTCGCTGGAGGGGCGCGGGGCGTGCCTGACTCTTCTGGCATGAATCAACGCCGGCGACCTCCTGTGACTGGGATGCGTCTGCTTGGTGTAAGACGGTGGCGAAAAGTGGCGCTCCTCCCCCGTGGTCACCGCGGCATCCCCAGAGGGGCGGGAGGCGTGGCTGACCCTTCCAGCACGAGTCGACGCCGACGACCTCCTGTGCGCGAGAGAAGGCCCATGACGAAGAGGAGGCGGTTCGTTTATCCAATGAACAATTGAGTGCCTACTTCGTCTATGTAGAATTGCAGATGTAAGTTTTATTCAGTATTGTTTCTCTGTCTTATATTTTGTGTGCTTCGTTGTGGTTTGCGAATAAAGCATATCTTATAATCCTTTGTCATATGGATTACGCACCACTTGTGCTATCTTTTTCGCAGATTCTATCCGTTTTTTATTTGGTCTCAGAATGAATAATGCTTCTGCAATACCCATATAAGTTTGGTTTGTTCTTCACAGTTTGCAGGATGTAGGTTTCTTATTGGAGGTACAAGTACAATGATTCTATTATAGTCCATTATTTATGGAATATTACACTTTCTGAGTTTGGCTAGCGAGTTACCTGATTTATCATGTTTTTTCATGGAAATCAAGCAATCATGTTGTGCCAATCTGCAGCCAGAGACTATGTTTCTTATTACCAGAGAAAGAGGTTAGTTAACTTACACAAAGCATCCAAAAAAAGGAATGTGTTCGCTTGGTTTGGTTTGATTTGCTTTTTTCATGAGCTTGGTTTAGTTTGGTTTGTTTTTTCCATCTAAATGCGACTTTTCTGTGCTGTTGAACTGTTGATACCGTTGTCGGAAGTACTAAAATTTCTGGCTTTTCATACAGTTGCAAAACTTGTACATGACTGGGCTTCACTGAACATTACTATGGAGATTTAAGTCTTGCCATAGAGGCCTCCCGATGGGGTCACTAAAATTGATCTTAACAAGACATACTCCGGCGTCTGGGGAATGTAGCTCAGACTTCTATCGAGTTTTATAATCAGACAACAGCCTGGCTAATGAATTTGTATGAAAACAAATCCGTGTGGTCGGTCAATATATGAAGCTATTTAGTTAGCTGCTTGCTTCTCTCCCTAGCTGATCGAATTGGACCTATTTTAGTTGGTTAGACAACTAGCTGAATTGAGATGTTGATTAGACTAGTATGCTTCCGCCAATTTAATTATGTTCTAAGTAGCTAAATATGCTTCGGGCTGCATGCAAAGGAACAAATAGGCTGAATAGAGGCATGGGAAGTCTCCAACAGAAATACATAAATGGAGTAAAGCTGGCTGGCTGTTTAACTAAATCACCGCCCTGTTTTCAGCCTCCATGTGGGAATTACTGAGAGTAACAGCCAGGGAAGTGTGAGGGAAATCTTGGGTAGACAACTCATTGTATAAACCTCCGCCGTTTGTGCTTCCGGTATATGTTAACCATCTGATTTTGCTGGTGAATTTTTTTATCCACCCTTGGTGCGATGAAAACGCCATCACAAGCACGCTGCGAATTCCAATCCGGAAGGTATCTTTGAGTAGGTAATGGGTTTGGCCCTAGTTGTCCTTTGCCATCTTGCATTCATTCCGCTCTCTTTTCTTCTCAATTGACACGATGTCATGGCTTCAATTTACCGAAAACACATATTGCTGGAGTTAACTTCGTGATTCACGTCGGTATCCAGGTATGCGCTTTTCCCACTCCTATAGTTTTTGCTGCCAAACATAAGCGTAGCTAGATGTCATGACGGCTTTATTTTCTATTTATTTTGCTTATATGTGGTTTACCTTAGAAAATACCTCCTGCTTTATATTGTTTCACTATCTACCTTTGTTTTTGTCCCAAATAACTTATGTTTTCAAGTTCAGTTCAGCTGACCAATTGGGCATGAGCTTATGAGAGAAATGGGATTGTTTGTACTGGGAGATAAGCTATGTTTTATAGGCATACCCACTCTTCCTTTTGGTGCAACATATTGTGGTATTAGTACTAGATGATTTCATGACTATAATGACATTAGTTTCCATAAAAATATGATGTGTTACATTGTTTTGTAGTCTCACATCATATTTCCCCTAATTTTCTCATGTGATGTGTCGAGACCCTAGCGTTCCTGGTACGCCGCTTGCTTTTTTTTTGTATTAGCGATATGCCTTAACATTTATCTGATTTGGATATGGAGTAATTAGCACTTACTATGATGTAGATAGGTAACAACACAATTGCTAATATGGATTTTTGCACATATGTTTTTACTTTACCATGCTCTTCTGAAAATAGTTTTTATTATTTTCAGCGACCAGTGCATTGGTTCATAAGCTATAACGTGGATGGCAATTGGACTATTGTCTTTGCTCACTTGACGTTTGTCATCTTTATTTATTTATTTACCACTGAGTATTTTATATCACTCGAGGAGATATCTCATTTACTTGCGGATTTATATGTGATTGTTTTAACGTGGATGGCAATTGGACTATTGTCTTTGCTCACTTGACGTTTGTCATCTTTATTTATTTATTTATTTACCACTGAGTATTTCATATCACTTGAGGAGATATCTCATTTACTTGCGGATTTATATGTGATTGTTTTTGTTAATGAATTTGTATATTTCCAGATATCTTTAACTTGCTTCATATGTTACCGTCCTCTGGTCAGGAATTTTGTAATTTTCGTCCACTTATTGGTTAGTTATTTTGCAAGTTAATGTATATAGTTTATCTTATTGCTTACAGAGTATTTTGCTTCTCCTCCTTGCTCCAGTTGTGCTTTCCCCGCTTAGCTGGCTGGAATTACTCAAAACTGATTTGCAGAACTGACAGAAGTATTGTTTAAATACATTGTATCATCAACACAAACCGTGAGGCAAGCTTCACTCTGATCTATAATGCATGTATAATTTACTGACAGCACAGGGAGATGAAGAAAATGTAAAAACATTAATGATGTTCTATAGCTACAGCTGTGCTCAGTTCATTTGTGTATCCCTCATTGAACTTTTTTTTTACATACGGAACTCTGTTGCATTGTGTGCTATCATTAACATTAGAGAAATCATAATAATTTTAGGATATTTTGCACACTTCAATATCTGCTCATACATACATATAAGATCATGTGGTCGATTCATAAGGTCGGGTTGTGGTAGATCATTTTGTAATGTCTGAATCTGGTCAGACATTACAAACCCACCCATTAAGATTCAGCTTAATCTATTTCTATAATAATCTCCATCTTAATTAATGGAGTATAACTTCCCTGTGATTAATGTGAACTCTCATACAAGCGCACACGGGGGCGAGAATTAACTCTGCGCGGCGTGCGCCTCGCACGAGGCTGGCTAGTACTATAATATTCACAATGAGTAGATTTCAATATTAGCAAAGGCACTCCTGTTTGAACAAATTAGTTGTATCCATCAAATGGAGTCACACTGGACACCATCACGATAGTAGGTATTCCTACATCAATATTTTTGTACTATCAGTGGTGACACACAAATGATGCAGCTCTTTATGATAGTAAACAACAACTTCTCCTTCTGTAGTTGGAGTGTATCGCCGTTGGGTGATAGCCGATTCCGTGTGAAATCCTGACATGAAGAATTGACCATATTTCTGAGAGGTGCATCATCATGCTTTTGATTACTGCATCATATGGGGTGGACGAAAATAATGAATGTGTCTCTTCAATTCTTTTGGATGTGCTATTTGTCCTATGAGGCAAAAATCTTTAGCATCTACAAGGTCCAAGTAGGTAACACGCGGTGATATATTTACCTGAATTGCCGCCGTTGGTTAGATCTTGGAATGGAGTCTGTAGCCCAGTGCGCTTTGATGATGCCATATGCAACACAACACTTCTCCTATCTGTTATCCCAACAATCAGAAAGGAATTGATAAAACAATATACCGTGCATTTGGGTAGTTTTAGTCTTCTTTAATGTTTGAATAATAAAATGAAGTTTTACTGGCTGAAGTGACAAAACCACTGCTGTGTGCGCGCAGGGCAATAATGAAGATTTTTTGCATGTGATTTCCTCATTCATCAATTACATTTCCCCTATTCGGGAAATAATATGCTTGCTGTGAACATCTTTCTTGCTGCTAGGCAAATGGAAAGAAGATGTCGTGTTAACTCAAGTTCGGGTGGCGATTTATTTCACAGAGCAAAGAAACTTTCCAAGTAGTTACCCAGATGTCAATACAGTACAAGAACATGAGCGCAGGGAGAAGGCCATCATGAAGTTTGAGTTGTTATTGGCGAGAAGTCAACTTCAATATTGCGAGTAAAATGTTATCGTTCACAAAGTTTGAATGAGTTCACTTCTGATGTTAAGAGCTCACCTACGGCATGGGTTGGGACCGGATGGGACTACACTGCCATATTTACAAATCGATGGTTTGCAGATGTAAGCTATTTTGTACGTGGTTGTTTTGAACTCGATCACCATTTGAGATCTTTTAGCACCATATAATGGTCGTTGTAACTAACTGTGCAGGAGTTGTTAGATGTGAAAGTAAAGCTAAAGCAGGTGGAGAAGGGCATGCTCCAGCTTCGTTTCAAGCAGGCGCAAATAAACTATGTGAAGCAAGGAGCCCTACTCACCGTGTACTGGAGACGACGCGTCAACTGGTGCTGTCGATACGGCGTGGCTCCCAGATCGAGGACGACATGTACACCGGAGCTATGGCAGGGCGCCGGGACGCTGAGGTATCCTCGTGACGGCGCGGCCACAGGGGCGACGACCGAGGATGGCTTTAGCTAGGGCATCACATCAGGATGGGTATGGGCGTCTTTGACACAGGAGGTAAGATAACATGTTGATCAGCCAACCGAGATATGGTGGTGTTGTTTCTTCTGGCAATCAATATGACCGATCGTGTACGATCTGTTTGTTTGTGGCAAATTTGATTGCTATGTTTTTTTTTTGGCAAGTAAGATTTGATTGATCTGTTTTTTTTTTGCAAGCAACGATTGATTGATCGCATGAGATGATGATTTGAGTTAGGCGTACGCCCAGAGTTTTGGAAAGTAATATTTCTTGATTGATTTCTTTGATTATTTGGAAATTCATTCGGTTTGGTTGACTGTTTAATTATTTGGAAATTGACCGTCAGATCGGTTGATTGATTTTTTTGAGTTAAAAGCAGGAGGCAGAGGAGATGACGAGCAGACGATGGCAGACCATGGTACGTTGAACTCCCATTTATTTAATAGTAAAGATGCAAGTGCAACTATTATGGAACAACAATCAATAATTAGAGAAACAAATCAATCAATTATTAGAGAATCTCTATCGGGAAGACAAGCCGCGTTGTAGATAGGAAAGAAATAAATTAATGATCCTTTAATTAATCGACCTACTAGTTATTAAAAGATCTAGGAAGCAAAAAAGTTAAGTGCGAACGCTACCTGGCCGCTCCCCGCCAAAATATTTAGCGGTAAAACCGCACACCGGTCGCCTATAAAACCTATTAAATGTCCTTCATTCGTACACAATGGCACCAACCCTACCCTTTTACACTTCACCTAAGCCCAAGAAAAAAAAAGAATGTCATCGTTGTCTCAAATGACGATGGCGACGACAACGACAGTAATAGGTATATCGTCCTAATCTCGTCCTCCAAAGATGACTCGTCTCTGGACGATGACAACAGCGGCGGCTTCGGCGTCAACAGCACCCCTTCCGGCGACGATGATGACGGCAACAATGGCAGCCGTTACGACGACAACGACGCCCCTTGGAACCACGACGAGATTAGCTCTCCCGACAACAACCAGGACACCAGCGAGCCAAGGGTCAACCGGCCGGAACGCTACGAGAAGTGGACCAACCAGGATGTCCTCGCTCTGGTGAAGACTGATGGGAGGCTCCTCAAGAAGTTTGGCAAGACCGCGGCTGCGTCGAAACTCCTCCGTGAGCTGCAGAAAACATATAGCCTCGTACGTTCCGACCTTGATGCAAAAAGCATCAGCCAGCAAAGGTATAATCTGGAAGAAAAATTTAAGTATATGGTCAAGAACCGTGGAAGACCCAAGCGCAATTTCCACGGTCCGCGTAAGGCCAAGGAAGATGAGTTCTACCAGAGCTCCCGAGTGGCGTGGCCAAACATCGAACGCGATGTGAAAAAGGCTGAATGGAAGCGAAGGCTCGCCACGAAAAAAGCTGAACGGAAGCGAACACATAGATCTTAATTAGTCTGTTTGGTAATCTTTTGTTTGGGATTCTCTCAAAAGAGAGGTGGCCGGGGTGGTGCTCTCTCTAGAAGAAGATGTGTGAGTCTGGTTTCTTAATAAAAACTTGACTTATTCGTCTAAGTCTCTGTACTGGGAGATTCTCAACCCGGGTGTGATTAATCTCGGGATGAGGGAGATGTGGAAGACAAACATGCCTCTTAAAATTAAGATCTTTGTTTGGCTTTGTGTGAGGGGTAGAATTCAGGCGACAACTGAACTTAAAAAGAAAGGCTGGCCTGGGGATCCAGTGTGCAAAATCTGTGGCGAGGAGGAATCTGTTGAACATCTGATTTTTAGATGCCCGATATCGCACTTTTTGTGGTGGGCAATTAGCAAAGCTCTCGGTTGGGTTAAGCCCCCGTTTTCCTTTGATGATTTCACTAGTCTGGCTTTACAGGCTCCTGGTAACTCCTCTAACTGGTTAGGTTGGGCTATTGGGGGGGGGCGGCTTTTTGGTCTATTTGGGTTTCGAGGAACAATGCGGTGTTTAATAATAAAATTCCCGTTTCTCTTATGCATAATTTTTTCTCTATGTTGTCACTTCTATCTCAGTGGATATGCTTGGTGCCTACTAAGAGGAAGGATCGTTGGAGCGCGATGCTGGAAGGTCTCAAGTTGTAAGTCAGGAATCTGCAACTTCTCTTCCCACCTCGTAGTGGAGTTGGTTAGGGGCTGCTGTTTCTTTTGGCCCTGCGTGGTCGTTCTTGAGGCTGCTTGTAGCCACTAGATACTCGGTTAAATCTTCTTAGTTTTGCTGATACTTTTCAGTCTGGTTCTCGGTTGTGTGTTCTGGTTGCTTACCTTTTTAGGAGGAGTTGGGTGTTGTGTTTTGGATGGTTGTTGAATTGGGTGGCTGGTTTCCTAAAGCAGGGCAATAAAGTGCCTATTTTCTCACTACTACATCGCACTTGCATACATTAGAGCAAGTATAATAAGATTACGTAAGCAGGCTATAAGGATTAAAATACTATTTTTATGACGACATGAAGGAGAAGAAGGAGAGTGAGCTCTCATGCAAGAAGAAGAAATTGTCTGGTTAATTAATAAAAAACAAGACGAAAACCGTTACAACATACCCACGTTACAGCATACCCACGTTCGGACTATTCTCAACGCATGCAACTCCTCAATCAGCTAGGTGAATCGAACAACTCTCCCAGCTCGATACAACAACAAACTCTTAAACGCCCGAAGAGATGAGGATCATCCATCAAGCAGCCATGGACTTCTTCCTTATGACACTACTCTTCTTGGTTTTGCTCCTAAGATGCTTCCGCGTCTTCTTGATTTTATCCCTCGGATCCTTCCCCGATATGTGACAAGCAATATTTTTGCCCGATCCAGGACTAGCCCGTAGTCTCAACCCACATCTTCTAGCTTAAGCATAGGGATCGACATTCCCTGATGTGTACTGCCTATTCATAAGCTGACAGGCTGCCTAGCTTGATTGATCACGACTTTAACACTTGACAGACAAAACCTGGGGTCCATGGAGGTTCCGCCGGGGGATTCCATCCCGGCCTCTATTGGAGACGAAGAAATATGTCTTCCTCTTTTAATCATTTAATATCAACGATGGTCTGGAAATTAGAAATATGTCTTTCTCTTTTTCAAGAATACGACTTGGGAGATGTATTAAATTTCATAGAAGAAAGACCAAGATGGTGAGATACATGGCCGTTGAAGGCTACAACTCAACATGCCAAGCGGCTTACAACACACACTCAAACAAACGACTCGACAAAAACTACGTGCCTTGCCCATCCTCCAACCAAGAATGGTGAGGAGATGACACATGTAGCAGCCAAACCGTGGCACAACCTAGGAAGATACCACCAAACCACGACAACTACTTCAAGACCACTCAGACCAATGCAACATTTAGCTTCAACGATGGTTCGGAAATTAGATTCTGAGATGATAAATCACTAGGTAATACAACTCTGTGAAAATAATATCCAGAGCTTTGTACAATATCATCAGGCATGAGAGTGAAGCAATAGCTAAGGTTTTGGAGATGCCTCCACCAAAAGTGAAGTTCAGGCAAAATTTAGACGGGCCCAAACTGGCGGCATGGAACTCTTTTCTTGGACAGTCGTCAGTGGTTCGAATATCCATGAGAATACTAATTTCTCGGTGGATTCTATCTATGGAGAATCTCGTTCCTATAGAACTGTAAGCCGATGGTAACAATTCAATATGGGAAACAAATGTACCACTGAAAATTTAAATTTCCGTGTGGTTCTTTATCAGGGATAATATGGCAAACCGCATTTGGCATGGTGTGCTAATTTTGTCACCATTATAAGACAATTAAGCGCTTATATTTCCAGGGTAAGTTGGGACATTCTACACAGTCAGTCGTTTAGGTGGTTTCTAACTTGTACCCACCATGTAATGTTACAAATATTTTTGCCAACTGATTATTTGGCTGCAATTTGGATATGTTAGGACAGAAGGCACAATGTCTGAATAATGGATCTTTTGTTTTTGTTCTGGGGACATTATTATGGATACTGAATTGCTGGTGCTGCAACAGCTAAGAGTTAGCTCGATCTATCAAAGTAGAGTATGTACAAGTACAACTACAAGAGTTAACGGCTGCCTATTGTCAAAAAAAAAAAAGGTTAACAGCTGCCTACATATTCTTGAGAACCATAGCAATAGCATGACGCAAACCTTCAAAGAAGTCATGCATCTGACTTTTGGCGCACAAATATATCTTGTGCGTTAGGCAGACACAAATCATCACGTCGGACAGTTCAAGTGCCGACGAAAAACCAAAACCAAACTCTGGACAGCGAGACCGAGAGCCCCCGGAATGCATGACATCGTCACCAAAAGCAGTTTTGCAGCTAGCTAGCTGGCTGGACTATCATCTGACCTAGCTGAATAATATAGACAACTCGATCCAGGATTAGTACTACTAATTCACGGTACTCCTGAATTCCATGCATCCCATAGTATTTCAGAGTCAAACCCTTGAATTCCATCAAGTGGAGTACACCGTACACAGCTGCAGCTGAGATGGACACTTTGGTTTATCTGATGATTTACTTGCAAATATGGTAAGCGCAGCCGGTTTTCATGTCTGATTAAGTAATTTGAGCTGGGCCGAATTCTTTGCCCGTGTCAATGCATCTCCCGCCAAAATTATGCCGCGGTCGATATCTCACTAGAGTGAGGCTGACACCATTCATGTCTATCGATCATTCATTACTCCTAAACATACGGAGCTAATATTTTTTTAAATTTCATATGTATATGGATGCTTTCAGAGGAATTAAGAGATCCATTCGGAAGATACGCGCATACGTGGAGATCTTAACTTCTTGTCGTGACATTTTTTTTACTGCTTCAAAGGTTGAGAATGGATCATCCATATCCTAGTGTCGCCGTTAGAAGATCTTTGTAATTAACTAATAGACGAGTAGTACGTAGTTCATTTGGGTTTACAAATGTACGAGTAGCCATCTATTAACAAGTCACCGGCTGTGTGCATCATTTTGATGCAGAGGCCGGGGCCTAGGCTCCCATTTCTAAAAAATCTATTAACAAGTCAATAGCCGTTAACTGAGGTAGCTTGCATAGAAGTGCATACCAACGTCGACCCTTTGACGAAGTTGTGTCAAGATTATATCTAAACATCAAGATGTAATCTAGTACGTGTAAACAGTGCTCCACTTGTATCGATGACAAATTCATCAGACAGCGGCCGGCATGCCTAGAATATATATACCCTTGAATCATTCTAGTAAACCAGTTTTGTAATTGCTAATTGCCTCCGATGTGTCGTCTGTTGTTCGCCCACGTACTACATAGGATGAGGTAAACGAGTCCTCATCGAAGTCCTCGTAATCCCAAGGTCATCGATAACCAATAATTTCTTGATCTTACTAAGGCCTTGTGTTTCATCAAAAAAAAAATCAGAAGGTTCACGGAAGTGTTGTCATCGGTACCGGCTGTGAATTGACTACTCTCTTTGTTTCAAAATAGATGACTTCCATTTGTTTAAACATGCAGGTACGTGAACATGTTTTAGTGTCTACATGCCCACTTTGACCAATGGAGGTCATTTACGAGGATCGATGGAGTCAGCTGCATGCCCACTGTGCATACACTTAAACCACTTCTTTTTTCTGCGAGAAGTAAACCATTTTTCTAGTGGCAAATGGCAAGTCAGCTCAGATGTGTTGTATGTTGTTTGCCCACATACGACGACGACGTACCACCGGTCATAATTTCCCAATCACAAGCAGATCAATGTGTAATAATGCAATGAAGTATTTAATTAATTCATTATCAATAGCCTGGCTCAAGGTCACTTTCACGCTGGCTCGGGCTTTAATGGTGCTCGCCGAGCTGGTTTCCGTGGTGGATATCGCGGGTACAGAGGAAGAAGAGGATACAATGGCCAGAGGGGTGGCTATGGCCAAGAACCTGGCCGCGGCAGGCGCCGGGAGGAGGAGGTCTTGCACCCGGATCCAAATCGCGGGGTGAGGGGCCGATATGCTGGTGGTTTTGGCCAGGGAGCTGGACGTGGAGCTGTTTGGATATGTTAGGCCAGAAGAATTTTTGACAAAAGAGACCATTTGTAAAAGTGCAATGTCAAAAAAGACCACCTTCTAAAAAAAATTGGCAAAAAAGACCACCCTTCCGTGGCAGCAGGCCTCGCCAGGTGACACGTGTCACCTGCCGCCACGGCCGGAGGCGGCAAGGCCTACCGCCACTGGCGCAGGCGGCATGTTCCGCCACCATCCAAAGTTGATTCCCTACACTGCATGGTTGTTGTCGCTAGCACATACAGGGTGTTGTCGGTAGCACATACAGGGTTGAATAATCAATTTGCATGCAGCAGCATTTGGCCTCTCGCGCAAGTGGCGGCAGGCCTTGCCGCCTCCGGCCGTGGCGGCAGGTGACATGTGTCGCCTGGCGAGGCCTGCCGCCACGGAGGGGTGGTCTTTTTTGACAATTTTTTTATGAGGTGGTCTTTTTTGACATTGCACTTTTACAAATGGTCTCTTTTGTCAAAATTTCAGGCCAGAAGGCACAATGTCTGAATAATGGATCTTTTGCTTTTGTTGTGGGGACATTATATTATGGATGGATACTGAATTTCTGGGTGCTGCAAAACAGCTAATAGTCAACTCGGTCTATCAAAGTGGAGTATGTACATGCATGAGTTAACGGCTACCTACATGTTCTTGAGAACCATAGCAATATATAGCATGACGCAAACCTTCACAGAAGTCATGCATCTGACTTTTGGCGCACAAATATATTTTGTGCGTTAGGCAGACAGAAATCATCACCTCGGACAGTTCAAGTGCCGACGAAAAACCAAAACAAAACTCTGGACAGCGAGACCAAGAGCCCCCGGAATGCATGACATCGTCACCAAAAGCAGTTTTCGGCTAGCTAGCTGGACCGTATCATCATCTGACCTTGCTGAATAATATAGACAACTCGGTCCAGGATTAGCACTACTAATTCACGGTACACAGCTAAGACACACTCCTGAATTCCGTGCATCCCATAGTATTTCCGAGTCAAACCCTGAATTCCTTCAAGTGGAGTACACTGTACACAGCTGCGACTGAGATGGACACTTTTGTTTATCTGATGATTGACTTGCAAATATGGCAAGCTGTAGCTAGCCGGTTTCAGCTCTGATTAAGTAATTTGTGCAGGGCTGAATTCCTTGCCCGTGTCAATGCATCTCCCGCCAAAATTATGCCGCTGATGACACCATTCATGTTTATCGATCATTCATTACTCCTAAACATACGGAGCTAATACTTTTTTAACTTCATATGGATATATGGATGCTTCCAGGGGAATTAAAAGATCCTCGGAAGATACCAGCATACGTGGAGTTCTTTCTTTTTTTTGTCGTGACATTTTTTGACATCTTCAAAGGTCGGAATGGATCATCTACTGTATATCCTAGTGGCGCCGTTAGGAGATAGTTGTAATTAATTAATGGACGAGCAGTACGTAGTTCATTTGGGTTTATATACAAACGTAAACAGTAGCTATCTATAAGAGCATGTCTAACAGGACCCGTAAACTTTCGCCCTCTAAATCGCGTGTAGAGGGCCCTGTATAGGAAAATTAGGAAAATCCTTGCTCAGTTTTTCGAGTTCGTCTAGCAGTCCCCTTAAATCCGCCCCGTATGTTTAAATTCGAACTACGCGGGAGAGAACATAAAGCTTGATTTCATTCCATTGCTCAGATCACCATTACAAGAACTGCTAGAACTGCTAGAAATCTAACCTAACTAGTCGAGGAAGACGACGGGGCCGGCCTTCGCCTCCATCTCCTTGAAGGCCTCGACGTCGGCGACGGCCTTCGCCTCCTCCTCCGCTTCCGCCCGCGCCCGCGCCTCTGCTTCCTGCTTCGAGAGCTCGAGCGCGGCCGCGAAGGCGGCCTCCTCCTCCTCCTCTGTCGCCGGCAGCGCTTCCTCCTCCGCTGCCGCGCGTCCTCCTCCGCTGCCGCTTGCGCCGTCGCCGCCGCGCTTGCACGACTGCAGCAGCTCCCTCTCGGCGAGCCATTTCTCGAATTTGCGGCCGCTCATCGGGCGCGGCGGCGGGTCATCGGTGTAGTATCTCCCGCCCGGTGCGTAGTCCTTCAGCGTGTCCGGCATGGCCTCCGGCCACGCCACGTACTTCCACACGCTCCGGCGGCTCCCTGCAACGGAGTGCTTGCAATGGAGCCGCCACGCCTCCTCGAGCGTCTCCGGCTCGCGGCGGCGCTTGGAGCGGGCGGTGGAGGAGCCGGAGGCGTCGGGGGAGCTCATGGCGGTGGTGGAGCTTCTAATTTTGCGGCTAAGCGTGCGTAATTGCTCGCCGGAACTGCGAATGCGGCGGCGGCGCGCGGCGGAGCTAGGGTTGCGGGTGGGGGGTTGGACCCCCACCCGAACCCTCACCCTCTATATGTACGGGGCGGAGGGGGCGGTGGAGCAGGCCCCGTAAAATTTTGTTACGGGCCAGGCGGCATACGGGGCCTGCTAGACGGCCGTTTTGGCACGCGCCCCGTATGCCGCCGGAATTTTACGGGGCGCTCGCGTGATACGGGGCCTGTTAGACATGCTCTAACAAGTCAATAACCGTGAACTAAGGTAGCTTGCATAGAAGTGCATGCCAACGTCGACCCTTTGACGAAGTTGTGTCAAGATTATATCTAAATAAAGTGTGTCAAGCAAGATGTAATGTACGTGCAAACAGTGCTCCACTTGGATCAATCACACGGTCCACGAAGAGTTGTCATCGGTACAAGCTGTGAAGTGCTGAAGTATGAGGATCGATGACAAATTCATCAGACAGCGGCATGCCTCATATACATATAACCCTTGAATCATTCTAGTAAACCAGTTTTTCGTATTGCCTCAAATGTGTCGTCTGTTGTTCGCCCACGTACTTCCCCCCTAACCTAAATATAACATCTCTATTAGGGCATATCTAGCTGATCCCTTAGATTTGGTTAGAGGAGAAAATGTCAAGTTTTTCTCCTCAAAATCGCACCTAACCGAATCACTATAGTTTTTATAGGAATTTGTTTTTTTACTTCACGGGTCAGCCGACTCTCAAATATACTCGAGCTCGGTCCAGTAGAGAAAAAAATCTCACCCCACACGGATGCTGCTACCCCCTAGTCCCAAGACACTCCGGCACCATCCTGCATTCCTCCAAGCGCCACCACCGACAGCCCGTAGCGCCTGTTGCGCTCCTTTCCCACTTTTAATCAGTTGATGCTGCTCGTCATTGCCACATTCAATGAATTTACGGCCGTGCTGCTCGTTGTTTACGGGTTCAAAGAATTAATGGATGCCATGCTCGTCGTCGCCGAATTCAATGAATCTACGGCCACAGACGTCGTGCAGCGCGATCCATCCGAATTTCCATAGCCACCCCTAAACGCTCTGCGCCACATATGGTTATGTCCTCTTCCTCTAGGCGTCATCTCTCGGTTCAACCGACCGCCGGCCGTCCGGGCTTAACCCTCGCCCAACATCTCGTCAGCCAGCCTCTGCCAATCATCAACTGTGACAACTGCGGTCGGTTCGTGCAGTGGTGGATCTTGAGCACAGAGAAGCATTTCAGATGGATTTTCTCAAGTGTGAAATAGACAAAGTGAGTGCAGTTTTGTGCAATTTGGAACTCAATGTTGCCTATATAGAAGGCTGTGTTATTGGGAAGAAGAGTACACTGATCTATTTATTGGCCGAAAAATACTATATGTCGATGCACTAGTTGCTAGGATGAGAGTACGGATGACGCAAACTTCAAATTGAGGAGAGAGAAAAGGCGATATACATGATAGAGAAGCTAGAGAGGTCAATGGAGAAGAGCAAAAATGCAACCAATAAATATAAGAAGATTGAGAAAGTATTGATCGGAATTGTAGGAGGCAGTCAAGAAAGATGTGCTCCTATTGAAGTGTGTAATTTTTTTTGTCTTAATATTTGGATCAATTCTATTAGCAAAGAATTGGTGAAGTATGTGACTAAGATGTCGATTAATGAATTATTGAGTAGTGAATTTACATCCATAGTCCAATTTTTTTATGAATTTATGTTTAAAATAATTTGGAAGTTAAGTTTTATGGTTTCAATTAGAAACGGCATTTTTTTTAGATGAGCATATATACTCATTCGAGAAATAAGTAGACATATAAGAGACTAAATTTTGAATGATCTGCTATAGATGCCCAACAATTAGGAGTGCAGATTTGGTGCTCCCGCCGTCTTACAAATAAAGAAACATATTTATGAGTTTCAACAAAATCTTTAAAAAAAAGTACGTGTGTAGCCAAGTGTGTATCCTCCAAACGTGCAAATTTTCAATTTCAAATAATTTGTATTCTGAGCTACACAAAAATGACAAAACTGTGGATCTGAGTATTACTATTTAAAATCTCTAAATTTATAATATTTTGTCATTTTTATGTAGCACATATTACTTTGTATTTCAAACTAAAAATTTGTAAGTTTATGGGATACATCATTGGGTACATCCGAATTTATTTTTATAATTTTTCGAAAGTTCTATATATTTTTTCAATTTTTTTTAAGTTGGCATGAGCACGGGTACTCGGGAGCACAAAATACTTTACGAACAATTAGGTCTTATATTCAGGAACAGTGGAATACGTACTAGTGAACAGTGAAGTAAAAAATCATACCCCTAGAGAGTTGTCATCAGTACTAGCTGTGTGAGATATGGGGATCGGTGACAAATTCATGAGACAGCAACATGCCTCGTGTATAAATATACCCTTGAATCATTCTAATAAACCAGTTTTGTAATTGCCAATTGCCTCAGATGTGTCGTCTGTTGTTCACCCACGTACGACGTAAACGAGTCCTCCCAATCCCAAGGTCATCGACAACCAATAATCGGTTGATCTTATTAAATTAAATCATCGGTTACCTGTTCCACTTGCACGGCAATCGGAGAAGATCGATCGTGCGTTATCCTCCGATAAAATACGTGCAAGTTGATGCAGGGTCGATCTCCTCTTCGTAAAATATCGGCAAATTGAAGCAGATCAATGTGCTAATACGATCATAAGCTCATGGTTTGCACAAATTTGTCGATTAGGTACGGCGGGTTCGAAGCCGTACGTACGTGTCTTTAATCGGCGCCGCAAACCCTGAAAAGTCGATGCCAGATTCTTCTTCACTCTCGAGGACGGACGTCACAACGATCTCGATTGGTGGAATAGTCGATGGACGACGCACGGCGCAGGAGCTGTCAGAAAAAGCGTTTCTTGCGAGACAAGAACATATTCTGAAGCATTGCAGAGTGCAGAGCATGGCACAGCTGTACAGCTAGCTTCATCACAAGTGGCATGTCCACGTTGCGCGGAATCGCCAAGAAGCGTGCCCGAACAACTGCTCACACAGCAGAATCAGTGTCTTTACATCAGCTGATAACTATCAGTGTCTTTAGTCTTTACATCACAGATTATTATACCAAAAATTGAATCGTAGAATCAGTCCAATCAATTCGGTAACAGAATCGGGACGAATGATTGAGCCGTGATTTAACCTACACGCCACAGCTACAGGCAGCTTGATCGCAAGTGGCAACGCCGATTTTGCTGAGCTCAACCATGGATACATTCTTTCTCGCGCATGCCGCTCCCGAACGAGAACAGCCAAGTGTACGCACGCTCGCTCCTTGGTCTCCACGGCAGCAGGAGGAACAGCCAGGCGTGCCAGTTCAACTGTGCCTGCATATTGGACCAATCATGCCGTGCTGACGCCTCCGCCAGCTGCGCGCGCGCCCGTGCAGCGTGCATGATGCACCTAACCTCGGAGCCCAGCTAATCAACCACCTTGATCTCTCTGCTTAGGACAAGGGACATTCCTTGATACGACTCCAACAGTATCCCTTCATGTAATCAGGTTGCCTGGCTAGATCATGCAAGACGTATTTGACAGACAGACAGACAGACCCTGGGATCCCGGAGCTTTCCTGTCCATAATGAGCTGTTATGTGGCGGTATTAAGCAAAGTGCGTACACTGTGGAGTGACGACGCGGTGCAGCGAGTTGTTGAGCTATAGCTAGCTGCGTGTGTATGTGTCATCGCCAACCTGGCGCGCAGAATGTCGCTGCGTTCCGACGTGTGCCTTGGGCGCGGGGATCTCCGTGCCCTTCTTGTCTTGCTCCTGTCGAGCCTGGCCAGGAGAGCCTGTCTCCCCGCTGCCCTGCCAAAATGCAAATCCCGATCATCAAAACTGTACGTTACGTACCTACAGTACGTATCTCGACTGTTCAGACAATTTCATGTTTGTTGGTCTCGCGAAGCTTTCTCTCTAATTGGTTACATTCGAACCCCCCCCCCCCCCCCCCCCCCCCCCCCCCCCCCGCTCGGCTTTTCCTCTCTCTCGCCTCGCCGTCGCCACCCCGCCGATCACACCCCACGTCGCCGCCGCCGGCCGCCATCACGCACCAGCGGCAAGGCAAAACCACCTCAGGGCTCTCCGCCACATCGTCGCCGTCGTTTGCTCGCGTCTCCACCGCGGAGGGGGTTGCGCCCGGTGAACCGCGTCCACCACCTGCAAGGTGTTCGGCGTTCTGCCCGAGGCATGGACTCCGACGCCGAGGAGATGCTCGCCGAGCTCTTCGACGAGGAAGACCAGGCCGCCATCGACGATGAGGAACACCTGCTCCTAATGAGCTGCCTGGCCGGATTGCTGGCCCAGGACGCCGCGCCGCGCCGCACTGGATCGAAGCCCGATCGCCGCAAGAGCAGGCCAAGGCAGCGGTACGAGGGCTACTGCATCCTCTACTCCGACTACTTCGCCGAGGATCCCACCAACGACGAGAAGGTGTTCCGGCGTCGTTTCAGGATGAAGCGCATGCTCTTCCTCAAGATCATGCATGCCATCCGGGAGTTCGACACCTACTTCAAGTTGAAGAAGGACTGCACTGACACGATAGGCTTTACCTCTATCCATAAGTGCACGATGGCCATGAGGTTGCTTGCATACGATGCTCCCGCAGATGCACAAGATGACTACCTGCGCATGAGCGAGTCCACGGCCCTCGAGTGCTTGAACAAGTTCTGCCGGGCAGTGGTTGCAGTTTTTGGCCCAATATACCTGCGATCACCCAATGCGCAAGACACTGCCCGTCTCTTCGCAGAGAATGAAGCAAGAGGGTTTCCTGGGATGCTTGGCAGCATCCACTGTATGCATTGGGCATGGAAGAACTGCCCATTTGACTGGCAGGGGATGTACAAGGGAAAGGAAGGAGAGTGCTCGGTGGTTCTCGAGGCCGTGGTTTCGTACGATCTATGGATTTGGCATTTATTCTTTGGTATGCCTGGAAGTCACAACGACATCAATGTCTTGCATTGCTCGAATGTCTTTGCCGAGCTTGTCGAAGGCCATGCCCCCCTGTGAACTATGAGATCAATGGACACCAATATACAAAGGGGTACTATCTTGCAGATGGCATCAACCCAAAGTGGGCAACATTTGTGAAGAGCATCTCCAACCCTATCCCAGGAAGCGCAAAAGCTTGGTTTTCAAGGTGCCAGGAGGCTTGCAGGAAGGATGTTGAGCGGGCATTTGGTGCGCTGCAATCTCGATTCGCTGTTGTCCGGTACCCAGCTATGACTTGGTCGAATTCCAACATGTGGGAGGTGATGCAGTGTTGTGTGATCTTGCACAACATGATCATTGAGAGTGAGCGGGATGACCCGGTGCCTGACAGTGAGGCAAGCACACCATACTACCGGCAGGGCCCTCTTGCAGATGTTGATCACCAGGTGCCGGTATCATGGACAGACTGCCTCACCAAGCGACAGGAGATTCGACACGCTGCAACACACCAAGCTCTGCAGGATGACCTGGTGCAGCATTTGTGGGCGCGAAAGGGGAATGGCAATGTTGAGGACGATGACGATGATGATGCCTAGTGTAATTTATTTATTTTGTTTAAATTGTTGAACTATTTTATTTGTGGGGCAAAACTCTATTTATTTGGTGGCAAAAGTTCAATTATTTGTGTGCCAAATCTCTACCTGTCCAAATTGGGCCGAATCGCCGGCTGGGGGGGCGGCCTGGGTTCACGGCTGGGAAACGCGCCCCCCCCCCCAGTTTCCAGAATAGCGCCGTTTCGCGCCGCGGCGCGAAAAAAGGCCGGGTTTTTGCGTCGGGGGGGGGGGGGGGGGGGGGCTCAACGACTGAAGATGCCCTTATGCTCACAATTCGGTCATATGAAAACCTAAGCCGTTCCGTTAAAGAAAAAGAAAAACGCCGTAGTGTTATTAAACAAAGAAACAGGGGAAATGTGTTTTCCATCATAAAGCGATACTTTTGTCTTAGATACATACTACTACATATGCTAAATTTTAACTAGCTGAATTTATGGGAGATCACCTACAAATATTATGCCAAGGTGGCAATCACTTACAATATGTCGTGTGCCCAACATGCTAATTTGTTGTGAAACTATGTTTTTATATTACGTGTAAATCATTACCCTGGAGAGAAGGCGGAGGCTCCCCTAGAAAACATCTAGGGTTCTGTCGCCTCGTCGGCGACGTTGCCAGTTCGCTCCGCCTCTGGTGGCCTTAAGTCCTTGAAGGCGTGGCGGATCACGGTCTCTTGCCAGCGGGAGGGTTTCTCCTTCTTTGGTTAGGTTTTTGTCCAATGTCTTCTTCGAGATGCTAAGGCGGCGGCTACATCTTGAATTTGAATAAGGTTCTCCCCGTCCTATCCTCGCTCCGGTGGTGCGTCTAGCACCGGCGGAGGACGCGTGGAGGCGCATGTCATGCGGATCTTCGTATGTCATGCGGATCTTCAGAGATCCAGTCCGTTTTCGTGTCCATACGTGTGGTTGCAGGTTTGACTCTTTCGATCTGCAGTTGTCATCATTGACGATGGTTACTACTCTGGTGTCCCGGCACACGAAGACTTTCCGTTCGTCTACTACACCAAGCTCCATTATGTCAAGTTTTCCCCGGCTCCGGTGAGGATGGCGGCTCGCCTTCGGCTCGCTTTAGCATTTGTAGTCGTCGCTAGGTGGTTTCAAGACGTTTTTGTACTCCCTCCGTCTCAAATTAATTGTCTCAAACTTTGACAAAAATGGACGTATCTAGACATAATTTAGTGCTAGATACATCCACTTTTGTCAAATTTTGAGACACTTAATTTGAGACGGAGGGAGTAATTTTTCTTACTTTTGAAATTTCTTGTACCGATCTTGATGATCAATAGATTGGTTAGTCTTTTAGCTAAAAAAACACCCATCCGTTTTTTTTTTTTTTTGAGAAAAATGCTTGGATTGTGGTTCTGTGAAAAAAAAATGCTCCAACAAACGATGCAAAGTGCAGAAACCTCCTATTCCACGAAGCCAACCACACGAAGAATAAAAGGCCAATATATCATCTCTCTATTGGAGAGAAAAAATCCCGTTACAAAATTAATGTCACCAAGCTCGTTTCTTCCTCAATTGACTGCAATGGCAATGGATTTGCCACAAAAAAAGACTTGTTCTTGCCTAATTTTTTTTCTTTTTCGTTTTGAAGAACTGGTCTAATGCCGTTCTTGCTGTACTATCGCCTTGTTCCACCTGTCCATGAAGCGGCTCATCCTCGCCAGTGCAACGTCCAGCGTGTCCAAGCTCATGTTTGCGAAGCACACCCTGAACCACCCGGGCTCCGAGCAATGGCACGACGACCCCGGCGAGATGTTGAGCTTCACCTCGCGCAGCATCAGGTCCCACAGCCTCAGCTCGTCGGCGACGGTGGGCTCGGCGCCATGGCCGTGCAGCAGCTGCCGCATGTCCATCCACACGAACAGCCCAGCATTGCCGTGCAGGCACGGCACGCCGGCGCGTGCCAGCCCGGCCACCATGTGGTCGTGCCGCACCCTGAGGCGCTGGCGGTTGGTGCGGATGTACTCCTCGGTGAACTCGGCGTCCGAGAGCATGGTGGCGAGCGTCTTCTGCGTCTGCGACGACACGAGCGTGAAGCTGGACATGCGCCGCGCGGTGGTGACCACGGCGTCGTTGTACGAGTACACCACGCCGACACGGAACCCCGGGAGGCCCAGGTCCTTGGAGAGGCTGTACACGATGTGCACGCGGTCGGCGACGTCTGGCCGGGACTCGACGAGCTCCGCGACGCTGACGAGTTCCGGCGCGGCGAAGACGGAGCCGGAGTAGATCTCGTCGGAGATGAGGTGGATGTTCTTGCGCACCACGAAGTCGAGCACGTCCTCCAGCACCGACCTCTTCATGGTCGTGCCGAGCGGGTTGGACGGGTTCGTGAGCAGGACGCCGCCGACGCGCATCCCCGCTGCCTGGGCCTCTTCGTACGCGGCGTCGAGCGCGGCGACCGTGACCTGGAACCCGTTGGCGCTGTGGCAGTGCACCGGCACGATGTTCACCCCTGTCCTCCACCGCAAGTCCCGATCAAACCTGCAAGGCGCCATGCATGTCAGGACAAGAGCGCGGGCAATGGAACAGTAGTGAGGTGGGCGTGTGCTTGATGGATGCGTGGTTGCTTGCTTACCCTGGGTAGTAAGGAGTGGGGATCAGTAGCGCGTGTCCGGGGTTGGCGAGGATAAACGTGAGAAGCTCGTTGGCGGCCGTCGCGCCGGCGGTGAGAACGATGCGGTCAGGGTCAAACCTCGCCTTGCCGCCCCGTATCTTCTCCATGAAACTCGCCATCGCCTGCAAGCAAAACGGTCACAACGATCAGTCCACGGCGTTCGACACAAGCAAACGAAAGCAGAGGACTCCCTTGCGTAAGCGTGTATGCTGCAGCGTACCTTTCTGAAGGTTTTGAGGCCGTGGTAGTCCTGGAACAGCGCGTTGTCCCTGAAGCTGGCCACGCCGGAGCCGGCGGCGCCGCCCCACCCGGCCGCCTCAGGGTGCTCCCTCAGGAACTCCTCAAGGAGGTCGAAGGAGACCTGGTTCTCTGCGAGGCCCATCTGGATGACGCCGCCCGGGTTGGAGACGGCGTCGTAGGGGTCGTCGTCGAAGGCTCTCCACCCGGCGAAGTAGGGGGAGTCCTCGCCGTGGGCGCCGGAGGTGGCAACCTTCGATAGGAGAGGCGAAGCAGCGGGCAACAACTTGGCAACCATGATGGTCTGGAGCTTTCCACAAGCAATGGAACAAGACTCTTTTTCGAGGCTGAAAGCTTGCGACGCAATGCAATTCAACAATGGCAGGAGCAGGCTGGGACAGCTCAGGAATTTGAATGAGCTCGCAAGGCAAGGCAGAGCAGGTGATCTGATCCTGTTTGCTCTGTCCTTGGGGTATATATAGGCAAATATCAGTATATATAGCCGTGTGAAACCGCTGAAAATGTCAAAGCTGTGGTGGATGGTCCAGAAGTTACCCTTAGCTTCTAAACAAAACAAAATTCTCTTAAAGAAGAAAGGGGAAATTCCAGTTGTTTTAAGACGCTTCGCTAACCTCCCTACATATGAGACAGATTTCACATAAGTATATACTGTATTGGCCAGGAAAATTGCTTGTACTAGCAATTCTCATTTTCCTTCTCTCCCGATCACACCTACCAGCTCCATGTATTATTGCTAATTAAAATGATCATCTCCAATCAAATACATATGCACTGTTTTTTTTTTTTGAGAATATACATATGAACTACTTGAAAACCCAGAAAGTACCCCAAAAAAGTTTAATTCACAATTCATTTTATAATCTAAAATTGCACAAGACAAAAACATGTAATTTTGGGTTTACACATGTGAAACTGCCAAATTGCACAATTTTTAAACTAAAAGTTACACACACACACACAAAAACAATTAGATGCAATTTGCTTAAGAATATTCAAGCTACCAAAGTAAAATTGCACAAAAAATCATGTTCAAGTAAGTATCAAAAGTGCAACTCCCAATTGCGCATTTCAGTGACAGATTTAAATTGTGCAAACTACATAATCAACAAAAATTAATACATACTAAAAAAATTAGATAATAAAAAATTATAATACCCTAAAAATAAGAAATAATAATAAAAAAAATTATTTATAAAGAAAATTTAAAATACTAATCTTAGTTATAGTGGTGCTGCAAGCTGGTCAATGCAAAGCTCAAAAACCCGAGAAAAAGCCTGAATCTTGTCAAAACGTTTAGCTTGTCTGAAAGCACTAATTTCTTCAATAAGTGGCTGTTGCAATGTTGAATATTCTTTAAGAACACAGCACTTTGTCCTTCTTGGAGTTCGACTCACTTTAAAATGAAAGAACTTGTTGGAGGGAAAGGGGGAAATGAAATGTATAAAGTCTGGAGTCGAGATGAAAACACACAAAACTCTCATATGAAAGCCATTGGCGGATTCACATCACTCTTCTCAAAAATAAGGATCCAATGGAAGTTTCAAATAATGATGTCAAAACTGTAATTCTTCGGGAAGCTTTTAAGGAAATGATGGGTTGAAGTAGGGTTCCTTCAAAAAATTTCAATTTATCTGATCCTTTTTCTCAAAACATGAATATAAAAGTATTTTCACGCCTTGAGAAGCCTTTAGACAAGAAGAGATTAATGTCGTGACCAGTTATTTGACTAATAAAAAGATCCTTAGCCACATGGTTTTAACAATGGATTCATCAAGCATTGTTGGAACATAATCGAGAATGATGTTAATTTTTTTATCAAATACTTATATAATGAGAGGGTTTCCTCGAAGAGCATAGATTCTTCTTTTATCATCCTTATTCCAAAATTGTCAGCTTGTATGACTCCAACTGAATTTAGGCTAATTTGACTTCTCAATTAGTGCTCAAAATCATAGGTGAACTTGTTACTAAATAGTTGTAGGATATGATGCTTTGGATTATGCACCTTAATTAGTATAGTTTACTCAAAGAAAGGTATATTTAGGATTATTTAGGTTGGGCTTACCAATTCCATAAATATCCGAAGGAATTCTGGTGTTGAAACGGATTTTGAAAATATATTTGACAAGAATTTAGAAAATATGGGTAAACCGAGTTTCATAGGTCTTAGTATTTAGCACTTGTTCTCTTTTTCTCAATGTGTTTGAGGTAAAAATCTATTTCAAAATATGATTAAATAGGGGTATCCATTTCCCTCTTTCTTTGCGCCCTCGTTTTTTTCTTTCTCCAATCGAGTCCAAATACAAAAAATGCATTGAGGCTTTACTATAGCTCCCAATTTGTTCTGTATGTTTCTGATACTTTGCCGATTGTGGAAGCTGATGCTTCTCAACTCATGTGTTCAAAATCCCCACTGCATAGACCTACAGACTCTGGTTTAACTAGTAAACTGCCATAATGCAAGTATGGTGCCAATCAATGCGGAGTAGGAAGCAATCTTCTCATTGGTTCAGAAAATTGAAAGAAGGCTTTCTGGAATATTAAATGCCTATCTTTCTACTTGGAAATTAGGTGTCATTGCGATTGTGAATCAATAGGTTATTAACGGTTTGGGACATTGTATTTGGAGTTTTTTATGATATCCAAGGAAATGGCATGCCCTAGATGATTGGAAAATGTTTTGTGCCAAAATATAAATATGGAATTGCAATGATGAACATTGACATCCAAAATAAATACCTCATGCTAAGGAATGTGCATAAATACTTGAGCAAATTGAACATTCCTTTGGTTATTTTGACTTATTATAGTAATGTGAGCATTCCTGTTGATCCCTTAGAAAGATATTTATGTTGAAAAATAATGTTTATCCTATTAACCTCTACTACTTTGTGTCACGGTGCAATGGGGGTGAATGGTAAATTTTCTTATTCCTAGGCAACCCATTGACCTTTGCTATGATAACTTACTTCACAAAAACTTACCTCACCTCATCATTTATGCAAAAATGTCAACCTGATTGTCACAAGGTTCTTTAGCACGAGTTTTTGGAGTGTTTTTTCCACTTGACTCAACCAAGCATATCTTGAATTATTGCAAGTGGGAGACTTACACTAGTAGAAAACAAGCCTCTAGTTCCGGGCCGTAAGGGGTTTTAGTTCTGGATTTCAATCCGAGACTGAAGAATCGGGACTAGAGGCCCACCCTTTTGTCCTAGTGGCCCACGAACCGGAACTAAAGACGCTCCACGTGGCCGTGCATAGCGCTTCGGGCTGGAGAACGTTTAGTCCCATGTTGTAATATGATCCGGGACTAAAGATTTTGTGTGTTTTTTTTTCATTTAGGCTCTATTATTTTTAACTCTAATCATTTTTCTTTAGTCTCAATTATTTTTAACTCTAATCATTCTCCTTTCATTCTCTACTAACACTTTCCAGTCGGTCACCCTAGACTACTCCACTCATAGCATGATTAACTTCTTAGTTCCTTCTCTCTCAGCTTCCAAAAAACAAATACCGTTTTACTGACAATACTATGATGTCAATCGTACTAACCCTTGAACTATGATGTCGCACGTTTTTATTTTGTGAATCCAAAAAATTATTTATAAGTTAAATATAAATAAATAAAGTAATAATAAATTTGAATTCAAATAATCATGATTTTTTTTTCTCCATTTTATATTGAATAATTCGTATCTACAAATTCACAAATAAAAAATTGACAAAATATGTCTAAATTGATTAAAAAATGAGAAAAATTCAAATATGACTTCCATATCATATTTTTCATCATGTTTATGCACAAATAAACATGTAATTCATAACTAGTGATTCGCACTGAAAATTCACATGTTTATGCACTAATAACTAGTGAACAAGTTGGGCTCTTGTCCCTATTGTCAAAGGTTCTCATCCAATTAGTATTATAATTATAAACAATGTGCCTTTTTCCTTAATGCATTCTACACTATATCACTGTATTGTGTGGCATACTTTTTGGGCATGACTGCATTTTTAAACCTATTTATATATATTGCATTTCTTACACAATGGTATACTGCCCTTTTTGGAGGGTACTGTATTTTATACGATATTTGACTGCATTTGCACTTGTTTCCACCGTTTTTGTATACCAGTTTCCACTGTGTTTTTTCACAGAATGTATTGCAGTTTTACAAAGCCTACTACATTTTGTTTCACAAAAAAAAAGGTGTACTATATTTTGAACGGCAGTCTACTGCATTTCTAGTCTACAATTTTTTACAGTACTTTGCCCTCTAATGCGTCCAGTACGGACAAAAGTAGAAACTACTCCCTCCGTTCGTAAATATAAGGTTCTAGCTATTTCTCATGGTGACTCGATACGTACTAATATAAGTGAATATGTATACTAAAAGTTGTCTAGATACACGTAGACATATGTGAATGTGGAAAAGGGCTAAAACATCTTATATTTAGGAACGGAGAGAGTACTAGCTAGTAGTATGAAAACAACCCAAAGAAAACCACTGGCTATATTTTGTCGAAAATAGAAATCACTATGCTCGTACCATCGTGTGGAAAACCCCGCGTCCGGTCACGTCCGCTGTTTCCTTGCCCACGAATTTCGTCCGCGTGAGATTTCCATGTTCCAAAAACAGGCACTTTGTACCATCATCATCAACGATTCTGATATCTCTCTCTTGTCTGCTTCAGGCTTGAGCTTGCTGGAGGTAGCTAGGTAGCTAGCCAATGTGCACGCGGGCTGCAGAATACAGCTGTTGGACCTCGCTCCCTTGATCGATGCCATGTGAACGCCATGACCGCGGGGGACTGAAGTTGCCGGTTGTTTCGGCCCCAAGAAAATATTCACGGGAATATTTGCCGGCTCCCAACAGAGCTTCGCAGCTCAGGGAACTTTCGATCACGAAGACTTTCTGCGTCCGATTTTAACATTTCATCAAGCAGAGAGCTAGCTAGGCGACGAGTTTGACCCATAGTTTGCAGCGATTAGTTAACTAAACATGGCTGATAACCAACTACTCGACCCCGTGACGACGTCCGGGGCGACCTTTTCGTCTTGGCCTGCCCGCCCACAGCTGTTCGCGGAGGTTCAGGGGCCGCTCGGCCTGAAACCTCAGCGCGTCCATAAACAACGCCCCCGTTATCTTACAGAAAATCCCATTTGATTATGCACCTCATGATCCACGGAATGTTAGGTATCGCCTAGGGTTCACACAATACCAGGGTACAGGGATACAATCGCCAATGGCGAGTTCGGATCAGGGGAAGGAGACGGGGAATAGAAGCAAGGACAGGGACACGAGAATCGTTCGTTCTGATCCTTCACTGGATGCCGTTCCTACCACACACGCTTCCTTAAGTATTACTTGGTCCAGGCCGGCCCATAGCATCTGGGGTTGGGCCGTCTCTCTCGCTGCGGCCTGCGGGCTTCGTTTGAATCTCCCGCCGGTGTCTCAGGCTCCTTGCCTCGTCCCGCCCTTGTCGTAGCAGGTGTGCGCCCCTGACACCCCCCTCTTCTTGAGAAGCAGATTGTCCCCAAGCTGGAGCCGCGGGGAAGCGACTGCGGAGTTCTTCTCGATCCTCCCATGTTGCTGACGCGGCCTCCCCCGACGACCATTGGATCAAGTCTTGCTGCACCACCTTATTTGCTTTCTTCCTCCAACGGGATGACAGCACCTTCTGTGGAAATTCTAGCGCATCAGTAGCATTAGGCAGGCAGGAAGAACAAGACGTACCATCTTTCAGAGCTTTGCGCAGAAGCGACACATGGAACACGGGGTGAACTGTGGATCCTTCCGGCAACTGCAGTTTGTAAGCTGTTTCGCTGACCCTTGCAAGTATTGTAAACGGCCCATAGTACTTGAATAACAGCTTGTGGTTAGCCCTTGGCGCCACGGATGCTTGAATGTACGGCTGTAGTTTGAGGAACACCGAGTCGCCCACTGTAAACTCCCTGAATGTTCTGTTCTTGTCCGCGTACTTCTTGATCAGCTGCTGTGCACGCAACAGATGCACTCTCAACAGGTCATGGATTACCTGACGCTCTGCTATCCAATTCTGCACATTGTCAATAGATGAACTCCCAGGTGCCTCTATCCCCCAGTGACGCGGTTCATGTCCATAAAGAACCAAAAACGGTGACGAGTTCAGAGTAGCATGGTGGCTCGTGTTGTACCAATACTCAGCCAATGACAACCAGCTACTCCACTTCTTGGGGCAAGCGTGTACAAAGCAACGGAGATAAGTCTCGACGCATTGGTTCAGGCGTTCAGTCTGTGCATCGGTCGCCGGGTGATATGCTGAGCTCAGTTTCAGTTCTGTACCAATAGCTCGAAATAAGTCTCGCCAAAAATGGCTTGTGAACACGGGGTCTCTGTCTGACACAATCGATTCCGGCAGGCTGTGCAATTAATACACGTTGTCCACGAACAATGTCGCCACCTTAGCTGCTGTATACGGATGCGACAGGGGTATAAAATGCCCATACTTTGAGAATCGATCAACCACCACCAAGATGCAGTTGAAATGCCCTCACTGTGGTAAGCCTTCGATGAAATCCATGGCAATGTGTTGCCATGGTTTCCTGGGTATCTCCAATGACTCCAACAGTCCCGGATATTTTACCCTCTCTGGTTTTGCTTGTTGACACACCTGACAAGACTGTACCCAGAATTTAACTTGCTTCTTCATGCCTGGCCAGGAAAATAGCTGCTTGATCCTTTTATATGTAACCGGTGCCCCAGAATGGCCTCCCAGTGCACTAGCATGGAAAGCTATGAATATCTTGGACTGTACTGCTTGGTTGTTGCCCACCCAAATACGACCATTATGTCTGATAAGATGTTTATCCAGAGAAAACTGAGGCTGAGATGTACCATCCACTGCTAATGCTGATAACATTTTGACGGCTACAGGGTCTTGCTGATACCCTGCTATCACCTCAGATAGCCAAGCTGGCTGGCACGTGTGAAAGTGCACTATGGTCAACTAGAGGGGGGGGGGGGGGGTGAATAGGTTGACTACCAATTTTTCTTTTCTTTTCTTTTTAAGGGGCTTAGTAAGATAAGATACGATTCTCTAGATGTGCAACTAGGTGAACAACCTATGTGAAGAGAGTAGTATGCGCAACGGAAGTAAAGCGTAAGGTAGTAAAGCAAACAACAAGTGTAAACAAGGAGACAAGGATATGATTCACCGTAGTTCCTTCTCAAAGAGAAGTACGTCTACGTTGGAGAGGTGGGGAGCCACCTAGGCGCTCCTCAATAGCACGGTTGTGCACACCTTGTTCTCCATGAGCTTCTCCGGTGAGGGAGATGCTCGTTTCCACTATGAGGTCGACTTGAAGGCGTTGACCAAACCTTTACAAGGGCTTGAGGTCACTCCACAAGATGGATGGAGGCTCTCAAGCAATCCGTAGCTTCTTGCAACAAGGTGGAAACTACAAGCACGAGATCTACTAAGGTTTCTAGGCCTCAAGTAGGATTCTAGATCTACTAGGTTGTGGTGGATGGATTTGAGATTCCTTTGGTGGAAGTGTGGATCTAGGTCTCCTCTAGCTCTCCACCAAGTTTGGGAGTGATTGGGTGGACGGAGTGGGAGATCTAGGTGATTGAAGCTTTCATTAATGGCTAGGAGAGAGAATGGGAAAAGCTTGGCATTTATGAGGTAGGTGAAGGGGTATTTATACTCTTTGCGTCCAAGTGGCCGTTTGCAGTCCAGGGCACCGGAGGCTCCGGTGGATTCACCGGAGGCTCCGGTGGGTCTTCTGTGCACTGCGCAGTTGCGCAGTGCCTTATCCTTTGCGCGCTGCTGAGGAGGCCGGAGGCTCCGGTGGATTGAGCGGAGGTTCCGCCCACCGGACCCTCACCGGAGGCTCCGGTGGAACCTCCGCCACTTTCCAACAGAAGGGGTGGCTGGCGGAGCCACCACCGGACCCTCCACCGGAGCCCATTTGCACTTGGACCAGGGGGCCACCGGATGTCCACCGGAGCCTCCGGTGGAACCTCCGCCACTTTCTAACAGAAGGGCATTTTGGCGGAGGAACCACCGGATGCGCACCGGAGCCTATTTGCGCACAGGCTGAGTGGTAGCAGAGGGCGGAGCCTCCGGTGGATTCACCGGAGCCTCCGGTGGATTTACCGGAGCCTCCGGTGGATTCACCGGAGCTTCCGTCCCTGCACATTTTGGTTCCCTGGCTTCCTTTCTCTTAGCACTTTTCGAATATCTCAAGCATTAGCCCCATAAGTATAGTGAACCTGATAACCTGGGCATTTTCATCATTTGAACAAACATTAGATCAAACAGTTATGTTGTCATATAATTACCAAAACGGACGATGATCTTTCAATCTCCCCCTTTTTGGTAATTGATGACAACATGATTATTTGCATGATTACGGACTCAATATGAACGGAGCTCCCCCTGCTCTTTTCATATTGAAACTACTAAGGCATGATATATAATAGCAATATGACAATGATAGCACATAACACACCCAATACATAGATAATATAAAACGAGGTTCACACATGATCATAATATAACGAGGTTCACGAAAGATACGAATAACGTAAACAAACGAAGTTCCAAATAGTTCAAATCGAACTCCCTCAAGCAAAAGAGAGATGCAAATCAAAGAAAGCTTGAGGGACCATGCAAATGCCTGTTTCCTACTATATAGTGCTCTCCCCCTTTGGCATCAAGATACCAAAAAGGAGAGAGACCAAGATGCAAACGTCCCAAATCACTCGGAGGATGAGGAAGAGGCTTCCGGAGCCGGGGAGGGATCACGGTGGCGAGAGCTAGTGGCTTCATCTCCTTCTTCCTCGGACCATTCAATGAGCTTGCCCTTGGAGTCCTTTGCTTGCCATGCATCCCAATCTGTGATGCTATCAAGAGTCGGGGATTCAATGGAGAGACCCTCTTCACGGAGACGTTCACGAGAAGCTTGAGCCTTTTTGCGTGCCTTGAGTTCCTGATCATAATGTGCTTCCCATTGATGTTGCTCAATCTTCTTGTTCAAGCAAAACACTTTCTTGAGAGCCCGTGCCATCCATTTGAAGGCATTGCTAGAGGGAGGAGGTTGAGATGGACCATCGGCTTCTTCCTCATCCACAATGATGCGAGGCCTAGCCTTGTGCTTGCGGACAGCTGGAGTGGGATGCACAACGGGCTCAGTGTGATCCTTCATGAGAAGCCGCTTTTCCGTGTGAGAGATCCAAAGCGCATCATCCAAAGGATCATCCGGAAACTTAGCATTCCACACGTGCAATATGATCTTCATGATGAAAGGCCCTAAACAAGCATTCTTGCGGTTGGCGACGGCATACCACAACTCGTTCCAAATGTAGTCAAGCACATCAAGCTTGCGAGGGGAGGTATCCATACGGTGTTGATGAGTAAGAAGCATCAAGTTCTTCATGTAACCTTGAATCTCATCCACATTGCCCGCCTTTGGATTGATAGTCTCTCTATAGATCTGTAACATGATGTCATAAGTGGGAAAGAGACCCTTGACGAAGCCCACGGCATATTTCTTCCAATGATAGAGGGGAGTGAGGTCATCCTTCGAACGAGATTGAGCCGAGTGAACTCGAAACCATCCATTAGCAAATTCTTCTCCGTTGGCAAAAGGGCCAAAATCTGGGTAGCCACCAAGAATAGTGCCAACATCCTTCCAAGTGATGTCAAGTTGTTTTCCCTTGGTCATCCAAATGAGGTTGCGGTTGGTCTCATTGCCAAGATGAACTGTGGCAAGGAACTGACAGACGAGCTCTTCATCAAAGTCTTGTTGAAGAGTGATAATGGGGCCGAGACCAAACTTCTCAATGAGCTCGAGGGCCTCCCCAAAGTACTTGTGATTGCGTTCCATGTGTCCAATATTTATAGCATGTTGGGAAACAACATTCTCCTTCGACTTCCTCATCAAGATCTCATGATAAATTTGCCCTTGGAAGACGGTGTGAAAGCGCGGATCTTTGCCCCGGAATTGGGGCATTTGGCGGTCACGAGCAATCACATACGGATTTTCCCTTCTTGTCTTCACAAATTCCGCCTCGGACATCTTGGATGCGGTTGGTGAGGTGTTCTTCCTTGGCAAAGTCTTCTCGGGAGCCGGAAAACGCTTGCGCTTGCCATGAGTGCTGTCAAGTTCGGCTTGAACCTCATCCACGGGTGGAGGTTTGCGGCGGGCGGTGGACTTGTACCGTTGCCCTTTTCCCTTGGAACCGGAAGCATCTAAAGAGAAAAAGCAAGGAGAATATGAAGAACGAGTAAAGCTCGAGAGGATAAAGCACGCACAAAACCAAGAACCCAACATACTCATGGTGTTAGGAAGGAATAATCTAGGGTTAGGGTAATGGAGCCCATACACCCACAATGATTCAAACCTAACATACACTTTCTAGGTTACTAGGGTTTGTACTAGGGAAATTCCACTCCTAACACCAAATCCACAAATCTAGAAGGCTAGAACATGAGCTCTTATGCATCTCATCTATCAACTAGATGAGAGAGAGAGAGAGAGCACGTACCGGCGGCATCCATGGTGAAAAAGGAAGGAGGGAAGGTTCCCGGGGCGTCCCACGGCAAGGAGAAGGCCTTCCCGCGGTGGAGCACCCAAATCCGGCGGCTAGGAGCTTGGGGGCGGCGGCGGTTCGGTGAGGAAGAAGATGGGGGCGGGTGGGGGAAAATGAGATTGGATCTCACTTTCCCCCGCGCGCCCCACACTTATCCACAGTTTTTCCGCCGGCGGAGCCTCCGGTGGTTTCACCGGAGCCTCCGCTTCCGCCAGCGGAGCCTCCGGTGGATTCCACCGGAGCCTCCGCCCCTGTCCCAAAACGTTAGGTTTTGGCCCGCTGAGCCACAGGGGCCCAGCGGAGCCTCCGGTGAGGTTCCGGTGGACAGGCCCAGCGGAGCCTCCGGTGGTTTCACCGGAGGTTCCGCCCAGATGATATTTCAGCGCGCCAAGATTAGAAAAACTCGAGCAATACTATAAGAGCGAGGGTTTGGGCAAGTGGGGCTTGGGTTGGAAAAACGTTACGGTCATACGAGAGACATTGCTCGACGGGGTTCGCAAGAACCATAAAACGAGTGAAAAACCGAACCCGTACGAGTTGTCAAGATGAGGATATAAAGTGAGAAAATGATCAAAAACACCTCAAGGGTCGGTGGCCGAGGCCACCATGTTTGAGTGTGTAACTTGGCACCGCGAAGATATATCTTGGGTCCAAAATTACTACTCACAATTAAGCACAATGAGTCACAAATTGACTAGATATGCAATGATTGATTGATTTTCGCATAATAAAAGGAGTGCATACTCATGAGTTGAGTAGCGCTCCCCCTATATCCATGCCTACACCTAGACTAGATAGCAAGTATAATGAAGGTAGATATGCAAGGTTTCAAGTGAAGTTGGAGGAATCGATGACATTTAGTTCATTCCTCAAAGCTCGAAATCTTGGTTCATCAAGGGCCTTCGTGAAAATATCGGCAAGTTGATCCGTGGTGGAGACATATGAGAGATCAATATCACCTTTCTCAACATGATCCCGAATAAAGTGATGACGAATCTCAATATGCTTCGTCTTGGAGTGAAGAACCGGGTTGTAGGCGATCTTGATAGCACTCTCATTGTCACAAAGAAGAGGCACCTTGTCAAAGTGAATACCATAATCCTTCAAGGTTTGCCTCATCCATAGCAATTGGGCACAACAACTTGCCGCGGAGATATACTCGGCCTCGGTGGTGGAGAGAGCAATGCAATTTTGCTTCTTGGAAGACCAACAAACCAAGGAGCGGCCAAGAAATTGGCAACCCCCGGATGTGGACTTCCTATCCGTCTTCTCTCCCGCATAATCCGCATCCGAGTAACCAATGAGTTGGAAGCTTGAACCCTTGGGGTACCAAAGACCGAAGTTTGGGGTATGAACTAGATATCGAAAGATTCGTTTCACGGCTTCCAAATGACTTTGCCTCGGAGAGGCTTGAAACCTTGCACATTTACCTACGCTATACATGATATCGGGTCTAGATGCACAAAGGTAGAGCAAAGAGCCAATCATGGAGCGGTATACCTTTTGATCTACCTCTTTTTCCATTAGGGTCGGGTTTCAAGTCGGTGGTCGTGGACATAGGGGTCTTCATAGGTTTGGCATCATTCATATTAAATCTCTTGAGCATGTCTTGAGTATATTTGGCTTGTTTGATGAAGGTTCCTTCATAATATTGATTCACTTTGAAGCCAAGAAAGAACTCCAACTCTCCCATCATAGACATCTCAAACCTATCGGTCATAAGCTTGCAAAACTCCTCATTGAACAAGGTGTTAGTAGACCCAAAGATGATGTCATCCACATAGAGTTGGCATATGAACAAGTCACCTCCAACCGTCTTGGTAAAGAGGGTGGGATCGATTAAACCAACATTAAACCCGCGATCTACTAGAAACTCTTTAAGGTGCTCATACCACGCACGTGGAGCTTGTTTAAGTCCATAGAGCGCCTTATCAAGTTTATAGACATGATCGGGGTGGTTGGGATCCTCGAAACCCGGAGGTTGCTTGACATATACTAACTCATTAATGGGACCATTAAGAAAAGCACTTTTGACATCCATTTGTTGTAATTTGAAGTTATGATGAGATGCATAGGCAAGTAAGATACGAATGGACTCAAGGCGAGCTACGGGGGCAAAGGTTTCACCGAAATCGATACCTTCGACTTGAGAAAAACCTTGGGCCACCAATCTTGCCTTGTTGCGAATGACAATACCATCTTTGTCTTGCTTGTTCTTGAACACCCATTTGGTGCCAATGACATTTTTGCAATCCTTGGGTCTTGGCACTAATTTCCACACCTTGTTGCGCTCGAAGTTATTGAGTTCATCATGCATGGCTTCAAGCCAATCTTGATCTTCGAGAGCTTCATATACCTTCTTGGGTTCAATGAAGGAGACAAATGCATGAGCCTTGCTAAAATCCGCCAATTGCCTTCTAGTGACCACTCTTCCACGAACTTGACCAAGAATCATGTCCTCCGTATGACCCGCTCGTTCAAGATTCTCTAGCCTTCTCTTTGCTCTTCGAGCCAGTATCTCCTCCAAAGATTCCTTGGATATTGATTGAGAATCACCTTCTTCATCGGAGACATGTCCATCTACATTTCGTCCTTGATCAAAGATGGGTGACGAATCACCACTAGGTTGAGCATTCTCAACAATAATAGAATCTTGATCATGATTTAGGTGTGTTGCTTGGCCTTGTTCATTAGCTTGGCCTTGATCGTTAGCTTGAGGGCTTGGTGCATCTTGTTGGATTGCTTGATCATCAATGGGTGTGGTCAATGGCTCCACTTGAGTGGGGCATAGTCCTTCTCCCTCCGTCATCCGGTAACCCTCAATGGGGATTATTTCACCAATCCCCATTCTTCTTATGACGATGGGAGGAATTGCATCTCCTACAACACCATGATCTATACGCCCTCCTTGGGAGCCATTATCCTCATCAAACACCACGTCTATAGCTTCTTCAACTTGTCTGGTGGACTTGTTGTAGACTCTATAGGCGTGAGCGTTTGTGGCATAACCAACAAAAATGCCCTCATAAGATCTAGTCTCAAATTTTGACAACCGTTTACCTTTCTTGCGAATGAAGCACTTGCAACCGAAGACTTTGAAGTAAGATACATCCGGTTTCTTACCCGTGAGAATCTCATAGGGGGTCTTGTTCAAGATCTTGCGAAGATATAACCGGTTGGTGGCGTGACATGCGGTGGAGACGGCTTCGGCCCAAAAGTTATAGGGAGAAGAGAACTCCGCAATCATAGTTCTAGCCGCATCCATCAAAGTCCGGTTCTTTCTCTCCGCAACACCATTTTGTTGAGGGGTATATGGAGTGGAGTATTGATGAGCAATGCCCTCTTCACTAAGAAAACCCTCAACGGTGTAGTTCTTGAACTCCGAGCCATTATCACTCCGGATTGCCAATATGGTAGCATTGTGTTGGCGCTCAACAAGAGTGATAAACTCGATGACTCTACTTTGAGTTTCACTTTTCCTCTTGAAGAAATACACCCAACAATATCTTGAATAGTCATCCACAATCACCAAACAATACTTCTTTCCTCCGAGGCTATCATAGGATAGTGGACCAAAGAGATCTAAGTGAATGAGCTCGAGAATTCTTGTAGTGGAGATTGTTGTCTTGGTTGGGTGTTGTTCTCCAGGTTGCTTCCCGAAGGTGCAAGAGCTACACACACGATCTTTAGCAAATTTAGCTTTGGTTAGTCCTAGAACGTGATTGCCACTTTGGAGATCATGTAACATTCTCATATTGGTGTGGGCTAGTCGGCGATGCCAAAGCCACCCCACATCAACTTTAGCCATTAGGCATGTCGCGGCACACGTGTCTTCTTTAGAGAAGTCCACTACATACATGCCGTTCTCGACAAACCCAACAAAGGCTACTTTAAGAGATGTCTCCCAAGTGACAATCACACTCTCTCTATTAAAGAACAAGGTGAAACCACAATTCTCAAGTTGAAGAACGGACATCAAATTATAGCCAAGGGACTCAACAAGGAGAACATTCTCAATTGAAAGATCATTTGAGATTGCTACCTTGCCTCGTCCCAATACCTTAAGCTCGGACTTATCACCAATAGTGACGCAATTGAGATGAGGTAGAGGAGGTTCAAGATTGCTTATTGCGTCATGGCTTCCGTTCATATGTTGGGATGCACCACTATCCACTGTCCATTTGTTAGACCCGGAAGCTTTTCCCTACAAGAGATCAATTTCTTGATTTAGGTACCCATCCTTCAATGGGTCCTCTTTTGTTAGTAACAAGGGTCTTAGGAACCCAAATAGTCCAATGATAATCATCACCATACGAAGTACCAACGTATTTAGCATAAACATGTCCATCCCTAGATTTCATAAGAACATAAGATGGATTATATTTTCCGGCGAAATCATTATGAGTGATGCTCCCCCTAGAGGTATCACCACCCGTAATGGCGTTGGTCTCCTTTTCTTTGGTCACCTCACCCTCTTTCACAAAAACAACCTTTTGAGGGGGAGTAGTGACATTCTTGGATATCTTCTTTGACTTGGAAATAAACCCAAGTCCCTCTTTTCCTTTCTTGGCACCTTGAGAGCTTATTGCATCGTTGAGAATTCTTTCCTTCCCTACATTGTTAGTCGTAGTAGAAGAGGTAGGTGCAATAACAATGCTATTTGATGAAGATGCAACATGCTTATTTGATTGTTGAGCTAGAAGCTTGATTCGAGACTTGGCAAGTTTGTCATGAATTTCCTTAAGAGATTTAAACTCTTCTTTTAGTTTGTCATGCTCCTCGTCAAGTTTTTGATGAGCTATTCCTAGCTTCAACTCTTCCTCTTCAAATTCTTTAAGCAAAACAAGAGATTTAGCATGTTCTTTCTTAAGTTTGGCAAGAGATTTTTCATTATCTTTCCTAAGCTTAGAAACACTAATAGCATAAGAGTCTTGTAAACTAGATAGTCTTTCTTCAAGAGAGGCTCTCATGGATCTCTCCTTTTCGAGAGCCTTAATTAGTTCACCATCATGATTCTCATTGGTACCACCATGATTCTCCAAGGTCATGATGATTTCCTCTTTCTCATCAATGAGAGAGTTGGCATCATCAAGTTGCCTTAGGAGAGCTTTTACTTTTTCTTTAGTTTCACCTTCAAGACTACTCAACCAAGACCCTAGGTTCTTGGCCTCCTCATTGTCGGGGGGTTACCCCCGAGTAGGGTAAAGACAAGTGGTAAAGGCAGCTTACAGAAGAGAGGTTTGGTCGAGTAGCCGACTACCTGGTACTCGCTACCCGGTCGACTGCTACTCGGTCTCACCTCAAGATGACCAGAAGGAGAAATCAAGCAAGTTCTATCCTTTCGAGTAGAAGGTTGACCCGAGTACAATTGGCGGGAACAATTGGCGGGAACCTACTCGGCCAGAAAGTCAAAGGAGCCGTTCTGACACAGGATCCCGCGTATCCTGGGTCCGTACTTGGCAGCATGCAAACTACTGTTCATATGGGGGCGGCGTGCCTGACAGTGACAGCATGGAAGCATGCTGTGGCAGGATATGGGGGGTCTACTCTGTGCCTAGGTACAGTGATAGCCGTCTGTTCCCTAGTTTTGCCCAACGACTTTCCGGATGAAGCCAAGGTTGGGAACCAAAGCTGTCAGCGGGAACCCGGAAGAAGGACGGTGTGCACACTATGTCGACACTTGTTCGTATTTGGACGTATCCGGCTGGGCATCGTGTATATAAGGTGCCCAGCCGCCTCCTGCGCGGGGCATGCTCTAACGGCTCATACGCTATCGCTTACAAGCTTGAACCCTAGAAACCCTAAGTTCTTGACCTAGCTCTACTCGGAGAAGGGTGAGAAGCTACTCGGTAGAGATACCATTGGTACTGTGGCTACTCGGAGAAACATCATAATACACATAGAGAGGCAGGAGTAGGGGTTTTACCTCCTCACGAGGGCCCTGAACCTGGGTAGATCGTGTTGTTTGCAGTTTGTTGTTCTTACCTCACGTGGCTACTCGTCGCGTGATCCCTCCCCGAGCACCTCCAGCGTCCATCGTCCCCACATCTTTAGCCATCCTATGGCATCTGCCGTGACACCACCACGACAGTTGGCGCCCACCGTGGGGCAAGCAGTGGCGCTGGGTGGAGTTTCTGTTCGGACGGGATCTTCTTCAGCGGAGCGCGTGGTTTGTGGCCTTGTCCACAGATTCGGCTCCTTCGACTTCGTCACCGACAACGCCGGCTGTTTCGGCGGCAAGGCCATGCCGGAGGGCGGCTCGGTGGTCTCCTTCGGCTCTCACCTCGTCTACGTCGCCACCGTCGCCAACCACGCGTACCCTGCGCTGGTGCATGACGCGGAGGATCCTCCCGCGGTGATCGCTGCTCGCGGAAGGCCCGCGTCTCGCTCTGCGAACTGCGCTGAGGTGCTGGTGACGGGCTTGGCGGCAAACGCTGGCGCAGCCGCTACTGGCGCTGCGGCCGTCGTCGAGGAGGTGGACGTACCGGCTGGTGGCAGGGTACACCGGCCCTACGAGAAGGAGAGCAACATGCCGCCTTCCACATCTGCGGCCATTCCCGCGTCGGCTACGCGGCCTGGCATGCCAACCCCTACCGACATCGAGCTCCTGGCCATGAGGGAGCAGTTCGAGCGGCAACGCCTGGAGCTGCTTGCCTTTACCCTACTCGGGGACTGCCGTCCTCTACTCGGGGACTGCCGTTCCCTACTCGGGGACTGCCGTCCTCTACTCGGGGACTGCCATTCCCTACTCGGGGACTGCCGTTCCCTACTCGGGGACTGCCGTTCCCTACTCGGGGACTGCCGTTCCCTACTCGGGGACTGCCGCTCCCTACTCGGGGACTGCCACTCCATACTCGGGGACTGCTGTCCTTAATCCCGGAGGCTGTTGCATTCATTGAAGAAGTTCTCGCCAATTGATCAGGGCTCCAGAGAAGTGCTCCCAACCGTAAAGAGCAACCAGAAGTGCCTGTCCCAATGGAACTGGACAAACCAGTGTATCCCATACGGGAGATACCGGGTTGGGCTGTGCCCATATTATCCTTCCTAAAAGACGGTACTCTGCCAGAAGACAAGGTGAACCCAAGGGTTTTCCGAGAAGGAGACATGGTCCTTAGGCTTGTGCAACGCACAGCCGGGATGCACAAGTTGTCTCCTCCATGGGAAGGGCCTTTCATTGTGAGCAAAGCGCTGCACAACGATGCATATTATCTCGTGGGCATGCGTCTATCACAGGCGAACAGGGCAGATAAAGCCGGAGAGGAATCCAAGCGCCCTTGGAATGTAGCCCTACTTCATCGCTTTCATTCGTGAGCAAAGATGGGTATGTATTCTCTTATCCGAGTTAAAATTCTACCCTGCAATCTGAAATTCAGCTCGGGGACTGCCCTCGCCTAAACTTGCTCTGTGTGTTCCTACCCGGCTTTACTTTTGTCCACGCGGTTGCTTCGCTTAAAATTTCACAAAGTACATCTAGTAATGTGTCTAAACCTACATGCCAACTCTTCGACTATGCTGCTGTCCGAAACCCGGCTTCATGGCAAGCAAGAGAACAAGCAAAAGGTCAACGAGCACAAGAAAAATTACTAAGGAAAGAAAAAGTGCAGGAACCGGGTAGGATGCCTTTTACTGTTGTTTCTTGTTAACTCCTTCTCGGCTAAGTGGTGGGCTGCGTTACTATGAGTGTTTCTAAGTGGCTAAGTATTTGCAACTCCAACTTTGAATTCTTGTGACTCGAATACCAAAAAAGCAACAAGTTGCGGGTAAGAGCTGAGATAAAAAGGAAGAGCGAATAAGAAATGCAACTCGGGGACTTGCATAGTAACGCAACTCGGCATTCGAGCCAAAGTTGCTTAAATTGACTGAGTTAAAAATCAAACATGAATATAAATGAGTAGCAAACGGCATAAAGAGTCTGATACATTTGCACCCGGCATCCCGGGGATCTGATGAATGTTTGAAGCATAAGATTGCAGGAGAAATCAGGTCGAGCTAGCCCTATTCGGAAGAGAGGGAACCAAGGCACTTTCTAGAGTGCTACTCGGAGGATTTACTCCGCCGTTTTCATTCGTAAGCAAAGATGTGTATGTACCCTCTTATCCGAGTTGAAATTCTACTCTGCAATCTGAAATTGTTCTCGGGGACTGCCCTCGTCCAAAATTGCTCTAAGTGTTTTTACTCGGCTTTACTATTCGTCTATTCGGTTGCTTCACTTCTGAACTCAAACGCGTACTGAGTACTGTGTCTAAACCTATATGCCAACTCTTCGACTCTGCTGCTGTCCGAAACCCGGCTTCATGGCAAGCAAGAGAACAAGCAAAAGGTCAATGAGCACAGGAAAATCGCTAAGGAAGAAAAAAGTGCAGGAACCGAGTAGACTGTTCGTTACTTCTGTTATATGTATTGTCTTTTCGGCCAAGTGGTGGGCTGCGTTACTATGATTGTTTCTAAGCGGCTAAGTATTTGCAGCCCTACTCTTTGACTCTTGTGACTCGAATACCAAAAAAGCAATAATTTGCGGGTAGAGCTGAGATGAAAGGAGAGGGTGAATAAGAAACGCAACTCGGGGACTCGCATGGAAACGCAACCCGGCATTGAGCCAGGGCTGCCCAAAATGACCAAATCAAAGACAACAAGTGGAAATAAAATTGAGTAGCAAGAGAAAAACATAAATAAGTCTGGTACATATGCTCCCGGCATCCCGGGGATCTGATAAGTGTTCAAGTAAAAAGTGTGCAGGTGAAATCATATGGAGGAGGTATCGTTGTCGGCGCTAGCCTTGGCTGCTACAATTTCTGTGGTGGCCTTGGTTGCTTCGGCTTCCGAGTTGGCAGCGGCGGCCTTCGCGGCTTCTTCCTCAGTGTTGGTGTTGGTCACATCCGGGAGGACGGAGACGGCTTGCTCCATCTCGACGTCATGCTCGGGAGCCACCGGACCTGAAGCTTGGCCTTGGGGGCGCATCGTGTCGTCGAGAGCGGCTCCTGATGAGGTGCCGAATCCGAGTGCAGCGGTGTCGGCATGCTCGGCCTCCTCGTCGCTACTCGCGACGGCGACTCTTTTCCCCTTCCCGGCCTTGCCTCTGGGCGAATCGAAGAAGCTGTCCAAGTCGAACTCTGTGTCTTCGTCTGTTTCCTCGCCCTCCTCCACTTCGGTGTCGGGCTCGGGGAGGCCGTCGATGAAGACGTGCCGCTTCTCCATGGTGGGGGAGCGGGGGAGGTTGATCTGGTCAGCGGTCTCAAAGGAGGCCTGGTCGTCCTCCTCTCGGTCAGGATACCAGTTCCCTTCGAAACGTTCGCAGCTCTCCTCAAGCTGGCATGTGAGGACCTGAAGAGCGGAAAAGTGTCACTGGCTAGCCGAGTAGCAGAATGGTATCCTACTCGGATGGGCGTGCAAACACAAAGCACACTAAGCCTAGGTAATCTTATCGAATGCTCTACTCGGATGGGCGTGCAAACACAAAGCACACTAAGCCTAGGTAATCTTATCGAATGCTCTACTCGGATGGGCGTGCAAACACAAAGCACACTAAGCCTAGGTAATCTTATCGAATGCTCTACTCGGATGGGCGTGCAAACACAAAGCACACTAAGCCTAGGTAATCTTATCGAATGCTCTACTCGGATGGGCGTGCAAACACAAAGCACACTAAGCCTAGGTAATCTTATCGAATGCTCTACTCGGACAGGCGTGCAAACACAAAGCACACTAAGCCTAAGTAAGTTTACCGAATCTTCTACTCGGAACGGCGTGCAGGCACAAAGCACACTAAGCCTATACAGTTCCGCTAAGTAATCTACTCGGTACAGACTATGACTGCTAGTCGAGGCGAGAAGAAGAAGAAGTTTGCTGCTCGGAAGACAAGAGACAGAAGATACTTGTCAGAGTGCTACTCGGAGGCCGTTTACTCGGCATCTTGAGGTTCAAGGGCTGAGATGCAAAGATTGGTTTTAAGCTGGATGAGCCTAGTGAACAAGTTCGCAAGACTCAACCAGCTTCGGGGACTGCTGTCGGGGGGTTACCCCCGAGTAGGGTAAAGACAAGTGGTAAAGGCAGCTTACAGAAGAGAGGTTTGGTCGAGTAGCCGACTACCTGGTACTCGCTACCCGGTCGACTGCTACTCGGTCTCACCTCAAGATGACCAGAAGGAGGAATCAAGCAAGTTCTATCCTTTCGAGTAGAAGGTTGACCCGAGTACAATTGGCGGGAACAATTGGCGGGAACCTACTCGGCCAGAAAGTCAAAGGAGCCGTTCTGACACAGGATCCCGCGTATCCTGGGTCCGTACTTGGCAGCATGCGAACTACTGTTCATATGGGGGCGGCGTGCCTGACAGTGACAGCATGGAAGCATGCTGTGGCAGGATATGGGGGGTCTACTCTGTGCCTAGGTACAGTGATAGCCGTCTGTTCCCTAGTTTTGCCCAACGACTTTCCGGATGAAGCCAAGGTTGGGAACCAAAGCTGTCAGCGGGAACCCGGAAGAAGGACGGTGTGCACACTATGTCGACACTTGTTCGTATTTGGACGTATCCGGCTGGGCATCGTGTATATAAGGTGCCCAGCCGCCTCCTGCGCGGGGCATGCTCTAACGGCTCATACGCTATCGCTTACAAGCTTGAACCCTAGAAACCCTAAGTTCTTGACCTAGCTCTACTCGGAGAAGGGTGAGAAGCTACTCGGTAGAGATACCATTGGTACTGTGGCTACTCGGAGAAACATCATAATACACATAGAGAGGCAGGAGTAGGGGTTTTACCTCCTCACGAGGGCCCTGAACCTGGGTAGATCGTGTTGTTTGCAGTTTGTTGTTCTTACCTCACGCGGCTACTCGTCGCGTGATCCCTCCCCGAGCACCTCCAGCGTCCATCGTCCCCACATCTTTAGCCATCCTATGGCATCTGCCGTGACACCACCACGACACTCATCGTCACCAATGTTTTCAACACAATCCAATAATGAGGGAGAGGTAGTGGTAATAGACTTGGAGGTGGAAGTTATTACCGCGGTGGCTTTTGCCATGAGACATGTAGGTCGGATCGATGTCTTCTCATTGGGAGATTCAAATAGAGAGACCGATGAAGAGGAAGTGGTAGCTATGGCGACATGGGCAACACCTACGACTTCATCTTCTCCTTCATCTCCGGAGTAGTATGTCTCCAATGTGGGGCCTTCTTGAACATATAGAGCCCTTGGAACCCTTCTAGTGAGGTTCTTGTTTTGTGGAGCTTTGTTCTTGTCCTTGCGAACAAGCTTCCCTTCATTCTCTTCTCTTGGCTCAAAGGGACACTCTTTGACGAAGTGGTTTGCACTTCCACAATTATAACATGTCCTTGGCCGTTCCCCTTTCTTCCTAAAGATCTTGTTCCTTGAAGGTCTTGGGGCACCGGCTTTGTGAGCCTCCCATCTCTTCCAATACCCTTGCATGGCAAGAGCAATACATTTATGGGCACCCTTGTATGTATCCTCATAGTCCTCATCATCATCATCATCATCAACTTCTTCAATCTTGGCCATTGCTCTAGACTTCAAGGCAAGGTTGGGAGACTTTCCATGTCCTCTAGAGCGAGCAAGAGCATCATCCGCACTTTTGTGAGATAAGGATATGGCAATGAACTCACTTAGCACTCCAATGGAGTTGAGGTAGTTGTAGTAGGATCTTGTTCGAATGCTAGTGGAGAGGTTCTTCTCAAATGGAGTAATGGCCTTGACAAACTTCCTCTTGATCCATTCATCCGAGATTTCCTCTTTCCCAAAATCTCTTAGTTGATTGCCAAGAGTGACAACTCTTCTATATAGCTCCTCGGGACTCTCGTCTTCAAGCATGACGAAGTTCTCAGACTTGTCGAGAGCAACATCATATTTTGATGATTGAATGCTAGCATTCCCTTGGAACAAGGAGTCAAGTTTATCCCATGCTTCCTTGGCGGTCTTCAAGCCGCGAATGTGCTCAAGATGTTCTCTTGGGAGAGCCTTTTGGATAGTCACAATAGCGGTCTTGTTGAGTTGGAACTCCACGTCCTCTCTTGGGGTCAAGTTGTTTGGATCATGAGGATGGAATCCATGAACAACGCTTCTCCATAGAGCGGTGCAACAACCTGAAATATGAGACTCCATATCGAACTTCCATGATGAGAATTCGTTAGTGTTAAGCATGGGAGGATTTCCAACATTAACCATGTGTGGTATTGTAGCAATAGGGTGGATAGAATCGTAATTGGGAGGCGGTGGAACTTTAGAGTTAGACCCCGAACCGTTAGCCGATTGAGACTTGGAGCCCTCGGAGTTCCCACTACCCTTAGCCTTTTTATCGGCTTTTGCTTTGGCTTTCGCCTTAGCTAAAGCGATGTTAGCTTCCATTTCATCAATGTCCGGAATGGATTCTTCATCCGAGCTAACATCGTTTGGGGTGGGAGGTGTTTCCTCGGACTCCTTGGTTCTCCCCATCAATACCTCCATCATTTTCTTGATGCTAGAAACCTCCATACTGACAGTAGAGCTAACCTTAGACATTTCGGTTTGGAGGATTCCAACCGAGTCTTGTAGGTTAGCTATACTGTCGGACATCTTGGAGATCTCCGCACTAGAACTACCGGGGGTGTTTTCATCGACCATTGTACTCTTAGGCGGTTAAGCCCTTAGTAAGAGCCGAGGCTCTGATACCAATTGAAAGTGCACTATGGTCAACTAGAGGGGGGGGGGGGTGAATAGGTTGACTACCAATTTTTCTTTTATTTTCTTTTTAAGGGGCTTAGTAAGATAAGATACGATTCTCTAGATGTGCAACTAGGTGAACAACCTATGTGAAGAGAGTAGTATGCGCAACGGAAGTAAAGCGTAAGGTAGTAAAGCAAACAACAAGTGTAAACAAGGAGACAAGGATATGATTCACCGTAGTTCCTTCTCAAAGAGAAGTACGTCTACGTTGGAGAGGTGGGGAGCCACCTAGGCGCTCCTCAATAGCACGGTTGTGCACACCTTGTTCTCCATGAGCTTCTCCGGTGAGGGAGATGCTCGTTTCCACTATGAGGTCGACTTGAAGGCGTTGACCAAACCTTTACAAGGGCTTGAGGTCACTCCACAAGATGGATGGAGGCTCTCAAGCAATCCGTAGCTTCTTGCAACAAGGTGGAAACTACAAGCACGAGATCTACTAAGGTTTCTAGGCCTCAAGTAGGATTCTAGATCTACTAGGTTGTGGTGGATGGATTTGAGATTCCTTTGGTGGAAGTGTGGATCTAGGTCTCCTCTAGCTCTCCACCAAGTTTGGGAGTGATTGGGTGGACGGAGTGGGAGATCTAGGTGATTGAAGCTTTCATTAATGGCTAGGAGAGAGAATGGGAAAAGCTTGGCATTTATGAGGTAGGTGAAGGGGTATTTATACTCTTGGCGTCCAAGTGGCCGTTTGCAGTCCAGGGCACCGGAGGCTCCGGTGGATTCACCGGAGGCTCCGGTGGGTCTTCTGTGCACTGCGCAGTTGCGCAGTGCCTTATCCTTTGCGCGCTGCTGATGAGGCCGGAGGCTCCGGTGGATTGAGCGGAGGTTCCGCCCACCGGACCCTCACCGGAGGCTCCGGTGGAACCTCCGCCACTTTCCAACAGAAGGGGTGGCTGGCGGAGCCACCACCGGACCCTCCACCGGAGCCCATTTGCACTTGGACCAGGGGGCCACCGGATGTCCACCGGAGCCTCCGGTGGAACCTCCGCCACTTTCTAACAGAAGGGCATTTTGGCGGAGGAACCACCGGATGCGCACCGGAGCCTATTTGCGCACAGGCTGAGTGGTAGCAGAGGGCGGAGCCTCCGGTGGATTCACCGGAGCCTCCGGTGGATTTACCGGAGCCTCCGGTGGATTCACCGGAGCTTCTGTCCCTGCACATTTTGGTTCCCTGGCTTCCTTTCTCTTAGCACTTTTCGAATATCTCAAGCATTAGCCCCATAAGTATAGTGAACCTGATAACCTGGGCATTTTCATCATTTGAACAAACATTAGATCAAACAGTTATGTTGTCATATAATTACCAAAACGGACGATGATCTTTCAACGTGGACACCACTGACACTGCCATGCATATACCATGATTTTTTCTTGAGAGGGCATCAGCTGCTGCATTTTCTTTTCCTTTGTGATAAACGATTTGATAACGAAGGCCCAACAGTTTGGCAAACGCTTTCTGTTGCCATGGTGTGTTCAGCCTCTGTTCCTCAAGATGAACCAGGCTGCGCTGGTCCGTACGAATGATAAATTCCGCGTGCTGCAAATATGGTCTCCAATAGTCCACTGCTAACAAGATTGCCAGGTATTCTTTTTCATAGGTAGACAACCCACTATTCTTAGGGCCCAAGGGCTTGCTCAAATAAGCAATAGGCTGCCCTTGTTGATGCAGGGCAGCTCCAATCCCCTGTGCACTTGCATCTGTTTCCAGCGCGAAAGTCTTGTTGAAATCAGGTATAGCCAGGACTGGTGCAGTCACCAGGGCCTTCTTCAGGACCTGAAATGTTGTGTCTGCGACACTATTCCACTTGTACACCGTGTTTTTCTTGAGTAACTGAGTGAGAGGTTTAGCAATAACTCCAAAATGCCTGACAAATTTCCTATAGTAGCCAGCTAGTCCAAGGAACCCTCTGAGTTCTTTGACATTAACAGGTGTTTTCCAGTTTTGGATTTCCTGAATCTTGGATGGATCAGTTGCCACTCCATTACCACTGACAATGTGCCCCAGATAAGCCACACTTTTCTTAGCAAAAGCACATTTAGACATCTTGACTTGCCAACTGTCTTTCCTTAGTAATTCCAATACACTGGACAAATGGGTAACATGGTCTTCTAATGTCTTGCTATACACTAGGATATCATCGAAGAATACCAACGCGTACTTCCTCAATACCTTTTGTAACGTTTCATTCATAGCACTCTGAAAAGTTGCTGGCGCCCCTGACAGACCGAATGACATCACTTTATACTCATAGTGACCAGAATGAGTATAGAATGCAGTTTTATATTCTTCTCCAGGCGCCATTCTGATCTGGTGGTATCCTGCCCTCAAGTCCAATTTGGAGAACCAGTGCGCCCCTGTTAATTCGTCAATCAGTTCATCGATAATTGGTACAGGGAATTTTCTAGGCACAGTCATAGCATTGAGTCGCCTATAATCGATGCACAGACGACATGTCAAGTCTTTCTTCTGGACTAAAATAGCTGGGGAGCCGAAAGCACTAGTGCTATGTTGGATGACACCAGATTTGAGAAGTTTTGTCACCTGCTTCTCGATCTCATCCTTAAGTGCTGGAGTGTGTCTGTATGGCCTGATCTGGACTGGTTGAGCCCCTTCAATTAGTTGTATCCGATGGTCACATTTCCTCTGAGGTGGTAAACCGGTTGGTTCAGCAAAAACATCCTGAAATTTGTCAATTACAGCCTGTACTTCTGGTGGTAACTGTGTCTCCTCTGATTGCTTCTCTTCAGGTACAGATGGAATCAAGAATAACTGTTCCAAGTCATTGTTCTTGGACAGGCCCACCAACTGATCCACATATATCTCTTGGCAAATTGTATCCTTGTCCCCTAATCCTTGCAAAAACACAGGTAATCCATTATCAGATACCTTGAGCCGCTTGGTAGGCCAATCCACATACATAGGACTGTGCTTGTATAACCAATCTTGTCCCAAGATGACATAAAAAATGCCCAGCTGCAAGAACTTGAAACTGGTTGAAAACCCATGCCCCTGTGAGGTCCAGGAACAATCAACAACCTCTTCAGTACACTGTAATTCCCTGTTGTCAGCAACCTTCACCCTGATGGGGGACTGCACTGTTGTTGCTTCTGGAAATTTGTCCTTCCAGTTATTGTTGATGAAAGAAGCAGTACTACCAGAATCCACCAACATCAGTACTGACTCCCCCTTTATACACCCCTGCAATAAGAGTACTGAAGGGGATTTCTCAGTTTCAGACAGAGAGGAGGCCATGGCATGGACTGAAATGCAACAGTTAACTTCAGTCACCACTGATGCCTCTTGCTCCCCCCCCCCATTCCCAAAGCATCTTCACCCAATAATTCCAACAATTCTTCCACAACATGTAGCTGAATAGTTTTGGGGCACACATGCTCCCTGCTGAATTTTTCCCCACATGTGAAGCACAACCCCTTGGCTCTCCTATAATTCCTGAGTGACTGCAACTTAGACAAATGGTCGCCATTGTTCCTTGCAGCTTCCTGCCCTCGTTTGTCAGCACCAGCCGTGTTAACAGGCATCTGAATGGCCTTAGCTGGCGGCAATGGCAGAGGTACGGGCTTGCTCCTGTATGGATATTCACCATAACGGTACCCAGACGGCTTGACACTCTCGGCCACTTCCTCCTGTAACAATGCCAGAGCGCACGCAGAATCGAGGTCTTGAGGTCGTTGCACCATCACCACAGCGCGGATATCATTTCTCAATCCCTCGATGAAGCGAGTCAGAAAATAGAGAGGATGAATAGCATCAGAATATGATATGAGATTGTTCATAATATTCTCAAAACGTTCAATATAATCGGTTACAGTATCATGCTGTTTAAGAGTATAAAACTGTCTAATCAACATTTGGTGCTTATCCCAACCAAACCTAGTGCAGAGTAAGGTGCAGAACGAACTCCAATCTAGGTTTCCTAATTTTTTTCTAACTGAATGCAACCAAACTTTAGGTGAGCCGACAAAATTCAGTGTAGCCATGGGCACCCAATAAGACTCATGAATTGCAAACATTCCATAGTACTGTTCTGCTAGGGTTTGCCACATCTGTGGATTATCACCATCAAAAACTGGATACTGGAGTGAAGGGTTGGCCTGCCCGATCTGAGATGATAACTGATGCGCAGAGCACTCGAGTTCAGAGAAAGCAGAACGTTGATGGATGGGAGTTTGGAAATTGACCGTACCCGTGACCGGGGTTGGCCCTGGGGTCGTACGAACCCCAGCAACCACTCCCCGGTGAAGCAGTAGGTCGCCGTGGCCTAGCCCTGGACCGGTCCCCACCGGCGGTGCGCCGAGCACGGATGCCGCCGCCGATGTATGGGCGTCAGCAGCCGCAGCTGCTGCCGGGTCCACTTGCGTCGTCGGTAGGGGATCGACGAGCGTAGTTCGCGCCACCGCTTGCTGCTGGAGCGCGATGACGGCGGACTGGAGCGCGTCCACCCGCCCCTCGAGTTGGGGGCGCCACGCGTTGAGGTTGTTGGCGATGTTGTCGAGCCGCGCCTCCACCTTCTCCGATCGTCTGATCTGCCGGCCCTCCGCCGCGCTGAGCAGGCTCTGGAGTTGCTTGAAGAGGTCCACGTTGGAGAGCTCGGGTTCTGGCATGGCGGCTTCCCTCTGCTCGCGGACTAGCCGTTGATGGCGGGTCTCGATGATGGACTCCAGATCTGATGAGCGGCCTGGTGTGGTTGGTGGTGGGTTTGGCTCTGATACCAGGTGTTAGGTATCGCCTAGGGTTCACACAATACCAGGGTACAGGGATACAATCGCCAATGGCGAGTTCGGATCAGGGGAAGGAGACGGGGAATAGAAGCAAGGACAGGGACACGAGAATCGTTCGTTCTGATCCTTCACTGGATGCCGTTCCTACCACACACGCTTCCTTAAGTATTACTTGGTCCAGGCCGGCCCATAGCATCTGGGGTTGGGCCGTCTCTCTCGCTGCGGCCTGCGGGCTTCGTTTGAATCTCCCGCCGGTGTCTCAGGCTCCTGTGCCTCGTCCCGCCCTTGTCGTAGCAGGTGTGCGCCCCTGACACGGAAGGACCATGAATATGATTCCTAAGCCGGGTAGTTGGAAGAATTATATCGATCGTTGGGGAGTTGCGGCACGATACGTCGCCCTGATATATAATTTCGTGTCTGCCTTCTGGATTTTTCAACGCACCATTCATGCTAGCTTTCACTGAGAGTAGGATCAAGTATGGGGAATCCTTCGCTCTCATACCAATTTTAACATCACTGGTAGTGTTGAATTGTGAAGCCATTGAGTGTAATGAAGCGATAGTATATTAATATTAAAAATTAAAGTTACGCCTAGAAGTTCAACGATACACTAGTTTTGAATTGTTAAGCATTGTTTCACGAAGGATTTTTTTTGGGCAAGTAATACTAATTGACAGCCTACTGAGAACAAACAAGCAGGAATACCAAACCAGCTTTTAGCCGGTCCAAATGACACGAGAATGGAGAAACAAGCTGGTTTCCTGTTTTCGAAATCTGCTCTGCGGAAGAAACGGAAAACCACGGAACTTCTGTCAACGGTTTTGGACTTTTGGTGAAGTGACATTATTTTAGTTTTGTGCGTTGATTGTTGAAAAGAACTTATGCGGACAAGTGATTAAGTCCGTGGGTAATGTACGTCAGCAGAAGATCCAGATCACATCTTGGTAGCTACAGAAAATATGGCAGACGTTCGCAAAGTCTAAACTCTCTTAGGTAAAGTCTTTAAGTCACAATAACCACAAACGGTTGCACTTTTAGCTATGGCGCCACAACCTACTTCTGGAGCGACAGATGGCTGGCACAAGGCAGGGTGAAGGACTTTGCGCGCAACCTGCTCAAGAATATTAAAGAAAGGGGAGATAATACAAAATACTTTCATTTAATGGCTAATGGGAAACATAGAAAGAAAAGATATTTCAACTAGAACAGGATGAAGGGACCATTGTTGGTCAACAGAACCTGCAAGTTTTCATATCTGAATATTATAAAAAATTATTTGGCCCATCAGATAAAACATCTATTTCGCTTGACGAGGGTAGAACTGCTGATCTGCCTCAAGTATCTTCAGATGAAAACAATATTTTAACTACTCCTTTTACTGAAGAGGAGGTTTTCGAGGCCATAGATCAAATGAAACTTAATAAAGCACCGGGACCGGATGGATTCCCGGCAGAGTTCTATAAGAAGTTTTGGAATGTGCTTAAAGTTGACATGATTCCCATGTTTGCTCAATTACATGCTGCTGAGCTGCAACTATTTAAGTTGAATTTCGGGGGTGATCACTCTTTTACCTAAAAAGGAGGATGCATCTAGGATTGAGCAATATAGACCCATTTGCTTACTAAATGTAAGCTTCAAGATTTTTACGAAGGTTGGTACTAATAGAGCCACTGCTATTGCGCAGCGTATTATTAAACCAACTCAATCTGCATTTCTACCGGGTAGAAATATTTTAGAAGGAGTAGTGGTCTTACATGAAACTATTCATGAGCTTCACACTAAGAAACTCAATGGAGTTTTGTTTAAAATTGATTTTGAGAAAGCTTACGATAAGGTTAGTTGGTCTTTTCTGCAACAAACACTTAGGATGAAAGGTTTTTCTCCTCTGTGGTGTGACTGGGTAGCGAGATTTGTGCAAGGAGGGAGTGTGGGAATAAGAGTAAATGACGATATTGGTCATTATTTCCAAACTCTAAAGGGATTAAGAAAGGGAGACCCGTTATCTCCAATATTATTTAACCTCGTTGCTGATATGTTAGTTGTCCTAATTGCTAGGGCAAAGGAGGATGGTAGTCTTGGGAGTCTTGTACCTCATTTGGTGGATGGGGGAGTCTCAATTCTACAGTATGCAGACGATACAATTTTGTTCATGGAACATGATCTTGATAAGACTGTTAATATGAAATTAATACTTGCATTATTTGAACAATTATCAGGGCTTAAAATCAATTTTCATAAGAGTGAAATTTTTTGTTTCGGTGATGCAGTCCAATCTGTGGATGAGTACCGTCACATTTTTGGATGTGATGTGGGTAAGTTACCCTTTAAGTACTTGGGTATCCCGATTCATTATAGAAAATTATTGAATAAAGAATGGGGTCCAATTGAGGACCGATTCGAAAACAAATTGAGTACCTGGATAGGAAAACTGCTCTCTTATGGAGATAGATTGGTGCTTATTAATTCGGTTCTATCGAGTTTACCTATGTTTTTCTTATCCTTTTTTGAGATACCTGTTGGGGTACGGAAAAAATTGGACTTCTATAGATCACGCTTTTTCTGGCAGAGTGATCAAAAGAAGAAAAAATATAGATTAACACGATGGAATATAATATGTCGGCCCAAAGATCAGGGGGGTTTGGGTATTGAGGTTTTAGAGATTAAGAATAAGTGTCTCCTAAGCAAATGGCTTTATAAACTCCTTACGGAAGAGGGAGTGTGGAGTGAGATACTGCATAGTAAATATATTAAAGATGTACCGTTGCAACAGGTGGAAGCGAAGCATACTGACTCACCCTTCTGGAAAGAGTTGATGCGAGTCAAATCTGATTTTTTTTGCACGGGTACAACATACGGTGGGGGATGGTCAGACCATACGTTTCTGGGAAGACATTTGGTTAGGGGAAACTACTTTGGCTGCACAGTATCCGACCCTTTATAATATGGTAAGACACAAAGATGTTTATGTCTCACAGGTCTTATGGAATGATCATCCAAATATTGAGTTCAGAAGAGCGCTCACAGGGGATAAATGGGACGCATGGTTGCATCTGATTGAACGCTTAATGAACATATCTAACTCTAGTAGCCCTGATTATTTCAAGTGGAAGCTCACTACGTCTGGCATTTTTACTGTTAAGTCTTATTATGAGGACTTAATGAATGAGGGGACGAAATGTTTACGACGATACATATGGAAAATAAAAGTACCACTTAAGATAAAAATATTTATGTGGTTCCTTTATCGTAAGGAATTGTTAACAAAAGATAATTTGGCTAAACGGAGTTGGGTGGGCTGCTCAAAATGTGTGTTCTGTGGTAATCAAGAAACTATAGACCATTTATTTATCTCTTGTGAATTTGCAAAACGTATTTGGTGTTTGATTCATTTTACCTTTAGTATTAAAGCACCGTTATCGATTAACAATCTATTTGGGGATTGGTTAGATGGGATTGATAGAAAAATGAAAGATAGCATACGTATTGGTATATGTGGTTTTCTTTGGGCAATTTGGAATTGCAGAAACGATGTTATTTTTAACAGGATGGAAGCTGGGCATTTTTTGCAGGTTACACACAGGGCCACCAACTGGATCCACCAATGGTCGCTCCTCTCCCCGGAAGAGCAGCGTGGAAGCTTGGATACAGGATGTGCACGATTAATGGCGGTCGTGTAGGCTATCTTCAGCCAGGGTTGGTGGCAACACACTAGGAGGTTACAATATGTGTAGTCTCTGTTTGTTTAGATGGCTAATCTTTGTAGCCACTATGGAGTTCAGCTGAGATGTAATAATTACGTTTATACACTTCACACTGGATGATTTCTTAATAAATAAGCCATGTGCATCCACTGGATGCAGAGGCTGGGTTTTTCCGTTTCAAAAAAAAAAGATCCCCAAGCGTGCTCGGCTTGAGGATGTTCCACAGATCTGGGTGAGGCAGAGCTGCAGGAGCTCCTGGTCCTGGGGGACTGTGTCGCTGGGTTACCCTAGCAGAGGTTGTGGATGATGTTCTTCGATGGAACTGGGAAACCAATAACGTATATTTCTCTAGGTCGGCTTACATGGCCATGTTTGAAGTTTGAAGGTGAGGAGGGTCTAGATGGGTCGCAACAGATGTGGCGGTCTCGTGCCCCGAACAAGTGTAAATTCTTCCTATGGCCTTGAGGAACAGGTGCTGGACTGCAGATAGGTTAAGTCGGGGAGGTCTCCCCCATCCAACGGCGTACCCTTTCTGCGACCAGCATGATGAAGGCATCGATCATTTGTTACTAGGTTGTGTTCTGGCTAGGTAGGTGTGGATAGTGCTGATTGACAAATGGAGGGTGACTCTATGGGTCCCGAGTCAGCAGGATACTATGGTTGAGTGGATACCTACCCGTACGACTCATGGGGTCGATAAGGACCTATGGACGGCAATCACGCTGTCATGTTGGTGTCTGTGGAGGCATCGAAACAACATGGTCTTCGAAGGACACGGCCCATCGGTGGGTACTGTGCTCAGCCTGATTGAGAGTGAGGCAGTCTTGTGGTGTGCCGCCGGTATGTTCAGGGGCAGCCTTAGATATGTGGATAGGTGGAGGGTTGGCGAGTAGTCCCATCTGAGTGGGTGGAGTGCGTTCTGAGCGCGTTGTATTTGACATCTTGCCACCTCTTCTATGAAACAGATACGTCTTTCCATGACGTATCCTTAAAAAAAATCGATCCACGGTCTTTTGGATGTGCTCATAGTGGTATGGTGTTCGTGTGTGCGTTCATATGTATGAGTATATACGTGTGTATGTGAGTATTTGCGTTTGTACTGAGAGCATATCCAATAGCATTTGTATATAGGATTTATAAAAACGTGTTATGGAAAGAGGAGAGAGGAGGTTTACAAAGCCAGCCATTTTTCTGCTCCGGTAGCCTTTGTATAAACCGGATTGCAAAATCTTGTATGTATCACAATGACAGGTGGGGTTTTCCTGTCAGCCACACAATTGGCAAATCACATCTTCACATTTGCCATGGCTCGGTCGAGCTCGATTCAGCAACAGAGAACCTCGATTCGACTATGGCGGGCGACGGGGAGTGGAGGAGGAGGGTCGGCACCGATGTAGGGTGCACGGGGGAGCTCGCTCGTGGCCGCCATGGCCGCTGCAGCGACGGGTCGCGGGCGCAGGACGACTAGGTTGCGAGGAGAGGGACAGGGAAAGCTGGGGGCGGCCGGGGAAAGGAGGGGCGGGGCGGGGCAGCGAACGGCGGCCGCGAGCACCTGGAGGCCGTGACAGGGCGGGGCAGCGAACGGTGGTGTCTCCTGCATCGGCGATGGCAGTGGCAGGTATGGGCGGGGAGGAGATCGATTCCGTGGGGAGGAGATCGATTCGGCAAGGAGGAGAGTCGGCAGCGGTGGCGGGTCCGCGGGGAGGCCGGCCGTGGTCACCATGGCTGCAGCGGCGGCCGGAGACGGCGCCGGCGAGGTTGCAGGTGGGGCTGAAACTTCCCCGCGCGTGTTGGTTGGTTCTCCCGCGGAGCCGTTCGGAATTTAGCAAGTGGCTCTCCCACTTTGCAAATATACCAAGTCTGGGTGCCAAGAGAGCAAGCTTTGTAAAAAATTTGGTGGGGGGACCACTTATACAAAGGCTCTTGGAGCAAAGTTTTGGACCCAAATTGCTATATTTTTAGTTTTTACAAATCCTATCCAAATATGCAAAGACTATTAGAGATGCTCTAAGTATGTAAAAAAAGAGCGACAATAAACAATTGTTAGTTGGCAACATATTACTGGTGTAAAATGTAAAAAAAATAACTAGACATGGATTTTCACCTTGACAAGTTTGTCTTACTGTTTTAATTCATGGCGGTGCTAAGACGTTATAGAATTTTTGTTTTATAAGACTTCATGTATAATTCTCACACCATACAAAAATACAATTATTGTTTGTGATAATTGATTACCATCAGATTTCTACCTAACAACTGAAAGTCAAGGAAGGGATCCGCCCCCTCCCCCCTTTGGTCAACATTTTAATTACTATCGGATGCATGTTTGTCCGAAGAGGTTCACACAACATTGGTTTCAATTTCATTTTACACAAATCTCGCGCAGCAGTATCTAAGTCGTCGCGTGGTTCGATCTTCTGTGCTAAATATTGAGAAAAAAAATGCTAGAATACGACACTATTCATTTCATTGAAAAAGCAATGTCAAGACATGTTGTACAACGACATAAATGGCTCCACTGGCTACAATACCAGACACACGCACGCAGCACAGGTGTCTTACTACACACTCCCACAACATCGCACGATAAAGACTCAGCTTGCCCTACTCTGAAGCATGAACTGCGTAAAAGCGTGACAGAAAACTTGAAGAGCGTGTCAAGATTGATATTGGACACCTCTGTAGCAAGAGCAAGACTCCAAACTCCAAGATGGCATGGGTGTGTACAACCCATCAAGAAGCGTCTATATAAGTTGGCGAGTACTGGATAATGCCCGTCTACGATGCAGAATTTCAAAAAATTGTCCTACGTAGTCCGCCAAGATCACTATGCAGATAACGAGTCATGCTCATACATACGAGGATCAGAATCACGACTCGCCGGGTAGCGGATTCGATGTAGTCGTAAAAGAGTTCTAAACAATCGTGGATCCTCACAACTAGGGCTAGTTGCAAGGATATTGCTAACCTTCACTTGTCAAGGATCAAACGTGTAATCCCTCTTACGGTGTGCACGCGTATGCTCGTGTCAACCCGTCAGCGCTCCGAGACTCGACACTAACAGTGAGAGACATCATTCCGGGATTTCTAATTGGTAGCTCTAATTGCTAGTTGATTAGAGCTATATGAATCTGGAAGTTATCAACACATGAGACAGATCCAGAATTAGAGCTAAATCTAATCGGGAGACTACACCTCAAAACCCAATTATAAGAGGCTCTATTCAATTAGAGGTGCTCTAATTAGACCATCTAATTCTATTAGAGAGGGGGAGAGGGGCTTGGGAGCAAATTGTGTGTCTTGATATAAGCCTTGGGATCCTTTATATAGTGGGAGGAAAGGGCATACTTGCCAAAAGGAGAGGGGGTCCTAGTTAAGTTAGGAGGAGGGTGGCTGAACCACCTACCCTAGCCTAACTCGGATTGGATGGTGGAGTCTGGTGGAGTCTAACTCCACCTCCCTATCACTTCCTTATTTATTTTTGTCCTTTTTTTACTGTCATTTCTCTCCAATTATTTAAAGAAAAATACCAGGACAATAAATACCAACTTGTGAAGCCATTGGGCCCACCTGGCAGCACTTAAAATAGTGTGCGCCATCAGGGGGCAATCTGCCCCCTCCGGTACTCACCCCATTATGAAAGTCCCCCGAAACTCTTCCGGGACCACATAACCCCAATAGATAAAATCATCGATATTATATACCAATGAGAAACCTATTTCTAACATCCCGGGACATCTCATGTCCGTTATTACCTCTCATATAAAGTCTTCCTAACATCGGCACAATTTTTCTCTTATAGTAACTTCCCCAAACCACTCCGATTGATACCGGACTTGCTTCTATCACATTATATCTACATAGAACCAAAACCAATAGCAATATATTATTTATCTGATTTAAAGGTTGGCGTGGCTTAAGGATGTGAACCTTAAAGGCTCGATAACACATAGACATGTTCGGGAAACTTACCGAACAATAACCAACAGTGGGCCGTGGACGCCCATGATGGCTCCAGTGTGTTCACGAAAAAAGAGTGAATCTTAAGTTAATTATTGCAATTATTTCCTTAACTTTATGGTACCAACGATATCACGAGCTGAGACTATGTGATTTGATCTTATCAAACTCTTTGCTCATAACACATATTACTCATTACCGATATCGTCCTCTTTTCTCATCCATATCCCCAATGTAATTGTGATACATCACATCGTGTCTGACCAGAAGATTGTTTGACATCGGTGATAATGAGAGGTCCCAGAGTCTGTATCTCCCTGTCGTCTAGAGGAGTTAACTACTAATGTTGAACGATCTCAGTTCCATTATACTTTCTAGGCTATACCCAGATATCATTGTTATGATCCCTAGTTACGGCAAGACGGTTGATGATATCCAAAGTATAAATTTCGTTCGTACGGTCACCAGATATTCTCTTAGTGTAGAAATTATAGTCTATAACAACTTCATATGGACTTTGCTAAAAATACATTACAATTATTTAGTCTCTTTTAGCAAGATCATATCCTTGGGTCGGTTCTGTACTATTATTAACATAACAATAAACTCTTATGTTTTACTAGACTTTTAACCAAGTCCATGGTCAGGAAAGTGTGATCATCTCACAAAACAAAAGCTAATCTTAGAGACAAGATTAGGAACTTGTATTTGTTCATGTCTTCACACGAGCATAAATGTTCCCCTTTGAAAACTCACTTTTCAAGTGCTACGGAGATTTACCATAATGAAATAAACTTAATTCTAAACTTGGGGATAGAATAATAACTGAATATTATTCTAGGGAGTATCTCCAACAGATGACTCGACCATACCCAAGGAAGGGGTCTTCTAGTCAGCACTCGCAATGGTGTACATTGGGCATAGAGTCCCACAGTCTAAGGAGCGACTAAACCAGACTCCATATGACATCATGGGAACCCCCACAAGCTGCCCGACATTGCCTCCATAGTGGGACGGCAATGTGGCGTCGTTGCGGCTGACCCTTCAAGTTGGACATAGAATCCTTAGTGATCGAAGAGGTAAGCATAGTTAGGGCCATTAAATGATTACAATGATACGAAGACACTTACAGGCATGAGAGTCATCAACATCAACACACCAAGATCTCGCCCAACGATTCACCCTGATGCATGTTCACCAGAACTAGGGAAAACCGAGTCACCGTCTAGGCCTGCTACCTTAGAGATGCTAGAAAGATATATTCACTGGCAAAGAAGGAAGGTGATGAATGCCACCTGTCCTACCACACCACCACCGCACACTGCCATATAAATCTGCACAAGTAGGACCCAGGTTTGCCACCACCTCACCCCAACCGACTATCGAAGGCAAGCGATGCCAAGCAGCCCCACAACCTGACACCACCACCACATTCTTGAGGTTTGGCTATATAATCACATCTACTTGGGACACATATCAACACTACTAATGCCGCCAAACTCACGTCACATTTTGAATTTAGCTATTGATAGATAGTTTTAACATTTTGTTTATATGGTGATGGAACAAATATGGACGACTAACTTACCTACCCTAAATTTGGAAGACTAACACGCCACATAACACCATTGGCTTACAAAAAACTCCCACAACACCACACGGCAAAGACTCGTCTTGCGAGGCAGGACACAAACCTCAAAAACCTCGTCAAGATCGATACTGGACAACTCGACAACACGAACATGACTCCAGGATGGCATGGATCAACATAAAGCTCATCATGAATCATTTAATAATGTTTCAGGGACAAATGCACATAAAACTCAGAATGGCAACTATGCTCTCTCAATTGTGCATAAAGTTAGAAGATGAAGACTCAACATAAAAGTAAAAGAAAGGCCCTTCGCAGAGGGAAGCATGGATCACTCATGTGCTAGAGCTTTTATTTTATTAAACAGAGGTATAAAAAGCTTGACACTCCTCCCATCCATCTTACACAAACCATGGCTAACCGAATCCTCGGGTGCCTGCCAACAATCACATACCGTGGAGGAGTGTCTATATTTTAAGAGAGGTGTATACTTATGTAAATGAATGGTAAACAGAAAATACAGTAGGCTCTTAAATGCTATACACTACAAGTAGGTATGTAGTACCCTGTAATCCTGTTCTACACAACCACTCTTTGACTTGATAATTACTCCATTTGCATGCCTTACTGCTGTAACATCCCAAGTCTGAAAAATAGCCATTAGAATGTTTTGCTCTATGTTATTTTATGTTTTGCATCATGGCATCATGTTGATTGCATTTGTTTTGCTTGTTTTCCATTTGTTATTCTCTGTTTTGCTTTGTTTTCCAACTGTTTTCATTTGTTTTCCTTTGTTTTCTATTTGAATTTCAAACCAAAATTCAAACCTTTTGTTTCATCCTTGTGATGTTACAATTTCCAAAATGATATTTCAAATCAAAACAATTATTTGCTTCCATTAAATTTGTGATTCCAAACTATTGTTTTGTTTCTATAAAAATGCATCCAATAACCAAACCCCTTTCCAAATCAATTAATTTCCAAAACAACAACCCTTTTGAAACTTATAAAAATTGCAACATAAATCAATAATTTGTTTCCAATTATTTGCCATAATGATCACTTATTTAAATGATGATTTTATTCAATCAATTAAATCCAAATCAAATTTCAAACTCAAACCCAATGCATCAAACAGAACCACTTTGAATCTATGGAAATCTCTAAACCAATCAAATCATTTTAATCACTTTAATCAATAGGGTTCACCCTATTAAACACTTTGTTTTCAATATTATTTTATTTAATAACAAAATACCTCTAAATTTGAAATAATTCCAAACAGTACCAAAATTCAAATGTTTTTGAATTCCAAAATTGGTTTATGGTTGTAGTTGACCTAACCCACTCCCATGAATTTTTCCAAGATTTTATCAACTCCAAAAACTATCTAATTCTTCCCTTTTCTCCGTGCTACAAAAAAAAACAGAAAAGCAAATAATAAAAAGAAAAAACGGTTCACAGAAGGGGGGAGAAACGCAGCCCACAGCCCACCTTCTCTTTCTATCGTCTTACTCCTTTTCTGTCGTCAGCAAGGGTACGACTGCATCAGCGCCACTCATCTCTCCCTCCCCTCTCCGATGGCCTCCGTACCTTGCTCCTCTGCCCTTAAAACAGCCACCGATCCCCCTGCTAACCCTAACCCTAGCCTAGCGCCGCCATCCTCTTCCTCCCTCATCTCCTCCATCTCCCTCCTCTCTGTACATCTCCCTTCTGTAACTGAACCTTGGAACCGAACCAAGAAAAAGCTCCGTCGTCGCCGGTGATCGCCGTGGCTAGGGGCTCCCTCCGCCGTGGCTAGGGGCGGGAATGGAAAGCCCCCGCCACGGGCTTCCTCTCCATCACCACGGTGGCCCCGGGGACCCAGCGAGGCGGCCGCGACGTCGAGGTTTGCCGCCGACCACCTCCTGCCTCGCCCCTGCGACCTGCACGTCCGCCTCCTCCTTACTGCTTCGAGCGCCCAGGTGAGGCCTCTCCTCGACCGCCTCGGTTCCCCTCTCCCTCTCCTCCTCACGCACCAGGCGCCCACGGCCACGGCGAGCGCATCACTGCCGGCGACCATCGACCTGTTCTGTCCGCTCGTGGGTTACGTGCAGTTTCAGAAAACAAAAAAATCCCGCAGCCACACCTCTTATTCCCCCGAGATCCCTTCCTTCCAACAACAGCCGCACCAGCCCACTGGCAGCGAACCTTGCGCGCACCAACCCAGGTCCTGGGATCGAGTCCCAACACCCCACCCTTTTTGCTGCTTATTTACCGATTTGAGTGCAGTACCGATTGCTGAATCCATAACCACCCCCGAGTCCCTTCCTTTCAACAACCGCAGCGCAGCCCATCTGGTTGTTCCCTGGGGCGCAGGAGGCAGAGGGCTTGGGTTCGAGTCCCCCCTCCCTCTTTTAACCCAAACTTTTTGCTTCTAATTGCTCTGGTACATCACAGTCCCTGTAATCACATCCATGCCCCTGGTAATAATATCTAGACCCCTGACGAATATTTCTAAACCCCTGTAAATTTATTTCCAAGCCCTAGTTCATAAAAAAATGGCAGATTGCACCCCAAATTTGTAAAATGCATAATTAATTCATCCCAACTCCAAATTCAACATTTTTAATATGTTTTCTGTACCAAATTAAATTTTCTTTCCAAATATAAAATTTGTTTACTGTTTTGAATATTTTAAATTGGTGCAATATTTGAAAACTTGTCAAATTCACTTAAACTTGCAAAATTCATAACTTGGGCATAAAAATTCCAAATGCAACAAACTAAATATGTTTTCCAATCAACTTTTCATGTACTTTTCAAATATAAATTTTGTTTGCTGTTTTGAATAATTTAAATTGCTGAAAACAAATGTTTCTTATTTATTGCATTTAAAATTGCCAAAATAATAACTTGCTCATTTTAAATCCAATTTCCACAAATGAAATATGTTGTCCATGCAAAATTAAATCACCTTTTCAAATATAAAATTTGTTTCATGTTTTGAATAATTAAAATTGGTTAAATAATTTAAACCTTATTTAATTCATTTGAACTTGCTAAATTCCTAACTTGATCAAAACAAATTCTTTTGGGATATATAAAATATGTTTTCCAACCATAAAATTATAATCTTCTCAAATATGAATTTGGTTTAATGCTTTGAACAAATAGAAATCCAAATAAGTTCATGTTTGAATTAAATTTCAATTAAATCTTGTCTAACTTGTTTAATTCCCAATTAATTCATTCCAAATCCTTTTTCAATAAGTGAAACATGTATTCCAACTAAAATCTTGTTTTCTTTTCAAATATGAACTTTGTTATCTATTTTGAACAATTAAAAGTGGTGAAAACAACAAATGTTTGTGTGACACCTTTAAGGAACCAAAATTCCAACACTTAATAAACAAATTCCCAAACTTGTTAAACCTTATTTCCATTTGGTTCTAATGTTGTTATTTTTCTGTTTTCCTCATCCATGCATCATGCTAATTCACTTCCACATGATGATTAGTTGTAAAACAATTAATTCAATCATAATTCATGGGCTTTTCATATGCAATCCAATTGCATGTGGGTCCATTTAATTATGTTATGTTACCATGTCAACTAGGTTATTTCTATGCATCAATTAAATGGTCATGCATCATCCCATGTTTGTGCACTATGCCATGTTATTGATTGTTTATCTTTCTGCATTGTTTGTTTGCTTCTTCTCGGATACACGACGACGTTGAGACCGATGATACTTACGACATCCCTTCTAAGGAGTTAGCTCAGTACCAGGCTACTGGGTTTGCAGGCAAGTATTCACTCACATGAACCATCGTGTTCCTTTCAACATTGGATACCGATACTTTTCCGTTGTCTAATCTGCTAGCCCTATGAATAGTTGTTTCTGTTACGAACCTATCACATGAATCCCTTAACCCTGATATTGCCTCACCTCCATACCTAAAACCTTTTGTTTGAGCCCGTGTCTTACTAGCATGCTTAGGTTGTTTTGCTCGAGTCTGTTACCCGTTACTTTCTGTTACTATATTCCATTATGTTCTGGGGGCTCGATGTTTAATCAATCAATCATGCTAATGTTATTGTTAAATAATAATTTGATGATAAGGCACCGGCAGGAGGCCCTTGTGGTTTTGAGGCCTGCTAGTGTCGACCCTAATAGGAAAAGGGTCTTGTCTACTGATCCATGATGAGCGCACTAACCGCATGTGGGAAGCGAGTATGGGCGCCCCCCTCAATTTGATTCGATTCGCATCTCGTCCAAATCGCCTCATTTAGTTCGGGTTTTCCATTTGCTGCATGCATGATCTTGCGAGCCCTTGGTACCTGGGTGGAACTTTCGTAGTCGGCATATAGGGGGACACGTTCTTAGAGTGCTATGAGGGTCCATTTTCTTCTGGGCTCGATTAGCCGTGCGCCCAAGGTGCTTTGGGCTTGATGCGAAGAAGAGTTGAGTTGTGTTGAGTGCCCCGCTTGGTGGAAGGGCCTTTCCATCTGGCGGGTTATTCATGCGTGTACGGCCAAATTGGTGCACCCCTGCAGGGATAAATCTTCTCGAGAAGCCGTGTTTTCCGCGGTTATGGACTACTTGGTGAAAGTACTGGCTAACAAGTACTCAGGACAACTTAAACCTAATGATTAACAACCTTACACCCAATGGTTAACAACTTGACTAGTAATAGGCTTATTGACACAATAATCTGAACCATCATAATTTCAACTGTGTGAGTTATCCTCGGATTGCTTCTTCGGATAAGGGGCGAGATCCAGGATGGGTTTGTTTGAAGTTATGTTTCAGTTGGTTACAATACTCGATCTTATCCCCTTTCTGTTAGTTGGAAGTTGTAGTTCTCTGTAGGTGGTTAGCGCAGCCAGTTGCAGCATCTTTTATATCCCCTTTCCTTTCGCTGTACCCAAAGCATATGTGCTTGGTGTTGACGGGTTACACTTTGGTGAACTGTGAGTCTTGCTTGCCAGTACGTTTATGTACTGACCCCTTTGGGGCTGTGGTTTCCGCAGACGACGTTTCCGAGGATCTACATGGTGGCTACTACGTGGAGTATGACGAGACTGCTGACGAGTAGATAGCGGACCCGGGCAGGATCCGAGACTTCGTGGATGGGCTCCATCTTTTCGTTTCCGGCCTCTTAGGCCTATTTGGTTCTTGTCTGTACTCAGACATGTTGAATGCTTCCGCTGTGATGTAATGATGTTATGTTGGGACATGTGTCCTCTGAATGATTGTATTTGCTATCTCTGCTCTAATGAGAGCCATTTGCAACTTATTTCAATATTTTGTGTCGTAGAGATCTGTTGTGATATCACTTGTTCAAACGCCGTTGACGTACCATGTGTGTATGTTTTGAAGTACGTCAATGGAAGTATCATGATTTCTATGGGATAGTTTACGTCGACGCTGAACAGATAGGGGTTGGTTGTCACACATACGTGTGTTGGCCTACTCGTAAGAGGACCGGGTGCCGGTAAGCCCCGTAATCCAATCTACTACTGTTCAACGGAACGGCGAGTATCCTTTAGAAGTCCGGGTGCGACAAATGGTATCAGAGCCTGTCTGCCTGTAGGATCCCTTTTTACTGGTCGCAGTTGAGTCTAGAAACTATTTTGTAGCTATATAGGAAAAATGAAACGTGAGAGTAGGAATTCTGTTCTTTTTCTTCTTTCCCCACCCACCCTCCCTTTTCTGGTAAGGAAGTGCAACGTTGTTTTTTCTATTCTCATCTAAACTTTCAAGTTAGGATTTCACGAATTCTGGTTTCTCTAGGATGGTTATATCTACTAGACCATAGGAATGGAGGTGGTTGTGACATGATTTATCATGTTGCCTACTCATGATTGAGAACGGAGGCGTGTAAGCCCCGGAAGCAAATCCTCTATTCCTTAAGCAGTAGGTATTGATCCTTTAGAAGCCCGGATGCGTTATCCGTAGTAACTCAGGAGTGTTTTGTTCTCGTTTTCCCCGATGTTGTTATCCTGTTCTTCTCAACATCCTTTTCGTCCGTTGAAATCTTGTTGTTGTTTTCCACTGCAATTCTTCTACCGGCGTCTAATCAAAACTTCCAAAATATCAAGTCTATCTGGCCAGAAAGGTTATTGTTGTTGTTGTTGATTCCAGGCTATGAGAGCTGGCATTCCTATCACCTGGGGTTGTTTCGAGGAAGCATTCCTGAAGCACCACATTCCAGATAGTCTATTCTCCAAATGAATCAAATTCTATCCAGCTATACACCCTCAATACAAAACCTCTCCCTTTACTTGAAAATGTTCCGGTGGTTTCCAAATTCCCTGACATCCTTCCAGGAAAGTTGCCAGGAATGCCTATCGTTTTGAACTTTCAGACAGACTATCCAAGGTGCACAATGTGTTTCACGTGTCACAGCTCAAGAGGATCTTCGCAAGAAGTATCCGGACCTTTTCTTTTCTCAGTAGGAATCTCGGGGCGCGATTCCTTCAAGGGGGGCGTTTTGTAACATCCCAAGTATGAAAAATAAGCCTTTGGAATGTTTGCTCTCTGTTATTTTATGTTTTGCATCATGGCATCATGTTGGTTGCAATTGTTTTGCTTGTTTTCATTTGTTTTCCAACTGTTTTCATTTGTTTTCCTTTGTTTTCTATTTGAATTTCAAACCAAAATTCAAACATTTTGTTTCATCCTTGTGATGTTACAATTTCCAAATGAATATTTCAAAATAAAACAATCAATTGTTTCCATAAAAGTTGTGATTCCAAACTGTTGTTTTGTTTCTAACAGAAATTCATCTAATACCAAAACAATTGAAATTCAAACATTATTTCAAATGTTTATTTCATACTTGTCATGTTACAATCTTTTTCAAATAAAGAAATGCAAATCAAAACCTCATTTGTTTCCAAATAATTCCATAATGCTCACCTGTTAAATTGTTGGTTTTAATCAAACAATTAATTTCCAAATCACATTTAAAATTCAAACCAAATGCATCAAACAGAACCACTTTGAGTTTATGAAAATCTCCAAATCAAATCAACTCTTTTTAATCACTTTAATCAATAGGGTTCACCCTATTAAACACTTTGTTTTCAATATTATTTTATTTAATAACAAAATACCTCTAAATTTGAAATAATTCCAAACAGTACCAAAATTCAAATGTTTTTGAATTCCAAAATTGGTTTATGGTTGTAGTTGACCTAACCCACTCCCATGAATTTTTCCAAGATTTTATCAACTCCAAAAACTATCTAATTCTTCCATTTTCACCTTGCTACAAAAAAAACAGAAAAGCAAATAATAAAAAGAAAAAACGGTTCATAGAAGGGGGGAGAAACGCAGCCCACATCCCACCTTCTCTTTCTGTCGTCTTCCTCCTTTTCTATCGTCAGCAAGGGTACGACTGCATCAGCGCCACTCATCTCTCCCTCCCCTCTCCGATGGCCTCCGTACCTTGCTCCTCTGCCCTTAAAACAGCCACCGATCCCCCCTGTTAACCCTAACCCTAGCCTAGCGCCGCCATCCTCTTCCTCCCTCATCTCCTCCATCTCCCTCCTCTCTGTACATCTCCCTTCTATAACTGAACCTTGGAACCGAACCAAGAAAAAGCTCCGTCGCCGCCGGTGATCGCCGTGGCTAGGGGCTCCCTCCGCCGTGGCTAGGGGCGGGAATGGAAAGCCCCCGCCACGGGCTTCCTCTCCATCACCACGGCGGCCCCGGGGACCCAGCGAGGCGGCCGCGGCGTCGAGGTTTGCCGCCGGCCACCTCCTGCCTCGCCCCTGCGACCTGCACGTCCGCCTCCTCCTTATTGCTTCGAGCGCCCAGGTGAGGCCTCTCCTCGACCGCCTCGGTTCCCCTCTCCCTCTCCTCCTCACGCACCAGGCGCCCACGGCCACGGCGAGCGCATCACTGCCGGCGACCATCGACCTGTTCCGTCCGCTCGTGGGTTACGTGCAGTTTCAGAAAACAAAAAAATCCCGCAGCCACACCTCTTATTCCCCCGAGATCCCTTCCTTCCAACAACAGCCGCACCAGCCCACTGGCAGCGAACCTTGCGCGCACCACCCCAGGTCCTGGGATCGAGTCCCAGCACCCCACCCTTTTTGCTGCTTATTTACCTATTTGAGTGCAGTACCGATTGCTGAATCCATAACCACCCCCGAGTCCCTTCCTTTCAACAACCGCAGCGCAGCCCATCTGGTTGTTCCCTGGGGCGCAGGAGGCAGAGGGTTTGGGTTCGAGTCCCCCCTCCCTCGTTTAACCCAAACTTTTTGCTTCTAATTGTTATGGTACATCACAGTCCCTGTAATCACATCCATGCCCTGGTAATAATATCTAGACCCCTGACAAATATTTCTAAACCCCTGTAAATTTATTTCCAAGCCCTAGTTCATAAAAAATGGCAGATTGCACCCCAATTTTGTAAAATGCATAATTAATTCATCCCAACTCCAAATTCAACATTTTTAATATGTTTTCTGTACCAAATTAAATTTTCTACCCAAATATAAAATTTGTTTACTGTTTTGAATATTTTAAATTGGTGCAATATTTGAAAACTTGTCAAATTCACTTAAACTTGCAAAATTCATAACTTGGGCATAAAAATTCCAAATCCAACAAACTTAATATGTTTTCCAATCCATTTTTCATGTACTTTCCAAATATAAATTTTGTTTGCTGTTTTGAATAATTTTAATTGCTGAAAACAACTGTTTCTTATTTAATGCATTTAAAATTGCCAAAATAATAACTTGCTCATTTTAAATCCAATTTCCACAAATAAAATATGTTTTCCATGCAAAAGTAAACCACCTTTTCAAATATAAAATTTGTTTCCTGTTTTGAATAATTAAAAGTGGTTAAATAATTTAAATCTTGTTTAATTCATTTAATATTGTTAAATTCATAACTTGATCAAAACAAATTCTTTTGGGACATATAAAATATGTTTTCCAACCCTAAAAGTATAAACTTTTCAAATATGAATTTGGTTTAATGCTTTGAACAAATAAAAATCCAAATAAGTTCATGTTTGAATTAAATTCATTTAAATCTTGTTTAAGTTGTTTAATTCATAAGTAATTCATCCAAAATCCCTTTTCAACAAGTGAAACATGTATTCCAACTAAAATCTTGTTGTCTTTTCAAATATAAACTTTGTTATCTATTTTGAACAATTTAACATGATGAAAACAACAAATGCTTGTGTGACACCTTTAAGTAACCAAAATTTCCTAACTTAATAACTGAAATTCCAAACTTGGTAAACCTTATTTCTATTTGCTCTATTGTTGTTATTTTGCTGTTGTCCTCATCCATGCATCATGCTAATCAACTTTCATATGATGATTAGTTGTAAAACAATTAATTCAACCATAATTCATGGGCTTTTCAGGTGCAACTCAAATTGCATGTGGGTCCATTTAATCCTGTTTCTATCTTGTCAACTAGTTTATTTCTGATGCATCAATTAAATGTTCATGCATCATCCCATGTTTGTGCACTATGCCATGATATTGATTGTTTATCTTTCTGCATTGCTTGTTTGCTTCTTCTCGGATACACGACGACGTTGAGACCGACGATACTTACGACACCCCTTCTAAGGATCTAACTCAGTACCAGGCTACTGGGTTTGCAGGCAAGTTATCACTCACATGAACCATCGTGTTCCTTTCAGCATTGGATACCGATACTTTCCGTTGTCTATTCTGCTAGCCCTATGATTAGTTGCTTCTGTTACGAACCTATCACATGTATCCTTTAAACCTGATATTGCCTCATCTCCATACCTATAACCATTGCTTGTTGCCCGTGTCTTACTAGCATGCTTAGGTTGTTTTGCTCGAGTCTGTTACCCGTTACTTTCAGTTACTATATTCAATTATGTTCTGGGGGCTCGATGTTTAATCAATCAATCATGCTAATGCTATTGTTAAATAATAATTTGATGATAAGGCACCAGCAGGAGGCCCTTTGTGGTTTTGAGGCCTGCTAGTGTCGACCCTAATAGGAAAAGGGTCTTGTCTACTGATCCATGATGAGCGCACTAACCGCATGTGGGAAGCGAGTATGGGCGCCCCCCTCAATTTGATTCGATTCGCATCTCGTCCAAATCGCCTCATTTAGTTCGGGTTTTCCATTTGCTGCATGCATGATCTTGCGAGCCCTTGGTACCCGGGTGGAACTTTCGTAGTCGGCATATAGGGGGACACGTTGTTAGAGTGCTATGAGGGTCCATTTTCTTCTGTGCTCGATTAGCCGTGCGCCCAAGGTGCTTTGGGCTTGATGCGAAGAAGAGTTGAGTTGTGTTGAGTGCCCCGCTTGGTGGAAGGGCCTTTCCATCTGGCGGGTTATTCATGCGTGTACGGCCAAATTGGTGCAACCCTGCAGGGATAATCTTCTCGAGAAGCCGTGTTTTCCGCGGTTATGGACTACTTGGTGAAAGTACTGGCTAACAAGTACTCAGGACAACTTAAACCTAATGATTAACAACCTTACACCCAATGATTAACAACTTGACTAGTAAGAGGCTTATTGACACAATAATCTGAACCATCATTAATCCAATTGTGTGAGTTATCCTCGGATTGCTTCTTTGGATAAGGGGCGAGATCCAGGATGGGTTTGTTTGGAGTTAGTTGATAGGTTGGTTACGATACACGATCTTATCTCCTTTCTGTTAGCCGGAAGTGGTAGTAACTCTGTAGCTGTTTAGAGCAGCCAGTTGCAGCATCTTCATATCCCCTTTCTTCCGTTGAACCCAACGCATCTGTGCTTGGTGTTGACGGGTTACACTTTGGTGAACTGTGAGTCTTGCTTGCCAGTACGTTTATGTACTGACCCCTTTGGGGCTGTGGTTTCCGCAGACCTACGTTTCCGAGGATCTACATGGTGGCTACTACGTGGAGTACGACGAGACTGCTGACGAGTAGATAGCGGACCCGGGCAGGATCCGAGACTTCGTGGATGGGCTCCGTCTTTTCGTTTCCGGCCTCTTAGGCCTATTTGGTTCTTGTCTGTACTAAGACATTTTGGATGCTTCCGCTGTGATGTAATGATGATATGTTGGGGCATGTGCCCTCTGAATGATTGTATTTGCTATCTCTGCTCTAATGAGAGCTATTTGCAATTTATTTCGATCTTTTGTGTCGTAGAGATCTGTTGTGATATCACTTGTTCCAATGCCGTTGACGTACCATGTGTGTATGTTTTGAAGTACGTCAATGGAAGTATCCTGATTTCTATGGGATAGTTTACGTCGACGCTGAACAGATAGGGGTTGGTTGTCACACATACATGTGTTGGCCTACTCGTAAGAGGACGCGGGTGCCGGTAAGCCCCGTAATCCAATCTACTACTGTTCAACGGAACGGCGAGTATCCTTTAGAAGTCCGGGTGCGACAACTGCAATGGAATAAACCAAGACAAAATGATCCTATAGTAGTTGTTGTTTAACTTATTTCCACATATAGGACTAAGTACCATGACAAATAAACTCCTTCATCTTGATTACGATAAACTTCTCATGGCATCTGTTGGTTCTTCCTGTTATTGATCACGCGTAGTAATGTAGCTTCCAGCAATGCTTATGCCTTCTCCTAATTCTATACTATAGCAGTTCAACTCTGAACTTGAGAACAAAGGATATGGTATATATCCCATAGCTACCATAGTCTAATGATTCTTCATGAATCTCAAACATTCCTTCTTTATGACTCCTACAATTTTTCTATACCCTGTTCTACTCCATTGTAACATCCCTGATTTTTGGAAAGTGCAAAAATCACAAAAATTTAAAACTTTTGGTTTTCATGATTAAGAAAGTCACAAAAAAACCAAATAGAAGGAACAAAGAAAAGAAAACAATATGTAATTGGAATAAGGAATCCAAATTGCCTTAATTCCATAAACTCTAAGGGCTATTTCTAAAAAAAATATGTTTCCTCATGTGAATAAAATATTTTCTTAGCAAACATCTTTACCAAACATGTTTTCAACTCAACTACCATTATGAAAATGATTATGATAATTAAAACCAGAGAGTTACTATCTCTAATATTTTCTCCTTGTCTCCAAGAAATTATGTCACTATTGTTATTAACCTTAGCTGGATACAAGTTGGTTAATTGTTTTCCAAGTAGTATGTCAATCAACAAAACAATAAGGTGTTATATATATTATTGAGTTATGAAAACAAGTAAAGTGCCTTGGAAAAATAATGTTTTCAATTGGGGAAACAACATCTTCATTAGAGAAAACCTCTCTGTACTTTACTCACCCTCAATTTAAAATTTATCAATAAATTATCTATACCATGAGTGAATTGCTAATATGTTGAAAATACTTTAAAAGGGCCTAGAAAACAATAATTTGAACCATAGAAATATTTACTAAAATCATTGAAATCATATTTCTATAATTAACCCTCATTTTCTATTAAGTAACTATTCATATTTTCATCATATTTTTAAAAAATTATAAAGATGAAAACACTTTAAATTGATTTTGGAAAATATTATTTGATCATTATAAAGCTACTGAAATTTTATGTGACAAATATTTTTATTTTATAATTTTCTAAATTAAAAATCACCTCAAGTCACTATTAGGTATTTATTCAATTTTCAAATTTCACATTTTGAAATGTGTTGAAAAGTTTACAAAAATCATATTGTTTGAAAGATATTAAAATTTCAATATTTTAGAAATTTAGACCTTAATAGGATTATTAAAACATAAGTTATTAAGATTTTAAATAAATAGGAAAAAAAAAAATTTGATGACGTCATCAATGACGTCATCGTCTTCTTCAATGAACCAAAACTGCCGCGCCCGAAACAGCCGTTTGATTCCCTCTAAATGCGAGAGATTAAGGCTTCAATTGATGCCTCTCTCTGGACCTCCTTATAGCCCGTGTTATCTTCCCCATAAGCCCTCTGGAACCTCGTGGGATTGCGCCCCCACACGGGAGTATTTGCTCGTCGGAGTTCGCTGTGCTCCGCCGCTTAGTCGAGCTCAAGGTCGAGGTTTCGAGCACCCTGCGGCCTTTCGTTTCCCTCTTTTCCCTTCCCCACAAACATCCTCATTTTCCTGACTTTTTTTTGTGCGATTGATCAACACAGTGTAGAGATTGGGCTCGCCGAAGTTGATCCTCCATCAGCGCCTCGGGATCTAGTTGGCACCGTCGATCCGGGAACAGAGGACGCGCATCATCACCGCCAGAGGGATCCTCGAGTCACGCTGCACCTCCCCGTGCATTCCCGGAGTCTCCAGGACTTCTCCAACTCCGTCGCCGTTCATCTTTTGCATCGCCGACCACCGCAATCCATTTTCCGGCGACAGATCCGGCGCCAAGGTAACCCTAGCTCCCTCAACCGTTAGATCTTCATCTGGTGGCCACAAACAGATGACTTAAACGAATAGGTACCAGCCAATTAGAGCACGCCACGTCATACCGCGCTCGCGTTTCTTATTTGTCGCTCGGTGCAATGTGAAACCAGCCCAAGCCCACTTCCTGTCTGCTGCACTACGCGGCAGATAACCAAATCAGAGCCCAGCTGTCTCTGGAATTTTATTTTCCGAATAAAATTAGAATGTATTTTTTGTAGAAAAGCCCCTGCATCTTAGATCTATTATAACTTTTTATCCACTTAGCCAAATTTAGCAAACTTGGACTTTTTGAAATACCCAGAATCTGTAGAATCTTTTAGCACTGTTCAAATTCAAATTTTACAGACTTAAATTGGTTCAAATTTGAATGTACTTGTTTGATGAATTTTGACATAATTCAAATTCTACAAACCCAAAAATTGCAAATAAAATATATTTGGAAACCGTAGGATGTTTACTTTCATACCCTTTGTCCCAAAATAATGTTGAACAAGTTAATTTTGATTTTAGAATTAAGTTGTCTCTTTGAGTATTTTTGACATAGAATTAATTCTAGAAATAATTAGAATATGTTCCCTCAAGAAAAATTGCTCCATTTGGTGACCTTGAACTAGATGCATCATTACCTAAACATTTTAGACACCATTGGACCATGAACATGAGTTCTTGACCAAAAACCCAACATAGTGATCCACCCATATTATCATGCCTTAGAATGTATTTCCATTTTATTATCTTTGATGTGGTGGCTATTTTGGAGCCAAGACAAAGTCCTTAGTATGTGCCAATAACATATAAGACCAAGTAGTGAACCTCAAACACATGTATTATTGTTTTCCATCTACTTCTCCACTCACCTATTCTTGCTTCAAGAATTCATCAAGTTAGCAAATGGAAAACAAGACTCAAGCAATAGGAGGCACTTCACTTTCAACTTGGTGGCAACATGAAGATATACAAGGAATATCATTGAAGAAATTGAAGGAAGTACTTAGACTCCACAACAACTAGAAGCAACTCAATGAAGTACAAGTGTATCAAGAAATGAAGAAGAAGACATCTTCCCCTCTCTTTCTATCTTTCTTCTATTCTTTCTTTTCTATTTGACTTAGTGGTATTCGTGACCATCCCATACCCAAACCAATTAGTGGAGTTAAAGCCATAAAGAATTTATCAAGACCAAGAGAAGAATACATCCAAGGAACAAGACTACAATAGAAGCATGAAGATGGTCTTCAAGCATACAAGCATGTGAAGACTTGGAGCAATCCACACAAGTTGAAGAATAACAAGTTGTTTTGTCCAACCATTGACCCAAATGGAAAATCCCAAGATTTTAATCTTGTTATCTATATTGTATTATAGTTAGTTGAACCTAGAACTACCTTAACCCAAAATGGAAAGACTAAACCAGACCACTCAATTTTTTTTGACGAAAACAACTAAGTGTTACACCTTGTTATGGGTTATTTTAGTTGAGATAGTTAGATCACCTTGGTGAACTCTTGGAACTTCTTTGACAAGTATGAACAATTGAGTTTGAATATTTCAAACCCAAGTCTTAACCAACTATAGTCCATTTTGGAAGACCTTAACCTAATCACAATAGTTTCCTTAGCAAACTAAATCATTGTGATTAACATAAAACCCTTTTGACTAAGTGTGTTGATTGTTATTCTTTGTTTCCTTGTTGTTTGTGAAGGTTGTTTATTGTTATTTGTTTGGCTTGTCCAGATTGTACAAAGAGAAACTATCTAGTGGTGAAGAGAGTGTACCTCTACACCAACTTTAACAAGGCAAGCGACACATCATAAACTTCCTATTATTTCCTATATGCATTAGATATTTTGAGTAGTATGCATGATAGGAAAATCCTTGGTAAAATATTATGCTATGCTATTATCCCAAGTAGTGTGTAGCCATCCGTATTACCTTGGTAGTGTAGCAGCCTCAAAATTTGGTAGTTGATTGCTTAGCTATGCTTGAGATGAAGTTGATGTGATTGGAAGTATAACTATGTTTTGAATGATTACCCTAAGGGTTTTATGAAATATTTTTGGTGGAGTACTAGATACTCACAAGTAAGTGTGGCATGGTAGGGAACCATTTAAATGGTTGAACCTATGAAAATGTTCACATGAATGGCATGGTAGGGGATCACATTAGTGGTTGTACCTATGAAAATGCTTATTACCCAGCATGGTAGGGGATCACATTAGTGGTTGTACCTATGAAAATGCTTATTACTCCAGCATGCTAGGGGATCACATTAGTGGTTGTACCTATGAAAATGCTTATTACCCAGCATGGTAGGTGGTTGTACCTATGAAAATGCTTATTACTCCAGCATGGTAGGGGATCACATTAGTGGTTGTACCTATGAAAATGCTTTTTACCCAGCATGGTAGGTGGTTGTACCTATGAAAATGCTTATTACTCCAGCATGGTAGGGGATCACATTAGTGGTTGTACCTATGCAAATGCTTATTACTCCAGCATGGTAGGGGATCACATTAGTGGTTGTACCTATGAAAATGCTTGTTACTCCAGCATGGTAGGGGATCACATTTGTGGTTGTACCTATGAAAATGCTTATTACTCCAGCATGGTAGGGGATCACTTTGGTGGTTGTACCTATGAAAATGCTCTTATCTCTGGCATGGTAGGGGACAATTCACATGGTTGTACCTATGAATATGTCCACATTTCTTAAGATGACTCTTGGTTCACAAATCTCTATCCGGAGATACCTCTTTGGATAAAAAGATGTCTTATGAAAAATATAGGAGAAAACTTGCTTTATGCAAACTTAGCCAAAACTCCACTCAACAAAATAAGCATGTAGTATTAGTCTTGCCATTTATATCCACCATAGTGTTACTTGCCAATACATTAAATTGTATTGACTCCCTTGTGGCTGCATATTCCATATTGTAGATATTTCTGAAGACGAGTGAGGATTTCGTTTAGGATCTCGAGACTATCGCCAACATGTTTTGCATGTGGCACATGAAGAAGATGGGCTCAATGTTATTCATGGTTTCCGCTGTATATCTTTGTTTACTGCTAGTCTTCTAAGACTATGCAAGTTGTAATAGTATTTTGTAAAGACTGGATCTTGCGATGTAATAGAACTTGATACATTTTCATGATATTTCATTTTGTATTGTGGTGCTAGCAATTGATCCAGGTACTAGCACGATAACACGTGTCCTTACATTATTTAAATGTGGGAACGCTATAAAATGGTATCAGAGCGTTGTGTTGCCTATAGTATTCGAGACCCTTAGGTTTGGAAGCCATTTTTGATCATGTTATTATCTCCTTAGAGTATTTTGGATCCTAGCGGCATAGTGAGATGTAGCGGCCCGGACAAATTTACGTGTCCACGGACACGAGACCGTTCCCTGATTGGCTTGCGGGTGCATTGTCCTTCTCACTATAGTGAATATCCAATTTGCAACAAGTTTTTAATAACCCATTGATCACCCTAGGATTGAAAACTTTCTATGTTCAAATTGTCTAGAAACAAAACAATCATCTTAATTCTTCTCATATCCTCTCACCTATTATTCACCTTCAAAAATTTCTAGATGACCTACCTCTTCAATACCATCAAGGCAAGATTATTGATGACCATACCATGAAGTGCAAGAAGTGTTTTCACCACATGAAGACCTACACTCAAGACAATTGAAGAAAACCTGGAGATATACCCAGACTTCACAACAATCAAGAACACCTGAAAGCATTGAGAGAAGAATCTGAAGAAAACTCAAGAAGATATAGATGAGACCACCAATCTAGTTACTTTGTTAGAACAACGTTAACGTGTTAGTGTATTGATCATACCAATGAGTGTGGTATGACAATATTATTTTGTTTTCTAAAAACCATGTTGTTTTGGTGTCATGTTTGTGTTGCTATATGTTTGTTATGTGTTGTTTGCAAGATGAGTTTCCTTGATCCGCTGTGTTTGGATAGGAACCTCCCTTAGCTATCTTTCTAACATCTACCCATCCATCCTAAAACCCCACAGATGCCTCCACGTTGTGACCCTGACAACAACAATGATGCACTACATTCGATGTTGACTGCTCAAGCTCAGCTTATGCAAGTGATGACTCAGTTTATTGCGATTGCCAACAATAACAACAACACAAACCCCTAAGTGGATAGACTTGCTAGATTCCTGAGACTAAAACCCTCTAAGTTCTCCACTTCATCTGAGCCAATTGTGGCAGACGACTGGCTCCGCAATATTAACAAGGACTTAGTGACTTGTGAGTGCACTGGTGCTGAGAAGGTGAGATTTGCCGCTCATTTACTTGAAGGACCAGCAGCACTATGGTGGGAAACCTATCAAATTACCCATCCTTTGGAAGGAATGACATGGGATACCTTCAAGGAAGGATTTCGCAATGCTCACATCTCCTCTGGCGTAATGAAACTGAAGAAAGATGAGTTCCGAAGCCTGAAGCAGGGAGATAGAACACTAAAGGAATACATAGATGACTTCTTCACTCTCAAGATATGCGCCTGAGGATATTGACACTGATGCTAAGAGAAAGGAGAAATTTCTCAATGGACTGAGTGGTGAAATGAAGATACCATTGTCAGTGGCATATGCCCCAAACTATCAAGCCTTACTAGATCAAGCCATCACTCTTGACGATAATCTGAGGAAAGAAGAGAATAGGAAGAGGAAGCACAAACATGATAAGTTACCCTCAAGATCACACCAGAAACCACACCAGGCCCGTGAGGATAGAAATAATTACAATATCGACAAGCATGCAGACAATAACCATCGGTATCATAATGGTTATGTACACAACCATCCTAATGGTTATCTACACAACCTTAATGGACGAAATAGACAACATGGTCATAGCCGAAGCAGTCACATTAGTCATGGAGGTAGTAAAGGACATAAAATGGAGAAAACAATGGCCTCAAAACCATTTGGAAGGACATCTGCAAGGTAGGATGCTTCAAGTGTAAGAAGAAAGGACACTACGTTCGAGACTGCCCAGAGAAGAAAATCAGCAGTTAGAGCCATCCATAAACCTTGGAGCTTGTACTAGTTTCATCTCAAGGATAAAGTGTCCAAGACTATGTTCTTACTGTAATAAAAGAGTTATGTGGTATGATAAGTGTGTTATGAAACAATTGCAATATTTATGTGGAAAAGCCATGGGTATAGAAACTCCCTAAATACCAACAAGGAGTTTATATATATCCTATACAAGAATAAAATGGAGGATGAAGTGTGAATCCAACTAAAGATATAATAAACCCAGCAGCCACTGGCTAAGAATTTTAGACTACCCAAAAAAGTTTCTTTGAGGGTGGTAGCCCACCCAGTTGTTTTGGAAACCCAGTTACCCTAACCTAATCTATCTTTGTAGCCTTCCCAAATCTCGGGACGAGATTTCTCTTAAGGGTGGTAGTCTGTAACATCCCTGATTTTTGGAAAGGAAAAAATCACAAAAAATTAAAACTTTTGGTTTTCATGATTAAGCAAGTCACAAAAAAACCAAATAGAAGGAACAAAGAAAAGAAAACAATATGTAATTGGAATAAGGAATCCAAATTGCCTTAATTCCATAAACCCTAAGGGCTATTTCTAAAACAAAATATGTTTCCTCATGTGAATAAAATATTTTCATAGCAAACATCTTTACCAAACATGTTTTCAACTCAACTACCATTATGAAAATGATTATGATAATTAAAACCAGAGAGTTACTATCTCTAATATTTTCTCCTTGTCTCCAAGAAATTATGTCACTATTGTTATTAACCTTAACTGGATACAAGTTGGTTAATTGTTTTCCAAGTAGTATGTCAATCAACAAAACAATAAGGTGTTATATATATTATTGAGTTATGAAAACAAGTAAAGTGCCTTGGAAAAATAATGTTTTCAATTGGGGAAACAACATCTTCATTAGAGAAAACCTCTCTGTACTTTACTCACCCTCAATTTAAAATTTATCAATAAATTATCTATACCATGAGTGAATTGCTAATATGTTGAAAATACTTTAAAAGGGCCTAGAAAAAAATAATTTGAACCATAGAAATATTTACTAAAATCATTGAAATCACATTTCTCGAGAATCTCTTTGAAGAATCAAAGAAGATCTCATACAATTGAAACATCAGAAGAAACAATTCGAAGATCCAAGCTGGAGAAGAACTCAAGCTCAGAACTAATCTACTACGGCTGATGCCGGCCCTAATCGATGGCTTATAACAGCTAACTCCAAGAATTGACTCCACCTACACCTTGATAGCTTCTCCTCCATCAACGTTGTTGATGACGATGCTTCACGATGACGACTTCCATCAGGCTTCAACTCTAAGCAGGGGGTCAAACGGGAACGAATGAGTAACGAACGTTACTCATCAAGTTCATGATATATAGAGGGTAGTTTGATGCACTAACTACAGCTTCTGAATCGAAAGAGTCATAAGCTAATGCAAGGTTTTGTAAAACTTTCTTCAAGATATTGCTTTTATTTCTGAAAACTATGCCCGCTAGACCATCACAGGACTAGAAATTCATGGATTTGTCTTTCCTGTAGCATTCGCAGTTCCTTCCCGGAATAGGGGGTAACATGCCACATCCTTTTACACTCTGCAGAGGTGCGTTACTTTACCCATGGAGGACCAAGACCATGTTGCACAACAAGGTGTACATTCCTGTCCACTCCCACTCAGGTGTGGGGCCTGGTTGTTGGTCCAAGCCAAACCGTGCTTCTCCGCACAACGCATGCCAACCCGTTCCCACCAGCAGGTTGAACGCCTGATTCCACCCCTCACGATGGAGCTCTACGCGCCCCTGGCAGACACCCATAGACCCCAGAGTCCGTGGGACGTAAGGGCTCCCACCCATGTGCATGTAGTCCCGCATAACCTACAGCGTATGTCTCTGGCAGCCCGTTGACATGCGAACGAGAAAAGATCACAGCTGACTTAGTCCCCCCATAGAAGACCCATGGTCAACGCGGTATTTACGGCGCACCGCGTTCTGACGGCAGTTGTGGTTAGTTCCTAGGTAATACTTTCCCATGCAGATGGAACCTTTCTTTGACCTATTCATCTTACCATGGTCCCATCCGCCCACCAAACAGAACACTACCAGTCGGGTAGTCATTCAATTAGTCATATTATTATAAAAATAGGATCATGCATTCTTTTGAGACTAGGTGGTAATACGATAGAGTTTTTTCAATTAGTTTGGTATGAAGTACTGCAAAGGATATGAGAAAGTGATGAACTTGCCTGAGTTTGAAACAACAATAATAATCCAGGTCTTCGGGGTTCGAGGTCGCGTAGAAAAAACCCGATATCTGAAAGATAGCAAAGTAGTCCCTATAAAGACTACAGAAAACACTGGCAAGATGATACATGCATAGTAATGAGATTCATCGCGAAATACCCTAGAAAATACCCGCATCTTACAAGTGTAAGCTATGATCTATACGATAACTTAATCACACAGGTTTTAGATGAATGGTTTCATTACTTGTGGTTATATGGTTATTTCTTCTTTTAGACTAACATGTGTTTCAACAATTGTTATCATGTTTGGTTTATAATTGGTTACCACATGATTAAACGAGAAAACAATAACATGTGGAAAACAACTGTTGACAAGATAATACACATGTTTGATTTTATGTTCAAAAGTATAGAGCTAATGAGAAAGGGTTTAGTTTAAAATGATGAACTATTACAACTAACTCTATCATCACAATACTTGCTAATAACTTGTGATGATAGGTTATAGTAGGTTTGAAAACATGAGGGTTTTATTAATTAGAAAACGATATTAAGGTAGTTTATTATTGGTTATAATGGAATATTATAGAATTCCATTAATCCTTTAGAAACAAGTTTATAAGTTAAACAAAATGTTTTGTGTTTTACATATTTGAGTTGAAAATGTTTTTCTCTTTAATTTGGTACCTCATTTGAAGTATTCTGAAAATATTTGATTAAGATATTAATTTATTAATTTTAAATGAATTTAAATGATTAGGAAAAATATTGCACACATGAAAACATGGTCAAATGACCATGAAAACATCATAGATGAGTTTCATTTGTTATTTGGAGCATTATGGTATATAACTTGTATTTTTCTGATTTTATGAATTATTTATTATTTTTCTCAAATTTAAATGATTTAATTTAGTTAAATAAAATGTTTAATTTTAAACTTTATCAAACATTTTTGAAAAGTTGATAAACATTTGGATTATATTTTTCTAAACATTTCCATATTTTTTTCATATTTTTTTGATAATTATTTTAATAGTTATAGAATTAATAAGTTTTATTTAATTCTGCCCTATTTGATTTAAATCAAAAAGAAAAAGGAAAAAATAGATACTACGTCATGCTGATGTCGGGCTGACGTCATCACCGGAGGAAATTGCTATTGTGGGTTTGCAATTGGTCGATCTGCTGCGGATTGGCCCGATTGCTTGGTACCACTAAGTAGAGGGCAACTCAAGGAACCTAGAGGTGGCAGCGGTCGGACCATATGGTCATTGGTTGACCGGCGGCAAGCTCGAATGCGGCGAACGGCGGCAGTGCACGGTGACAACAACGAATCCGTCAGAAATCTTCAAATTAAGCACACGGTGAGGAGTGTGAGCTCACCCGGAGTGCGTGGAGACGCTCGATGCAGCACGGAGAGGTCAATATCAACGGCGGTGTCGAAAATCATCCGGCGGTCGGGGTTGAAGAAGGAGGTCTGATTCCGGCGATACAAGGTCTCCCGTCTTGCGTGGCTTGGTGTAGAGACCGAGTAGTGGATGGCGGAGCTACTGGTGTCTCCGGTTCTTCGCGGGGTGACCGGAGATAGCGGCAATGGACGGCGACCGAGAGTTAGGGTTAGGGTTTCGGTGTGTGTTCCGGAAGCAGAGAGAGACAGAGAGTGAACACGGAAGAGAGGAAGTGCGGCACGGCCTCTCGTCCTGGAGGTCTTATCCTTGCGCGAGGCGGCAAGCAGGTCGTGGCACCGACCACGCCACGGCGGCAATCTCCTCTGCCTTCTGGCAGAGGAAGAAGAAAGGAAATTATAACTGCGATTTTTGATACCCCTTGTAGTTTCTATAATTTGCAATCAAGTCCTTCTATTACTAAAACTTAGAAGAAAAGCTTGTTTTCTGGGCTTTTTTGTGAACTTAAAAATTATTAAAAATCATATTTGAAAAGCTCATCAAATTTGCAATCTCACCATGTTTTGTTTTGGTGAATTGGAGCAATATTTGTATTTTTTTATTTAGGGTGCTAGATTAAGTGATTTTGTTGTTTTATCTTCTTTTAATTTATTTAATAGCTTTAAAATTATGCTAAAGCATGCTTAATAAAAGTAAACACTCCATCTTGTGGATACCAAGGTGGTATATCATAATTGGACACCTTTAGGTATAATCCCTTATAGAAAGTAGTTTAGTAAAACTACTTTGTACTGATTCTATGCACTGTTGTGAAAATCATTTAATATGGAATTTTATTCCATGTCACACCAAATGATTATAATGGTTGAAGGAACTTGTTTTCTTTTTATAATACTATGTAATTTTCATAATTTAAACTCTTCACCATCTTGATTGACATTTTACTTAGGTAAGTGCAAGTCATGTTGGTTGTTTTTAGTACTTGACCAAGGGGAAAACATGAGTGGTTTTGAGAAATTATTTGTTTGTTTTCCACATAGGTTCCAATTGGGAATATTATCTCATGTTTGTTTAAGCACATTTAATCCTTAACATGGTTATGTGTAGATGAATCTTTGTTGTTATCAGGTAGTCTTGTGTATGAAAAGCATTTGGAAAACAAGGTATTAAGCTTGTTTTCATCTACCTCCACATATCAAGACATGTGGATGTAATGGCTTGTTATTATTTCATTCTTAATAGTTGTTTCCATTTAATATATTTCTATGATCTCCTCATCTCTGATGAGTTTGACAGAGGTTAATGGTTCTCTAATATATCCTAATGATTCACTGGATAATTTCTTCTGATCCCTTACTGAAGTAGTGTTGCTTCATGTGGTCCTCTGTTACTTGATGGTCTTCTCTCTAGTTGCCACTTGTTTTCAGATATTTCCTTGTTCAATAGCAAGTGAATTCAGCTCTTGGATTCCACCTTCACTCTCTCACCCTTGTGGTGAAAACAACCAATTACTCCAAGCAAAGATTTTACTTAGATGATCATAATGTTGTTTCTTGTTTCCTTAGTGCTATTCTTTCTTTTGGTTGATTGCAAATAAAGGTGGATGTAGTTTATGACATCAAGTTGCCATGTGCATATAAGAAGAATTTGTTAACAAGTGGGCCAGACTTGCCTCCAAATTACTAATCATATACACTAGGCTGAGATGTACTAGGTTATTCAACCTTTTGTTTATTTGTGTATGACACTCAAGTGTTTGAGTATACAAAAGTGATCTGTTAACAAGGTAGCTAGTCTTGTTCCCAAACTACTTTTATATAACACTAACTTTGGAGTATCACACTGTTTCAAGAGTGTTAATAAGATCAGATCAAGATATAAGAGCTTCCAAATACCCTTATACTAGAGTGAAGTATCACTTCTAGAATCCTCCAAAGAATCCTTCTTAAGATCTTCTTGTGGTATTTCTTTTGTTCTTGTGGTTGCTTCTCTTGCAAAATGACTTAGAGAAGATCGGAAGATAACAAGATAAACTGATCTAGATAAAATAACAAGATCTAGATTAAAAGTTAGTTCATGCTTTTATTATCCTTACATATACTTCTTATTTTATTTCCCAAAAGATAGATACTTGTTTCATACATGATTGGTTTTACTCAGATATCAATTCAATTTCTCTAACAGAGATTATAACTTGTTGTTATCCATGGGTTGTATCCAAAGATACTTTAGTTGTTGAATATTGATGTGGATAGAAATGTGGAGTGTTTGTGAAATGGAAACTTGAGATTATAAGTTAATCAAATGGTTCATTAATGTGTTGAGCTTTCATATGCTCACTTGTTTGAGATGATAGAACAATGAGCATGTGAATGTTATTAGGGTTTAATGACTTATGTAATAGTTGTTAGTTGGTTACTCAGAGTGTCATGTTGTTATTTTATATTATTCATTTGTATTCATGATACACACATAGAGGTTTGGAAAGATCGTATGTGATGATCAAGGTTTTAACAGTGGTTGAAGAAGATTTGATTCTTCTCTTAGGTACTTCTTTTATAGTTGATGAGATATGTACATATTCGATAAATATGTTAATACAATTAATATACCATTTCCCACTTGTGGGTTTTAAGTTATGCCTTGTTTGTATCATTTGTGTTCTATTGATTCTTTGTTATGTACTTGTGATGGTTCACCTGATAATTATGAGATGATTTATAAAGATATTGTGGAAATGAATTGATAACTTATGGAGTTGTTGTTTTATAAAAGATCACATCTTTATTGATGAGATGGTTCAATTATGCATTACTCATTGGTGGAAGTATGATTATCACTTATGTGATTTGGATATTCACCCCTCTTTGGGTTGTAGATATCTAGTGATTATCCCAAGTCACTTATAGACTTGTGGTTAAGGTTGGTGAGAGTTTGTGTTGGTCACAACCCATTATGGTTTGTGTAACCAGATGATTTGGGTTTTGTAGAGATGCTATGTTATAAAGATCACTCCAAATGTACTCCTGACTAGATGAACTAGACCTATTTCATCATGTCAAGTGAAACTTTGGTCACTTTGCTTTGTTTAAACTTTCGCGCCAAAATTTCCCGTACTTTTAGATGCATGCTTTGCAGATGCACATATTAAATTTAGATCCTTCTAACTTCCCAAACACTGGGATGTTACAGAGCATAAGAGCCATAATCATGCATAGCGACATAAACATCATTAATCAAAGCATAAGTGGTACCACAAGTTCAAAAAATAAATGATCATAGAGGCTATTAGTGACTGGTTCATAGTCATAAACATGGTGTGAGGATGCGCCAATTCAACCAAATAAAACATTCAAAGGAGAACACCACAAATTTATGCTTCAATATGACAAGAACAACTCATGATTATTTCAATGACACATTAAACACTCTCAGCTATCTGAGGCTAATCATGCTACTAAATAACCACAAGGCTTTAGAACCATGAAAAAGTCTAGCCATAGTCTATACAAGTTTCTCCTCATTACCGATATCGTCCTCTTTTCTCATCCATATCTCTGATGTCCTTGTGATACGTCACATTGTGTCTGACCAGAAGATTGTTTGACAATGGTGATACTGAGAGGGCCGAGAGTCTGTATCTCCCTGTCGTCTAGAGGAGTTAACTACTAATGTAGAACGATCTGAGTTCCATTATACTTTCTAGGCTATACCCAGATATCATTGTTATGATCCCTAGTTAAGGCAAGATGGTTGATGATATCCAACGTATAAATTTTGATCGTGCGGTCACCAGATATTCTCTTAGTGTAGAAATTATAGTCTATAACAACTTCATATGGACTTTGCTAAAATACATTACAATTATTTAGTCTCTTTTAGCAAGATCATATCCTTGGGTCGGTTCTGTACTATTATTAACATAACAATGAACTCTATGTTTTACTAGACTTTTAACCAAGTCCATGGTCAGGAAAGTGCGACCATGTCACAAAACAAAAGCTAATCTTAGAGACAAGATTAGGAACTCGTGTTTGTTAATGTATTCACACGAGCATAAAGGTTCCCCTTTGAAAACTCACTTTTCAAGTGCTATAGCGGTTGTACCATGATGAAATAAACTTAATTCTCAACTTGGAGATGAAATATTAACTGAATATTATTCTAGGGAGTATCTCCAACAGATGACTCGACCATACCCAAGGAAGGGGTCTTCTAGTCAGCACTCACAATAGTGTACATTGGGCATAGAGTCCCACACTCTAAGGAGCGACTAAACCAGACTCCATATGACATCATGGGCACGCCCACAAGTTGTCTGACATTGCCTCCATAGTGGGACGACAATGTGGCGTCGTTGCGACTGACCCTTCAAGTTGGACATAGAATCCTTAGTGATCGAAGAGGTAAGCATAGTTAGGGCCATTAAATGATTACAATGATACGAAGACACTTACAGGCATGAGAGTCATCAACATCAACACACCAAGATCTCGCCCAACGATTCACCCTGCTGCATGTTCACCAGAACTAGGGAAAATCGAGTCACCGTCTAGGCCTGCTACCTTAGAGATACTAGAAACATATATTCACTGGCAGTGAAGGAAGGTGATGAATGCCACTTGTCCTACCACACCACCACCGCACACTGCCTTACAAATCTGCACAAGCGGGGCCCGGGTTTTCCACCACCTCACTCCAACCGACTATCGAAGGCAAGCAATGCCAAGCAGCCCCACAACCTGACACCACCACCACACTCTTGAGGTTTGGCTAAATAATCACATCTACTTGGGACACATATCACCACTACGAATGCCGCCAAACTCACATCACATTTTGAATTTGGCTATTGATAGATAGTTTTAACATTTTGTTTATAAGGTGATGGAACAAATATGGACGACTAACTTACCTACACTAAATTTGGAATACTAACACACCACATAACACCATTGGCTTACAACAAACTACCACAACACCACACGACAAAGACTCGTCTTGCCAGGTGATGTCTACGCACGCTTCTATTCTTGCAGATAGTGTTGGGCCTCCAAGTGCAGAGGTTTGTAGAACATCAGCAAGTTTCCCTTAAGTGGATTACCCAAGGTTTATCGAACTCATGGAGGTAGAGGTCAAATATATCCCTCTCAAGCAACCCTGCAATTAAGATACAAGAAGTCTCTTGTGTCCCCAACACACCTAATACAATTGTCAGTTGTATAGGTGTACTAGTTCGGCGAAGAGAGAGTAAAATGCAAGTAATATGGATGATAATAAGTGATAATAGCAATCTGAAATAAAAATGGCAGCAAGCAAACATGTAGCAGAACAGGCGGAAAACGGTGTTTCAATGCTTGGAAATAAGGCCCAGGGCTCCTACTTTCACTAGAGGACACTCTCAACAATGCTAACATAATTGAATGCATAAATATCATTTCTTCACTATGCTACTCCGAACCACTCTCCGGTCGAATAACGGACACTAATCATTGCGTAGGGCTTTAACATCACTCCTCAAGTCTATATTCCCTCTTTAGGGCACCCCAATGTCACTATGAGCGCCATAAATTAGTAAACAAACGCCACAATTTCATAGGTTCACCTTCCAACACAAGATATAAATATCATGCCAAACCACACGGAGCACACACTGTCACCTTTGCCCCGTGATCAAAGTGTTTACGGAGATAACAAAACCACTTGAGTAGCATTACATATGAAGATCAATCTACTTATTCAACTAGATTACAAAGCTCATGATCATATATAGATCACACCATGGGAGAGAGAGATGAACCACATAGCTACCGGTAGAGCCCTCAGCCTCGGGGGAGAACTACTCCCTCCTCATCATAGAAGACAGCAACCACAATGGAGATGACGGTGGAGTCGATGGAGATGGCTTCCGGGGGCACTTCCCCGTCCCGGCAGGGTGCCAGAACAGAGATCTGTCCCCAGAAACTTGTCGGCGGCGGCGGCGGAGCTACAAATGTATTTTGCGGAAAAGGTTGATTCCTCTAGGGTTTATGCATCGGGGAGTATATATGGGCGAAAGGGCGATGCCGGGAGGTGGCCAGGGGGCCCACACCCCTAGGTGGAACGACCAGGGGGACCCGCGCCACCCCATGGTGTGGCCACCCTGTGGCCCCCCTCCGGGGCTCTTCGGGACTTCTAGATGCTTCGTGGGCTTTTAGGACTTCTGGCTTTCGAATTTTCCAATTCTGATAATATTTCCAGAACAACTTTTCTGAAACTAAAAACAGCAGAAAACGGGGAACTGGCTATGTGGCATCTTGTTAATACGTTAGTCCTGGAAAACATAAGAAAATGTAGGAAAACATACGGAAAAATGTAGCAATTGTCATAATATCAACATGGAACATCAGAAATTGTAGATACGTTTGAGACATATCAAGCATCCCCAAGCTTAGTTCCTACTCGTCCTCGAGTGGGTAAACGATAAAACAAAATAAATTCCGAGGTGACATGATACCACACAATCTTGATCATAATATGTAAATAGAACATGTAAACTAGGATCAAGTGAACTAAAGTTGTGATCTATATTTGATATCAACAAGTAATGCATAAACAAAGAATAAAGAAGTAAACCTTTTAATGAATCAATACTAAAAGTCTATCAACCGTAAAAAGTTTATTAGAGATGATTTAAGCTTTCAAGAACAACAATATCATGCACGTCAAACTATCTTCACAACCCCTGTTAGGATCAAGTCAAGCTTTCCACACGATGCAATGCTTGAATCTTAAACTATTTGCACACTAAAAACAAGCAAGTGTTCTGCGTTGGTCCCTGGCACCGGATGTTATGGAAAATAGAAAATTATGGGGGGTTTGGAAGGTCAATGGAAGAAAGGCTCACAAAGCTGATTGTGGTCATTAGACAAGAGAAAGTCTTATAACCGAAGTTATGCAAGGAGTAGGGATTTCCACACAACGGATGCACATAGAGCTATAAGTGTATGAAAGCTCTCCAATGGAACTAGTGGGGGTGCATCCAACTTGCTTGCTCACGAAGACCTAGAGCTCATTTGAGGAGGCTCATCATTGGAATATACAAGCCAAGTTCTATAATGTAAAGTTACCCACATAGTTATGAATGAATGATAATATGAAAACTCTCTCCAAACTGAAGTATTGGTGTTAAATATGAAGCACAAGTGTGGTATATAAAGGATAGTGATGTGCCCCCTCTCTTTATTCTATCTTTGGCCCTTTCCTTTTTTCTTTTAGGGCTTTCTCGTTTTTTTATATCCTCGCCGGTAGGGGCAACATCCTATATTACAATGAATCATCACACTTTTAGTACTTATAACTCATAAAGAAATATATCTGATGTCTCTAACTGCATGCTCCTGCCAGTGTAGCAGTATGCATAAATAACCATGGATCTCATCATCAAGTAACATAATGGAGGTGGATGTTGGGCAGCAATATATCTCGGAATGGCTATGGAAATGCCATGATAGGTAGGTATGGTGGCTGTTTTGAGGAAGAATATATGGGCTTATGTGTAGTAGAACAAAGTCCTCCCATGGGATTTGAATGCACTGGCGAAGTTTGCCCCAACTCTTAATGTGAGAAAGGGGAATGCACAGTACCGAAGAGGCTAGCAAATATGGATGGTGGAAGTGCCAGGAAACGAAACATAGACTCACCAGTCAAAAGATTACAGCAAGCAAACCATCTTACAAGGCAAAGTGCAAATCACTCCAAGAGGGTCTGTGGCAGTGACAAGTCACTGTTAGCTACCCCGACCGTAGCGCGTAACAAAAGGCCGATCAGAAATGTATCACTCGTAGCAATCATATATCATTGTTTCTATCAGTTGGTAATTTAAGTGTGGCACAGTTTCAAGTTTCTTAGACCAACCATTAAAAGTTTCTAGTTACTAGTCCTTCCCGTTTATCCATTAAGCAAATTAATATCTCAAAACAACAGAAGTGATTCAAGTGAAGCAGTTTAGTGATCTACAAGACCATGCGAATTTTTCCACTATACCAACTACCACATAAGAATTTGTATTCTCAACCAAGCACACATATGAGAACCACCTAACTACAAAAGCTAACAGCTCTGAACAAGAGATGCATGAAAACAAAGGCTAAACGCAGTACTAGCAAAAAGTGAACACTCACAGAACAATAAGAATGAAAACTAGAGTGTTCTAAGCAATGAAAACGGAGCGTGTATCTATACCACACAAGTATGATAAGATCCCACCATTTGTTACAGAAAAAAACCAAACAAACTGAAAACAAAAATAAAAGACGCTCCAAGTAAAGCACATAAGATGTGACCGAATAAAAATATAGTTTCACTAGAAGTGACCTGATAATTGGTTGATGAAGAAGGGGATGCCTTGGGCATCCCCAAGCTTAGACGCTTGAGTCTTCTTGGAATTTGCTGGGATGTACTACCGGGGCATCCCCAAGCTTAGTCTTTTCACTCTTCTTGGTTACATCATATCATCCTCTTCTCTTGACCCTTGAAAACTTCCTTCACATCAAAATTCTCATAATCTTCATTAGCAACGTTAGTGCAATTGAAATAATAAATTCACATGGTTAAGTTTAAACACAAGTATAAAACTCAAAAACACATTAACTACTGTCAAAACTTCTTTCAAAACTCTTTTTCTCAAAAGAACACCAAAAGAAAAAGATTAAGATGCAAATGCGATAAATGGCAGAAATCTGTCAAAACAGAACAACAGGTAAAGATCGAATTTTTCAAAAATCTTATGGTGCTCAAATCAAAAATTAGTCTTCTAAGACAATTTTTGTATATAACTCAGGATTAAGCACAAAAAACTCAGGTCACTTTGAATTTTCTATGATTTTTAATGGAATTAACAGCGGACAGCAGAAATCTGTTTCGTGTGCAGAAATCCGAAATATAAGAGCAACTTTCCATTAGAGGCTTTACTTGGCTCAGCAAAAACTTAGAAGAAAAGATACAGAAGGGTTACTGAGGAAGTAGACAACACCCAGGTGCAAAGCACACAAAAGAAAACAAAGAAAAACGGGTTTAAAACAGCGAAATAAAACGGGTTGTCTCCCGGTAGCGCTTTTCTTTAACGCCTTTCAGCTAGGCATAGTGATTTTTAAAAGATACTCACATAAGAATAAGAGTTGAAGCACAATAAGAGAGCATCAAGAAGAAAATATAAAACACATTTAAGTCTAACCCACTTCCTATGAAAAAGAATCTTGTAGAAAAACAAGTCAACGAAGCACAAAGTGACGAGCATAGGAAAGCAAAACAAGTGCAACTTCATAATTTTAACCATAAAGAGGGGAAACTTGATATTGTTGAGATGCATGAAACTATGTTTCCCTCTCTCATAATAACTTTCAGTAGCATCATGAATAAAATTAACAACATAACTATCACATGAAATATTCTTATCATGAGCCACATGCATAAAAGAATAATTACTCTCCACATAAGCATAGTCATTCTTATTAATAGCAGTGGAAGAAAATTCAACAAAATAGCTATCATTATTATTCTCATCACCATAATCATCAAATATAGGAGGCATAGTATCATCAAAATCAATTTTCTCCTCAATAGTAGGTGGACTGAAAATATCATATTCATCATTGTAATCATCAGATATTGGAAGAATAATATCATCATAAGCAATAGAATAGTTATCCTCCAAAATGTGTTCATTTGTAAACATATCATAATTTTTACTAGGAGGATATGTATCAATCATATAATCATCAGTAGCAAAAGGATTTTCAAACACATCATCCACAAGTCTAGAGCTTTCTATATCATCATTTTCAATATCAAAAGTAGTGTGCTTTTCCCAATCATGATCACTACTATAAGTAACAGGCATAGGCTCATCATCAAAGCAAATTTTCTCCTCCGTGCTTGGGGAACTAAAAAGATCATTTTCATATAAACTAGCTTCCCCAAGCTTAGACTTTTCCACAGCATTAGCAATAATGGTGTTCAAAGAATTCATACCAATAACATTGCTATTAGCATGCAAATAAAGCTCCATAGGTTTTTTAATTTTCTCTTCAAACACTTCATGTCCTAACTCAAGATAAATATTATAAAGCTCTCTCGTTTTTGTTGTTGTTTTCCATTAAGACTACTAGTAAAAAATAGAAACAAGAAGCGAGTAAAAATAAGCCTAACTAGTGAAAACAAGAAACAAAAAGATATAAATGCAGAATCTAAAGGAAATAACTTCGAGCACTCACACCCGAGGATGTGAGAACCTTTTACCTTACCTCCCGGCAACGGCGCCAGAAAAGATCTTGATGTCTACCCACGCTTCTATTCTTGTAGACAGTGTTGGGCCTCCAAGTGCAGAGGTTTGTAGAACAGCGGAAAGTTTCCCTTAAGTGGATTACCCAAGGTTTATCGAACTTAGGGAGGTAGAGGTCAAAGATATCCCTCTCAAGCAACCTTGCAATTAATATACAAGAAGTCTCTTGTGTCCCCAACACACCTAATACAATTGTCAGTTGTATAGGTGTACTAATTCGGAGAAGAGAGAGTAAAATGCAAGTAATATGGATAATAATAAGTGATAATAGCAATGTGCAATAAAAATGTCAGCAAGCAAACATGTAGCAGAACAGGCGGAAAACGGTGTTTCCATGCTTGGAAATAATTCCTAGAGCTCCTACTTTCACTAGAGGACACTCTCAACAATGCTCACATAATTGAATGCATAAATATCATTTCTTCACTATGCTACTCTGAACCACTCTCCGATCGAATAACGAACATTAATCATTGCATAGCGCTTTAGCAACACTCCTCAAGTCTATATTCCCTCTCTAGGGCACCCCAATGTCACTACGAGCGCCATAAATTAGTAAACAAACGCCACAATTTCATAGGTTCACCTTCCAACACAAAATATAAATATCATGCTAAACCACACAGAGCACACATTGTCACCTTTGCCCCGTGATCAAAGTGTTTACGGAGATAACAAAACCACTTGAGTAGCATAACAGATGAAGATCAATCTACTTATTCAACTAGATTACAAATCTCATGATCACATATAGATCACACCATGGGAGAGAGATATGAACCACATAGTTACCGGTAGAGCCCTCAGCCTCGGGGAAGAACTACTCCCTCCTCATCATAGGATACATCAACAACGATGGATATGACGGTGAAGTCAATGGAGATGGCTCCCGGGGGCACTTCCCCGTCCCGGCAGGGTGGCAGAACAGAGATCTGTCCCCCGAAACTTGTCGTCATCGGCGGCGGAGCTACAGATGTATTTTGCGGAAAAGGTCGATTCCTCTAGGGTTTATGCATCGGGGAGTATATATGGGCGAAAGGGCGATGCCGGGAGGTGGCCAGGGGGCCCACACCCCTAGGTGGCGCGGCCGGGGGGACCCGCGCCACCCCATGGTGTGTCCACCCTGTGGCCCCCCTTCCGGGGCTCTTTGGGACTTCTGGATGCTTCCGGGACTTTTAGGACTTTTGGCTTTCGAATTTTCCAATTCCGAGAATATTTCCAAATCAACTTTTCTGAAACTAAAAACAGCAGAAAACAGGGAACTGGCTCTGTGGCATCTTTTTAATAGGTTAGTCCCGGAAAACGTAAGAAAACGTAGGAAAACATACGGAAAACATGTAGCAACTGGCATAATATCAACATGGAACATCATAAATTATAGATACGTTTGAGACGTATCACCAGGCAGGACACAAACCTCGAAAACCTCGTCAAGATCGATACTCAACAACTCGACAACACGAACCTGACTCCAGGATGGCATGGATCAACATAAATCTCATCCATAAGTGTGTACGGTATTCGTCGAGGCTCAACTAGACTTGAGGAAAGCGTCATCAAGTAAGTGCATTCAACAAGATACTGGTGGGATTTTTTTAGTTGCGCCATGTCTAAAACCCAACTAAAATCTGAAATTCTTAGGCCATGTAAATTCTAGAGGCCACTTAGCCCATTTATGCAAGGCTAGACTTGGGACTTAACTTTAGTCCCACATTGCTATCTTAGAAGGACTCTACCCCGTCGTTTGACTATATACAAAGTGGTAACCCCTCTCTAAAGGACACACAATGAAATCTGGGAATTAGGATAATAAATCCTTGATGATTTTGTGTCTCCTCGTTATGTGGTCTCGCATTATTCCAAAACTTTGCGCCGCCACACAATTCGTCCCTATCCCTCCTTTCGGCGTGCACCACGAGAAGGGACAGCAGACCTCCGGAACCCCGCCTCTCGCGATCTTGTACGGGAGAGAGGCGATCGGGTTTTTGGGGAGTGCAATCACGTGACTGTTGATGCAAACGTTGGTAAACTCCAAGTGGAAGGTTGTGAACAGTGTAGCGGCAAGATTTCCCTCAGAAAAAGAAACCAAGGTTGAATCAACCAGTAGGAGGACAAGAAATCTCTAAAGGTTTATGCAGCTGAGGTGGCAGGGCGCACTACCGGTTCAGCAGCAACGTGGAACCTACACAACACAATCAAATCACTTTGCCCCAACGTAGCAGTGAGGTTGTCAATCTCACATGTTTTGCTGAACACAAAGAGGTTAAATGTACGGTGTGGAAAACAGTACGAAAGCAGTAGCATCAGTATGAAAGCAGTGTGAAAGCAGTAGGTGTTTTATCAGTATGAGGAAAATGGGCCGGGGTCCACAGTTCACTAGTGGTGTCTCTCCGTGAAAGATAAATAACATGTGTGGCGAACAAATTACAGCTGGGCAATTAACAGAAATGAAGGCTACACCGTAGTGCATATGCAAGACATAAATATTACTATGTGATTCATGCGAGCATTACAACAAAATACATAGACCATCATCCAACTGCATCTATGTCTAATAATCCACTCTCCGAATATCATCCGAACAAACGTTGGGTATTAAGTTGCTAGCAACAGATTATCGCAGTAAGCAAAGTGTGTAATGTAAACAATGTAAACTAGGTAAACACCGTTGTTTTCTCCCTGATGGCAACATCACATCCTCCATCCTTCATGTTTCTATCACTCGAGCACAGATGCAAAGGAGGCATGAACCCACTATCGAGCATAAATACTCCCTCTTGGAGTTACTAGCATCTACTTGGCCAGAGCATCTACTAATAACGGAGATCATGCAAGATCATAAATAACATATGCATGAAAATAACATGATAGATTGATAATCAGAAGACATAGCATTCAACATTCATTAGATCCTAGCAAACACAACATGTAGCATTACATAAAGATGATCTCGGTCATGTGAGGCTGCTCACGAGATCTAAACATGAGGTACAAAGTGGAGAGAACAACCATCTAGCTACTGCTATGGACCCGTAGTCCAGGGATGAATTAGTCACGCATCACTTCGGAGGAGGGCATGGTGGTGTAGACCCCTCCGGTGATGAATTCACCTCCCGGCAGGGTGCCGGGGAGAGCTCCAAAACCCTCCCAATCTTGGGATGACGATGACGGAGGCCTTGGGTGTTTTTGGGACGAAGTGGTATATCTTTAGGGTTTACGTTTTGGAGGGTATAAATAGGCGAAATGGCAAAGGCGGTGGAGTCCCGAGGGGCCCACACCACCCCATGGCGCGGCCAGGGGGCGCGCCGCCCTATGGTGTGGGCCCCCTGTGGCCCCCCCGCCGGGTCTCTTCGGGACTCCGTGGAACCTTCGGGAATTCTAAGACTTCCCGGCTTCGAATTTTCCAATTCCGAGAATATTTCCAGAACAACTTTTCTGAAACTAAAAACATCAGAAAACAGGGAACTGGCTCTGAGGCATCTTGTCAATAGGTTAGTCCGGAAAATCGATAAAAATGACATAAAGTGTATAGAAAACATGTGGCAAACAATAAGAAAACAACATGGAACATCAGAAATCAAGGATACGTTTATGACGTATCAACTGCTAACAACGATTAGTTCCCCAACGACGAGTTCTTCCCCGACATCAGCAAGCTCATCATCGACGACATGGGCGACACGACGGTTGATCATATCCAAAGCATAAATTTTGATCGTGCAGTCACAAGTTTTTCTCGTAGTATAGTAATTATAGTCAATAAACACATTCACATGTACTTTGCTAAAAATACATTACAATTATTTAGTCTCTTTTAGCGAGATCATATCGTTGGGCCCGTTTAGTATTATAAACTCTTATGTTTTGCTATACTTTTAACCATGTCCATGATTAGGAAAATGTGATCATATCACAAAGCATAAGCTAATCTTTGAGACAAGATTAGGAACTCTTGTTTGTTTATATCTTCACACCCGCATAAAGATTAACTGAATATTATTTTCTCTAGGACATATCTCCAATAGTCTCCCACTTGCACTAGAGTCAATAATACTCTAGTTGGTATGATGCCATAACACCTATGGAAATCCGGTGTTACTCACACTGTGCATGTGGTACCTTAGACTGTTGTATTTCACCTTTTGATCTCATCAACTTGTTATAAACTTGTGTTGTATTTATTAGGAATTGGAATTATTTGAATCCGGCTCCTAGTAGTATTAGTAATTCAAGCGTCTCCGAATGAATTATCATACCGACTTTTCAAACCTCACTAAGTCGAATAACTTTTATCCAACAACTTGCAATCCACAATTTCTCACATTATATTGCAACTATCCATAGTATTATACTATAGAGTCCACTCATAATACTCTAATATTGATAAATATACAACATACAGAATTATCAATTGAAGAATCATAATCTAAATTAAAATCAATAAAGATTTGATTTTGTAATTCCACTACAAATACATATGTGAATGCACCTACATATTATTTGCACCTATACAAAATCCCACCGAGTCGCTTTACACTTTGTAATATCACCGTGAAATATTTTATGTTAGAAATTATCACCATAATATTCTTGGGTTTAAATACAAACAATTATCTGCTGGAGAAAAACTTTTATTTAATTATTTCTCTTTTATACTGATTTGACTAAGCAAATTTAGTCAAAGAAAATTTACCGGTTCTGGTATGCTTTTATTTATGACAACGACATTCGGTCAAATCACAAAATATCATGATTTGATCCCAATCCTTTCTAATTTTCTCACCAATGGCTACGCAGGTCAAGTCTCTTGCAAAATATTATGTCATGTTTTATTTTGAGATAAAATATTTGATCTCATTGTAATTTCAAATTTCTTCAGAATTACATTTAGCATACCCACCATATTCATGTTTATTAAACTTATTAATCTATCTCATAGATCTCGAATTTAATAAGAAACTTTTGACAACTTATCTAAAACTATTTTAAATCATTTTTGAGGTAACTATCTTTCAGTTAGGCCCATCCAAATTAAAAGAACTCCCACAGACTTTTAAGTCTCTTCGCTTTATACAATGAAAAAGATGATCATCTTATTTCATTAATACGACTGACTTATTTCTCATACTTGTAATATTTTAGATCACTATAGCAATCCAAAATTAATTACACTTAGCTAATTAATTTGCTAATTGATCCAAGAACAACTCCACGCAATTGATATGATAAGTCTTCATCTCACCATTATCATTTATTCGTACTCGATTTTTTATCAATACTAGCTTTATGAATATAAAATATTCATATCTGTATCTCCAAAACTTTGCGCGCCACGCAAGTCTTCCCCATCCCTCCTTTCAGCATGCACCGCGAGAAGTGACAGCAGACCTCCGAAATCCCGTCTGTCGCGATCTTGTACGGGAGAGGGGCGATCGGGTTTTTGGAGAGCGCAAACGCGCGACTGCTAACAACGATTACTTCCCCGATGACGAGACGCAGCGTCGGCTGCTGCTGCACCGTACGTATACCTTTCTTCTCTCTATGATATCTTTTGCTAGAATTTCTATGTCTATCATTTGTTGTAAATCAGATATGTTTTTCTATTATATTAATTATCTACATGGCTACTTTGCTTGCTATTACGTATGCCATGATTTACATGATGTTTATTCGGATTAAATCATATGCTAAATTGCTAATATATTCAACACATACATTGCGCCCGGAAGCACATGCTCTAAGTAGTGGGGTACCCCAATTACAATTGTTGTCTGGGGCAGTCCATAAGCAATACATGCATTTCCTCCAAGGAGATGACGACACCGTGGAGATGATGTCGGCCGGTCATACATAGTCCCCTTGGTGCCCAATGCGGGAAAATACGGTTAGAGCCATGACAACGCCTCCAAGGATGGGTCGGCTCCTGCAAGCGGCGCCGTCCTCAAAATCCACACACAACAATTTATCCCCAACCCAACCGTCCAATCTGACGCATGTCCGCTAGAGCCAGGGTAGACCGAGCCACCGGCTAGGCCAACCACCACGGAGAGGTTAGGCACATATATTCATCGGTGAAGAAGGGAGGCACTGATCATCCCCTGCCCCACCACGGCAACCATCTGGATAATGTTGGATAAGCGAGACGAGATCGCCGCGACCTAACTACGACCGACGGCCAAAACTCACTCGAGCCCCGCCTCCGCACACCACCACCACCACACACACACCTGATGTTTGGCTATATATTCACATCTACTCGGGCCAAACAGGGCCGGCCCTGAGGGGTTCTGCGGGGGCGGCCGCACGGGGCCCAAGATTTTTGGGGGCCCGCCCTAGATGTAAGCGTACTCGGTGTAGTAACTGTGTGTGAAAAAATTAAGAGGACGCCCCAGATGTAGACTTTCCAATTCATACATGTTTGAGATACCCTGGCTTATGCTAGTAATTCGTCAGTATAGCGTTCTGACTTCTAAGCTGGATACATAGCTAGTGGTTGGAATAAAGACTAAGAGGATGAGTTTTTAACTTAAGCTATTGGGCTAAAGATTAGTAAAGGAGTTATCTATTTGCTTAGCCTGACATGCAGCTCTTTAGTATGCTCTAGTTGTTGCCAAGTGGCGACTTGACTTAATCCGTCGCTTCGAATATTCGATTGCTAGCAATTTATTCGCTCTAGAGTGCTATATTTTTTCGATGCACGGGCCCATGTTCTATGTTCGCCCGGGGCCCTTAAAATCTCAGGACCGGCCCTGGGGCCAAATATCACCATTGTGAATAGCATCAAACATCTACTACATATTCACATCACATTTTGTTGACAAATAGTTTCAGTATCAATTTTTTTTTTTTTTGGAGACGGACTCAGACACCAAATAAACAATTTTTTGCGACCTGAAATCCCAGAACCTCACCAATCACCTTATCATAAACACGATGACTAGAAAGTCCCCAGGCCTGACAATCGAGGGATATCAGACGAGCAGACTTGTTTTATATCACTCATTGGGAGAATCTTCGTTTCTTGTAAGACAAATCTTCTATAGTGTAAGCAAATCCCTTTTTTTAGCAGTTCCATGCAAAACAAAAACAAAAAAAACCTTTCCAGCGCCATGTTTGTTTTTTTTCCTATCGTGAGACGTGGATTTCGCTAGGAAACCATTCCTGCCATAGAGGCAGAATCAAATGAAAGCATGACATCTATTAGGTGATGCTCTGATTGGCGCTTAGATCCAACTTTTCGCACAATCAAACCTAATCAAAGGCTCTGTGGATTACAAAAACACGATGACTAAAAACATCCCAAGCCTCACAATCGAGGCATATCAGACAAGCTAGCATACTTGTTTTTATGTCGGTCTTTGCGAGAATCTTTATTTACTTGTACGACAGTCCTTCTATTAGTGTAAGCAAATCCTTTTTTTCAGCTCCCTGCAAAAAATAAGAAAAATATATCCTCTTTTCAGCGCTATGTTTGTTTTTTTTATCGTGAGACGTGGATTTCGCTAGTATCAGACAACATACATCATCTCTACAGTCAGCCCCAGCACGCTGGAAACCATTGCTGCCACGGAATGAGAATCAAATCAAAGCATACCATCTATTAGGTGAGGCTCTGATTGGCGCTTAGATCCAGCTTTTCGCACAATCAAACCTAACCAAGGGCTCTCTGGATTACAATCTCATCAACTCCGTATTCTATTTTCTTTACAAGATACGATAGATTGCTGGTTAGGTGCCGGCACTAACAGACTGCCCTATAGTCTTTAAGCAGAGCATCCTGTAGCAAGTAAGCTGTTATGGTAAGCTCATCTGCGACGAGTAATCTGCAAATAGCGAGACAGGTAGCGAAGCATCCTGATCTTAACCGATCGACGGAGTATATCCGAGCGCGCGGATGCGTGTGTGGAGCAGAATATACTAGCTGGCGACTGACTACTCATAACTGACACAAGAGAGTATATCTCTTCCCAGGCCAACAGGCATATACGGCTGCTGCACGATGAGAGGCAGCGACCAAACATCCGAATGATTCCACGCGATTTTGGGGTCTTGGAGTCCGCTAGCTATAGCAATCATCGCTTTTTATATCTTCTTCAGTTGGTAAACGGAAGATAAGTTCATTAGTTAAATCTATCACTCACAGCAGTCCACTACCTCTTTGTGCGTGCTTCCACTTCCACAGACTCGTCAACTCCTGTGCATGTGCATGGTGAAGCACTTATTGGGAGTGGGCGTCCAGAAGAAGCAAGACAAACGGTGCCTTTTCTGCAAGGGAGCTTCCAACTTCCAAGCCGGCGGTGGGCATGGGCATGGCTGCAGTTGATGTTTCTGTTCCAGCTGCCAATCTGGCCTCGCGTGGTCGAGTCAAGTTCTCGCCTCCTGGCTAACGCTCCATTGCGTCGTTGACCGGAGAGGCCGATGGAGAACGCCGAGCTAAGCGATGGATGTACAGCCCATCGTGTACTTCTTTGAACTATATGCTTTTTTTTTAGCTAATCTTTGAACCATATGCTTGTGTACAGCCCATCACGCAGTTTTGATTTGCAGGCCTCTCGCCTGGGCCGTGGGGCAAAAACACGCGCCGCGACTGCGCCTTAAACTTGTGGCCTCTCCAGCTAGGAAGTCCTATGTCCCCGATTTGGGATCCACTCCACCTCGCCCGGGCCATTGTGAGCCCGTTTTACTGAGATACATTTATGCCAAGCGCAAAGCAATACATAAGGGTCTTTTTTTAAAGCCCACTAAGTATCGCATAGTTTTGTGGAGAATTTTATTTCAGAGCTAAATCAAGCGAAGAAACCGGTGCGAAGTGATCATAATGTTACAGGTGCAGCCTCTAGTCATCCACGGTGGTGTACACCGCCGGAGGGAGCAGTGGCGGAGCCACGTTAAGACCAGTGTGGTCAATTGACCACACAGGTTTTTGGAAATTCCTTTCTATACAAGTATAATCATGTAGAAATATTTATAAAATTCGTAAAACTGCATGTATTTGACATCACATATTTGAAATGACATCACAGGCTTCACATCCTGGCTCCGCCACTGGGAGGGAGCTGACGCTGCAACCGCGAAGAATGGCAATGATGGAGCGATTGCAGCAGTAGCAAGATCCGACACGGGAGCTTTCTTGGGCGCGTGTGCTGTTCGCGTTGTGGGCGTGGGAGATGCTGAAAATCTAGAAGCAATGGCAATCAGTGAAGGAATCAGCCTAGCCCAGGATCTGAATGTCACCAGGTTTAAGATGGCGACTGAATGTCTCAATGTGGTCAGGTCGCTGTCAGAACCAAATCTGGGTGTCTACTGTTTTATCCGGCAGGACATCAAGAGGAGAAGTGCAGGTTTCAGTGAAGCTTTCTTCGTGCATGAAAATCGAACCTCGAACAAGGGGCCTCACAATCTAGCTAGGCTGGTTTTATCGTCACCAGCTGGTCATCATGTTTGGCTCTTAGATCCGTCTGATGGCGTTTGTATTATCTCTTATTTGAACAATTAATAGAGAGGTTGAATGTAACTCAAAAAGAAAAACCTACTCCCTCCGTCCGGATATACATATGCGTTGCGCGTATTTTCAAGTTTACCAATTTAAAATAAGACATAGGTAATAAATAAAACATAATATTTAAAACTTTAGATGTTGTATTTTTTAATTGTATAATTTGTATGTTATATAATTTAGATTATGTTGGTCAAATTAATAACCTAGGTATACGCGCGGGACATGTGAAGGAGTACGGTTAGTTCCGTGATTCATGCTGCTACAACATGAGCATTGCATATGACTTGTTTCTCCAAGAATCACAGCCAAGCTTTTGGATAGTACATTTTCTCCAAAAGTTTGGCTGTGATTGGTGGAGAAAACGTTGTATGTACTTTTTTCTTTTTTCTTGCATTTCTTTTCCTTTTCCATTTTCTTCTTCTTTTCATCCATTTATTTTTATGTTTTCATTTAATTCTTTATGTTCTATATCTTTTAATATCATGATCTTTGTAATTTTGTTTCACTTAGGTCAAAAGGTTGGCGCTAGGATCCGAGATATGTTCCATATGCACTATTTTTCATGCATAGTTTGTGATTTTGTTCATGAATGTTTAAAGTTTGTTTGACTTCTCTAAATTTGTGTTCAGACAGAAGTTGTCATCTTGTTTCTCATGTGTTCAAATTTTTGTTTCACTTGGTTCTAAATTTTTCTTCATCATTCAACGTGTTCTACAATCGTGATCCAAATTTGTCCATTTTTTAGATATTATTTTGCTTCGCTTGGTGTTTTTTTTTTGCTTATGTGTTAAAACTTTCTTCCAGTAAGCCTATAATTTTGAACCTTGTGCGTTAATTTTTTCTCTTAGTTTAAAGGTTTTTATCATCCGCTAGAACTTTGCTCCACTTAGTTTAGAGTTCTTCTCCATGTGTTGGAACATTTAGTCTCGTTAGTCTAACGTTTGTTCCTCGTGTGTTAAAACTTTGTTTCGGGTAGTCTTAATTTTTGTTTCCTAGAGGAGAATGAGACCACCAAAGAGAAATCCGTGGCACCACGAGAAGGGGATAAATGGACAGAGGATCCAAACAGCTTACACACATGTCTCTCCACGGCAAGCCGAGAGAGAAATCTCAGTGAAGAAGGGCCTCCATGGATGGGATCTAAACTCCATGGTCGGGGTAGGTCGAGGTGGGTGGAGGGGAGGTTGGAGGGGAGAGGGACGCCATGATCTAAATTACTTGTGGTGTGTTTGTTAACCTCTAGGGTGTCCTGATGTTCACGATTTGACCAAGAGGAGGCGAAGAACATGAATAGAAAATCGAAGGGGGAAAATGAGTCATATATGATGGCGTGAGTCAGGTTTAAGGCGGAACCTTGGCAAGGTTGGTTCGCCTCCAAAGGGAGTAAGTCTGTCCTAATTGGATCATGCCTATTTAGCATACCCTCAGAGCATCTCTAGCAGACCCCTTATCCCGCGGCCCCGTAAACGCAGATAAGGGGCGCGAAAAACTCGGTTTTATGGGCCAAAAAAGGCCCGGGTGGAACAGACACCCCAAATCGGTGGGGATTTCAGATTTGCAGGTTCAGTATGCGGTGTCTATTCCGCGTCTCCCAGACCAAGCCCTCAAACCGAAAAAAACAGAGTTCATGTTTTTGACAAAATTAAACATAGTACATCTAAATTAAACCCAAATAGACCAAAGTACGCATCCCATCACTCCGCACCACTATTGCCATCCACCCTTGGCACATCATGGCCTCTTCCCGTCGCCGCTTTCCTCCTTCGCTCCAAGATCTCTATTCTTGCCAAGTTGTGCAACTCGAGGGTCACTTCATCCATTTCATTGCGGTTCATCGACATGATCATATTCTCCTCCGCGAGTAGCTTGGCCATAGCCTTGGTCTCCTCGGCATTGGCCCTCTTATCCTCGGCAAGGGCTCTCTTCTCCTCGGCTATGGCTTTCTTCTCTTCAATGACGGCCTTACGCGAGCTTTCCTCCTTCGCGTGTTGCCATTTCGCAAGTCGTCTTCCTCGCCTCCACCGTCGACACCACCGTCCAACTCATAGTACGAGCCGAGCGGGACACTGTCGAGATCAACGTTGTTCTTGTCGAGGGCCTTCTCGTAGGAACTACGAATTTGGAACTAAATTACCCGCGGTGCTATAAAACAACGAAGTTGGCACTAGAAGATGGACGACATACCTCACACCCGTTCTGTCGAACACTTGAGGGCCTCCGAGGGTAGGGAGAGAACATCCGTCGGTGCTGCTATCAAGGTCGAGGCTGGTGGTGCCGTCTTGGCCCGATTCCCCTTCGATTATGTGCTCTTATTACGCTTAACCGTTGTCTGCCGCTGTTTCTTTGGTGCGGGCGGGTCGAGATCGTCGGGAGTGGAAGAGAGATCGACGGTAGCGGTAGGGCCCTCCGCCGACGCAGTTGAGGCTTCAGGACGGCCGCTTTGCACGACGACGTTCCCCTTGCCTCTTCCTGGAAACCACCGAGGTGACGGCCTCAACAGCGGCGGCCGTGCGGACTGCGTGCTGATACGTCTCCAACGTATCTATAATTTCTGATGGTCCATGATGATATTATACCAATTTCTACATGTTTTCTCCCTTTTTTATGTCATTTTTACACGTTTTCCGGGGCTAACCTATTAACAAGATGCCAAGTGTCAGTTCCTTATTTTCTGCTGTTTTTTATTTCAGAAAAGTTGTTCTGAAAATATTCTCGGAATTGTACCCCACAAATCCCAAAGTTCCTATTTTCCCCGGAAGCATCCATAAGACCGAAGAGGAGTCGAAGAGGGGCACCAGGGGGCCCACACCATGGGGTGGCACGCCCCCTGGCCGCGCCAGGGGTGGTGTGGGGCCCCTGGGGCTCCACCGCCTTTGCCCTTTCGCATATTTATTCCCCCGGATGGAAAACCCTAGATACCTGATAAAAAATCCCCGAAAAGTTCCGCAACCACCGTCGTCGTCAACCCTAGATCAGGGGGATTCTGAACCGAAGAGGGGCAGCAGGGGGCCCCACCATAGGGTGGCGTGGCCCCCCTAGCCGCGCTAGCTAGGGGTGTGGGCCCCCTGGAGCGCCACCGCCTTTGCCCTTTCGCATATTTAAGCCCCCCGGATGGAAAACCCTAAACACCTGATCAAAATCCCCGAAAAAGTTCCGCAACCGTCGTCACCGTCAACCCCAGGGGGTTCTGAAGCTGTTTCCGGCACCCTGCCGGAGAGGAGATCATCACCGGAGGCCTCTTCATCACCATGCCTGCCTCCGGAGTGATGCGTGAGTAGTTCATCCTTGGACTACGGGTCCATAGCAGTAGCTAGATGATTGTGTTCTCCTCCTATGCCTCCATGTTTAGATCTCGTGAGCTGCCTAGCATGATCGAGATTGTTCTTATGTAACTCTATGTGTTGTGTTTGTTGGGATCCGATGAATATTGAACTTATGCCAAGTTGATTATAGTCTTTATTGCATATGTTATTTGTGATCTTGCATGCTTTCCGTTGCTAGTGGTTGCTCTGGCCAAGTAGTTGCTAGTGACTCCAAGAGGGAGTATTTATGCTCGATAGTGGGTTCATGTCTCCTTTTCTCCTGTGCTCGAGTGATAAAAACGTGACGGGGGAGGATGTGATGTTGCCACTAGGGAGAAAATGGCGGTGTGAGTGCCCGCGTGTACAATCAGTGCTTACATTACACACACTGCTTAATGTGATTATCTGTTGCTTGTAACTTAATACCTAAGCGGGTTCAGACGATAAGGTGAGGGTGGATTATTAGTCATAGATGTAGTTGGATTGCTGTCTATGTATATTGTTATAATGCCCGCACTAAATATCATAGTAGTCATCATGTCATGAATGTGCACTACGGTGCAACCTTTATTTGTCAATTGCCTAGCTGTAATTTGTTCACCCATCATGCTATCTTTTATGGAGAGACACCACTAGTGAACCTATGAACCCCGGACCATTTTCCTACACTGTTAAACAAACCACTACAATTTTATGCTTTCTTTACTTACTGCAAGCATACATTATTTTTCACACTATACGTCTAATCTTTGTTTTCAGCAAGACCGGTGATATTGACAATCTCACTGTACCGTTGGGACAAAGTATTTTGGTTGTGTTGTGTGCAGGTTCCGCGTTATTGCTGACACCGGTGAGCCATCACCACCGTCAGTGGCATCAACCTTCCGAAGATCCTCTTTCTCCTACTAGATTGATAATCTTGGTACTTAACCGAGGGAAATTCTTACTGCTGCACTCATCACACCCTCCTCTTGGCGTTCCCAGCGCACTATCCATAGTTTTTGTAGCAAGAATTTCTAGCACCATTGCTAGTGATTTAAAGTCAGCTCTGCAAGCGATCACGTGCGCTGGCGGCGCAAACCCGACGGCGACGGTGAACAGGGCGGGGTCGGAGGTGTCCATGGCAGAGTCGCACGCCCTGGGGGCGCTGGCCGGGGTCGGGGAAGAGAGATCGGCGGCGGCGGAGAAGGAGAACGGAAACTGGCACGCTGATTTTTTTCCTCCCGCCAACGAAAACTAGGGATAGATGGCACGCTCGGGTCGGCCTCCCACCCCTCTTTGTTAAAGGTTTCGCGGGGGGATTTCTGGAGCCCTTTAAAAAAAATATGGGCCGGCGGGGTTTGTTGCATCAGTTCTGGCCAGTTTTTGGCCCCCGGACCTAAAAAAAGAGGTTATTTTTAAGTGCCGCGCGGGATGGGGAGTCTGCTAGAGATTCTCTCATATCTGATGGGGATTTACTCCCTGCCGGAGGGGATCCACACTGCCTTTGACAAGGAGTTGTCCCGCTTCTTATGGAAAGATCCCAAGGGGTAAGAGAAGTACCATATGGTCAAATGGGCGGACATCTGCGCCGCCGAGGATATGGGGGCATAGGGATTATGTCATCACGTAAGATGAATGTGGCCCTTATGCTCAAATGGGTTGGCACATTCTTAGAGATGAGTGGGAGGTTGGTTACAACTCATCAAAGCCAAATATCTGCAAGACCGCCCCTCCTGGCATGTGATCGACAAGATGGATCCCTCTTTTGGAGGTCTATCCAGTCGATCAAGCATGAGATCATGAAGGGAATCCGGTTCTCCTTAAGAGATGGTCGGGACTCCCTCCTTTGGCTAGATGTGTGGTTGCGGGACATACCGCTTATGTTAGAATTCCCGAGCCTCTTTGCGATTTGCTCGGACCATTCCCAAGTGGTTGCCTCGGCGGCCCAAAATGGGACTTGGAACATCTCATTCCGACGAACATTTGAACCTGCTGAGCCCTCGTCTTTGGAAGAGCTTCGGGGGTTACTCCCCGAGACTATCCCGGAGGCCTGATCAGGTATCCTGGTCATTGGCCCCCCCTTGGGGTCCTTTTCGGTGAAATCAGCATACCGGGCCAGTTGTTAGTCATTAGGCTCCTTCCTTACGGAAGGCCGCGATCTCTTGAAGATTAAGATTTTTGTGTAGCAGTTGCTCCGGGATAGGCTTCCCTTCGGGATCGAGGTTTTAAAACGCAACTGCCCGGGGCACGGCTTGTGTCCCCTATGTATGATTCATGAGTTAGAAATCCACATCTTGTTTGCATGCCCCTATACAATATGGATGTATCTATGCAATGAAACATACATATATAGGTAGATAAATAGAAGTCAAATATTTTAGAACAGAGGGAGCAGTAGTAAACTCACAAATAGTTATTTCTCTCCCAATCATGGAGAGTCGTTTGAAGAGTTTCGTATTTGCACCAAATCGTGAGCTCTGAGATGGATGGTCTGGGCCCCCACGCGCTTGATCTTATACTTTTTTTCTGTATCAAAATGTAAGATGTTTTAACTTTTTATAGTTAAAATGTATCTCGACGTATTTTAGTACGAGGTATGTGTGAATCTACGTATTAAAACATGTCTAGATACGTATTGTTTAGGAAACGCTAAAACATGTTATATTTGGATACGCGAGTCAGTAGTTCAGTGCTGACCGGTCTGTTCAAAGGAAAGTGATTCATTCATCCAAGTTTTGAAATGGAGAAGTTGACGGTGAAGGGAAGTAGCAGTACGTCCCAGCTGATGCAGCCAAGCAAGTGCGCGGGTGCAGGACGAGTGGACTGGACGGGGCCGTTGGTTGTGGGTGCTTCGATCTGGTCCCGGCTTGGCCTCCTGCGGCGGTGGCAGGCACAGGGAGTACTGCAGTTGGACGCAAGGAGACAAAGCATGCACGCAGCAGCCGGCCCGTAGCAATTGCCCACTCCAAACAAACTCTGCCTCATCCTGACTGACAAAACTGCCTATTACCCGTACCACCTCTGCCCGTCCTGCAGTGATCACCTCGCCAAACGCAGAGGCCTACGTACGTACCGGGCCGCATACTGCATAGGGTCTTACGCTGCCAGCCATGTCTGGGCTGTTGCCCCTCACCATTGCCGGCCTGCTACTTCGACACGCCTCCGCCTCTCTCTCTCTCGGTCTCGGGGTCCCGGCTGGCGGGCATCTACACCGTGCTCTGTACAGTTATCAGTGTCCATGTGAACACCACGAACATGAAACATCTGGTTACTCTTATTACGGCATCTCCACGGCCATCCATCAAATATGTGTCCGGCACCCTAATTAGACCCTCTTTTTGGGCGTCGGACCGATTTTGGTGGGCGGGCTTCGCAGCGCACCCTTCAAACATGACCCGCCATTTGCAGTCGATAAAACAAACACATTGTCGGCATATCGGACGAACGTCATGGTACCAAACACATCCGTTTAGAACAAGGTTTTAGAAAAAACAAAGTGCAACCCAGCCGTTGCCAAGGAACAGGTGGCCGTGGTGCCTGAACACGACGACCACGCAGCGATGGGGGCACCCTTCCAGCTGGAGGGTAAAAGAGTCCGGCTCTCTGCCTTCGAGCAGGACGCCGATCCTATCTGGCAGTCTCAAGGACTTGCCCAATGGCTGCCAGAGTCTGATGAAGAACTCTGGGAGGGCATCTCCACAGGCGGCGTCGCCATCGCTGTGAGACTCCTGCTCGACCTCCACGGGCGGCGCGACCACCTTCCCTCCACGGCCTCCGTGGCCTCGTCGCCCTCCACGGGTCACGCGTCCGGCTCTTGAAGCTCTCGCCATTGCCGAAGAAGTGATGGATGATCACCGTAGTGATAGGGAGAAGTGGCACGAATGATCCCTTCTCTGGCGAGAGAGGATTTTATAGCTGCCATGGGCAGACTCCTCGGTCGTGGGGACGTGCGCGTAGTGAGGGAAGTGGTGGCCGTGGTGGTAACGTCCGCACTGGGAAGGCACGCCTCGAGCCGCCTCGCGTCCCGTCGCGTCGCCTCGCCTTCCTGCAGTTCTCTCGCGTCCCGTCGTGTCGTCTCGCCTCGGGATACGGCGCCAAGACCTCTTTTTAAGCGCAGCCACGGCGGTTGCACGTCCACGATCTGCCACGCCAGTTGCACGCCCACAACAATGACGCTTCCCGAGAACGTGTTGTCGGAGGAGCCGCTGCCGCAGGAGTGGCCGGTGGAGGAGGAGAAAGACATGGCAGAGGCGGATCAGGAACCGTGACCGGCGCCCGACGCGGCTGAACCCCGTTGGGACCCTGGCCGTCATGGGAGGACGCCCGGCGCGGTGCAGACCCGCGGTTCTTTGCACCACCACCGGCAGTTCCCACGACTCCTGCGGTGCCGCTTCCCGAAGCAGCCCCACCGCCGACGTCGGAGCAGGAGTTATGCACTCCGCCGCCACCATCGTCGGACGACGAGGACGAGGATTAGTTCTTAGCGGGCGTCGCGTCGTGTTTTTAAATTTTGTTCTATTTATATGTAAAAAAGACACATGCTCTGTTGTTAAATTATGAACAAAATTTTCTAAAATTTATTTGTGTGTATGACGGGCGGGGGCCGCCTGTCGGGTGGGGTGACCGGACGACGTCCGGCGCCCCCGGAGGCCCCTAAGTTTGGCGGATGTGCTGAACGATCCGGACAGAAACTTGGCGGGTGGAAACATTTGAGAGTGCTCTTGCGGCGCGTTTTTTTTTTGTCCGGACCCTGGTTGGGTCTTTTGGAGCGGTTTGGTGTCCGGACCCTGGTTATACGCATATTAATTTGCATGTGAATTTGGGTAGCATTTTCTTTGCAACTTGTATTGCATGGCGCCATGGAGTACTATCTAGATGGCTAATTTTTTTTTAAATAATACACTTTTTTATTAAAAGTAAAAAAATAATACACGAATTGGTAAAATTTCAGAAATATTACCGAGTCGGGCTGGCCCACCGCGACAGCGCCCTTGTCGCATTCGGCCAGGACGACTGGATTCTAGTCGCAGTCTGCCAGCACGACTGGGCTGCCCCCTGCCACGCGGCGCGCGTTTATTGGCCGGGCCACGTCGACGCGGTTGTCGTCCTGCGCGCCCGCCAGTCGAGCTCGCAGAAGCCGACTGGGCCGGCCAGTCGGGCTCGCAGAGGACGACAGGGGCCCTGTCGCATTCGGCCAGGCCGACAGGCCCCTGTATACATATGCCCGCCGCAGCTCCTCCTTCTTCCCCTCTCATTCTCTTCCTTTCTTCCTTCTTTCTTGTTCGTATGAACCAGCTCCTTGCTCGATTTTTTCCAGCAAATAGAACCAGTAGAAAGGAGATTTTCCACCGTAGTTGGATTGTAGAGGGACATAGGAGGCTAGGGAGCACTTGATCCCGTGATGAGCTAGCTCGTGGTGGTTGTTTTGGTGGAGGTGGTGGTTGTGGTGGTGGATATGGCAGCAATGGTGGTGGAGCTGCTGTACGTGGTGCTGTCCGCGGGCTGCATTGCCGCGGTGCTGCTGCGGTGACCCGACATCGACGTGCGCTGACCCTACACCAACGATTTAAATTGTCCGGCTTGAAGGTATGATTTCGACGCGATTTCTCTCTTAGTTAGTGCATGTTTACGTTTGTTTGTTAGTTGTATGGTAGTAATATATTTAAACGTATATTTGCGGTAGTGGTATTTTTGTTATATTTAGTGAAATATATTTATTTTTGTGGTGCTGGTATATTTGTTTTAGTGTGTGCGAGTATATAGTTTGAAAGTTATGTTAGCAAAATTGTTCTGCTAAATATTACTTTTGTTAGATTTATGTTAGGTGCGATCGTAATAAGTAGTATAGCGCATAAATATAATAACCGATTAATTTAACGAGGATGGTTATTTTTTATCCCATCACAGATGTCTGATTTAGTGAAGTTCATGTTCTTTTACGGTGCTGGTACTGTAGAAGAAAATGAGCTGGGAGTTGATTTGAGTTCGTATGACAGTATAGATGTTGACTTGTGTGCGCCGCAATCCTGGAGTCTTAGCCAGTTGAAAGAATGGTTGACAGGAAGTTTATGTCTTGATACTGAAACATACACCGTCGGTGTTCATGCTCTGTGGAGCCGATCTAGGTCAAACCCTTTATTTTATTTGAGTGCGATAGAGAGAGACTCTCAGTGGTGTAGCTGGTTACAAGGTTGCGAAAAAAGGAGTGTAAATCCTATGGCCTTAGTACTCCCTGTCAAGAAAGAGGTGACTGAACCTGAGATTGATTATGGATACAATCCTGGACAGAGGAGTGAAGAGATGAACTATTCTGGTTCCTCTCAATATTATGAAACCGGACAGAGTAGTCGAGCAGCTGGAGGCGATGCCGGTAATCCTGACATAGAAATAAGCCAGCACAGTCAAACTGGTTATGTCAGCGGTGAGGCAGACGGTGACGAGATTGACGGGCAGATGCAGAACCAGATGGAAGATGAAGATACAGATATAGAAAGTCTGTATAACGAGGATTCAGACCAGTCAGATGAAGAAGTGGACGAAGTGGTGCAGCCAAATCCTGCAGCATGGAGGCAAGACTTTAGTTCGGCAATGACTGTCGACGATGGGCATGATTCTGCCTGGCAATATCATCAGAACAACCTTGCGTTGGGTGCTATGTATCCTGACAAGGAAGCTCTGAAGGATGCTGTAATTAATTGGGCAATGTCGACACAAAGAGTTTTCAAAACTAAGGTGTCAAGTTAGAAATATTTGACAATGGAGTGTGTTGATATAAACTGTCCCGGGAGGGTGCATGGATATCTCCCTAAGTATGGCACGAGCTGGAAGATCAGTGACTTGATTCAGCACACATGTGTTAATTCAAGTATCCCACAAGCTCACAAGAACCTATCGTCTACTCTTATTGCTCGGTTGCTTTACACAGAGATAGTGGAGAGCAAAGCTATGCTAGTGAAAGATATTCAGACGAAAGTGTTAGTCAGGTTTAAGTACCATATTTCCTATGGCACCGCTTGGAGGGCTAAGCAAAGGGCCCTCGAGAACAGATTTGGGTCGTTTTTTGATGCTTACGACTCTGTTGTTCGGCTACTGCTCACACTCTGTGACCGGAATCCGGGCACATATGTGGATATCCAAGACTGGTATATGCCAGAGTTCCCAACAGTTAGGGTGCTTCATCGAGTGTTCTTCTCTTTTGGTGTTTGCATCGAAGTTTTCAATCATTGTCGACCAGTGATTTGTGTAGATGGCACTTTTCTTACTGGCAAGTACAGGGGTCAGATCCTCACAGCCATTGGTACAGACGGCAACAATCAAGTCGTTCCACTAGCATTTGCTTTTGTTGAGAGCGAGAACATTGAAAGCTGGACATGGTTCTTTAGGCAGCTGGAAATAGCAGTGGTGAAGGATAAGCAGAATGTGTGCATCCTTCATGACAGGCATGCAGGTATATTGAGTGCTATCAAGACACTCACAAACCCTTTGCCTGAAGAACCAACTCCGTGGACTGACATGCAGAGCCGTTGGTGTATGCGGCACCTGGGGGCCAATTTCTTCTCTCAGTTCAGAAACAAGAACCTTATGAATCTTTTCAAGAAACTTTGCAAGCAGAATCAAGAATGGAAGTACACGCTGATACGCGGCAGACTGAATGTGTGCACACAGAGACATGTAAGGGATAGGAGACTTGCACGAGATGCAGCAGTGGCGGCACATGTACAAGCAGTAGCCGCCCAGTTAGCAACAGGAACAGCTGCCCTTGAAGAGGAGCCTGTTGGCCTGTGTGACTTGCACGGATTCGACCCGCCTGGTACGAGGAGAAGGCTAGGGAGGAGCATTAAAACTTTTGAGCAGTGGATCGAGCACGAGCCTCTAGAGAGATGGTCTTTGTTGCATGACACACACGGAGCAAGGTACGGTGTTATGACAACCAACCTTGCTGAAACATATAACTTTGTTCTAAGGGGCAACCGGGCTCTGCCACTAACAGCCATTGTGGAGGGAATTTTCTATGGAACTGTGAAGTACTTCAAAGATAGACGTGAAAGAGCTGAGCAGCATATCGTCAATAACCCGAACACACGATACTGTGAAAAGATTACGAAGTACATGAATGAGAAGATGGAAAAGGCTAGGTCGCACACAGTGATCTCCATCGGAAATCTAGAAAGGAGGTTCGAGGTGCGTTTAGCTAACAACAAGTTTGGATGTGGTAATGAGTTGAGGACGCACGAGGTCAAAATTGGTAATGAAGTTTGGCCAACGTGCGAGTGCACATGCAACAAACCGAAGTTGCTTCACCTTCCCTGCTCACATGTTCTTGCTGCTTGCGGACAGCTCGGTCTCGATGCAATTTCATTTGTGTCTCCATATTATCTGAAACAAGCTGTTCTAAATACATGGACAGGTGAGCTGATGGGATTTCGTTCAATGGGTAATTTTAACACCGTGAACTCTGCTGAGAGACAGTACATTCCAGACCCAGCTAAAATGCGTACAAGTAGAGGTAGACGACAGTGTCAGCGCATCCGCAATGATATGGATGAATCTGAAGCAGGAGGCCCAACTAGGCAATGCATTCTATGCAATCAGTTTGGCCATAGGGAGCCTACTTGTCCAACTTTTGTCATTGCCGGAGGTCGTGGCCGTGCAAGGGGCACTCGTGGCGGAAGAGGAAGAGCACGTCGTGGTCGTGGTACTCCAGATTTAAATTTGTAATATGTGTGGAACTATGTTTTAAATTTGTTATGACTCTCGTAGTGGTTTTAAATTTGTAATATGTGTGGAACTATGTTTTAAATTTGTTATGACTCTCGTAGTGGTTTTAAATTTGTAATATGTGTGGAACTATGTTTTAAATTTGTTATGACTCTCGTAGTGGTTTTAAATTTGTAAGATGTGTGGAACTATGTTTTAAATTTGTTATGACTCTCGCACTTTTAATGACCTATGTTTTAAATTTTGATAACACTCGTACATTGTATGCAAAATGTTTTCAATTAGCGCAGGATGTCGTTGTTGCGTCAAGAGATCGAGGTAACCCACAGGGGCCGACTACTACAGCAAAAACCTCTCCCCCACCTGATCACGCGCACTCCTAGAGAGTACTGGAGGATTCACCCTGCCTGGGTTGAGCGGTACGTAATTTAAACACAGTAATCTAATTGTACATACTAATTGGTCACGTGCATCTAATAATTGTATGTTCTCTTTTGTAGGCTTAAATGGAGTGGGCTACTACCGTTCGCGCGGCTGGTAGAGCATAGAGTGGGCGGTACACGCGTACTTATTGACCACTCTCTACTCTCCTGCCTGGTGGACAGATGGAGGCCCGAGACACATACCTTTCACTTTCGCTGGGGAGAGATGGCTCCCACTCTTGAGGATGTGTCTTATTTGCTCGGGCTTCCATTGGCAGGAGAGCCCATAGGACCATTGCAGAAACCGGATGGTTGGGAGGAAGCAATGACACATCGGTTTCACAATGCGTTCCCTACTCTTCAGCCTCTAGAAAGAGTCTCACATGGACCGAAACTAGCATGGTTAAAAAAATTCCAGGTCTGGATGCCACACAACTCAGCTATCTCACATATTTCTTACGAGTTATAAGTTTTCACTAACACTTCTATTGTAACACAGATCGAGAACTTTCATGCTGGTTTGGATGCCACACAACTCAGCGTTCTCCTAGAGGCCTATATAATCTGGCTCTTGTCCAAGGTGATGTTCACCGAGAACCATGGAGACACGGTTGGCGCTAACTTTATCCCTCTTGCAATGAACATTGCGTACGCTCAGGATCGGGAGACGGTTGTACAATGGAGTTGGGGTTCAGCATTGCTAGCTGCTACGTACCGTGCTTTGTGCAAGAGTTGCTGCCTCTCTGAGAAGAAATCAGCTCTGCTAGGGTGCCCTATTTTCCTGCAGTTGTGGTCCTGGGAGAGGTTCTCTATAGGACGGCCAATCCTAAATCTGGACGAGCCATTCGGGGTCGATGAGATGTATGACGCAGATTACATCGACATGCCTAATTTCTCTATGATCTGGACCTCTCGGAAGGTATGTATTTTGTCGTTTATTCGTACATGAATTTGCAAACATTATGTCTACTAATATTTCTTTTTCCACAGGAGGCATGTCTAACCTCTGCACTAGGGACCGGGACTACTGGATGACAAAGTCCAAGATCGTCTATGATATTTGCGTCGAGGAGATGTCCCAACAGAGGGTTATGCGCCAGTTTGGACTGCTACAGTTGGAGATTCCTCCCCCTCAGGACTGCCCCGTGCCTAACATTATACACGAGTACGTATATTCTATCTATTCGTTCGTACCATTTCACATTATTTCCAGCAAGACGCATACCTTATATGTCTAACCATAACGCATTATTTCACATATTGTAGCAACACGAGGAAGGGAGTTACCTGGACGGAGGATCAGTGGCTCCAACGGCTTGGCGCTTATGTGAACGAGTGGTACACCGCCTTGACACGACGCTGGGACGACACCACTCCTTTTGATGCATCTATGTTCCAGCGCTATTTGGTCAGGTACATGGCATCCACGCGGACACGTATCATAAACCACCCTCATCCGGAGCAGATACAGGCCCCTTCTGCATTTGATACATATCCAAGTCATGATACTTCAGGATCCAGACAATACGCGGTAATATATATTCTCTTAAGTAATGCATGGACTATCTTTTTCCTTATTTATGCTTATGTTTTATGTCATGCTTTCTGTGATAAATAGGCCCAGCTAACTGATGAGCTCCGAGACGAATGTGCCCAGTATGCACGGTCCCTGTCTTCGGCACCGCTTATGATAGACCGTACCCAGCACCAGAGCTGGGTGACACGCGTCGAAGGGAGGCTCAAAGGAATCTGGGAGGCTATCACGTGCAACCGGAGTTCAGACGTTGTTCAACACCACCATGTACAGCGCCCCCCGCCTCAGTTCAACCAGTCGAGGCGCCGCTCCATGGACCAGCCAGAACCACCGCCGCAACGTCATCAGCCACGTCCTCGTGTACCACCACAGCAGATGTTTAGGCCACCGGGCCTAGGTGAGGCCGGAGGGTTCGTCCTGGCAGCAGCAGCAGCAGCAGCTACACACAGATTATACACAGCAAGGTACGTACGCATACATTTCACTTCCATTTAGTTACGAACAAATTGAGTCTTATGTATACATTTAATAACTACTTTTCTCCACCTCTGCAGGACTGTTTGGGCAGACTACGTCCGGGGGCACCTGGGAGACTGATAGTGGGTCATTTGATTTTAGGAGGACCCAGGACGCGTGGCTACGCAGTAACGTTCAGCACACTCAGATTCCCATTCTCCAGACTCCTCATCACAAGCGTGCTACTATGTATACTCCTCCACCATTCCCCACCCAAGGTACACAGGATGAAGATGATGGACACGATGGTAGCTTGACAATGCCTCGTCAAACTAGGAACCCCCACAGGTATGGCAGGTCGACTCCCGTGCAACCCCCTCCCCGTGTAGCGCGGCCACGCAGGGGGGCGTGAGATCTTCGAGTAGTGCATACTTATCTACATATGTATGCGACATATTTATGTATCTATGTATGAGATATATTTATGCACTTATGTATGAGATATATTTATGCACTTATGTATGAGATATATTTATCTACATATTTGTGTGTCTCTACGTAGGTGTGACATATTTAACTTTGAAGTTTCATAGGAAATAAGATCTCCCGCCATTACTTTCCCGCCAACATCTCCCGCCATTTGTTTCCCGCCACCGTCCCCCAACAATTTTTCCAGGCCACCGTCTCCCGCCATATCTTTCCCGCCAATTTTTCCCGTCACCCTCTCCCGCCAGTTTTCTCCCGCCACTGATCTCCCGCCGTTTTTCTCCCGCCATTGATCTCCCCCCACCGTCTCCAGCCTATATAAACCACGGCATTCTTTCATATGGATGTGTGTATGTTGTCTACTTAAGTTAGAGTAATGGCTGATAGTGGTAGTCCTGGTCTCGATCGAGAAAGCTCATGGTATATTCTATATCATGCGGCAAAAGGTTCTTGCAAGAATACGAGGGGGGGTAGAATTCCAGTTAGTTTTAATGAACTAATGACTGAGTCGGCCCACACTATTGCTCTAGGGGGAAAATTAGCCAGATATAACCTCCCGCCTAGATCCACCGATGAAATTAGGAGTGAACTATTGAGGTGGCATCATAAGTGGTGCAGAATAGTTGAGCTCAAAAAAATCGAGTCGGGTCTTCGGGGTATGTCAATCTTCAATACTAGCGATAAGATACGTTTTTCCGACGAGGCCTATGCAGTTCACGTTCAGGTAATCGATTCACGAGTTTACATCATGTTCAAACCGATTTGCATCGTTCTGATTTCTGTTTTCGCTTTTATTCTCAATGTGCAGCACTATCCTGCAGACGCAGAGTTTTTGAACAAAGAGATCCCGCACTATGGCTGGATGAGCATACTCTTTGGACCATGTCCACGAGGGTTTCCAGAAGACAACCGCCACGCTCATTGGATCCTGAGCACAATAGCAAAGGGGAAGACTGATGCCAGATCTGAGGGGAAGAGTCGTGCCGCATCGAAGGGGAAGAGTGCTGACACATCGAAGGGGAAGAGTCGCGCCGCATCGAAGGGGAAGAGTGCTGACACATCGAAGGGGAAGAGTGACGGCGCATCGAAGACAGTTGATGATGACAACAGTGACGACGACTACACGCCGAGAGGTCTAGCTAGATATAAGGCTATGTGTAAGCGTGCTGTTTCATCAAAAGCCGTAGCTGATGAAAACAGTGATGATGACTTCATGCCTCCATCACGAACACATGGGAGGGCAAAGTGAAGTCGTCGAGAAATATTAGCTTTCCTTATGCGCATTATATTGTCTCAAATTTCTCTTCTTCATGCAAAATAATTATTGTAATTCGCAATGAATCGACTTATGGCTAAAGCTGGAGAAAAAAAAAATTAGGGACCTGTCGTGTTTGGGGAACACGACTAGTCCCAAAACGACATGGGCACTAATCGGGCTGGCGCAACTCGACTACACCCTAGTCGCGCTCTGGGAACACGACAGGACCTAGTCGTGTTTTGCCAACTCGACAGGGCCCAGTCGTAGTGGCCCAACTCGACTGGGTCATATTTTTGCAATTTTCAAAATCCGTGTATTATTTTTTTACTTTTAATAAAAAAGTGTATTATTTAAAAAAAAAATAGCATCTAGATGCACCCATGTCGATGATGGACTAGGGGAAGCGCAGGAGACGGCTGGACCGAGGAGGCTAGCTAGCTCTGGCTGCCTAGCAGCGCTATGAACTAGGGGAGCAGACTTTGCGTCAAATCGGTCAGCAAAACCATATCATGTTTGTCTACTCCTTGGTCACCAGTCGGTCGATTTCACCGTCACGCACAAGAAAAGTTGCTACTGGTGAAGACCGATCAACCACCCCATAACCTTCCCGGTTATCCGGCTGTTTCCTCGAGATGCAAAATTCGCATATGCTATCGACGATCGCGTGATGCATGCAAGTGTGATGAGACACGCTAGCCATATAAAGGGACTATGAAAAAAAAAAAAAGGAAAATAAATTCATAAAACAAATCGTTGTCTCAAACTATTTAATGCAAATAACTCTTTCGTGTACCGCCCCAACGGTGAGGCGGTAATTTACGGTGTAAAGGCTTGTGATCAGTCCTGCATGTCCTGCCACGACCCCACCAAGTTTTTAGGGATAATTTCTCTTATTTTTCTATGTCTTTACCCATTGAAATTTTGTAATTTGATGATTTTTTTGTCTAAATATTGGAACCCTATAAATTGGAATTGACCCTAGCTACACTTAAAATCAAAGACGGACAGTGCATTTAGCCACATACATTGACAGAGTCATAGTGATAACATGCCACACGTACACGCGAGCGTACGTTTGGATCAACTCCTCGTAGGCTTCCTCATGCACGAAGTTGTCTACTATACACATGTAAGTAGAGTGGGTTGTGACTCTCTCTTTACTCTTTTCTTCAGGCTCCGGGGAATACCAATAAGAGCCTTAATCTGCGCATGCCAACGTTTAGAATCTATGCTCACAAAGCATTCCCCTTGATAGGAAGTCTAAGGATCATGGAAACAACCATACGAGTGAAGGTGATATGCCCTGGGCAATTAATAAAGATATTTTTATCACCATATCTCATTTGTTCATAATATGCTTTTATCATGCTATAATTGTATTAAGCGGAAACATTAATACACATGTGGTATATAAATAAACCAAGTCCTTAGTGGACTCTATTTAACTAGTCCATTGGGCAATAGATCATCAAGATTTTCTGATCATGGACATTTATGTCATTGACAATGGAGTCATGTTATTGGATGAATGATGTAATGGACACACACCCAATATGTAATATCACAATTACATAGTTCAATATTATGGTAAAACACAAAACATAATACACAAACCTTTGACCGTGAGATCATATTTAATCATTGTCTCCCAGGTTGCCTTGACTGCATCAACCGTCACACCGTAACAGGGTGATCATAAAGGTGTCTATTCATCTTATATTGTGTTGGTTGCTCAAGAAGTCCCTTAGCCCACGCTATAGTTGTTTCATCATATACCTGTTTCTTCACAGGCTTCTTCGGTGCAAAATGGGCCTTCACTTGGAGAGTCACATCCGTTGCGTTATTCTCATCAGTCTTGTCATAAGGTCTTTTTTCAAGAGGCTTTCGCTCTTTGGATATCCTCTACTGCTTTGGAGTATACTTTCTCTTAGTACAACTAGACGTTGCACGGGTGGCAATGCTCTTCCGCTTTAGCCCCGGACATGGAATAGGGGTAGGCGTCGGCTGAGGCGCCGGAGGTGGGCTAGGGGGAGGCGTTGACTGACGCACCGGAGGTGGACTAGGGGAAGGCATCGGCTGACGCGCCGGCAATGGACTAGTGGGAGGCGTCGGCTGACGCGTCGGAGGTGGACTAGGGGGAGGCGTCGGCTGACGCGCCGGAGGTGAAATAGTGGGAGGCATCGGCTGACGTGCCGGAGGTCGACTAGGGGGAGGCGTCGGCTCATGTGCTGGAGATGGAGGTGGACTTCGAGGCTGGCCATGGGGGGAGGTGGGTGGAGTTCGATTCCTCGGAGTCACTGGCCTTGGAGCCGAGCTTGGAAACCTGATGTAATTCTTCTGCCATAGAATGATTTGGCGCCTGACATCTCGTAGTTTCGTATCACCTTCAGGTGTAGGGATGTCAATCTCTAGGTCCTCATACCCCTGGACTAGGTGATCCACCGTGACACGAGCATAGCCAGGTGGAATCGGATTCCCATGATGGAGTGCTCCAGGTAGACAAGGTAAAGCAGTGCCGACCGCCACCTTGAAGGGCATGTTCTTCATTGGCGGATGTAGCTCACACTGTTTCATCGCTTCGACATCATCCACGGGGTAGCGAGGCACTGGTGCATCATCCATCATTGTATGATCATCAGCATGCGTGGAAGCCATGCTGCTTCTCCGCTGGCTATTATTATTATCCATTAGAGGGTCGTCAACCGGATGAGATGTCCTTTGGCTAAGTGCTTGCACTAGATCCTTCAACTGAGTCACTTCTGTTTCTCTTTTACCAATCCGGGTTGCGTCTCCTCTGCGTCCCGGTCCTTCTTTCTCTGTCGACTTCTGTAAGTGTCACTGTAGTGGGAAAACCCGTCCTTCCAGTTAACATCGGCCCCTTTGCCTCGTGTTCTTCCTGGTTTCTCAGGATTCCCGAGGGCGCGTGTTAGCTCGTCGTTCTCTCTCTCGGGCCAGAACAATCCCTTTTAAGCGTCGGCCATTGCTTGAATAAGTGCCTCGGAGGGTACCACAATTTTCTCATGAAAAATTGTCTCCCATGTTTCTTGGTTCAGCTTCCCCCCATGCCCGTACCACCAACACTTTTCCCCTTCGGGTCATCCATCTATACCTGGGGTGATCCCTCTAGTCCTCATATGCGCCACCATAGTTTCCCTTTTACGCACGACAGTCTTGTAGCCACTTGTCCCCAATTTATGGTGGTACACCTTTTTGTGAGCATTTATCTTATTTTTTCTCAACCTTTCCTTGGCCACAGGAGATTTCTTGTAGTCTCAAATTCCTTCCACTGTCCTTTCAATCTCTCTAATGCCCTGGAGAAATCTGAAGTTTTACCTTTCGGGACATATTTCGCGTATAATTTCTTCTTGTAGTTCCAGAACTGTTCGTCTATCTTACTTAGAGCCCAGTACTTCACTTTATCTCTTCTTTCCTTGCCTCCCAGAATTGCGATACCATCTGGCCCGTATTTTTCATAGTTTGCAGGTAGTCTAAAAATGTTCCAGCAGCTTGTCCTAAAGATCAGTCTTGGTTCTTTCATCGACATAACTAGCTGAATCACCAGCATTCTTTGGCTTAACCCACTCTTGAATGGTGATCGGTACGTTGTCCCTAAAAATCACTCTGCATTGATTTACAAATATTCTCGCGTGATCTGTTGGAGCACTCGGTCGTTTATTCTCTTGGGTTTCGTCGATGTTGAACCTTTTTTTACCATCCAACTTTTTGTTCGGCCCTCGTTTTGTACCTGTCGACGATTGCATCGATGTGGAGGGCTAAAAGAAGAAAGAGAGATCGATTGATATATATATATATATATATATATATATATATATATATATATATACACATCTAGTCACAAGACACTTAATATATATATATATATACCTCGCCGGTTGTTGCCGAGGGCTCAATAGTGACATCTTCTTCACATCATTGTTGTTTGTTGACGAGGGATCAACCGTGGCATTTTCTGCGTCCATCGATTCTTGTAGCACTCCCTGGCTCTGCTCACCAGATAGGAGGTCCAGATATGACTCAATCTCATCATCATTTTCAACATGGATGCCTTCTTCTTCATATCGTCTAGCGGTACCTTCTCTTATAATGTCCCAGATAACATATCGCCGTTTTCCGTGGGCTCCATAACTTAACTATTCCAGAAATAAAGTAAATAAGTTAGAAAAAAGAGTAACTATATATTCCAGATCCCCACTTTAATTATAAAATCAACATTGATCAAATATGCAAAAGTATCAATACACACCAAGAGTTACATAGCTCGGGTTTATTTTTATTTAACACTAATACATCACGATCGAATAATATCACTTATACATTCATGAACTTCTATTAAACTAATTAACTCTGACCGGGTCCAATCTGCAGGCGCTGCGCATCCACAGGTAAGAAACCCTCACAGGGTCATAGCTCACGTGGTAAGGAACCCTCTGAAGAATCGACCAACTGCTGCTATACTCCCTATCGAGCAAGTACACATATCGACGGACGTGCTCGTCCTCCTCCCTGATACGCTGACGTACCACCTCCTCAGGAGCCGGCTCTCTCTGCACCGACCGTGACCCACGTGATCGCCACCAAAGAAGATCCGGGTCGACCACGTCACCCGGACTTCTCACCAAGCTGCGTGTCCCAATAGTAAGAACTTCGCAGTGCCAGCCCGGCGGGTCCCAGTCCCGAACATCTCCCGCCAGGTCTAACAGGGACATCGTCACCAAGAAAAATAAATTAGAAACACATGATATATATATATATATATATATATATATATATATATATATATGGACTAAGTAAATATTCCTAAGTAAAAATTCCCTAAGTAAAACTTCTAGTAATTCTAAAATTTCTACTAATTCTAAAAATTCACTAAGTAAATATTCACTAAGTAAATATTGCTAAGTTTCTAAACTAAAATTCTAAACAAATTTCCTAAGTAAATATTCCTAATTAAGTTTCTAAACTAAATATTACTAAGTTTCTAAACTAAATATTCCTAAGTTTCTAAACTAATATTTCTAAAACACTAAAATCAACTAACACTACTAGGTACACTACGTACGTGTGCACATGCATGCATTCTCACCGGTGTGGAGTATCGTCGATCGGAGTTCGCCGGTCACGAGACGACAGAGTTCACCAGAATGGGACGACGGAGTTCACCCGAGCCGGCGATGGGCCGGGTGGTGGCACGGGACGGGGCGGCGCGGCGGCAGGGGGCGGCCTGGTGGCGGGACGGCGTCGGGGCAGCGCTTCCGCGTCTTTGATACGTCTCCAACATATCTATAATTTCTGATGTTCCATGTTGATATTATGCCAATTGGTACATGTTTTCCGTATGTTTTCCTACGTTTTCTTACGTTTTCCGGGACTAACCTATTAACAAGATGTCAAGTGCCAGTTCCCTGTTTTCTGCTGTTTTTTATTTCAGAAAAGTTGTTCTAGAAATATTCTCATAATTGGACCACACGAATCCCGAAGTTCCTATTTTCCCCGGAAGCATCCCGAAGTCCGAAGAGGAGTCGAAGACGGGCACCAGGGGGCCCTCACCATAGCCAGGCGCGGGATCCCCGTTGGCCGCGCCTAGGGGTGGTGAGGCCACCCTGGTGGCCCACCGACGTTGCCCTTTCGCCTATATAATCCCCCCGATGCAAAAACCCTAGGAGAATTGGCGAAATTCCACGGAACCTTCCGCAGTCGCCGTCATCGTCAACCCAAGTTTCGGGGGACAGATCTCTGTTCTGGCTCCCTGCCGAGACGGGGAAGTGCCCCCGGAAGCCATCTCCATCGACTCCACCGCCTTCTCCATCGTCGTTGCTGTCTTCTATGATAAGGAGGGAGTAGTTCTCCCCCGAGGCTGAGGGCTCTACGGTAGCTATGTGGTTCATCTCTCTCTCCCATGGTGTGATCTATATGTGATCGTGAGCTTTGTAATCTAGTTGAACAAGTAGATGTTACCCTACATCTTGTGCTACTCAAGTGTTTTATTAATATGAACTTTGGAGTCACCTTGTCCCGCGATGTGAAGGTGACAGTGTGCACATTTTGTGTGTCTCCTCTATGAATTGTTGTGTTTGTCTAGTACCTTCTAGGGCGCTCAAGTTGACAGTGTGGGGCTAACTAGGCATGGGAATGCTTACTTTAAAGAATGTTTTTTGCAGCCCTACGCATTGATTAGTGTTCGTTATCCAACCGGAGAGGGTTAAGAATAGCATACTGAAGAGAAGATATTTAGTTATTCAATTATGTGATCATTGTTGAGAGTGTGCACTAGTGAAAGTAGGATCCCTAGGCCTTGTTTCCAAGCATTGAAACACCATTTTCCGCCTGTTCTGCTACATGTTTGCTTGCTGCCATAATTATTTCAGATTGCTTTTATTACTTATAACCATCCATATTACTCGCATTTCACTATTTCTTCGCCGAACTAGTGCACCTATATACCTCACAAGTATATTGGGTGTGTTGGGGACACAAGAGACTTCTTGTATCTTAATTGCAGGGTTGCTTGAGAGGGATATCTTTGACCTCTACCTCCCCGAGTTCGATAAACCGTGGGTGATCCACTTAAGGGAAACTTGTTGCTGTTCTACAAACCTCTGCACTTGAAGACCCAACACTGTCTACAAGAATAGAAGCGTGCGTAGACATCAAGCTCTTTTCTGGCGCCGTTGCCGGGGAGGTAAGGTAAAAGGTACTCACATCCGCGGGTGTCAGTTCCCGGAGTTATTTCCTTTAGATTCTGCAATTAAATCTTTTTATTTCTTGTTTTCACTAGTTAGGCTTAATGGAAAACAACAAAAATATGAGAGAGATTTATAATATTTATCTTGAGTTAGGACATGAAGTGTTTGAAGAGAAAATTAAAAAACCTATGGAACTTTATTTGCATGCTAGTGGCAATGTCATTAGTATGAATTCTGTAAACACCATTATTGCTAATGCTATGGAAAAGTCTAAGCTTGGGTAATCTAGTTTTGATGAATATGATATTTTTAGTCCCCAAGTTTTGAGGAGGAAATTTTATTTGATGATACTTTGCCTCCAATATATGATGATTATAATGATCGTGGTATTCTAGTTCCACCTACTATGAATGATAAATTTTATTGTGATCATGATATGTCTTCTATATATGATGTTTACAATGATGAACATGCTATTTTCAGTCCACCTACTATTGAGGAGAAAATTAATTATGATTACAATATGCCTCCTAAATTTGATGTTTACAATGATGAGAATAATAATGATAGCTATTTTGTTGAATTTTCTCCCACTGCTATTAATGAGAATGACTATGCTTATGTGGAGAGTATTAATTCATTTATGCATGTGGATCATGATAAGAATGTTTCTTATGATAGTTATATTGTTAATTTTATTCATGGTGCTACTGAATGTTCTTATGAAAGAGGGAAACATGGTTTTATGCATCTCAACATTATTAAGTTTCCCCTCTTTATGTTGAAAATGTTGAAGTTGCACATATTTTGTCTTCCTATGCTAGTCACTTTGTGATTCGTTGACTTGTTTTTCTACAAGATTCTTTTTCATAGGAAATGGGTTAGACTTAAATGTGTTTTATATTTCTTCTTAATGCTCTCTTATTGTGCTTCAACTCTTATTCTTATGTGAGCATATTTTAAAAATCATTGTGCCTAGATGAAAGGCATTAAAACAAAAGCGCTTCTGGGAGACAACCCGTTTTATTTCTCCGTTTTCAACCCGTTTTCCGTCGTTTATTTTTGTTTTCTTTGCACCCGGTGTTGTCTATTTCCTTAGCAACCCTGCTATATCTTTTCTTTTGTGTATTTGTTGAGCCAAGTAAAGCCTCTAGTGGAAAGTTGAGACTATATTTCGGATTTCTGCGCAGAAAACCGATTTCTGCGGTCCACTGTTAAATTTGTATAAAATCACAGAAAATTCAAAATGAACTGAGTTTTTTTGTGCGTAATCCTGGGCTATATATGCAACTTTTCTTAGTTGAACACTTTTGGATTTTAGCAATAGATAATGTTCTAAAAAAAATCTTTACCTACTGTCCTGTTTTGACAGATTTCTGCCAATAATTGCATTTGCATCTTAATCTCCTTGTTTTGGTGTTCTTTTGAGAAAAATAGTTTTAAAAGAAGTTGTGACAGTAGCTAATGTGTTTATGAGTGTTACGCTTGTGTTGAAACTGAATCATGTGAATTTATTATTTCGATTGCACTAACGTTGCTAATGAAGATTGTGACAAGTTTCGTGTGAAGGAAGTTTTTAAGGGTCAAGAGAAGAGGATGATATGACGTGATCAAGAAGAGTGAAGAGCCTAAGCTTGGGGATGCCCCTATGGTACATCCCAGCAAATTCCAAGAATACTCAAGCGTCTAAGCTTGGGGATGCCCAAGGCATCCCCTTCTTCATCGACAAATTATCAGGTCACTTCTAGTGAAATTATATTTTTATTCGGTCACATCTTATGTGTTTTACTTGGAGCGTCTTTTATTTTTGCTTTCATTTTTTTTAGTTTTCTTTGTTGTAGTTTATGGTTGGATCTTATCATACTTGTGTGGGAGAGAGACACGCTTCGTTTTCATTGCTTAGAACACCCTGGTTTTCATTCTTATTGTTGTGTTAGTGTTCACTTTTTGCTAGTACTATGTTTAGCCTTTGTTTTCATGCATCTATTATTCGGAGTTGTTAGTTTTAGTAGTGTTATGTAAGTACTCTCATGTTTGCTTACTGTATCCTGTAGAGAATTTTTGTTAAAGCATGTCTTGTATGGTGCTTGTTGGGAAAAGAAACTGCTGCTTGAGGTAGAATTTTTAATGGTGCAAGTAGAAGCTTGTATAGACTGTGGCTAGAACTTTTTCATATCATGCTAGATTTTATTTTAGTTTTAAAGCCTTGTGGTTATTGAGTAGCATGATTAGCCTCAAATAGCTGAGAGTGTTTAATGTGCCATTGAAAGAATCATGAGTTGTTCTTGTCATATTGAATCATAAATTTGTGGTATTCTCTTTTGATTGTTTTATTTGGTTGACTTGGCGCATGCTCACACCATGTTTATGACTATGAACCAGTAACTAATAGCATCTATGATCATTTAGTTTTTGAACTTGTGGTACCACTTATGCTTTGATTAATTATGTTTATGTCGCTATGCATGATTATGGATCTTATGCTCTCTTGATTTGTCGCTCCCAGTCTTTTGCTAGCCTCCACATGTACTGAGTATGGAATTATACTCGTGCATCCAACTCCCTAAAACCAATTTTTCCTATTGTTTCCACCATACCTACCTACATGTGGTATTTAACCGCCACTCCAAGTAAATTGCTCATGTGTTACCTTTAAAACCTTCAAAATTACTCCTGCTTTGTGTTCCTGTTTTTACTCATGAGGACGTAAATAGAGAATCTTTATCTCACTTGTTGATTGGATTTCACACCCTGGACTAGTGGATTCATCCTCTTATCCAATTGATAGAAGAGATGGCAGCGGGGTGCCCAGCCCCAAATTAATACACACAAAATCTCTTCACTATTTTTGCCCCTCATTTATCAGTCAAAGCATAATTGTGCAAACAAAAGAGAAACAGGGATGACCTTCTACACCAGTTGTGTCCTTCATATGGGAGTCGCTCTTGTGAAATTTAGTTGGCTTGTGACGTACTGTATCTTCTGTTTACCATTCGTTGACATTAGCATACATCTCCCAAAATATAGACACTCCTCCACGGTATGTGATTGTTGGCAGGCACCCGAGGATTCGGTTAGCCATGGTTTGTGTAAGATGGATGGGAGGAGTGTCAAACTTTTAATACCTTTGTTTAATAAAATAAAAGCTCTAGCACATGAGTGATCCCTGCTTCCCTCTGCGAAGGGCCTTTCTTTTAGTTTTATGTTGAGTCTCCATCTTCTAACTTTATGCACAGTTGAGAGAGCATTTTTGTCATTCTGAGTTTTATGTGTATTTGTCCCAGAAACATTATTAATTGATTCATGATGTATTATTTCTTGTTCTCAAATTATTTGTTCTAGTCTTCCTCATGAACTTTGAAGGTGTCCTGACATTTATGTTTTGCCCCACTCTTAAGGACTAGCGAAATACCACTTTGCCATGCTTTCTCTATACTTGAAACAAACGTATATCTTTCTTTGCATTGTTATTCATGATCTTCTATTTGTGTTACTTCTCATGATGCAAAGTGATTGCTTTGCTTTATTATTAAAGTTCTATTTATCATGCTTTTGTTTAAGTTCCATGATCTCAGCTTACATATGCTTTTACATTATGATGATCAAGATTATGTTGGTAGCATGTTACCTCAGAAATTATTTTGTTTTATCGTTTACCTACTCGACGACGAGCAGGAACTAAGCTTGGGGGTGCTTGATACGTCTCCAACGTATCTATAATTTCTGATGTTCCACGTTGATATTATGCCAATTGCTATATGTTTTCCGTATGTTTTCCTACGTTTTCTTACGTTTTCCGGGACTAACCTATTAATAAGATGCCAAGTGCTAGTTCCTTGTTTTCTGCTGTTTTCGATTTCAGAAAAGTTGTTCTGGAAATATTCTCGGAATTGGACCCCATGAATCCCGAAGTTCCTATATTCCCCGGAAGCATCCAGAAGTCCGAAGAGGAGTCGAAGACGGGCACCAGGGGGCCCTCACCATAGCCAGGCGCACCCCCCCTCGGCCCACCGATGTTGCCCTTTCGCCTATATAATCCCCCCCGATGGAAAAACCCTAGGAGAATCGGCGAAATTCCACAAAACCTTTCGCAGCCGCCGTCATCATCAACCCAAGTTTCGGGGGACAGATCTCTGTTCTAGCACCCTGCCGAGACGGGGAAGTTCCCCCAGAAGCCATCTCCATCGACTCCACCGCCATCTCTATCGTCGTTGCTGTCTCCTATGATGAGGAGAGAGTAGTTCTCCCCCGAGGCTGAGGGCTCTACGATAGCTATGTGGTTCATCTCTCTCTCCCATGGTGTGATCTATATGTGATCGTGAGCTTTGTAATCTAGTTGAATAAGTAGATGTTACTTTTCATCTTGTGCTACTCAAGTGTTTTATTAATATGAACTTTGGAGTCACCTTATCCTGCGGTGTGAAGGTGACAGTGTGCACATCGTGTGTGTCTGCTCTATCAATTGTGGTGTTTGTCTAGTACCTTCTAGGGCGCTCAAGTTGACAGTGTGGGGCTAACTAGACATGGGAATGCTTACTTTAAGGAATGCGTTTTGCAGCCCTACGCATTAATTAGTGTTCGTTATCCAACCGGAGAGGGTTAAGAGTAGCATAGTGAAGAGAAGATTGTGGAGTAGCATAGTGAAGAGGCTAAGACATTTGAATTAGTTTAGGGTTTTGGGTTTTGGGTTTAGGGTTTAGGGTTACTTTCCAATCTGACAAAGTTTGAACATGAAAAATGTCTGAACCTGAATATAGAGCTAACATTAGGGAGGGGCCGGTACATCTAGATAAACAAGGCAGTAAATAATGACAAGAGTGGATCTCAACCGAAACGATCGAAAATAGATCAAACTAACATTAGGAAGGGGGACGATACATCTAGATAAATAAGGCAGTACATAATGGCAAGAGTGGATCTGATCTTCTAGTCACACTTCTGCCTAGGCCTATAGTACTCCGACTCGTAGTCGTAGTCGCCGTCGTCGTCGTCACTATCGTCCGACGGCGCTCGGGGCGTGACCCTCGGAGGATCAGGACGCCTGGACTAGGCGCGAGGGTAGCGCAGGCGGGGGTTATCGCCGGCTCCGATGTAGTTCATGACGCTCTGAAGAGTTCGTCCGCCCCACCACAGCTGACGACCGGCCTCGTTGAAGTTCGAAGGAGGCATGCCGTTTTCCTTGCACTTGGCGAGCGCCCTCTCATGCTTATTAATGAAGAAGGCGTCCCAAGTAGGGCGGTAGTAGGGATTCCAACGAGGATCCCTCCGCTGCTCCGGCGTGAGCTTGTGGTAGTAGTGATTCGTGATGGCCGCCCGACGCGGCACACCTTGAGGAACAGGAGGGACCGGCACTCCTCCGGCGCTCAGCCTCCAACCGGCGGGAACGCTGTAGCCGGGCGGACAGGGGTAGTTCGAGACGGAAAGCGCCTCCGCCTCCGGGTAGGTTAGAGTGGGTATGGTAGAAGTCATGGGAGAGTGATGAGGTTGCAGCTATGAGTTTAGATGTGTTATGCCAACGGTGGCAAAGCATACATATATATAGTGAGAAGAAACAGACCCTTTAGTCCCAGACTGTTTTACCAACCGGGACTAAATGGTTAGGGTTTCGTCAGGACCAATCAGAAAGAATCACACGGATCATGTGTTTCTTTCAAGCGCTTGTGAGTCGTTGGATCAGGGGTATGTTTTTTTCGAGCTCTTGTAAGCCGTTGGATCAGGGGTACGATGTGTTTTTTTCGAGTGCTTGTGAGCCGTTGGATCATGGATGTTTCTTTCAAGCGCTTCTGAACCGTTGGATCGAAACTAGCACAACAGTTTGTGAGCCAGACGACCCTATATATAGCTCACCTCTAGGATTCCCTGCATACAACATTCAGTTCATTGACCGAATACAAATCATTCGGATTCGGCAGCCTGGGTCAGTCTTCACATTGAAGGGGGAAATTTTACCAAACTTATTATAATCTCCTGACATGTATGTCTTGTCATGCACCCCCACGATGTTTCTTTTTCCTGAAAGAACTATGTGGCATTTTTGTTCGTCGCTTGATGTATTTGTTTTCTTTTCTTTTCTTTTTCTCGGTTTGGTAGACATGTCCTTCACACAGAAAACCTGAGCAACGTCTTTGGTTAGGACGAATGGTTCTTCCCTGTACCCAAGATTGTTTAGATTCAATGTTGTCATCCCGTACAACTTGTCTACCTTTACCCCGTCTGTCAGTTTGACCCATTGGCACCGAAACAAAGGGAGTTTAAAAGAAGGTCCATAGCCAAGTTCCCATATCTCCTCTATGTAACCATAATATGTGTCCTTTTGCCCATTGTTGTTTGTTGCATCAAAGCGGACACCACTATTTTGGTTGATGCTCTTTTTATCTTGGGCTATCGTGTAAAATGTATTCCCATTTATTTCATGCCCTTCAAAATTCATTATAGTTGAAGATGGTGACCTGGCCAAGAAGTACAATTCATCTCCAACATCCTTGTCATTCATTAGATGTGATTGCAACCAATTGCCTAAAGTCGCCATGTGGAGCCGTGAAACAAAGGTGTTAGTCTGGCCGGGGTTTTGGGAGCGTACAATATTCTTGTGTTCCTCAATGTACGGAGCAACCAAGATGAAATTTTGTAGAACTGTGTAGTGTGCTTGAGTGAAAGAATGCCCGTCTATACATATTGTTTATTTCTTTCCAAGCGTGCCTTTTCCACTAAGTCTACCCTTGTGCCGCGATTGAGGAAGACCAATCGGTTTAAGGTTAGGAACAAAGTCAACACAAAATTCAATGATCTCCTATGTTCCATAGCCCTTGGCGATGCTTTCTTCTGGCCTAGCACGACTATGAACATATTTCTTTAAAACTCCCATGAACCTCTCAAATGGGAACATATTGTGTAGAAATACAGGACCGAGAACGAAAATATCTTCCACTAGGTGAACAAGGAGGTGCGTCATAATATTGAAGAACGATGGTGGGAACACCAACTCGAAACTGACAAGACACTAGACCACATCATTCTGTAAACGCGGTAGATCTTCTGGATTGATTACCTTCTAGGAGATTGCATTGAGGAATGCACATAGGTTCACAATTGGTAGTCGAACATTATCCGGTAGAAGCCCTCTCAATGAAACCGGAAGCAACTGCGTCATAATCACGTGGCAGTCATGAGACTTTAGGTTTTGGAACCTTTTCTCTGCCATATTTATTATTCCCTTTATATTCGACGAGAAACCAGACGGGACCTTGATACTACTCAAGCATTCAAAAAATATTGTCCGCCAATCCCCTTTCTAAAGATTGCTTTTAAATCCTTGACCATATCTAATACATCAGTACCTGTACGTTCTGGAGGCTTCGGCCGGTGATCTTCCTGACCGTTGAAATGCTTGCTTTTCTTTCTTATGGGATGCTATTTTGGAAGAAATCTACATGTCCCATGTACACATTCTTGTTGATCAAATATATACTTCCAGTCTGATCTAAACAGTGTGTGCATGCATTGTATCCCTTGTTTGAGTGTCATGTAAGGTTACTAAGAGCAGGCTAATCGTTGATTGTTACGAACAACAACGCTCGAAGGTCAAATGGGTCCTGTTTGTGCTCATCCCAGACACGTACACCAGGTTTGGCCCACAACTGTAAAAGCTCATCAAGTAATGGCCTCAGGTAGACATCAATATCGTTGCCGGGTTGCTTCTGGCCTTGGATGAGCATTGACATCATAATAAACTTCCGCTTTATGCACAACCAAGGAGGAAGATTATAGATGCATAGAGTCACGGGCCAGGTGCTATGGCTGGAGTTCTGCTCACAAAGGATTCATGCCATCTGTACTTAGACCAAACCTTAAATTTCTTGCGTCACGAGAAAAATCTTTGAAATCTCTGTCGATATTTCTCCACCGCGGCCCATCAGCGGGGTGTCTCAACATCCCGTCCGACTTATGTTCCTCTTTGTGCCATCACAACAACTTGGCATGCTCTTTGTTTCTGAACAAACGTTTCAACCGTGGTATTATAGGAGCATACCACATCACCTTGGCAGGAACCCTCTTCCGAGGGGGATGGTCCTCAACATCACCAGGGTCATTGAAAGTGCACTATGGTCAACTAGAGGGGGGGTGAATAGGTTGACTACCAATTTTTCTTTTCTTTTCCTTTTAGTGGGGCTTAGCAAGATAAAGTAAGGTTGTCTAGATGTGCAACTAGGTGAGCAACCTATGTGAACAAAACGATATGCGCAACGGAAGTAAAGCGTAAGGTAGTAAAGCAAACAACAAGTGTAAACAAGGAGAGAAGGATATGATTCACCGTAGTTCCTTCTCAAAGAGAAGTACGTCTACGTTGGAGAGGTGGGGAGCCACGTAGGCGCTCCTCAATAGCACGGTTGTGCACACCTTGTTCTCCTTGAGCTTCTCCGGTGAGGGAGATGCTCGTTTCCACTATGAGATCGACTTGAAGGCGTTGACCAAACCTTTACAAGGACTTGAGGTCACTCCACAAGATGGATGGAGGCTCTCAAGCAATCCGTAGCTTCTTGCAACAAGGTGGAAACTACAAGCACGAGATCTACTAAGGTTTCTAGGCCTCAAGTAGGATTCTAGATCTACTAGGTTGTGGTGGATGGATTTGAGATTCCTTTGGTGGAAGTGTGGATCTAGGTCTCCTATAGCTCTCCACCAAGTTTGGGAGTGTTTGGGTGGACGGAGTGGGAGATCTAGGTGGTTGAAGCTTTCATTAATGGCTAGGAGAGAGAATGGGAAAAGCTTAGCATTTAAGAGGTAGGGGAAGGGGTATTTATACCCCTTGCATTTAAGTGACCGTTTGCATTCCAGGGCACCGGAGGCTCCGGTGGTTTCACCGGAGGCTCCGGTGGTCTTCAGCCTACTCCACAGTTGCGCAGCGCAACAGTTAGTTTGCGCTGGAATACTGAGCGGAGGCTCCGGTGGGACCTGCGGAGGTTCCGCCCACCGGAAGCTCACCGGAGGCTCCGGTGGAACATCCGCTCTGCCCAAACAGAAAGGCAGTTAAGCGGAGCATCCACCGGACCCCCCCACCGGAGCCCAGTTACCCTAGGAAAGGGAAGGCACCGGAGGTCCACCGGAGGTTCCGGTGGAACATCCGCTCTGCTCAAACAGAAGGGCATTTACGCGGAGCTTCCACCGGAACCCCACCGGATCCCTTTTTGCGTGCAGCTCGTGTGTTGGAGGATGGCGGAGCCTCCGGTGGAACTGGCGGAGGTTCCGCCCACCGGAACTCCACCGGAGCTTCCGCTCCTGGTTCCGCTCATTTGCTCCAGAGCGGGGTTTTGGCGGAGCTCCCACCGGACCCCCACCGGATCCTGGGCGGAGCCTCCGGTGGAAACACCGGAGCCTCCGCTCCTGCATATTTCACTTTCCTGGATTCGTTTCTCCTTGCACTTTTCATATAAACTGATCATTTGCCCCATAGAATAAGTGAACCTGTTTAAACCTGGGCATTTCCATCTATTGAACAAACATTAGATCAAATAGTTGTGTTATCATATACTTACCAAAACGGACGATGATCTTTCATTCTCCCCCTTTTTGGTAATTGATGACAACATAACTATTTGTATGATTATAACACAATATGAACGGAGCTCCCCCTAAAGGTATGCTCCTTTCATATTGAGAGCATTTAGGCATGATATAGAAGAATGACATGACAACAATATCACAGTACACACATATATCACATAAATAACATCAAACGAGGTTCACACGAACATAATATGACATACGAGGTTCACATAACATAATATGACGAAGTTCACGATAGATAAGCCGAAGTTCCAAATGATCCGATAAGAAACCAAACTCCCTCAAGCCAAATGAAAGATGCAAAATGAATAAGCTTGAGGGAGACCCATTCAAATGCCCGTTCCTAATATAAATCTCTCCCCCTTTGGCATCAAGATACCAAAAAGAGAGAGACCAAGATGCAAACGTCCCAAATCACTCGGAGGAGGAGGAAGAGGCTTCCGGAGCCGGGGAGGGATCACGGTGGTGAGAGCTAGTGGCTTCATCTCCTTCTTCCTCGGAACACTCAATAAGCTTGCCCTTGGAGTCCTTTGCTTGCCAATCATCCCAATTGGTGATGCTATCAAGAACCGGGATTCAATGGAGAGGCCTTCCTCACGAAGACGTTGACGAGAAGCTTGAGCTTTGTGGCGGTTCTTGAGTTCCTTATCATAGTGTTCTTCCCATTGATGTTGCTCTATTTTCTTGTTCAACCGAAACACTTTCTTGAGAGCCCGTGCCATCCATTTGAAGGCATTGCTAGAGGGAGGAGGTTGAGATGGACCCTCGTCTTCTTCCTCATCAACAATGATGCGAGGCCTAGCCTTGTGCTTGCGGATGGCGGGAGTGGGATGCACAACGGGTTCGGTGTGATCTTTCATGAGAAGCCTCTTTTCCGTGTGAGAGATCCAATGTGCATCATCAAGAGGTTCATTCGGAAACTTCTTATTCCATACGTCAAGGATGATCTTCATGATGAATGGCCCAAAACAAGCATTCTTCCGGTTGACAATGGCATATCAAAACTCATTCCAAATATAATCCAACACATCAAGCTTGCGTGGAGTGTCATCCATCCGGTGTTGGTGAGTGAGGAGCATAAGGTTCTTCAAGAAGCCTTGAATCTCATCCACACTGCCCGCCTTTGGGTTGATGGTCTCGCGATAGATGCGCAACATGATGTCATATGTGGGATAGATGCCCTTCACAAACCCAACGGCGTATTTCTTCCAATGATAGAGAGGAGTAAGTCCATCCTTGGGAAGTGAGGAGGTGTTAATGATATGAACTCGGAACCATCCGTTGGCAAACTCTTCTCCCTCAGCAAATGGACCAAAATCTGGGTAGCCACCAAGAATGATGCCAACATCTTTCCATGTGATGTCAAGCTGTCTATCCTTAGTCATCCAAATCATATTACGCTCGGTCTCATTGGAGAGATGAACCGTGGCAAGAAACTGACAAACAAGCTCTTCGTCGAAATCTTGTTGAAGATTAATAATGGGACCAAGACCAAACTTTTGAATGAGCTCAAGAGCCTCTCCAAAGTACTTGTGATTCCTTTCCATGTGCCCAATACTAATGGCGTGTTGAGGGACGACATTTTCCTTCGGCTTCCTCATCAAAATCTCACTATAAATCTGCCCTTGGAAGACGGTGTGAAAGCGTGGATCCTTACCCCGGAATTGGGGCATCAAACGATCACGGGCAACCACATATGGATTCGCACGCCTTTCCTTCAAGAACATAGCCTCGGACATCTTGGAGGCGGTTGGTGTGGTGTTCCTCCTTGGCAAAGTCTTCTCGGGAGCCGGGAAGCGCTTGCGCTTGCCTTGAGAGCTGTCAAGTTCGGCTTGAATCTCATCCACGGGTTGAGGCTTGCGGCGGCCGGTGGTCTTGTACCGTTGCCCTTTTCCCTTGGAACCGGAAGCATCTAAGAGAGAAAGCAAGAAGATCATGAACAAAGAGTAATGCTCGAGTTGGTAAGGCACGCACAAAACCAAGAAACCTAGATACACGGGGTGTTAGGGTTGAATAATCTAGGGTTAGGGCAAAACTCCCAACAACCGCAACGATTCAAGCCTAACAAGCCTTACCTAGGTTACTAGGGTTTGTACTTGAGAAATCCCAATCCTAAAACTCCAAATCCACGAATCTAGAGGCAAAGCACATGAACTCCTATGCATCCCATCCATCAACTAGATGAGAGAGAGAGAGAACGTACCCGCGGCATCCATGGTGAAAAAGGAGGGAGGGAAGGTTCCTGGAGCGTCCCAAGGCGAGGAGATGGCCTTCCCGCGGTGGAGCGCTCGAATCCGGCGGCGAAAATCTTGGGGCGGCGGCGGTTCTTGAGGAGGAAGATGGGGGCGGGTGGGGAAAAGTGAAAGTCAATCTCACTTACCCCCGCACGCCCAGCTCTTATCCTCAGAAATTTTCCGCCGGCGGAGCCTCCGGTGGTTTCACCGGAGCCTCCGCTCCCACCAGCGGAACCTCCGGTGGTTCGCACCGGAGCCTCCGCTCCCTGTCCCAAAACAGTTAAGTTTTGGCCCGCTGAGCCACTGTGGGTCAGCGGAGCATCCGGTGGTGTTCCGGTGGACAGGACCAGCGGAGCCTCCGGTGGATTCACCGGAGCCTCCGCCCTTGGCAGCGGAGCCTCCGGTGGATTCACCGGAGCCTCCGCTCAAGCAAATTTTCGCGCGCCAAGATTAAAAAAACACGAGCATTTCGATGGAAGCAATGGTTTGGGCAAAGGAGGCTTGGGTTGGAAAAACGTCACTGATATACGAGAGACATTACTCGAAGGGGTCCGCAAGAAGCAACAAAAAGATAGAAGACCGAACCCGCACGAGTTGTCAAGACGGAGATATGATAGGCATGAAAGATCCAAAGCACACACAATGGTCGGTGGCCGAGGCCACCATGTTTGAGTGTGTAACTTGGCACCGCGAAGATATATCTTGGGTCCAAAATTACTACTCACAATTAAGCACAATAAGTCACAAATGACTAGATATGCAACGATGATTTATTTTTCGCATAATAGGAGGAGTGCATATTCATGATTTGAGTAGTGCTCCCCCTATGTACATGCCTACATCTAAGCCTAATAGCATGCATAATGAGGGTAGATATGCAAGGTTTCAAGTGAAGTTGGAGGAATCTATGACATTTAGTTCATTCCTCAAAGCTCGAAATCTTGGTTCATCAAGGGCCTTCGTGAAGATATCGGCAAGTTGATCCATTGTGGAGACATATGAGAGATCAATATCACCTTTCTCAACATGATCCCGAATGAAATGATGACGGATCTCAATGTGCTTCGTCTTGGAATGAAGAACCGGGTTGTAGGCGATCTTGATAGCACTCTCATTGTCACAAAGAAGAGGCACCTTGTCAAAATGAATACCATAATCCTTCAAGGTTTGCCTCATCCATAGCAATTGGGCACAACAACTTGCCGCGGAGATATACTCGGCCTCAGTGGTGGAGAGAGCAATGCAATTTTGCTTCTTAGAAGACCAACATACCAAGGAGAGGCCAAGGAATTGACAACCCACGGATGTGGACTTCCTATCCGTCTTCTCTCCCGCATAATCCGCATCCGAGTATCCAATGAGCTGAAAGCTTGAACCCTTGGGGTACCAAAGACCGAAGTTTGGGGTATGAACTAGATATCGAAAGATCCGTTTCACAACTTCCAAATGACTTTGCCTTGGGGAGGCTTGAAACCTTGCACATTTACCTACGCTATACATGATATCGGGTCTAGATGCACAAAGGTAGAGCAAAGAGCCAATCATGGAGCGGTATACCTTTTGATCTACCTCTTTACCGTTGGGGTCGGGTTTCAAGTCGGTGGTAGTGGACATAGGAGTCTTCATAGGTTTGGCATCATTCATATTAAACCTCTTGAGCATGTATTGAGTGTATTTGGCTTGTTTGATGAAAGTCCCTTCATAATATTGATTTACTTCAAAGCCAAGGAAGAATTCCAACTCTCCCATCATAGACATCTCAAACCTACCGGTCATAAGCTTGCAAAACTCCTCATTGAACAAGGTGTTAGTAGACCCAAAAATGATGTCATCCACATAGAGTTGGCATATGAACAAGTCACCTCCAACCGTCTTGGTAAAGAGGGTGGGATCGATTAAACGAACATTAAACCCGCGATCTACTAGAAACTCTTTAAGGTGCTCATACCACGCACGTGGAGCTTGTTTAAGTCCATAGAGCGCCTTATCAAGTTTATAGACATGATCGGGGTGGTTGGGATCCTCGAAACCCGGAGGTTGCTTGACATATACTAACTCATTAATGGGACCATTAAGGAAAGCACTTTTGACATCCATTTGTTGTAACTTGAAGTTATGATGAGATGCATAAGCAAGTAAGATACGAATGGATTCAAGGCGAGCTACGGGGGCAAAAGTTTCACCGAAATTGATACCTTCGACTTGAGAAAAACCTTGGGCCACCAATCTTGCCTTGTTGCGAATGACAATGCCATCTTTGTCTTGCTTGTTCTTGAACACCCATTTGGTGCCAATGACATTTTTGCAATCCTTGGGTCTTGGCACTAATTTCCACACTTTGTTGCGCTCGAAGTTATTTAGTTCATCATGCATGGCTTCAAGCCAATCTTGATCTTCGAGAGCTTCATATACCTTCTTGGGTTCAATGAAGGAGACAAAAGCATGAGCCTTGCTAAAATCCGCCAATTGCCTTCTAGTGACCACTCTTCCACGAACTTGTCCAAGAATCATGTCCTCCGTATGACCCGCTCGTTCAAGATTCTCTAGCCTTCTCTTTGCTCTACGAGCTAGTATCTCCTCCAAAGATTCCTTGGATATTGATTGAGAATCACCTTCTTCATCGGAGACATGTCCATCTTCATTTCGTCCTTGATCAAAGATGGGTGATTAATCACCACTAGGTTGAGCATTCTCAACAATAATAGAATCTTGATCATGATTTAGATGTGTTGCTTGGCCTTGTTCATTAGCTTGGCCTTGATAGTTAGCTTGAGGGCTTGGTGCATCTTGTTGGATAGCTTGATCATCAATGGGTGTAGTCAATGGCTCCACTTGAGTGGGGCATAGTCCTTCTCCCTCCGTCATCCGGTAACCCTCAATGGGAATTATTTCACCAATCCCCATTCTTCTTATGACGATGGGAGGAATTGCATCTCCTACAACACCATGATCTATACGCCCCCCTTGGGAGCCGTTGTCCTCATCAAACATTACGTCTATAGCTTCTTCAACTTGCCCGGTGGACTTGTTGTAGACTCTATAGGCGTGAGCATTCGTGGCATAGCCAACAAAGATACCCTCATAAGATCTAGTCTCAAATTTTGACAACCGTTTTCCTTTCTTGCGAATGAAGCACTTGCAACCGAAGACCTTGAAATAAGATACATTTGGTTTCTTGCCCGTGAGAATCTCATAGGGAGTCTTGTTCAAGATCTTGCGAAGATAGAGCCGATTGGTAGCATGACAAGCGGTGGAGACGGCTTCGGCCCAAAAGTTATAAGGAGAAGAGAACTCCGCAATCATAGTCCTAGCCGCATCCATCAAAGTCCGGTTCTTTCTCTCCGCAACACCATTTTGTTGAGGGGTATAGGGAGTGGAATATTGATGAGCAATGCCTTCTTCACTAAGAAAACCCTCAACAGTGTAGTTCTTGAACTCCGAGCCATTATCACTCCGAATGGCCAAGATGGTAGCATTGTGTTGGCGCTCCACTAGAGTGATGAACTCGATGACTCTATTTTGAGTCTCACTTTTCCTCTTGAAGAAATACACCCAACAATATCTTCAGTAATCATCCACAATCACCAAGCAATACTTCTTTCCTCCGAGGCTATCATAAGATAGTGGTCCAAAGAGATCTAAGTGAATGAGCTCGAGAATTCTTGTGGTGGAGATGGTTGTCTTGGTTGGGTGTTGTTCTCCATGTTGCTTCCCAAAGGTACAAGAGCTACACACACGATCTTTAGCAAACTTAGCTTTGGTTAGTCCTAGAACGTGATTGCCACTTTGGAGGTCATGTAACATTCTCATATTGGTGTGGGCTAGTCGGCGATGCCAAAGCCATCCCACATCAACTTTAGCCATTAGGCATGTCGCGGCACACGTGTCTTTTTTAGAGAAGTCCACTACATACATGCCGTTCTCGACAAACCCAACAAAGGCTACTTTAAGAGAAGTCTCCCAAGTGAAAATCACACTCTCTTTATTAAAGAACGAGGTAAAACCACAATTTGCAAGTTGAAGAACGGACATCAAGTTATAGCCAAGGGACTCAACAAGGAGAACATTCTCAATTGATAAATCATTTGAGATAGCTACCTTGCCTCGTCCCAATACCTTAAGCTCGGACTTGTCACCAATTGTAACGCAATTGAGATGTGGTAGAGGAGGTTCAATATTACTTATTGCGTCATGGCTTCCGGTCATGTGTTGGGATGCACCACTATCCACTGTCCATCTATGTGCTCCGGAAGCGTTTCCCTACAAGAGATCAATTTCTTGATTTAGGTACCCATCCTTCAATGGGTCCTCTTTTGTTAGTCACAAGGGTCTTAGGAACCCAAATAATCCAATGATAATCATCACCATAAGAAGTACCAACGTATTTAGCATAAACATGTCCATCTCTAGATTTCATAAGAACATAAGATGGGTTATATTTTCCGGCAAAATCATTATGAGTTATGCTCCCCCTAGAGGTATCACCACCCATAATGGCGTTGGTATCCTTTTCTTTGGGCACCTCACCCTCTTTCACAAAGATAACATTTTTGGAGGGAGAGGTGGCACTCTTGGATTTCTTCTATGACTTGGAAACAAAGCCAAGTCCCTCTTTTCCTTTCTTGGCACCTTGAGAGCTTATTTCATCATTGAGAATTCTTTCCTTCCCTACAATGTTAGTTGTAGTAGAAGAGGTAGGCATAATAACAATGCTATTTGATGAAGATGCAACATGCTTATTAGATTGTTGAGGTAGAAGCTTGATTCGAGACTTAGCAAGTTTGTCATGAATTTCTTTGAGAGATGCAAACTCCCCTTTTAGTTTGTCATGTTCCTCGACAAGTTTTTCATGGGCTATTCCTAGCTTTAACTCTTCCTCTTCAAATTCTTTAAGTAAAACAAGAGATTTGGCATGTTCTTTCTTAAGCTTGACAAGAGATTTTTCGTTATCTTTTCTAAGCTTAGAAACACTAATAGCATAAGTCTCTTGTAGACTTGATAGTTTCTCTTCAAGAGAAGCTCTCATGGATCTCTCCTTTTCGAGAGCCTTGACGAGTTCGTCATCATGATTATCATGGATACCGCCATGGTTCTCCAAGGTCGTGATGATCTCCTCCTTCTCATCAATGAGAGAGTTGGCATCATCAAGTTGCCTTAGGAGAGCTTTTACTTTTTCTTTAGTTTCACCTTCAAGACTACACAACCAAGATCCTAGGTTCTTGGCCTCCTCATCATCAACAATGTTTTCAACACAATCCAATAATGAAGGAGAGCTAGTGATAATAGACTTGGAGGTGGAAGATATTACCGCGGTGGCTTTTGCCATGAGACATGTAGGTCGGATCGATGCCTTCTCATTGGGAGATTCGAATAGAGAGACCGATGAAGAGGAAGTCGTAGCTATGGCGACGTGGGCGACACCTACGACTTCATCTTCTCCTTCATCTCCGGAGTAGTATGTTTCCAATGTTGGGCCCTCTTGAACATATAGAGCCCTTGGGACTCTTCTAGCGAGGTTCTTGTTTTGTGGAGATTTGTTCTTGTCCTTGCGAACAAGCTTCCCTTCATTCTCTTCTCGTGGCTCAAAAGGACACTCTTTGACGAAGTGGTTCGCACTTCCACAATTGTAACAAGTCCTTGGCCGCTCCCCTTTCTTCCTAAAGGTCTTGTTCCTTGAAGGTCTAGGGGCACCGGCCTTGTGAGCCTCCCATCTCTTCCAATACCCTTGCATGGCAAGAGCAATACATTTGTGGGAACCCTTGTATGTATCCTCATAGTCCTCATCATCATCATCATCATCATCATCATCATCCACTTCTTCTATCTTGGCCATGGCCTTAGATTTTAAGGCAAGGTTAGGAGACTTCCCATGGCCTCTTGAGCGAGCAAGAGCATCATCCGCGCTCTTGTGAGACAAAGATATGGCTATGAACTCACTAAGGACACCAATGGAGTTGAGTGAGTTGTAGTCAAATCTTGTTCGAATGCTAGTGGAGAGATTCTTCTCAAAAGGAGTTATGGCCTTGACAAATTTCCTCTTGATCCACTCATCGGAGATTTCCTCCTTTCCAAAGTCCCTTAATTGATTGCCAAGGGTGACCACTCTTCTATATAGCTCATCGGGACTCTCATCTTCATGCATGACAAAGTTCTCGGACTTGTCAAGAGCAACATCGTATTTTGATGATTGGATGCTTGCATTGCCTTGGAACAAGGAGTCAAGCTTATCCCAAGCTTCCTTGGCGGTCTTGATACCGCGAATGTGTTCAAGATGTTCTCTTGGGAGGGCCTTTTGGATAGTCACAAGAGCGGTCTTGTTGAGTTGAAATTCCACATCCTCTCTTGGAGTCAAGTTGTTCGGATCGTGAGGGTGAAATCCATATAGAATGCTTCTCCACAATGCGGTGCAAGATCCTGAAATGTGAGACTCCATATCGAACTTCCAAGAAGAGAACTCGTTAGTGTTAAGCATGGGAGGAACTCCAACATTAACCATGTGTGGCATAGTGGCAATAGGGTGAATAGAGTCGTAATTGGGAGGTGGTGGAACTTTAGATTGAGACCCCGAACCGTTAGCCGATTGAGACTTGGAGCCCTCGGAGCTCACACCACCCTTAGCCTTTTTATCGGCTTTTGCTTTGGCTTTCGCCTTAGCTAAAGCGATGTTAGCTTCCATCTCGTCGATATCCGGAATGGAATCTTCGTCCGAGCTAACATCGTTGGTAGTGAGAGGTGGTTCCGTGGACTCCTTGGTTTTCCCCATCAGTGCCTCCATCATTTTCTTCATGCTAGACACATCCGAGCTAACACTAGAGCTAACCTTAGATAGTTCGGTTTGGAGAACTCCAACCGTATCTTGTAGGTTAGATATAGTGTCGGCCATTTTGGATATTTCCGCACTAGAACTTCCGGGGGCATTTTCATCGACCATTGTACTCTTGGGCGGTTAAGCCCTTAGTAAGAGCCGAGGCTCTGATACCAATTGAAAGTGCACTATGGTCAACTAGAGGGGGGGGGGTGAATAGGTTGACTACCAATTTTTCTTTTCTTTTCCTTTTAGTGGGGCTTAGCAAGATAAAGTAAGGTTGTCTAGATGTGCAACTAGGTGAGCAACCTATGTGAACAAAACGATATGCGCAACGGAAGTAAAGCGTAAGGTAGTAAAGAAAACAACAAGTGTAAACAAGGAGACAAGGATATGATTCACCGTAGTTCCTTCTCAAAGAGAAGTACGTCTACGTTGGAGAGGTGGGGAGCCACCTAGGCGCTCCTCAATAGCACGGTTGTGCACACCTTGTTCTCCTTGAGCTTCTCCGGTGAGGGAGATGCTCGTTTCCACTATGAGGTCGACTTGAAGGCGTTGACCAAACCTTTACAAGGACTTGAGGTCACTCCACAAGATGGATGGAGGCTCTCAAGCAATCCGTAGCTTCTTGCAACAAGGTGGAAACTACAAGCACGAGATCTACTAAGGTTTCTAGGCCTCAAGTAGGATTCTAGATCTACTAGGTTGTGGTGGATGGATTTGAGATTCCTTTGGTGGAAGTGTGGATCTAGGTCTCCTCTAGCTCTCCACCAAGTTTGGGAGTGTTTGGGTGGACGGAGTGGGAGATCTAGGTGGTTGAAGCTTTCATTAATGGCTAGGAGAGAGAATGGGAAAAGCTTAGCATTTAAGAGGTAGGGGAAGGGGTATTTATACCCCTTGCATTTAAGTGACCGTTTGCAGTCCAGGGCACCGGAGGCTCCGGTGGTCTTCAGCCTGCTCCACAGTTGCACAACGCAACAGCTAGTTTGCGCTGGAATACTGAGCGGAGGCTCCGGTGGGTCCTGCGGAGGTTCCGCCCACCGGAAGCTCACCGGAGGCTCCGGTGGAACATCCGCTCTGCCCAAACAGAAAGGCAGTTAAGCGGAGCATCCACCGGACCCCCCCACCGGAGCCCAGTTACCCTAGGAAAGGGAAGGCACCGGAGGTCCACCGGAGGTTCCGGTGGAACATCCGCTCTGCTCAAACAGAAGGGCATTTACGCGGAGCTTCCACCAGAACCCCACCGGATCCCTTTTTGCGTGCAGCTCGTGTGTTGAGGATGGCGGAGCCTCCGGTGGAACTGGCGGAGGTTCCGCCCACCGGAACTCCACCGGAGCTTCCGCTCCTGGTTCCGCTCATTTGCTCCAGAGCGGGGTTTTGGCGGAGCTCCCACCGGACCCCCACCGGATCCTGGGCGGAGCCTCCGGTGGAAACACAGGAGCCTCCGCTCCTGCATATTTCACTTTCCTGGATTCGTTTCTCCTTGCACTTTTCATATAAACTGATCATTTGCCCCATAGAATAAGTGAACCTGTTTAAACCTGGGCATTTCCATCTATTGAACAAACATTAGATCAAATAGTTGTGTTATCATATAATTACCAAAACGGACGATGATCTTTCAGTCATCTCGTCTAATCTTACACCGCAATGAAGTGCATACCGGCATACATTCAAATTCTCGTACTCCGGACCGCGGTAGAGGATGCAGTCATTGATGCATGCATGTATCTTCTGCACCTCTAAACCTAGAGGGTAGACAACCTTCTTTGCTTCGTACGTACTGGCAGGCAATTCATTGTCCTTTGGAAGCATATTCTTTATAATTTTCAGCAACTTTTCAAAATCCTATCATATAAACCGGACTGTGCCTTTCATTGCAGCATTTCCAGTGTGCTACCCAGTTTTTTCAGACAATTTTCACAAGTTGGGTACAACAACTTATTGTGATCCTATAACATATGATCCAACTTCTCCCTCTCCTTTTCACTATCACAGTCTCTCCGTGCATCAGCAATGGTCCGACCAAGATCATCAACGGGCTCATCATGTGCCTCTTCTTCAGCTTCCCCTTCAGTTTCCCCATGAAAGTATCACCGTATTCAGGGGGTAGTTGTCATCATCCTCTTCTTTTTCATTCTCTTACATTATAACCCCTCTCTCTCTGTGTTTGGTGGAACAATTATAGCTGGGCATGAAACCGAACTAAAACAAGTGGATGTGAAGGATCTTTGAGGCAGAGTAATCATTTTGATTCTTACATACACTACATGGACAGAATACAAAACCATTATGCTTGTTCGCATTAGCCACACGGAGGAAATCATTCACGCCATTAATGAACTCGCCAGAGCGTCGGTCAGAACATCACATCCATTGATGTGGCATCTGCGTTATTATATAAGTATATTAAACGCAATCACCATGCCAAAATTAGTACTTAGGTTTAGGTGCTAACCTCTTGGAACACTCCAATAGAAGAGGCGACACCACCAATCGTGGAGAAAATAGGGATAAAATCTAGCTCGATGGTGAAAAACAGAGGAGATCAAAGAAGCTAGCTAGCTCGGGAATTTCATCAAACACCTCTAGTGCATACAAAATGAAAAGCAAAGTAGCACACACCACCCAAATCCAAAATGGAAAAACAGAGTACACAGTGAAAAGGCAGAGCTAGTTATGTAGGAAACATAGGACCTCTAGTCTTGGCTCGTAACACAGACCGGGACTAGAAGTCCTCGCCGCTGTCAGAATCGGGGGGAAAACCTCTAGTCCCTGGCCGTGTTACGAGACGGGTTTAGAGGTCCCGTTCGGACCAGGACTAGCTCAACAAGGCGAATATTACGATTCCGGAGCGATGGAATCTGAGCACTAGTCTCGGTTCATAATGCAACCGACACTAATGCTCCGGACCAAAGCCCGTGTTTCTACTAGTGCACGAAGGGCTTCACACACATGATAGTTTGACTCTCACCCATTGCCAAGTGGCCATCAACAAGATCCGACGGAATACCGTCTGCCAACATACGCAAGGTGGAGGTCACCTTCTAGTAAGTGGTATGGCCAAGTTCTTTGGCGGCATTCCTCCGTTGATGAAAAAATCACTCATACGTTATCACCTCCACGGAGATCTTCTTGAATAACTTGGTGATCATCGTAAAACGGCGCCGAAAATATCTCCGGATAAATGGGCTTCTCCGCAAAGTAGTTGCGCATCAACTTGTTGTGCGCATCGATCAGTTCCCTCCAGAACCCCTCTATACCGACAGAAGAGTCACCATGCCTTGGCCTCCTTCTGGCGTGCAATGCCAAAGGAATAGCTATGTCTTCCTCCTCTTGGAGGTCCCATTCTTCATCGGATGAGTTCGAATCATAACATGAACCCATCTACAAAAAGATGCCGCATATTTCAGCAATTCTACAAATAACAATCATGAAATGAGCAATTCGGCGCCGACACATACCTTTTGATGAATTCCGTCGAACAACTTGCGCGCAGTGGGTTGCTATGCTACCGCCGGGCGCTGGCGCGCACGATTGGAAGGTTCTCGCTCCAATCGACAGCGGCGGAGGGTAACTCTGAGGCGGTGGGTAGCTTCAGCGGAGGAGCGGGGAAGACTGGGGAATGGAAGCTACCACGACGCACACGGAAGTTTCACGCGGCGGTTGGGAGGTCACACGCAGCTCGGTAGTCCAGCACGCGGAAGGCGAAGCACAAGATTCTGGCGTCGGCTCCAGCTTTCCCCACGCGCTAGCTGATTATTTTCACACGCCAAGTTTTTGCGTGTCCGTCGAAGCTGTCCCTTTTGCCCCGCGCGCTAGGAATCGGCCGTTTTTTTTTTTCCGCTCGGCGCTATTTTAGCGCGATGGCTAGAGATGGGGTAAAAGATGCATTGCCAATGCCATCTCATTATTATTGCAAAGTACGACTAGAACGAAGAGAAGACATTTGACAATATGACACCAAAAAGGAGATAATTTTAGTAAATGTTCAAAAAAAAAAGATAATTTTAGTAAGATCGCATGCAACACGCGTAGAGAGTTATTAGAGAGAGAGAGCAGGAAGGGAATCAAACAGTGCAGGAAAAATGATGTCAGTGCTGCAACGCAGCCAGCTGCTGCTGCATGCAGCAACCCAGCCCAGCTTTGACTGGAGTTGGGGTAGCCAATGCACCACCAGCACTGGGCGGTGGGCAGAACGGTCCGGGCGGGGACAAGCACATCCTTCTGCCGCTGCTGCTGGCTTGTCCGCTTCCCGGGAATAGAAGTCTCAAACCCCTATTCAAACTGGAGATGCTGCCCCTGTCAGTCCACTCCTGTGTCCTGCCCTGCAGAGATGCTGCGTCCTCTCTTCATGTCCTGCCTGCACGCCACCGGCCCCCTCGTCTCCTCGCTTGTCTTCTTCCGGCCCTGCCCTGCCCACACCCGGCACGGCAGCCTCCGGCTACATATTGGCATCCCGCCCGGCGCCTCCTCGCAAACCCTGCCAGCGACTCACAGTCTAGCTAATTAACTAGCGCGCCGGCGGTGTGGAGAGCGAGAGGTGCGCAGCCATGGTTCACATCACCGTTATGGATCAGCTGTCGGAGGAGGATGTGCGGATCATGGCGTCCGTGGCGCCGGCGCCTGCGCCGCCGTCCGGTGGCGCAGGGAAGAGGATCGGGGAGGCGGAGAGGGTGGCGCAGTGGCCGTGCCCGCGGTGCGACTCCACCGACACCAAGTTCTGCTACTACAACAACTACAACCTCTCCCAGCCGCGCCACTTCTGCAAGGGATGCCGCCGCTACTGGACCCGCGGCGGCTCGCTCCGCAACGTCCCCGTCGGCGGCGGCACGCGCAAGGCCACCACGTCCGGCGTCTCCCGCCGCAAGAGCCGCGCCTCCAACTCCCACGCCGCGAACGCCACCGCCACCGCCACTCTGGCCGCGCCCGTCGCCCAGCACTCCGTCTCCGCGCCGCTCTCTCTGCTCCCGCTCTCGGTCTCCGCCCCACCGCCGCCGCCGCCGCAGTACGAGCTGTCCTTCGCGTCCACCCTCGCGGCGATGGACCCCGACCGCCGCCTGCTCGACCTCGGCGGCAGCTTCAGCTCCCTCATCGCGCCGCCCGCCCCGATGCTGTCCCACGGACACTTCGCCACCAGCTTCCTGTTCGGCGGCGGCGGCGCCGGCATGGGGCCCTTTCATGCTCACGCTCCTGGTCCTGCTCTTCAGCAGCAGCCGCCGGTGGTGTCGCAGGCGGTGCCGGAGGGCTTCTGGGGCATGGGGTGGCCGGACCTGTCCATCTAGGACCCATCCAGCTCCCCATCGGCGCGCGCGTCGCCAAGATCGATCGACCGACGACTCGGCTCTAATCTATATCTAGCATTTTCTTTGTTTTAGGTGCATGTTCAGTTTAGCTTGGTAGCCTTACTGCATCCGTCCATGGTTATCTTTTTGAGAGCTTTCGAAGTGGTTTCATCAATCAACCAGGAGTTAGCTAGGGAGCATTTTGTTAGTTAGGTTCAGGCAGAGGTTAAGAGCTAGAGTGATCTGAGGATGGTGATGACGAGATTCGTGTTAATCTGTGTGTCCTGTGTCTGCATCTTCATGCATTATCTGCTGATGGCATCAAGCGTAGAACTTGATGGGACGATGCTACCTTAGTATGTCGAATGGAAACATTGTTTCACTAGCTGAATGTCTGTATTCTTCGTTTTCTTTGTCGATGTGATTTTGCGGTTCTAGCTTCAGCATCGGCTCAAATTTCCCTTTGGTTCACACTCGATCGACATTCTTTCGTTTTCTGCGGAAGAAATCTTTGGAGGCATCAGATATGCGGGACGAGAACAATCTGAATTTGGACAAGATACTATCAATGCAAATACCAGTGCGGTTAAATTTTTAAGGGAACTAGTAAGTACGTTTAATTTTCTCAGCAAAATAATTTCAACTGTAAGGCTGGTGCTAGTGGGGGCGGGAGAGCGGGCGGTACCGGTAGCGAGGCGGGACGGCAGCGGCGGACGGTGGATCCGTCGCCCGGCGGTAGCGGGCGCTACCGCCCCGCTGTCGCCCGCGTTGGCGGCGGTAGGTGGGTGAGGAGGAGACGGGAGCGGGGCGACGCGCTGGCGGGGTGGGGCGAGAGCGAGGCGATAGGCCGGCGGGGCAACGGCTAGTTGACGTGGCGAGTTGTGATTCGTCCACGTCAGCTAGCCGTTGAAGTATCCGTTGCAGCCTTCAAAAATTCGAAAAAAGATGTCAAAAAATTCCAAATTTCATCCCAACCCCCTATAAATACCCCACCTGGTTTCACTCATTCCACACTCCACTTCATCTCCTCCACTCTCCATTTCCACTCCTCTCGACGTCATGTCTTCGTCCAGTAGCAATTCGAGCGAAGGAATGAAGGGTGATATGATCGATGCATTCGAGGCGGAGTATGAGGAGGCGATGCTCAACCTCGAGGCGGAGTCAAGCCGGACGCGACGCCATCGAGAGTACATCAGGCGTGATCGTCGGGACGCTCCTACACGAAGCGTACTCTTGGGTTGATCATGCGTGCATGTGTCATTCTGCACAACATGATCATCGACGATGAGCGTGGTACCAATTTGGACGACATCTATGAGACAATTGATTCCAATGTCGGCCCGGCGATACACAACAATGCACCACCAAGCCTAGCAGCCAGGATTCAGATGAACACCGAAATGAGGGACTCACCGATGTATACACAGCTCCAGCAAGATTTGATTGAGCATGTGTGGGCAAATAGTAATGCCTAGATTATGTAATTTTTTCAATTTTTTATGTAATTTTTTATTTATAATGTAATCGGTAACATTTTTAGTTGAATAAAATAATTTTCTTGCATTATTTTGAATGTCTAAAAAAAACGAGTGAAATAATTTAATCTGAAAAAGAAATGCTGATGTGGAGGAGAGAGAAGTGAGAGCTGGCACTACAGCCCGTGCATTAGCACCGTGAGGTGAGAGTGTGGTGAGAGTGGGGTGAGAGTGAAGGTAAAAGCTGACGTGACATCGCTATCACGGGCGGTGCACTGGCACCAGCCTAAGATCGAATAATGAGGAATCTAGCCCGAATCTCCCAACCATCTCGAGCATTCAAACATCCACGCCACTTCCGTTCTTCCGTTCGTTACAAGTCATCCATTGGATCGGGAGGTTATACAAGGCCTCAGCGGGCCCATTCTTGGCCTGCAAGCCAACCTGGAGTCTTGGTTCTCCTCTTGGGCCTAGGACTTGCGCAAACCCTATATAACGCTCATAGCGAGTCCTAATAGGACTCGCCCGTGTGTTGCCGATAAACGGGCCGGCCCATTTATCGCCTTGTTAAGAGAAAATTGAACCAAAATAGCGGGGGTTAGGATTCAAACCTGAGATGCACGGTAGGGGAAACACGGGCATAACCATCGGGCTGCCATGCCTTTGTTGTACTAGTACCAATTCTAATAATTTTATTGTATCGTTTTTTTTTCTGTTTTCATTTTTTCCCTTTTTCTTTTCTGATTCTGTTTTTTTTCGTTTTATTCTTTTTTTTTCTGTTTTATTTTCTAATTTTAGTTTTATTTTCATTTTTTTGAAAATATTTATTTTTTATTTTTTTGTTCACCGAATTTTTTGTTCATAATTATATATTTTTGGTTAAAACCAAAAACTGTTAAAATTTTAAAATTGTTCAAATGAAAAACCGTTTAGATTAAAATTTGTTCAAATTTAAGAATTGTTCATACGTAATTTTTGTTCATGTTCTAGAATCGTTCAAACTTAAATTTTGTTCACCATTTAAAAAAAATTAATTATAAGTTATATGAATTTTTTCTACCAATAGAAATTCAAAAAAAAAAACAGATGGGCCGACCAAGATGTGGAGCGAGCAAACCAGTGCAGAAGCGAGCGAACGATCTAGAGCTTGGAAGCGCGCGGGCGAGCGAGCGTACGGCTCGCTATGAGCGCTCTATAGGAGAACCCTAGGACTTGTGCTTCACTTGTGTCAGCTGGCATGAATATTTCAGCAATACGTATTGTTACTCTCTCTCTCAAAAATGTAATACATATTGATTGACAATGAAGAGTTTTTGTAATAAAAATCCCCTAATCTACTCGTTCATCACTGATCTGGGCCGCAAATGTACGTGTTTTGGCTGAGCCCATAGGGTTTTAGGCCAAGATCGTATCATCCCGGAAGAACACAATCTAGGTTTCATCCTTCATAGACCATTGATGGTTAAGCTATACAATTGAGGATATGACTACAAATTTTCTAGAGAGAGTGGGTCATGGCTTATTTTGGCCATAGAGGAAGTTGAACAAAATTGTTGACTGGGTTGTTGATTACACACCAAAACCTATTGGAGATGGAGTTTTCGAAGTTACCATGAATGAGAGGAGCTACATTCTTGAAGTGAACCTAAGGGGCTGCACATGCAGAAGATAGCAACTCACGAGGATTCCTTGCACCCATACTTGTGCATGCTTGAGACATGGGAGAATTAAGCCTGAGCAGATGTTGAGTAGATGTTACTCTCTTCACACTTACATGCAAGCCTATGGGGCACAAATTAGGCTTGTGAGGGATAAGTTTTAGTGGGCAAAGGTAAATGGACCAGAAGTGAAACCTCCGTTTTATGAGAAGCTAGTGGGAGACCAAAGAAAAACATCAGAAAAAAACGTAGAGATGACTGATGGAATCAAACTGAGCAGACATGGAGTGAAAATTCACCGTGGTTACTGCAGGGCTGAGGGGCACAATAGATATGGTTCTCCTAGGTTGAAAGCAATAAAGGAAGGAAAAGCAACATCGCAGGCAGAAGAAGAGGCTTCCACGCAGAAGGAGATGTAGCAGCAGAACCAAAATAAGGGAAGAACAAGTTGAGCCTAGACCTAAAAGGAGAAAGAGAAGGTCAGTGTATGAACAAGTTAGCATGCCTAACTGCACTAGAGGCCTCACACAAATTGATGAGTATGGGGATGCTCACAAACCATAAATGCTACCTACAAAATGTACGATTTTACTATTGATATGCACAAGAGACCCCACACAAATTAATTTGAACATTAATATGCACTAACTGGACAATTTTACTATTTTTTGCAGCATGTTGACCATGTTGATCTTGATCCACTACTTGATCCATCTGAGCTAAATGATTACATGGTAAATTCCTTGAATAACGAGGTAATGCTTAATTTCTGTGTAATAGAAAATGAGAAAAAAATTCCAATGAGTTAAGTGCCCAGAAATAAGTTGTTTTCTGTTAAAGTTTTAGGCAGGAGAAGTAATCTTGCTGATCCAGACCCATTTCCTGAAGAATCGGCTTTTGTTGCAACGTATAGAAGCATAATACCCACTTCAAGGCTGACCAGTGCCACATATATTTGTTGGCGATATGCCTTAGAGATAATAATATCCAGTTATTATTCTATCACCAAGTTCATTATTAAGTTTATATCTTCGTGATATAAACTTTGTGCTGGTGGGAGGATATGAACAAACAAGAGTTCATAATATTGTCTCTAAGATAAGCATGTGTGTTGTGAGATGATCACATTTACCTGATCCCTGGAATTTGATAAGTCCATAATATTTTATTCTTAGGGAAATAGTACTACTGAACCGACTCAAATAAATGATCTTAATAAGAGATAAACAATTGTGTTATGATTTAGCAAAGTGAGTATCAAGTTTTTATTGGCTTATATTCCTATACTGTAAAAATATCTAGTGACCGCACAGTCGACAGTTATGCTTTGAATGTCTTCAACCTTCTACTGTAACAGGAGACTATAACGTTGATATTTGGGTATGACCTAGGGTGTGTAATAGAACTGAGATCGTTCAAGAATATTACTACTTAATTTCTATAGACGATGGAGAGATACATCATCTAGGCCCTCTCAGTATCACTAGTAATAATCTTACTGGGCATTGTATAATTTATCAGAAGGACATCGGGGATATATACGAGAAAAGAGAACGATAGCTACGAGTTTTATATATGTAATGGTCAACGAGTTTGATCAGACTAGAGCATATTGTCTCACCTCAAGATATCATTCGTACCATGTAGTTGATGGGATAAGGGCATTGAGTAACTTGAAGGTTCCCTTGTTCTTCGTGAACACACATGAGCCATGATGGACGTCCGTGATTCCGTTGCTGGTTATTGTTAGGTAAGTTCTTGAACATGTTTGTGTGTTGCCGAACCTTTACAGGTCACACACACTTAAGCCATTTCAACCTTTTATTGGGAGTGTTATGGTATTCTAAGTAGTTTTGAGAAAGTTCAGAGTCATTTCGATGTCACAGGAACAACTTCGGAGTCATTCGAAGGTGTTCCGGTGAAGTTACTATAAGAGAGAAAGATTGCCGGGAGAAGGAAGCAATTGTTTCAGAGCGAAATGGAGGACATGGTATGTATAGGTACATGGAAATATGTTTCCTGCATTAGTGGATAAAATCAATGATTTTATCTATAGCGGTCACAGGATAAGGGAAGTGTTCCGAGAGAAAAACCGAGAAGGGGGAAGTGCTAGATGGGGACTAGGGTGGCGCTACAATATTTGTGGTGTGGCCGCACAGTTTCCTAGCCCTATAGGGAAGGCGCATTGTTCTTCCCTGGTCTTCCTTATTTGTTTTTAAAGAGAAAAATGAAAAAAAACACAAATAGAAAGTAAGAAAGAAAGAAAAAGAGGAAAGGGGAGAGGACCCCGGATTGGGATGCCAATTCGACTCTTGCTAGGGGAAGGGGCGCGTCTAGGGTTTCCTAGCCGCACCAAGCCCTCTCCCCTATGGCAGGTACCTCCCTTCATCCCACTATATATAATCCCACCCCCATGAAATCAAACACAATAATTTAGCGTTCGTTTCTACTCAAAGGACACGGATGTCGCCTAGGGGAGGTGAATAGACGTTTAAAAATAATTATGGTTAAGGCTTGAATAAATGCGGAATAAAAACTAGCGTTTAATTTATCAAGCCAAAACCTAAACAAATTAGGTTCACCTGTGTGCACCAATAACTTATGCTAAACAATTCAAGAAACTATGTGATAGCTGATGACCCACAAGTATAGGGGATCGCAACAGTCTTCGAAAGAAGTAAAACCCAAATTTATTGATTCGACACAAGGAGAGCGAAAGAATATTTATAAGCCTTAACAACTGAGTTGTCAATTCAGCTGCACCTGAAAGTAGACTTGATCGCAACAATTTATCAGTGTTAACAGTTTTATAGCAGCACTAACAGTAAAATAACAGCAGAAGTAAAATAGTAAAAGCAGTAGCAATCGTGGAAAACAGCAGGATTAAAGTACCGTAGGCATAGGGAATGGATGAACGTGCATTGCATGTATAAGATTGTTCATATAATAATAATAACGTGGGCATTGCAGATAGATAATAATAAAGCATCCAAGTTTAGGGCAAACCCTAAGCGTGTGTTCCAATATAGTCATACGCGCTCGCAATAAGAAACTTGCACACCATCTTTTGTCCTACCAGCCTTTTTGCAGCGGGGCCTCAAGGGAAACTACTGGTAATTAAGGTGCTCCTTTTAATAAAGCACCGGAGCAAAGAATTAACACTCCGTGAACACACGTGATTCTCACATCATAACCATCTCCTCCGATTGTCCCAATTTCTGTCACTTTGGGGTCTCGGGTTCTGGACAATGACATGTGTAAACAACTTGCAGATATGATCAAGAAACATAACTATACTCATGAAACAATAACATGTTCAGATCTGAGATCATGGCACTCGGGCCCTAGTGACAAGCATTAAGCATAACAAGTTGCAACAATTATAGAAAACACTAACAATGTATACTAGGCACTACGCCCTAACAATCTGGCATTATTACATGATCGATCTCATCCAATCCCTTTCATCCATCTCAGCCTACAATGATGTTTACTCACACATGGACGGGGGAATCATGGATGGTTGATGGGGACGAGGTGGCGGTGACGATGGATATGATCTCCTTCGAATCCCCGTTCTGGCAGGGTGCCAGAATAGGAACCTCTGATCCCCGAATTGAGTTTCAAGGTGGCGGCGGCGCTCTGTGGTGTTACTCTGGAATATGACGAACCCCCTGATGTTTAAGGGTTACGGGGGATATGTAGTCGAAAGGGGAGCCCGAGGGGGTGCCTGGGGGCCCCACACCACCAGGTGACGTGGCCTAGGGGGGCGCCCAGGGGTGGTGTGGCCCCCTCCTGGCACCCCTCCGGGGCTTCTTCTCGCTCCAGGGGTCTTCGGGTGAAATAAGGTCTCCGGGATCTTTTCTAGGCAATTTTCCGAAAGTTTATTTTTCTGCACAAAAACAAGACACCAAGCTAATTCTGCTAAAAACAACATTAGTCCGTGTTAGTTGTATCCAAAACTCACAAGTTTAGAGGCAAACAATAGCAAAAGTGCTCGGAAAAGGAGATACGTTTTGGACGTATCAACTCCCCCCAAGCTTAGCTTATTGCTTGTTCTCAAGCAATTCAGTGACAACTGAGTGCGATAAAAGAACTTTTACAAACACATTTGTTTCATATGATGTAAATATACTCACTATATGATCAAGTGCTTAGGCAATTCATAATAAGAAGTATGCAAGATAAAAGTCACCTAGCAGTTATGCAAACCATGAAGAGATACCAACAAACTAATAATAAGCAACATGAAATATATCAATCTGCAGGATTGCAATGCTCATAATAGGGTATGATAAAGTGTACTCGCTTGCCCTTAATAATGGAGCAAAACATAAATGCTAGGGCACCTCTGAAGTTCAAATGAAGACTAGAAGTAAAGATATCAAAGATACAAGCATCAAAGTTATACCACAATCAATCGTGTTCTGGGACAAGCACATTACACTAAGAATGACATCCATGCTATCAACAAGGTGCATAAAGTGAGAAGGTGAAGAATCGGCATAAAAATAAAAGAAAGACCCTTCGCAGAGGGAAGCAGGGATTAACTCATGTGCTAGAGATTTTTATTTTATAAACAGAGATATTGAAAACATTTTTTTAGAGAGGTGTATGCTTATGTCAACGAATGGTAAACAGACAATACAATACGTCACAAGCCAACTAGACTTTACAAAAGCGGCTCCCATAGAAGTACGCATCTGGGTAGAAGGTCATCCCTCTTTCTCTTTTGTTTACATAATTATGCTTTGACTGATAAATCAGGGGAAAAATAGTGAAGAGAATTTATAGTAACCAATTTTTGGGGCTGGGCACCCCGCTGCCAGCTCTTCTATCATTTGGATAAGCGGATGAAGATAAAGATTCTCTATTTACGTCCTCATGAGCTAAAACAGGGTTAAAAAACAGGAATAATTTTTGAAGGTTTTAAAGGTAGCACTTGAGAAATTTACTTGGAGTGGCGGTTAAATACCACATATAGGTGGGTATGGTGGATACATTTGGAAAACATTGTTTTTTGGGAGTTGGATGCACGAGTAGAGCTCATACTCAGTACAGGTGAAGGCTAGCAATAGACGGGGAACGACAATCAAGAGAGCAACAACTGTCATAATCATGCTTGCAACAAAACAAAATTCACAGGGGCATAAAAGTGATACAAATACTCTAAGACAAAATAAATCATCGGGGCTTAATTAACCTTTTGTTTTGAGTCTTATGCATGTGTGAGCATGTGCCAAGTCGATTCAAGCGAAACAATTAGAGGGAGATACCACAATGTCATACCCTTCTATGAATAAAACAATGCAAGGAAACATTTATACGACATGCTATCTAATATTAGTAAGTTGGAACTAAACATGTGAGATCACGAACAACAACGTCAATTAAATAACATACAACTTACACGAACAAACTAAGCATGTCCACATGGATGAGTATATGTACAAAAATGAAAACAAACAGAGTTCGTACTAGCCTCTCACCACAACTTGAATTATGGTAAATCGTCATTATTGCTCTTCACTTGTGTGGATTGAATAATATAGAATGTTAACCAAGATCCAATGGATACAAGGAAGACGGATGAACTCTTCAACAGACTTTACAAAACATAAGAAGAACAACAACTATTTTTGGGTTTTCGAATTAAAAACAAGAAAAGAAGGAAACAAGCAAACAAAGCAAAATATTTTTCGATTTTTGAATATTAAACCGAAACGAGAAGGTAAAGCAAACCAACAAAAGAAACTAAAGAAGCAAATAAAGAGAAACAACATAAATATTTTTTGTCTTTTTGTGTTTTGGAAAGCAAGAACAAAAGAATAAAAATTAAAAGAAGCAAAAGAAACAAAAACAAACGGAAGAAACGAAAACATGCATGTACAAAGAACCGACAGAAATATGATATATAGATGGGTGTGATGGCGGTATAGCTCCCCCAAGCTTAGGCTTTTGTCCTAAGTGGAGATCAATCACATCGCGAGAAGTATCCCCACTGTGGTGGGTTGTCCCTAGCATGGTCGCACTCGAGCGCCCATGAAGAAGATGAAGCAGCATGCGCATAATCATAACCGGGGTACTGGTATGGAATCCCCGCATTGTCGGAGGGCTGGACGAAATCACTATCGTCCCCCTCTCCAGCATCCTTTACATGCTGGGGGTACTGCTCAATGGATGCATCCAGCTCACTCTCTGAAAGTGACCATCCTTGCCTGCCATTAAGGTTAAACAAAAGAGGTGCAAGCAAAAGTACTACTCTATCAGATTTAGTCACTCTCCACCTCGATTGTTTGGAGAAATTTATTCCATAAGATAAATTGTTCGGGTTAGCATAGGCAGAAAGAAACCTATGTTGAATCATGGAAAAAAAGGTCCAGCCTCTCTACGAGAAACTGAAGGTCTAAAGGATGTGGCTCCACACCATGCAAAGCTAGCAAACGAGAGGAAATAAGACATCCACAAATTCCGCCCTTCTCACGGTTAAGTGAGAGATGGAAAGCAATTAAAGCAACAAAGTTATAAAACCTATCATGTCTTAAAGCAGCTGAGATAAAAGCTAGATCATAAACAGATAGCTTGTTGGCAGTTTTTCTAGCAAGGACACATTTGGAAATAAAATAAGCAAAGTATCGAATGGATGAGAGTTGAATTTCTCGAAGTTTACTACTCTCCCCTGTGAAGCTTCCACCTTGATAAGTCTCCTCATATAAATCCAGCAGTGGTTTGGGCTGCTGATGGTGCAGATCTTGCACTCGTTGAAGACCCCAAGAGGAAGGTATGATGAGCACAACAACAGTTTTCCCTCAGTAAGAAACCAAGGTTTAATCGACCAGTAGGAGGAAGGAGTAACTTCAGAAGGTTGAAGCAGCTGAGATGGCAGGGCGTAGTACCGGTTCAGAAGCAACGTGGAACCTACACAACACAATGAAATCACTTTGCCCCAACGAAGCAGTGAGGTTGTCAATCTCACCGGTTTTGCTGAACACAAAGAGGTTAAACATATTGCGTGGAAAACAGGAGGAAAACAGTATGAAAGCAGTAACAGTAGTATGAAAGCAATGTGTGTATTATCAGTACGAGAAAATGTACCGGGGTCCACAGTTCACTAATGGTGCCTCTCCGTGAAAGATAAATAACATGCGTGGTGAAAAATTAGAGCTGTGCAATTAGCAGAAATGAAGGCTACACCGTAGTGCATATGCAAGACATAAAGATTACTATGTGATTCATGCGGGCGTTATAACAAAATACATAGATCGTCATCCAACTGCATCCATGTCTAATAATCCACCATCCGAATATCATCCGAACAAACGTTGGGTATTAAGTTGCCAGCAACAGATTATCGCAGTAAGCAAAGTGTGTAATGTAAACAATGTAAACTAGGTAAACACTATTGTTTTCTACCTAATGGCAACAACAATGAGGCACGAACCCACTATCGAGCATAAATACTCCATCTTGGAGTTACTAGCAACTACTTGGCCAGAGCATCTACTAATAACGGAGAACATGCAAGATCATAAATAACATATGCATGAAGATAACATGATAGATTGATAATCAGAAGACATATCATTCAACATTCATCAGAGCCTAGCAAACACAACATGTAGCATTACATAAAGATGATCTCGGTCATGTGAGGCAGCTCACAAGTCTAAACATGAGGTACAAAGTGGATAAGACAACCATCTAGCTACTGCTATGGACCTATAGTCTAGGGATGAACTACTCACACATCACTTCGGAGGAGGGCATGGTGGTGTAGACCCCTCCGGTGATGAATTCCCCTCCCGGCAGGGTGCCGGGGAGAGCTCCAGAACCCTCCCGATCTCGGGATGACGATGACAGCGGCCTCGGGTGTTTCTCGGGACAAAGTGGTATATCTTTAGGGTTGATATGTCAGGGGGTATAAATGGGCGAAAGGGAAAAGGCGGTGGAGGCATGGGGGCCCCACACCACCTCATGCAATTCCAACTCATTCTGGTTAAATTGATACACATTGTGCTCCATCTCTGAAATTTTTAAGCAAACATTACAAAAATTGGTTTCAGGCAACTATATGGTGGAAACTACTATAGAGACTTATAGGAGAGCTAAACATGCATCAAAACTATATTATTTCAACTTAAATAAAGCATGAAAACTCTCAAAAGCTGTCACCTATAGTACCAAATTACTCAAGAAATCCTCCACCAAATAAAATTCTACTTGGATAATCGGAGGAGTCACATACCGAAGAGAAAATGCACCAAATTTCAGCAACAAAGTTGGGCTGAGCAAAGAGATCGAAAAATCTCGAGGAAGAACAGCAAGAACTCAGGTTCCAGGAAATGTTTTGAGTTTGGGGTGAGAGAAGGGAATCATTGGCAGAGGAGAGAGCTAGTGGAGGGACAGGGGCCCCACACCATGTACTGTCGCCACCAGGGGTTGGCCGCTCCACCCTATGTGCCTGACTGGTGGGTCCTCCTGGGGTGCCCCAAGTGCCTCTCTGCCTCATTTTTGACGTAAAAATTATTATAATTTTTCTGGAATTTTTTTAGAAACTTTATTTTCGAGGTATTTTTGGATTTTAATAATTAATTTAAAACCAGCAAAAAACTGTGGAAAGGTGGAAAACAAAACCAAAACCAGGACTACAGAGGTTCTAAGACACTCCAATGGAAAAATAACCAGAGGAAACAAAGGTGGAAGTGGTGAAAACAAAAATATGGATGGTGAAAACATGCATAACCACAATATTTAAGATGAAAACATGACCATGGATGGTGGAAAACATAATTATACTAAAGTAGCAAGGTGATAACATGGTGAAAACATAATGGGGAAGGTGAAAACATTGTCCCTCTTCATTAAAAATCACTTTGTTAACAAGGTTGATCAAGTCTTGTTACCAAAACAATTTTTATATGAAGCAAAACTTTGCTTTTCACTAAATAATTATGTTACCTCAAACTTGATAGACATAGTCCCAATCATAATAATTTCATATTATTTGGTGGCATTGGAATGGGACAATAGAATTCTCCAATCTTGACGGTATCAATATTTTCAATTGAATTTAGACCATATTTTCTATCAATCTTCTTGGGAAAATAAACTGTGTGTTCTTTATCGTTAATATTAAAAGTTACTTTTCCTTGATTGAAATCAATAACAGACCCTGCAGTGTTAAGAAAAGGTCTCCCAAGAATAATAGACATATTATCATCTTCATGCATTTCCAACACAACAAAGGCAGTTAATATCAAACAATTAGTAGTCACTTGAACAAGAACATTCTCACATATACCAACAGGAATAACAGTAGATTTATCAGCCATTTCTAAGGATATATCAGTGTGTATCAATTTTTCCAAAGAGAGTCTCTTATAAAGAGAGAAAGACATAACACTAACTCCTGCTCCCAAGTCACATAAAGCAGTTCTAACATAATTATTTTAATAGAACAAGGGATAGTAGGAATACCAGGATCTACAAGCTTCTTTGGAACCTTGCCACTGAAAGAGTAATTAGCAAGCATAGTGAAATTTCACTCTCATATTAAAGTTGTCTTGTTAAACAACATAGTTATCAAATTCATCTAAACATTGATCAGGCTAGTTTAGAATAGAGAATATCTCTATTATCAAAATATTGGAGAGTTATACCTCAACTATTGATCGATGAGGAATTGTCTTACATAATTCTTCTATAGGAGGTAAATTCTTCACATCTTCATATTTAATACCCCTCTCTTTAAGAGATTTCTTGGCTTCCTTTGTCACTACAACATTTAATTCAACCATCCCTCTCTTCTTGGGTGTTGGTATTGGTGTTGGTTCTGGTATAGGTGTAGGCTCAGGTATAGTCCAATCATCATTATTTTTGACTATTTTAGTCAATAATTCCTCAACTTCTTCTGGAGTTCTTTTCCTGAAAACACAACCAGCACAACTATCTAGGTATGTCCTAGATTCAATAGTTAGTCCATTATAAAATATATATAGGAGCTTATTTTTAGGTAATGGACTGCCAGTGCAAGCTCTTATTGAAGAACAAAACCTTGACCAAGATTCAGGCAATTTCTCTTCTTCAATTTGCTCAAAGTTAAAGACTCTTTGCACAACAGCATGTTGAGCACTAGCAGGAAAATATTTTTGAAAGAAAGCATTAACCAAACCCATAGTACTAGTAATAGATCTAGGTGACAAATTGTTAAACACGTTTTAGCTTCATCTTTCAATGAGAAAGGGAAGATCTTGGTAACAAAATAAGTACGCAACTTGTATCATCAGAAAATAAACTACTCAAAGGTGAAAGCTCATTCATATGTTCCATAGCACTTTTACTTTCAGTTCCACAAAAAGGTTTCTTCTCAACAATAGATATTAAGATAAATCTAGAGAGAAATCATTCTCCTTATCTCTAATGTGTATGGGAGATGTAGCAAACTTAGCATCAGGAGAAGATTTATATTTAACAGCATGTCTTGCAAGAAGACTCTTAAGAGCACTTGCACTAGTAGTAGCTTGAGCTTCTTTAATAAAGTCATCATTAAGTTCAATGTAGGTTTCATCAAGATCATCACTAGAGATTTCAGGTGAATTAATAGGTGTACCAACATTTTCAACATGAATTTCAGCACTTTCAATTTGTTTGGATTTAGCAATTGTAGCATATAGGAAAGGACCTAGTGAACTAGTATCATCAAGCACAGTAGAAGCATCATCAAAAGTATCAGAAACATTTCTAGACTCAGCAGAAGTAACAGTGTGTGTAGCATGTGGTGGTGTAAGAAGCTTACTCATAACAGATGGTGAATCAAGAGCAACAGAGGTGTTCAGAGTTGCACCTCTCCTTGTAGTGCATGGTAATATAGAAACTTTTCCATCACGACTTTTACCGATGATGAAAGGCTTGCAACAAACAATATAACGTTCAAGTGAGCAGATAAATAAAGTTATGCTCCCCGACAACGGCGCCAGAAAATAGTCTTGATAACCCACAAGTATAGGGGATCGCAACAGTCTTCGAGGAAAGTAAAACCCAAATTTATTGATTCGACAGAAGGGGAGCCAAAGAATATTTATAAGCATTAAAAACTGAGTTTTCAATTCAGCTGCACCTGAAAGTAGACTTGCTCGCAAAAATTTATCAGTGGTAACGGTTTTATAGAAGCAATAGTAGTAAAATAATAGCACGAGTAAAATAGTAACAACAGTAGCAATCATGGAAAACAACAGGATTAAAGTACCGTAGGCATAGGGAATGAATGAACGGGCGTTGCATGGATAAGATTGTTCATATAATAATAATAACATGGGTATTGCAGAAAGATAATAATAAAGCATCCAAGTTCTAGGCAAACCATAGGCATGTGCCAATATAGTAGTACTTGCTCACAAGGAGAAACTTGCACAACATCTTTTGTCCTACCAGCCCGTTTGAAGCGGGGACTCAAGGGAAACTACTGGTAATTCAGGTGATCCTTTTAATAAAGCACAGGAGCAAAGAATTAATACTCCGTGAACATACGTGATCCCCACATCATAATCATCCCCTCCGGTTGTCCCAGTTTCTGTCACTTTGGGGCTTCGGGTTCTGGACATTGACATGTGTAAGAGAAGCCACAATGCGCGCTAATTCACCGACGCTAGGATTAGATTCCGAGTCAATTGGTAGTTATCTTCTCCGATCCTGGGCGTCTAACGCAAATTGTTTCGCCCGACGCTTCTTGTTTTTTGGCTTGGGGAGAGAAAATAGGAGGAGTCCTGCGCTACCAACAACCTGCATGTACCAACCCACTGCTTGGCTGGACAATGATCTACATAGGATGGTTTGTGGGTCCAAGGAGGCACTAGTTTCATGCGGCGTTGGACAATCCGGCGCTTAATTTTTTTCATTAGCGTCAGAATAAGCGTCTAGCGTTGCAAACTGAAACGCTTAGCTGAAAAATTGATTTACTAAGATTATTTTTTACTAACTAAGCGCCTATCTAAGCGTCATGCATTGTGGATGCTCTAAACAACTTGCAGACATGTTCAAGAGACATAATTATACTCATGAAACAATAACATGTTCAGATCTGAGATCATGGCACTCGGGCCCTAGTGACAAGCATTAAACATAACAAGTTGCAACAACGGTAGAAAACACTAACAATGGATACTAGGCACTATGCCCTAACAATCTGACATTATTACATGATCAATCTTATCCAATCCCTTCCATCCCTCTCAGCCTACATCAGTGTTTACTCACACATGGACGGGGGAATCATGGATGGTTGATGGAGAAGAGGTGGCGGTGACGACGGCGATAATCTCCTTCGAATCCCCGTCTCGGCAGGGTGCCAGAACAGGAACTTCTGATCCCCGAATTGAGTTTCGAGGTGGCGGCGGCGCTCTGTGGTGTTTCTCTCGAATATGACGAACCCCCCTGATGTTTTAGGGTTATGTGGTATATGTAGTCGAAAGGGGAGCCCGAGGGGGTGCCTGGGGGGCCACACCACCAGGTGGTGCGCCCTAGGGGGGCGCCCAGGGGTGGTGTGGCCCCCTCCGGGGCTCCTTCTGGCTCCGGGGGTCTTCGGGTGAAATAATGTCTCCGGGATCTTTTCTGGGGAATTTCCTGAAAGTTGATTTTTCTGCACAAAAACAAGACACCAAGGTAATTCTGCTGAAAACAACGTTAGTCCGTGTTAGTTGTATCCAAAACTCACAACTTTAGAGGCAAACAGTAACAAAAGTGTTCAGAAAAGGAGATACGTTTTGGACGTATCAATAGCAAGATATGTTACTTCAAGCTCGATGGCTATCACAAAGTAAATTGCGTAAGCAAAGAGATCGGGTATAGAAATAACTGAGACACGCGGAGACGATGATTTATCCCGAAGTTCACTTCCCAATGGAAGCTAATCTCCGTTGGAGAGGTGGGAAGTCACAATGACTCCAAGCTCCCAATGGATCACCTTATTCTCCTCGTGCCTCCACCAATGCGGTGTGCCACTATCCACTACGGGACCTTTGAGGGCGTTCACCAATCCCGTACAAGGTTGGGGCAATCTCCACAACTAAATTGGAGGCCTACCAACAATATCCCGCGAGTCACCAAAATTCCGAGATAGCAACAAGGTCCCGAGCCACCAAAAGTCCGAGACAACAAGGTCCGGAGCCACCACAACTCCGAGACAACAGCAACCGTCTAGGGCACTCCAAGTATCCAAGAGGACAAGCTCAAGGCCATTCCAAGAACCCAAGAGTAACGATATTCACTAGAATGAATCCTCATAGAGAACTCAAACCGATGCAACCTACGCAATGGCAAGAACACAAGAAGTTCTCAAATCTTTCACTCTCAAATCCCACCAAAGCAACAAATTCTATGGGGGGGGGGAGAAGAGAGGAAGAACAAGGAAGAACTCAATAAATGAATCCATAAGATCTAGATCCAAAGACTTAACCTCACTAAGAGAAGAAATGTATTGATGGAATAGTAGACCTAGATCCCCTCTCTATTTTCCCACTAATTGAAGGCAAGAATCATGGAGAAATAGAGAGAAAGCAAGCTCCAAGAGGTCAACAATGGTGGGGGGGGGGAACTTGCTTAAAAGGTGGGGAACCATTGGGGGAAGAAGACCCTTATATAGGCCCCCAAAATCAGCCCGTTGGGGGCATTATGCACGTCCTTGGCCTCCAGGCCGGCACCTAACAGACCCGCCCGGCCTAGGGAGCCTCAGCCTGGCCTAGGCCAGCCTCCGAGTTTACAGAAAAGTTTCTACAGGAAAAACACGATATCTTTTGCATCCGGACTCCATTTTCGATGATCTTGGGCTCGTTGAAATCACAAAAACGAGAAAAAAAAGATTATGCAAACAAACATCATATTACATCATTGTAGGATAAAACCAAATGATTAAAGGTTTGACCTCTCTATAAAGGAACAACCGGTAAAACCTCCAATATAAAAAACGTTATAAGTTTTTTATGCAAAACCCGTTTTTTGGGGAACTTGAGCTTTTATTGAAGCCCATGAAAAGCTCTAAAACCACACATGGAGAAAACACAAATAAGAACCAAGAAAGATAATTCCAAGTATGCAAAGGTTTGAGCTCTCTCCGAATGATGTGATCAAGTTGCTAATATGAGAGCCCCTCTTATTAGTACGGTTATCTATCCTATAACCCGGTCTCCCAACTAATGCTATGAGACCGATAAAATAGAAAACCTATTAAGATCATAACTTTGTCTTGAGAATTCCACTTGAGCTAGATGATGAAGAACTTGACCTCCTCAATATGGAACATATTTCTTGATTTCGCTTTGCTCGGTGAAGACATATAGATTGATCCCACATACGCCACTATGGGAGAGGATCTTTTAAGTCCATATTTACTTGTCCATTATCTCCAAAAGAATGGAAAGCTCTAAGCATGTGATCTCTTCGATATGCTCCCCTTGGACTTGCACTTCTCAAACTTGATGACGACCACAACTTGATGTCATCCACCATGGACTATATGAAATCTTCCTTTTGATGCAAGCCCATGGAAAGATACCTAACCCCACATAGATATACCACACACACATATAATGGGTTTTTAAACAAAGCTATATGAAAGATTACTTACCATACTCCCACATGGTACATCTTCTAGCTTTATGATTTGATCAATATTAACCATCTCTTAGCACTTTGCATTGATCAATCTTGTATCTTTTCTTATCTCTTCATAATAATGATGTCTTGAAGGTAAATATGAATGTTCACACAATATTCTTCTTCAAGACATACTTGCAATATGCTCAACTTTCTCAAGACCAAACTTGGGATATTCACTTGATAGCACCTTGGTCGTCTCTTGATCATCTTGAATCCAACACATGGACATCAAGCATTGCCTATGGACAAACTATACAATTATAGCTCAATGCAACCATTAGTCCATAGTTATTGTCATCAATTATCAAAACCATACATGGGGCACTATGCCCTTTCATCTACTCTCTCTGTAGTATAATTAGAGCATCTTCTAAATGGCTTTTTGAGGTGTCATCTCCCAATTAGAGCTAGCTCTAATATCTAGTTCCATCTCTCTTGTGTTGAGAACACACGTGTCATATAGATCTAATCTAGTTGATTAGATCTACAACTATATGTCTATAGCCCACGCAGAAAAGTTATTCTCTCTTTATTAGCGCTAAGTCATGTACATCGGAGCGTTAGCGGGTTGATGCAAGTGGCTGCATGGATACCATAAGAGGGATTACACGTGTGATCCTTGACGAGGGATCTAGCGACATCTTTGAATCTTAGGCCTACCTGTGAGGTTCTACGATTGTTCAAAATCTACTATGACTACACTATTCTGCCATTGCCGGTATTCGTAAGTACTAAATCATCCATGTATGGGCATGCTTTGTTATCTTCATATCACATCTTGGCAATTATATTGGATGTAAAATTTTAAATTGTACAACATACACTAGTAATTTGGTATGGCAATACTCAAAGGAGGGAGAGGGACATGAAGACTTAGAGGAAAGGGATTGGATGTCGATAGTGCATCTACTGCAGGGAGGGGAAGAGAAAGACCTAGAGGGTCAACGAGGAAGACCTAGAGGGTTAACTTCAACAAGGAAGACATGTTCCTAGAGGAAGAGGAGTAGGAGGAGGAGGAGGTACATGTAGATGTAGGAGAGCTTCCTAGTTACTCTTTGGTGATGGTGATAACAGAGCACCTACAGACATGGGAGAAGGAGCATAGGAGATTCAGGCATCAAAGGTAGCACTAGATGATCTATCTCAAGCTTGATCTTATTTGTCTTTATTATAGTTAGTGGCCTGACAGAGAGGCGGCTTAATTTTGTTATGTTTGCGTACTAACTGCATTTTTTTCATGTGTATGTTGCAAATCTGAGCAAACATGCTTGATACATGGTTGAAAGAACCTATCTTTGATATATTTAGGCTTTGTGCTATACGTGTGTTTATCTTGAAACTAATTTTTGGGAGGACTTTTGGCTAGATGGTATTCCTCTTTGTGACCAATACCCATCTATGTATAATATTGCACAACGAAAACAAGTTTCGGTGGCAAGTGTTTTTACAGGTACCCATACGGCAAACATAGAGTTTAGGAGGGCTTTAACCGGAAACATATGGACTCGTTGGGTGCATTTGGTTGCGAGGCTGATGGAGGGTACCTTATCATATCAACCAGATGTGTTTGCTTGCCGTCTAACTACATACGGTTTGTTCTCTTTTATGTCAATGTATCTCGATTTATTTAAATTATCATACAAATTCTTTTGTAATTATATATGGAAAATACGGGTGCCTCTTGAATATAAAGATCTTTATGTGGTTCTTATACAAAAAGGTACTGTTGACTAAGCATAATCTGTCTACAAGAAATTGGACGGGCAGCCAAAAATGTTGTTTTTGCGACCCTAGTGAAACAAAACAACATTTTTATCTCATGCCCTTTTTCTCAATTATTATAGCGCATTGTTGCTATGTCCTTTAACTTATCACATACATCCAATATAACGAATAAGTTTCGTAATTGGTTGAACGGTATCAATAGAAAGAAAAAGTTTGAATCTGTGTGGGAGTTTGCGCTTTACTTTGGACTATTTGACCCCTCTATAATGATTTTGTCTTTAACAAATGAAAATATCCCTCTCTTATGCAGGTTATTACCATGGCCACTCATTGGATCCATACATGGTCCTTACTTAAGCACAAGGACAAGAGGGAGAGGCGCCAACTACAGTCGGTGCACGGGATTTTTTCAGCCGGGGTGCCTCATTGCTTGCTAGAAGAATCACATGTTGAAGTTTCGATCTTATTGGTCTCATTTTTAGATGGATGATTCATGTGGAGACTTTGTGTGATCCATAAATTGCGTTTTGAACTATTTATTATAAGTTAATAAAGAAGTCATATGCATCAATCGATGCAAAGGCCAGGGCTATGCTCCAGTTTCGAAAAAAAAATGTGTATTTTTCTTGGAATTTTTGTATAATTTCTGAGGCATTTACCTAGATTTAGGAATTCAACCATGAATTACAAGTCATTTACATGTCGAGGAATTTTTATCATGATCATTTTAGCCATTTTTAGGGTTTCCCATCATGCCCGATTTGAGTTGACCGTGTCATCTTTCAATTTAATCCAAAGAACATTGTCGGGGACGAGGTTCCCATAAATACAAGTCCATGGTCAGCGGCACGTGAGATTTTTCGCGCCAAACGTTCGTCTCGGCATGGTCAACACACCATGTTGGCACGTTTTTATGCCAAACCCGCTTTTGCGCCATTTTACTCATCTTTTCAAGTTACGTGAGCAGCTCGTAATCTTTTGCAAACTATGTGACCAAATTGTCCGTAATGTTTTGAAGAGGTGTGAGGCAAGGAGATCCCTTGTCAACTTTCCTTTTTAATCTGGCTGCTGAAAATCTAGCAAACATGATTCATTAGGCTCAACATGCTGGTCTGATTGTGGGTCGGACACCTCATCTCAAAAAATATGGAGTAGCTATCTTACAATATGCTGATGATACTATTCTGTTGATCCAAGATGTGGCTTCTGAGGCAACCCACCTAAAGCTCATCTTATGTATGTTTGATGCAATGTTTGGTCTTAGGATCAATTTTGATAAGACTAAGGTCATCATGATCCTTAAAGATGATGTGAAAAAGGTTGAATATGCTGACATGTTTGGGTGTCACCTAGGAGTGTGGCCTACTATATATTTGGGAGTCCATGTGAGTGGCTCTAGGCTTCATGTTCAGAGCTGGATGGGGTTGTTGATAAACTAAAAAGAAATTGGAAAGATGGATTGGCAATAATTCTTTTTTGGGTGGCAGGGTAACTTTGATTCAGTCCTCCTTGAGTGGGACTGCTATCTACAGCATGTCTATGTACCTGCTTTCCCGGTCAAACTTGGTAAAAATGACAAAGATAATTAAAAAGTTCTTTTGGCAAGGGATTGAGGTTAAAAATAAATACCATATGGTTAAGTGCCAGCTGGTTTGTAGGACCAGGAAGAAAGGGGCTAGGAATTAAGAATCCCAGGATCCAAAACACTCGTCTGAAGTGTAAATGGTGGTGGAGACTGCAAAGTGATGAAGGTATGTGGCAATGCCTGGTTAGGAACAAATAAAAGATTTTGAGGGGGATTTTGGCTCTAAAACCAAAGCAAGATGATTCCCATGTGTGGAAGGACTTGCTGAAAGTCAAGAAATACTATTTGCTTGGAAGAAAGATGTGTGTGGGTTGTGGAAATGAAACCAGTTTCTGGAATGATGCATGGCTGGGGGATAATCCTCTTTGTGTGGTTTTCTCTCAGCTCTTTGACATTTGTATTCATCAAGAAAAAACGTTGAGAGAAATGTAAAATCCTGGGTGGGCATTTTCCTTTAGAAGATGGCTTAACCCAGACATGCAGCATCAAGTGCAACAACTCTGGAGTGCCTTGGTCACTGTGGCCCTGGGTGTAGGGAGAGATGTGCCTAAATGGAAGTTCACTAAAAATGAGGTTTTCTCTATCAAGTCCCTGTATAACAAGCTTTCTTCTTGTGGGCCTAATAGAACCTTAACTCCCTCCAAAAATTAAAATTTGTTTATGATTGATTTGGCATAATACCATTGCTACAAAGGACAACATGCTAAAAAGCAAGTGGGTGGGGAGCCCCCTTTGTAGGTTCTGCCCTAACAATGAATCTATAACTCATTTGTTCTTTAGCTGTCCTGCTCTTAGTTTTGTTTGGTGTAACAGCCCAAGTATGAAAACCTACCATTTAGAATGTTTGATTTCTTGTTATTAAGGTATTGCATCATGTCATCATATTGTTGCATTTGTTTCTTTTGTTTTGCATCTGTTATTCTTTGTTTTCATAATGAAAATCAAACAATTTCAACTGCTTTGTTTTCATACTTGTTCTGTTACAACTTTTGGAATAAAAATCACAAATGAAAACAACCAATTTGTTCCATTTTATTCCATGTTGATCACTCCTTAAATTGTTGGTTTTAATCAAACCATTAATTCAATCAATTAATTCCAAATCATTTCAAAGTCAAATCAAATCTTCAAAACATCAATCAACTTGAGTTTATAACAAATCTCCAAAACAATCTAATCTTTTGTTTCCACCTATGCCATGTTTGATCAACAAATAAAATGGTGGTTTTGATTCAAGAAAACAATTCTAAATGGCATTCAATTTCAAATCAAAGCATCAAAAAAGCAACCAAATTGAATTTATGCAAATTATACCACAATCCAAAGCAATTGTTTGTAATAAATCAATAGGGTTCCAACTACTTAAACCTTTTGTTTTCCATACTTCTTTCAAAACCCAAATTAACTCAAATTTAAACCATTGTTGTAAACAGCAAGTATTTGAAATATTTGTAAAACAAAACTTGGCATTGTTTACTGTTGACCCAAACAGCTCACCCTAATTTTTCTAACATTTTTGCTAACTCCAAAATTACCTTTTTCTTCCAATTAGTTTTGCTGCAAAAAAAAAGAAGAAAAGCAAAGTAATAAAAAGAAGCAACGGTTCACATAGGGGGGAGAAAACACAGCCCAACCCATATTTTCTTCCAGCCCACCAAGCCCTGGCGCTGTACTTCTCCTTCCTGTCGCTGTCTTCCTGTACGGCATGGACAGCAGCCGAACACGTCGCCTCCAATCGATCCACGCCGGCCACGCTGCCCCTTAAAACTACCCCTCCCTCCTGGAACCCTAGCTGCTCCATCTCTCCCCTCTTCTCCCCTCGCCGCCGTCCTTCCTATCTTCCATCTCCTCTCTGCTAGTCCTCTGAATCTCTGAAACCACCACCGTGAGCTCACCGTCAGACCACCTCCTCCCCTCACCGCCGGTAGCCACAGCCCCCTCGAGGCAGCCCCGTGGCCGGGAATGGAACCACGGCGACTGCCTCAGCCGCCCCGTCTACTCGCCGGTTGCTGGGAGCAACCACGGCGACCGCGTCGTCGCCGCAAACTCCCGTCGTTTTTCTGCTCGTTTTCTGAACGACGACGACTGCACCGAGGTGATCGCCACTGCTCCTTCCCCTCTCCCTCCGATCCGTCCTGTACCTCACGCGCACGTCGCCCACTTGCACCGTTAGCACGCACGCAGCACCGGCCGCTCACCGCCCGAGCACCGCAGGGACAGCCACGGCCGCCGGCCGCGCTGTGCCTCCGATCGACCCCTGTCGGTGCCGTAACATGTACCTGCATGTTTCAGTAAGTTCAGTTAAAATCTTAACTGACGGAAATCACACATTAAAAACAATCGCGCACATATCCTGTCACGAAGCGCTCAATAGCCGCGCTGGCCTCGTTCCTTCGCGCGCGAGCTGCAGGTCGAGGGATCGATCCCCCTCGGCCGCAGTTAGGCCCCCTTATTTTTCCTTGTTCGCGCAGGGGCCAGGGTCCACCAGTCGGTGGCCTAGTATGCCATCTCACCGCGCAACCGCCAGCGTGGCCCCGGGGCCCGCTCGTCAGCGCCTCTGGCTGGCTAGCCCCGCGGTAACAATTGTTTTCCTGCACATTTCCTTTTAACACTAAGTCCCTAAAAATAACAGATTGGTCCCTCACCTTAAAATGCTAATAACTTTAATTTTATAACCCCAAATAATGAGAATAAAATATGCACACTAATCTAAATTCAATTGTCTATCTTTTGGTAACATTTGTTCACTGTTTTGAAATTTCAAAATGCCATTTAAATTTGAATCCAAATAATTCAAATGCAAAATTCTAAAATCAATAACTAATTCATTATTAATCCAATAAATGCAAATAAAATATGTTTTTCATACCATTTTGAATATCCTATTCAAATATAAAATTTGTTTCATTGTTTGAATAATTTAAATTGCCTAAATAATTTAATACTTGTTTAATCCACTTAAAAATTGCTACAATCATAACTTGCTTAATATAAAATATTTTTGAACATGCAAAATATGTTTTCAAACCAGAAAACCCTAACCTTTCCAAATATGAACTCTAATTAATATTTTGAACAATTAAAATTCAATTAATATTCCTATTTGAATTAATTCCAATTTAAAACTTGTTTAATATTGTCTAAGTCATAATAAATTCATCCTAACTCCTATTTCAAAAGTTAAAACATGTAATCCAACTAAAATTTGATGTACTTTCCAAATATAATTTTTGTTTGCTGTTTTAAATAATTTAAATTGCTGAAAACAACTGTTTCTTGTTTAATGCATTTAAAATTGCCAAAATAATAACTTGCTCATTTTAAATCCAATTTCAACAAATGAAATATGTTTTCCATGCAAAATTAAACCATCTTTCCAAATATAAAATTTGTTTCATGTTTTGAATAATTAAAATTGGTTAAATAATTTAAACCTTGTTTAAATCATTTAAAATTGTTAAACTCATAAATAATTTATTTGAAATCCTTTTTCAACAAGTGAAACATGTATTCCCACTAAAATCTTGTGTTGTTTGCAAATATGAACTTTGTATTTTATTTTGAACAATTAAAATTGGTGAAAACAACAAATGCTTGAGTGACACCTTTAAGTAACCAAAATTCCAAAACTTAATGAATGAATTTCCAAACTTGTTAAACCTTATTTCCAATTGCTTATATTGTTGTTATTTTGTTGTTTTCCTCATCCATGCATCATGCTAATCCACTTTCACATGTTGATTAGTTGTAGAACAATTAATTCAACCATAATTCATGGGCTTTCCATATGCAATCCAATTTCATATGGGTCCATTTAATTTGTGTTATCTTGTCAACTAGTTTCCTATTGATGCATCAATTAAACTATCATGCATCATTCCTTTGATTGTGCATTATGCCATGATATTGATTGTTTATCTTTCTGCATTGTTTGTTTGCTTCTTCTCGGATACACAACGACGTTGAGACCGACGATCCTTACGACACCCCTTCTAAGGAATTTTGCTCAGTACCAGGCTACTGGGTTTGCAGGCAAGTTATCACTCACATGAACCACTGTGTTCCTTTCAACATTGGTTACCGATACTTTCCGTTGTTCTTTTCTGCTAGCCTTAGTAGTAGTTGATTCTGTTACGAACCCATCACATGAATCCCTTAACCTTGATATTGCCTCACCTCCACTCCTACAACCCCTTTGATTGAGCCAGTGTCTTACTAGCATGCTTAGGTTGTTTTGCTCGAGTCCGTTACCCGTTACTTTCTGTTACTACTCTTTTATGTTCTGGGGGCTCGATGTTTAATCAATCAATCATGCTAATGTTATTATTAATAATAAATTTGATGATAAGGCACCGGCAGGAGGCCCAGGGTGGTTTTGAGGCCTGCTAGTGTCGACCCTAATAGGAAAAGGGTCTTGTCTACTGATCCATGATGAGCGCACTAACCGCATGTGGGAAGCGAGTATGGGCGCCCCCCTCAATTTGATTCGATTCGCATCTCGTCCAAATCGCCACACGTAGTTCGGGCTTTCCATTTGCTGCATGCATGATCTTGCGAGCCCAGGCCAGGGTGGAACTTTTGTAGTCGGCATTTAGGGCGGCGTGGTCTTCCAGTGCTATGAGGGTCCCCTTTTCTTCGTGGGGCTCGATTAGCCGCGCACGCACAGCACGTGGTGCTTTGGGCTTGATGCAAAGAAGAGTTGAGTTGTGTAGAGTGCCTCGCTTGGTGGGTTTGATTTCCCGTCTGGCGGGATATTCTTGCGTGTACGGCCAAATTGGTGCAACCCTGCAGGGATAAATCTTCTCGAGAAGCCGTGTTTTCCGCGGTTATGGATTACTTGGTGAAAGTACTGGCTAACAAGTACTCAGGACAACTTAAACCTAATGATTAACAACCTTACACCCAATGATTAACAACTTGACTAGTAATAGGCTTATTGACACAATAATATGAACCATCATTAACTCAACTGTGTGAGTTATCCTCGGATTGCTTCTTTGGATAAGGGGCGAGATCCAGGATGGGTTTGTTTGAAGTTATCTTTCAGTTGGTTACAATCTTCGATCTTATCTCCTTTCTGTTAGCCGGAAGTGGTAGAATCTCTGTAGTTGGTTAGCGCAGCCAGTTGCAGCATCTTTTATATCCCCTCTCTTCCGTTGAACCCAAAGCATCTGTGCTTGGTGTTGACGGGTTACACTTTGGTGAATTGTGAGTCTTGCTTGCCAGTACGTTTATGTACTGACCCCTTTTGGGCTGTGGTTTCCGCAGACCTACGTTTCCGAAGATCTACATGGTGGCTACTACGTGGAGTTTGACGAGACTGCTGACGAGGAGATAGCGGACCCGGGCAGGATCCGAGACTTCGTGGATGGGCTCCGTCTTTTCGTTTCCGGCCTCTTAGGCCTATTTGGTTCTTGTCTGTACTCAGACATGTTGAATGCTTCCGCCGTGATGTAATGATGAATTGTTGGGACATGTGTCTCCTGGATGATTGTATTTGCTATCTCTGCTCTAATGAGAGCTATTTGCAACTTATTTCAATCTTTTGTGTCGTAGAGATCTGTTGTGATATCATATGTTCAACGCCGTTGACGTACCATGTGTGTATGGTTTGAAGTACGTCAATGGAAGTGTCCTGGTTTCTATGGGATAGTTTACGTCGACGCTGAACAGATAGGGGTTGGTTGTCACACATACGTGTGTTGGCCTACTCGTAAGAGGACGCGGGTGCCGGTAAGCCCCGTAATCCAATCTACTACTGTTCAACGGAACGGCGAGTATCCTCTAGAAGTCCGGGTGCGACAAATGGTATCAGAGCCTGTCTGCCTGTAGGATCCCTTTTTACTGGTCGCAGTTGAGTCTAGAAACTATTTTGTAGCTATATAGGAAAAATGAAACGTGAGAGTAGGAATTCTGCCATTTTTCTTCTTTCCCCACCCACCCACCCTTTTCTGGTAAGGAAGTGCAACGTTGTTTTCCCTTCTCATCTAAACTTTCAAGTTAGGATTTCACGAATTCTGGTTTCTCTAGGATGGTTATATCTACTAGACCATAGGAATGGAGGTGGTTGTGACATGATTTATCATGTTGCCTACTCACGATTGAGAACAGAGGCGTGTAAGCCCCGGAAGCAGATCCTCTATTCCTTAAGCAGTAGATATTGATCCTTTAGAAGCCCGGATGGGTTTTTCCGTAGTACCTCAGGAGTTTTGTTCTCATTTTCCCCGATGTTGATATCCTGTTCTTCTCAACATCCTTTTCGTCCGTTGAAATCTTGTTGTTGTTTTCCACTTAAATTCTTCTACCGGCGTCTAATCAAAACTTCCCAAATATCAAGTCTATCTGACCAGAAAGGTTGTTGTTGTTTCGAAAACTTCCAGGCTATGAGAGCTGGCATTCCTATCACCTGGGGTTGTTTCGAGAAAGCATTCCTGAATCACCACATTCCAGATAGTCTATCCTCCAAATCAATCAAATCCTGTTCAACTATACACCCTCAATACAAAACCTCTCCCTTTATTTGAAAATGTTCCGGTGGTTTCCAAATTCCCTGACGTATTTCCAGAAGAGTTGCCAGGAATGTCTATCGTTTTGAACTTCTAGAAAAAGCTAACCAAGGTGCACGATGTGTTTCACGTGTCACAGCTCAAGAGGATCTTCCCAAGAAGTATCCGGACCTTTTCTTTTCTCAGTAGGAATCTCGGGGCGCGATTCCTTCAAGGGGGGGCGTTTTGTAACAGCCCAAGTATGAAAACCTACCATTTAGAATGTTTGATTTCTTGTTATTAAGGTATTGCATCATGTCATCATATTGTTGCATTTGTTTCTTTTGTTTTGCATCTGTTATTCTTTGTTTTCATAATGAAAATCAAACAATTTCAACTGATTTGTTTTCATACTTGTTCTGTTACAACTTTTGGAATAAAAATCACAAATGAAAACAACCAATTTGTTCCATTTTATTCCATGTTGATCACTCCTTAAATTGTTGGTTTTAATCAAACCATTAATTCAATCAATTAATTCCAAATCATTTCAAAGTCAAATCAAATCTTCAAAACATCAATCAACTTGAGTTTATAACAAATCTCCAAAACAATCTAATCTTTTGTTTCCACCTATTCCATGTTTGATCAACAAATAAAATGGTGGTTTTGATTCAAGAAAACAATTCTAAATGGCATTCAATTTCAAATCAAAGCATCAAAAAAGCAACCAAATTGAATTTATGCAAATTATACCACAATCCAAATCAATTGTTTGTAATAAATCAATAGGGTTCCAACTACTTAAACCTTTTGTTTTCCATACTTCTTTCAAAACCCAAATTAACTCAAATTTAAACCATTGTTGTAAACATCAAGTATTTGAAATATTTGTAAAACAAAACTTGGCATTGTTTACTGTTGACCCAAACAGCTCACCCTAATTTTTCTAACATTTTTGCTAACTCCAAAATTACCTTTTTCTTCCAATTAGTTTTGCTGCAAAAAAAAAGAAAGAAAAGCAAAGTAATAAAAAGAAGCAACGGTTCACATAGGGGGGAGAAAACACAGCCCAACCCATATTTTCTTCCAGCCCACCAAGCCCTGGCGCTGTACTTCTCCTTCCTGTCGCTGTCTTCCTGTACGGCATGGACAGCAGCCGAACACGTCGCCTCCAATCGATCCACGTCGGCCACGCTGCCCCTTAAAACTACCCCTCCCTCCTGGAACCCTAGCTGCTCCATCTCTCCCCTCTTCTCCCCTCGCCGCCGTCCTTCCTATCTTCCATCTCCTCTCTGCTAGTCCTCTGAATCTCTGAAACCACCACCGTGAGCTCACCGTTAGACCACCTCCTCCCCTCACCGCCGGTAGCCACAGCCCCCTCGAGGCAGCCCCGTGGCCGGGAATGGAACCACGGCGACTGCCTCAGCCGCCCCGTCTACTCGCCGGTTGCTGGGAGCAACCACGGCGACCGCGCCGTCGCCGCAAACTCCCGCCGTTTTTCTGCTCGTTTTCTGAACGACGACGACTGCACCGAGGTGATCACCACTGCTCCTTCCCCTCTCCCTCCGATCCATCCTGTACCTCACGCACACGTCGCCCACTTGCACCGTTAGCACGCACGCAGCACCGGCCGCTCACCGCCCGAGCACCGCAGGGACAGCCACGGCCGCCGGCCGCGCTGTGCCTCCGATCGACCCCTGTCGGTGCCGTAACATGTACCTGCATGTTTCAGTAAGTTCAGTTAAAATCTTACCTGACGGAAATCACACATTAAAAACAATCGCGCACATATCCTGTCACGAAGCGCTCAATAGCCGCGCTGGCCTCGTTCCTTCGCGCGCGAGCTGCAGGTCGAGGGATCGATCCCCCTCGGCCGCAGTTAGGCCCCCTTATTTTTCCTTGTTCGCGCAGGGGCCAGGGTCCACCAGTCGGTGGCCTAGTATGCCATCTCACCGCGCAACCGCCAGCGTGGCCCCGGGGCCCGCTCGTCAGCGCCTCTGGCTGGCTAGCCCCGCGGTAACAATTGTTTTCCTGCACATTTCCTTTTAACACTAAGTCCCTAAAAATAACAGATTGGTCCCTCACCTTAAAATGCTAATAACTTTAATTTTATAACCCCAAATAATGAGAATAAAATATGCACACTAATCTAAATTCAATTGTCTATCTTTTGGTAACATTTGTTCACTGTTTTGAAATTTCAAAATGCCATTTAAATTTGAATCCAAATAATTCAAATGCAAAATTCTAAAATCAATAACTAATTCATTATTAATCCAATAAATGCAAATAAAATATGTTTTTCATACCATTTTGAATATACTATTCAAATATAAAATTTGTTTCATTGTTTGAATAATTTAAATTGCCTAAATAATTTAATACTTGTTTAATCCACTTAAAAATTGCTACAATCATAACTTGCTTAATATAAAATATTTTTGAACATCCAAAATATGTTTTCAAACCAGAAAACCCTAACCTTTCCAAATATGAACTCTAATTACTATTTTGAACAATTAAAATTCAATTAATATTCCTATTTGAATTAATTCCAATTTAAAACTTGTTTAATATTGTCTAAGTCATAATAAATTCATCCTAACTCCTATTTCAAAAGTTAAAACATGTAATCCAACTAAAATTTGATGTAATTTCCAAATATAATTTTTGTTTGCTGTTTTAAATAATTTAAATTGCTGAAAACAACTGTTTCTTGTTTAATGCATTTAAAATTGCCAAAATAATAACTTGCTCATTTTAAATCCAATTTCAACAAATGAAATATGTTTTCCATGCAAAATTAAACCATCTTTCCAAATATAAAATTTGTTTCATGTTTTGAATAATTAAAATTGCTTAAATAATTTAAACCTTGTTTAAATCATTTAAAATTGTTAAACTCATAAATAATTTATTTGAAATCCTTTTTCAACAAGTGAAACATGTATTCCCACTAAAATCTTGTGTTATTTGCAAATATGAACTTTGTATTTTATTTTGAACAATTAAAATTGGTGAAAACAACAAATGCTTGAGTGACACCTTTAAGTAACCAAAATTCCAAAACTTAATGAATGAATTTCCAAACTTGTTAAACCTTATTTCCAATTGCTTCTATTGTTGTTATTTTGTTGTTTTCCTCATCCATGCATCATGCTAATCCACTTTCACATGTTGATTAGTTGTAGAACAATTAATTCAACCATAATTCATGGGCTTTCCATATGCAATCCAATTGCATATGGGTCCATTTAATTTGTGTTATCTTGTCAACTAGTTTCCTATTGATGCATCAATTAAACTATCATGCATCATTCCTTTGATTGTGCATTATGCCATGATATTGATTGTTTATCTTTCTGCATTGTTTGTTTGCTTCTTCTCGGATACACGACGACGTTGAGACCGACGATCCTTACGACACCCCTTCTAAGGAATTTTGCTCAGTACCAGGCTACTGGGTTTGCAGGCAAGTTATCACTCACATGAACCACTGTGTTCCTTTCAACATTGGTTACCGATACTTTCCGTTGTTCTTTTCTGCTAGCCTTAGTAGTAGTTGATTCTGTTACGAACCCATCACATGAATCCCTTAACCTTGATATTGCCTCACCTCCACTCCTACAACCCCTTTGATTGAGCCAGTGTCTTACTAGCATGCTTAGGTTGTTTTGCTCGAGTCCGTTACCCGTTACTTTCTGTTACTACTCTTTTATGTTCTGGGGGCTCGATGTTTAATCAATCAATCATGCTAATGTTATTATTAATAATAAATTTGATGATAAGGCACCGGCAGGAGGCCCAGGGTGGTTTTGAGGCCTGCTAGTGTCGACCCTAATAGGAAAAGGGTCTTGTCTACTGATCCATGATGAGCGCACTAACCGCATGTGGGAAGCGAGTATGGGCGCCCCCCTCAATTTGATTCGATTCGCATCTCGTCCAAATCGCCACACGTAGTTCGGGCTTTCCATTTGCTGCATGCATGATCTTGCGAGCCCAGGACAGGGTGGAACTTTTGTAGTCGGCATTTAGGGCGGCGTGGTCTTCCAGTGCTATGATGGTCCCCTTTTCTTCGTGGGGCTCGATTAGCCGCGCACACACAGCACGTGGTGCTTTGGGCTTGATGCGAAGAAGAGTTGAGTTGTGTAGAGTGCCTCGCTTGGTGGGTTTGATTTCCCGTCTGGCGGGATATTCTTGCGTGTACGGCCAAATTGGTGCAACCCTGCAGGGATAAATCTTCTCGAGAAGCCGTGTTTTCCGCGGTTATGTATTACTTGGTGAAAGTACTGGCTAACAAGTACTCAGGACAACTTAAACCTAATGATTAACAACCTTACACCCAATGATTAACAACTTGACTAGTAATAGGCTTATTGACACAATAATATGAACCATCATTAACTCAACTGTGTGAGTTATCCTCGGATTGCTTCTTTGGATAAGGGGCGAGATCCAGGATGGGTTTGTTTGAAGTTATCTTTCAGTTGGTTACAATCCTCGATCTTATCTCCTTTCTGTTAGCCGGAAGTGGTAGAATCTCTGTAGTTGGTTAGCGCAGCCAGTTGCAGCATCTTTTATATCCCCTCTCTTCCGTTGAACCCAAAGCATCTGTGCTTGGTGTTGACGGGTTACACTTTGGTGAATTGTGAGTCTTGCTTGCCAGTACGTTTATGTACTGACCCCTTTTGGGCTGTGGTTTCCGCAGACCTACGTTTCCGAAGATCTACATGGTGGCTACTACGTGGAGTTTGACGAGACTGCTGACGAGGAGATAGCGGACCCGGGCAGGATCCGAGACTTCGTGGATGGGCTCCGTCTTTTCGTTTCCGGCCTCTTAGGCCTATTTGGTTCTTGTCTGTACTCAGACATGTTGAATGCTTCCGCCGTGATGTAATGATGAATTGTTGGGACATGTGTCCCCTGGATGATTGTATTTGCTATCTCTGCTCTAATGAGAGCTATTTGCAACTTATTTCAATCTTTTGTGTCGTAGAGATCTGTTGTGATATCATATGTTCAACGCCGTTGACGTACCATGTGTGTATGGTTTGAAGTACGTCAATGGAAGTGTCCTGGTTTCTATGGGATAGTTTACGTCGACGCTGAACAGATAGGGGTTGGTTGTCACACATACGTGTGTTGGCCTACTCGTAAGAGGACGCGGGTGCCGGTAAGCCCCGTAATCCAATCTACTACTGTTCAACGGAACGGCGAGTATCCTCTAGAAGTCCGGGTGCGACAAATGGTATCAGAGCCTGTCTGCCTGTAGGATCCCTTTTTACTGGTCGCAGTTGAGTCTAGAAACTATTTTGTAGCTATATAGGAAAAATGAAACGTGAGAGTAGGAATTCTGCCATTTTTCTTCTTTCCCCACCCACCCACCCTTTTCTGGTAAGGAAGTGCAACGTTGTTTTCCCTTCTCATCTAAACTTTCAAGTTAGGATTTCACGAATTCTGGTTTCTCTAGGATGGTTATATCTACTAGACCATAGGAATGGAGGTGGTTGTGACATGATTTATCATGTTGCCTACTCACGATTGAGAACAGAGGCGTGTAAGCCCCGGAAGCAGATCCTCTATTCCTTAAGCAGTAGATATTGATCCTTTAGAAGCCCGGATGGGTTTTTTCCGTAGTACCTCAGGAGTTTTGTTCTCATTTTCCCCGATGTTGATATCCTGTTCTTCTCAACATCCTTTTCGTCCGTTGAAATCTTGTTGTTGTTTTCCACTTAAATTCTTCTACCGGCGTCTAATCAAAACTTCCCAAATATCAAGTCTATCTGACCAGAAAGGTTGTTGTTGTTTCGAAAACTTCCAGGCTATGAGAGCTGGCATTCCTATCACCTGGGGTTGTTTCGAGAAAGCATTCCTGAATCACCACATTCCAGATAGTCTATCCTCCAAATCAATCAAATCCTGTTCAACTATACACCCTCAATACAAAACCTCTCCCTTTATTTGAAAATGTTCCGGTGGTTTCCAAATTCCCTGACGTATTTCCAGAAGAGTTGCCAGGAATGTCTATCGTTTTGAACTTCCAGAAAAAGCTAACCAAGGTGCACGATGTGTTTCACGTGTCACAGCTCAAGAGGATCTTCCCAAGAAGTATCCGGACCTTTTCTTTTCTCAGTAGGAATCTCGGGGCGCGATTCCTTCAAGGGGGGGCGTTTTGTAACAGCCCAAGTATGAAAACCTACCATTTAGAATGTTTGATTTCTTGTTATTAAGGTATTGCATCATGTCATCATATTGTTGCATTTGTTTCTTTTGTTTTGCATCTGTTATTCTTTGTTTTCACAATGAAAATCAAACAATTTCAACTGATTTGTTTTCATACTTGTTCTGTTACAACTTTTGGAATAAAAATCACAAATGAAAACAACCAATTTGTTCCATTTTATTCCATGTTGATCACTCCTTAAATTGTTGGTTTTAATCAAACCATTAATTCAATCAATTAATTCCAAATCATTTCAAAGTCAAATCAAATCTTCAAAACATCAATCAACTTGAGTTTATAACAAATCTCCAAAACAATCTAATCTTTTGTTTCCACCTATGCCATGTTTGATCAACAAATAAAATGGTGGTTTTGATTCAAGAAAACAATTCTAAATGGCATTCAATTTCAAATCAAAGCATCAAAAAAGCAACCAAATTGAATTTATGCAAATTATACCACAATCCAAATCAATTGTTTGTAATAAATCAATAGGGTTCCAACTACTTAAACCTTTTGTTTTCCATACTTCTTTCAAAACCCAAATTAACTCAAATTTAAACCATTGTTGTAAACATCAAGTATTTGAAATATTTGTAAAACAAAACTTGGCATTGTTTACTGTTGACCCAAACAGCTCACCCTAATTTTTCTAACATTTTTGCTAACTCCAAAATTACCTTTTTCTTCCAATTAGTTTTGCTGCAAAAAAAAAGAAAGAAAAGCAAAGTAATAAAAAGAAGCAACGGTTCACATAGGGGGGAGAAAACACAGCCCAACCCATATTTTCTTCCAGCCCACCAAGCCCTGGCGCTGTACTTCTCCTTCCTGTCGCTGTCTTCCTGTACGGCATGGACAGCAGCCGAACACGTCGCCTCCAATCGATCCACGTCGGCCACGCTGCCCCTTAAAACTACCCCCTCCCTCCTGGAACCATAGCTGCTCCATCTCTCCCCTCTTCTCCCCTCGCCGCCGTCCTTCCTATCTTCCATCTCCTCTCTGCTAGTCCTCTGAATCTCTGAAACCACCACCGTGAGCTCACCGTTAGACCACCTCCTCCCCTCACCGCCGGTAGCCACAGCCCCCTCGAGGCAGCCCCGTGGCCGGGAATGGAACCACGGCGACTGCCTCAGCCGCCCCGTCTACTCGCCGGTTGCTGGGAGCAACCACGGCGACCGCGCCGTCGCCGCAAACTCCCGCCGTTTTCTGCTCGTTTTCTGAACGACGACGACTGCACCGAGGTGATCGCCACTGCTCCTTCCCCTCTCCCTCCGATCCATCCTGTACCTCACGCGCACGTCGCCCACTTGCACCGTTAGCACGCACGCAGCACCGGCCGCTCACCGCCCGAGCACCGCAGGGACAGCCACGGCCGCCGGCCGCGCTGTGCCTCCGATCGACCCCTGTCGGTGCCGTAACATGTACCTGCATGTTTCAGTAAGTTCAGTTAAAATCTTAACTGACGGAAATCACACATTAAAAACAATCGCGCACATATCCTGTCACGAAGCGCTCAATAGCCGCGCTGGCCTCGTTCCTTCGCGCGCGAGCTGCAGGTCGAGGGATCGATCCCCCTCGGCCGCAGTTAGGCCCCCTTATTTTTCCTTGTTCGCGCAGGGGCCAGGGTCCACCAGTCGGTGGCCTAGTATGCCATCTCACCGCGCAACCGCCAGCGTGGCCCCGGGGCCCGCTCGTCAGCGCCTCTGGCTGGCTAGCCCCGCGGTAACAATTGTTTTCCTGCACATTTCCTTTTAACACTAAGTCCCTAAAAATAACAGATTGGTCCCTCACCTTAAAATGCTAATAACTTTAATTTTATAACCCCAAATAATGAGAATAAAATATGCACACTAATCTAAATTCAATTGTCTATCTTTTGGTAACATTTGTTCACTGTTTTGAAATTTCAAAATGCCATTTAAATTTGAATCCAAATAATTCAAATGCAAAATTCTAAAATCAATAACTAACTCATTATTAATCCAATAAATGCAAATAAAATATGTTTTTCATACCATTTTGAATATCCTATTCAAATATAAAATTTGTTTCATTGTTTCAATAATTTAAATTGCCTAAATAATTTAATGCTTGTTTAATCCACTTAAAAATTGCTACAATCATAACTTGCTTAATATAAAATATTTTTGAACATGCAAAATATGTTTTCAAACCAGAAAACCCTAACCTTTCCAAATATGAACTCTAATTACTATTTTGAACAATTAAAATTCAATTAATATTCCTATTTGAATTAATTCCAATTTAAAACTTGTTTAATATTGTCTAAGTCATAATAAATTCATCCTAACTCCTATTTCAAAAGTTAAAACATGTAATCCAACTAAAATTTGATGTAATTTCCAAATATAATTTTTGTTTGCTGTTTTAAATAATTTAAATTGCTGAAAACAACTGTTTCTTGTTTAATGCATTTAAAATTGCCAAAATAATAACTTGCTCATTTTAAATCCAATTTCAACAAATGAAATATGTTTTCCATGCAAAATTAAACCATCTTTCCAAATATAAAATTTGTTTCATGTTTTGAATAATTAAAATTGGTTAAATAATTTAAACCTTGTTTAAATCATTTAAAATTGTTAAACTCATAAATAATTTATTTGAAATCCTTTTTCAACAAGTGAAACATGTATTCCCACTAAAATCTTGTGTTATTTGCAAATATGAACTTTGTATTTTATTTTGAACAATTAAAATTGGTGAAAACAACAAATGCTTGAGTGACACCTTTAAGTAACCAAAATTCCAAAACTTAATGAATGAATTTCCAAACTTGTTAAACCTTATTTCCAATTGCTTCTATTGTTGTTATTTTGTTGTTTTCCTCATCCATGCATCATGCTAATCCACTTTCACATGTTGATTAGTTGTAGAACAATTAATTCAACCATAATTCATGGGCTTTCCATATGCAATCCAATTGCATATGGGTCCATTTAATTTGTGTTATCTTGTCAACTAGTTTCCTATTGATGCATCAATTAAACTATCATGCATCATTCCTTTGATTGTGCATTATGCCATGATATTGATTGTTTATCTTTCTGCATTGTTTGTTTGCTTCTTCTCGGATACACGACGACGTTGAGACCGACGATCCTTACGACACCCCTTCTAAGGAATTTTGCTCAGTACCAGGCTACTGGGTTTGCAGGCAAGTTATCACTCACATGAACCACTGTGTTCCTTTCAACATTGGTTACCGATACTTTCCGTTGTTCTTTTCTGCTAGCCTTAGTAGTAGTTGATTCTGTTACGAACCCATCACATGAATCCCTTAACCTTGATATTGCCTCACCTCCACTCCTACAACCCCTTTGATTGAGCCAGTGTCTTACTAGCATGCTTAGGTTGTTTTGCTCGAGTCCGTTACCCGTTACTTTCTGTTACTACTCTTTTATGTTCTAGGGGATCGATGTTTAATCAATCAATCATGCTAATGTTATTATTAATAATAAATTTGATGATAAGGCACCGGCAGGAGGCCCAGGGTGGTTTTGAGGCCTGCTAGTGTCGACCCTAATAGGAAAAGGGTCTTGTCTACTGATCCATGATGAGCGCACTAACCGCATGTGGGAAGCGAGTATGGGCGCCCCCCTCAATTTGATTCGATTCGCATCTCGTCCAAATCGCCACACGTAGTTCGGGCTTTCCATTTGCTGCATGCATGATCTTGCGAGCCCAGGCCAGGGTGGAACTTTTGTAGTCGGCATTTAGGGCGGCGTGGTCTTCCAGTGCTATGATGGTCCCCTTTTCTTCGTGGGGCTCGATTAGCCGCGCACGCACAGCACGTGGTGCTTTGGGCTTGATGCGAAGAAGAGTTGAGTTGTGTAGAGTGCCTCGCTTGGTGGGTTTGATTTCCCGTCTGGCGGGATATTCTTGCGTGTACGACCAAATTGGTGCAACCCTGCAGGGATAAATCTTCTCGAGAAGCCGTGTTTTCCGCGGTTATGTATTACTTGGTGAAAGTACTGGCTAACAAGTACTCAGGACAACTTAAACCTAATGATTAACAACCTTACACCCAATGATTAACAACTTGACTAGTAATAGGCTTATTGACACAATAATATGAACCATCATTAACTCAACTGTGTGAGTTATCCTCGGATTGCTTCTTTGGATAAGGGGCGAGATCCAGGATGGGTTTGTTTGAAGTTATCTTTCAGTTGGTTACAATCCTCGATCTTATCTCCTTTCTGTTAGCCGGAAGTGGTAGAATCTCTGTAGTTGGTTAGCGCAGCCAGTTGCAGCATCTTTTATATCCCCTCTCTTCCGTTGAACCCAAAGCATCTGTGCTTGGTGTTGACGGGTTACACTTTGGTGAATTGTGAGTCTTGCTTGCCAGTACGTTTATGTACTGACCCCTTTGGGGCTGTGGTTTCCGCAGACCTACGTTTCCGAAGATCTACATGGTGGCTACTACGTGGAGTTTGACGAGACTGCTGACGAGGAGATAGCGGACCCGGGCAGGATCCGAGACTTCGTGGATGGGCTCCGTCTTTTCGTTTCCGGCCTCTTAGGCCTATTTGATTCTTGTCTGTACTCAGACATGTTGAATGCTTCCGCCGCGATGTAATGATGAATTGTTGGGACATGTGTCCCCTGGATGATTGTATTTGCTATCTCTGCTCTAATGAGAGCTATTTGCAACTTATTTCAATCTTTTGTGTCGTAGAGATCTGTTGTGATATCATATGTTCAACGCCGTTGACGTACCATGTGTGTATGGTTTGAAGTACGTCAATGGAAGTGTCCTGATTTCTATGGGATAGTTTACGTCGACGCTGAACAGATAGGGGTTGGTTGTCACACATACGTGTGTTGGCCTACTCGTAAGAGGACGCGGGTGCCGGTAAACCCCGTAATCCAATCTACTACTGTTCAACGGAACGGCGAGTATCCTCTAGAAGTCCGGGTGCGACATTTGGAGTTCTCTTAGCAATGCTATTGGGGCTCCTGCCAGGCCTTCTGGTTTCACCCATTATTTCTGCTGGATTGCTAAGTTCTTTTCATCGAATAGCAATCTGCATGTGGTTGGGGTGGCTGCCCTGTGTTGGGTAGTTTGGAAGCTTCGTAACAGGGCTTGTTTTGAAGGCAAACTTATGCCATCTCCTGTTGAGATGGTCTGTTATATGTATGTCTTTCTTCGTTATTGGGCAGAGTTGCAGTCGGAGGCAGATAAGAAGCTGATGGTGGAAGGGGCAGAACAGATCCAGAATGTGGCGATCCGTGCGTACGAGGCCACATTTTCTAGGGCGTCAAGCAGATCACAACCAGCTCAGGATGATGACGATGAAGACAAAATGATATCCGTTTGATGCTTCTCTGAGACTCGATCCTCAAACTCCGGATTTTGAAGAAAACTTCGTCTGGAGAAAAAGTAACTGTAATCAGTTTGCGGTTGACGCTGTCTTTTGGGGTGTGATCTTCTTCCACCTCGTTTTAGAAACTTGTAAAAAGTTAACCCTGTTTAGCCCCACCCCATGCGGGTGGTCGAACTGTGAGCTGTGCTGTCGTGCTCCCCTGGAGCGGTCCTTTTGCTCGTTGTGGGTTGAACTCGGCAATGCTCTTTTGTTTTTCGTTGTGTTCCGTGTTTTTTTTTTTTCGTTTGTAAGACCTTGTTCTGTTATCTTGCGGTAATGGAACCCGGCTCCCTTTGGGAGGCGTATGGAGAAAAAAAATGTGCATCCTAATTTAATTCAGTGACCAACCATGCTTTATCTACAGAGGTTGTGTGTACGTGGTATCTTGCTCAAACATGCTTTAGCATTTGAGCTTTGCGCGGTTGCGCCCTGAATCACCGGTGGCAATCTTGCAATTCGGCATGCACGCACGCACCAATCACCATTATGCCTTGATTTGGCGTGGTTTGGTGCTCCCAATTGGGTGGCTTCCCGGGCTCCTAGCGCCTTCTCTTGCACTGTCGCGAGTCAAACCAAAAATAGATTCGGCAGCATCTCGAACTGGGGCAGGACGGCATGCAGTGCCCAAAGCGGCTGCATCCGACTACGTCCAGCACGAATTGGGGCTCCAATTGTTCTTCAGGTCCTGAATTTTTGTTGTAGTTTTCTTCTCTTTTGAGTCTTAATTTGACCCAAACTGAATTGACGTAATCGTCATGGCACGGTAGGGCGTGCTCATGGAGCCCCAGTCGCCCGGCTCGCCGTTCTCTCCGGGCAAGCCGTCGTCACGAGAGCTGCCCGAGCCTTCTCTTGGAATGCCACCGTCGGAGGAAACGCCAGAGGAGGAGGCCGCTGTAAATCCCGACAGGAAGTCATCATCCTCGTCTTCTTCGTCGTCGTCGTCTTCGTCGTCCCGGGTGTCTCAGGCTGCAGGGTGCGTTTTCTATGTCGACGATCCGACATGAGCACCGCGTTGGTGGTGGCAGCGCCAGACGACGACGACGACGACCGTGCCGATGCCGGTCCAGGGGCGGAGGCAAAACTACCCGGCGACTGGGCGTCGTGGCCGGAACCGTTGCCACCGTCCAAGACCGCCGACGATAAACCGTCGTCGCTCGACGGCGGCACGGTGTCGGTGGCGCCGGAACCCCAGACCATGGCTAAGCCGGAGGCGACGACGGAGGGTTTCAACCCGGACAGGATCCCGGCGTCGGTCTTCCAGCCCAAGACGACGTCGTCGCAGCAGGAGTGGAGCATCGCGTCCAACGATTCGCTGTTCAGCATCCACGGTGCCAGCCAGAGCCAGTCGGACGACTTCTACGCCCCCAGCAAGTCCCACTTCGACTACTACTACGACGAGGCGATGGCCGCCGGCGCCAGCGCCGAGCCGGACTGGAAGCTACCGCCGCTCGCCGAGGTGTCGGAGCACGGCGGCACCGTGCCGGGCAGCGCCGTGTCGGACGCCAGCGACGGGAGCGCAACGGCCAACAAGGCGGACATGGCGGTCGGCGCCACGAGAGCGGCTCCGTCGGCAGCTCCAGCAACTTCTCCTTCGCCTTCCCAATGTACGTACGCCCCGCTGCAGGCACGAGTTTTTACCACGCTCGATCGTGCTTGATACCGTCCATTGCCTACGTGCAAAACCTCTTATCCGCAGACTCGCCGAGCCGTCGTCGGGGAAGAAGGAGAGCATGGGCGGCTACCAACAGCTGCAGAAAGAACGTGAGCAGTCGACACCGACCCCTTCGGACCGCAAGTTGGCGTTCGAGGAGATGACGACGGAGGAGGAGCGGCGGCCGAGGAAAACGGGGTGGTGGTGCTGCGGCTGCTGCTGGTTCGCCTGCTCATGGCCCACCTGCTGCTGCCAGTGGCGGTGGAACTGCTGCTCCTGCTCATGCTGCTCCTGCTCATGTTCCTGCCCGAGCTTGTGCCGGTGCAACTGGTGCCTCTGCCTCTGATCTAGAGCTAGAATTTGGCGGGAAAAGATTCCAATATTTCAAACCATAGTTGTCGTGAAGGGAACAATAGATGGTGATTAGGGATCCATTTCAAGGGAGGTAGATCTCATTCTACCCTTAGGAGAAGTTGGGATGTACTTAAGGCCAATGGGACAAAAAGAATAGAGATGCAGTGTACAATGTTCACAGGAAATTCGAAGTGCAAACATTTATGGCTTTGCTAGGACAAATCAACATACACTAGAAGGATTACGCGCGCTTCGCTGCGCGACAAGTACAACCCTTGATGTTGTGATTTTTTATACCTCTTCCGATACATGTTGTATTAAACAGCAGTATCCATAGTTACAAAGTTATTACAAGCCAGCTAAACACTGATAGAAGGGACATACCTCATCAAGAAATTGCTACTTCTACTATGCTGAGCTAGAGGATCAAGCTCATCTTTTCGATAAAGAGGGGAGCAAGCTCGTGAGCCCCTTTGTTACAACCTCTGCCAATTTTTTTTTTTTAACTTACAAGTGCATGCTTCAACAGTTTCACGGTTCAAAATAGTTTTAAAACCTGATTGGCATAAAAAAAAGAACTTTCCCTCGGTTTTTCTTGCAATTATACCTGCAACACCATCAACATTTATTCCTTCAGGAGGAGGTCATGATGCAACAACAGAACTATCGAAACCTGACCACAGAGCTGACAAAAACCGAAGCATGGCCACCAAAGTAGACACCACACATTTTTTCTTGCTAATTTCCTTACCCTTCCCTGAAACATCCTGCATAGCGGTGCTCTCAAGTGGTTAAGCTACCTTTTAAGAAAACTGCATGAAGCATTGATAGGACTATCACCATTTTCATTAACAAGTTCACAACGTAAGTGGCATAATATCCCACAAGGTTAACAACACAAGATTATGTTGATGTTTGTTGCACTTAGCAAGTAAGATGAGCAACCAGCCCATATATCAATATGACGTGCACATACTTTAGAAGAGAAGAAGTACCTCAGAGTTTTGAATAACCATAATTATTAATATAATAATTATACTATATCATGGACCACGTTTCTCACAATGAAAACGTAGATATGTCAATAACCAAAAACGTATATATTTTAGTCAGTGATTATCAACAAAGGCCGTACACTATGAATTTCTTATGTCTCTGCCACGAAAGCATAAAACTGAGAAACTGATCCAAACAAATGTTGTTGGATTTAACACACATGCCAAATCATAACAAAGCAAACATACAGGTAGATGGCACACTTATCTTCTCCATAGTCAAAAAAAGATATACTTAATACCCTCAGCACATAGCTATCAAAGAAGGACACAACCATGGGCACTTAACTTGAATAGTAACCAAGGCTAAATTCATTCATCCCGGCGCATCACGCTCTTCTGTTCAAGCTGTAAAAACTAAAAACATAGTCTTATCATCTAAAGATTTGTGTCCTCCAAGTGGTTAAGATTTCATAAAAACATATAACAGCGATCAGAATTATACTTGCGGTATCCAATCTAGATTAGCTCAACAAAATGGTGTAGCCGAAAGGAAGAATCGAACTCTATTGTATATGGCAAGGACCATGTTGGGGGAGTATTCTTCTCCCCAATATTTATGAGCCGAAGCCGTATCTACCGCATGCCACTCCTCCAACTGCCTCTACATTCGCAAGGTCTTAGAGAAGACTCCATATGAGATCCTCACCGGCAACAAACCAAACGTCTCCTACTTTCGTGTTTTAGGTTGTAAGTGTTTCTATTTGATAAAGGGTGTCCGGTTGTCTAAATTTCAATCTAAAAATATTGATGGTATATTTGTTGGTTATGGTGCCGAATCCCACACTTATAGAGTCTTTGACAAAACCTCATGGATATTCACAGAATCTTGTAGTGTGGTTTTCGATGGCTCCCATGTGGCGATTTTTTTTAATATAGATGTTGAAATGCCTCAAGAAGCCATAGGAAGGATGGGTGTGGGATTTTTCCGCCCCATTGGGGGACACCTTATGGCAACTCGAGAAGAACTATGCTCTACCCATGTGGAGCCCTCCTCTACAATAGAAGAACATGCCAATGAGCCAAGTGATGCACCTAACCAAGAACGAGCTCAAGACACTCCTCTCGTTGACCAAGTTACTATGCAAGAATCAACCAATCCTATCATTCAAGCTAGTCAAGGTCAAGGCCAATATCAACCTTATTCATCCTCCTCACCACAACATGAAGCTAGTGTGGATATTGATGATGATGATGATAAAGGACAACAATCCGGTCAAGACGGGGACCCAAATGATCAAGATGATCAAGTGGTTCCTCCTCGCAATAATGAGGAGATCGAAGATCGCCGTGCTAGAAGGATTAGAAGATCTTTGAAGCATATTGATGCATCCGACAACAAGGTCTTGGAAGATGTTCAATCTAGAAGATACACAGGAAAGAAATTGGCAAACTTTAGTGAGCATCAAGCTCACACTTCCATGGTGGAACCTAGAAAAGTGTTTGAATCTCTTGAGGACTCTGATTGGGTGGAATCTATGCGTGATGAGCTCAATACTTTGAGCGCAATAAAGTTTGGAAGCTAGTTGAGAAGCCCAAACATTGCCACAATGTTATTGGCACTAAGTGGATATTCAAGAATAAGCAAGATGAGCATGGTATTGTCATAAGGAACAAGGAAAGATTGGTGGCTCAAGGCTACACTCAAGTGGAAGGCATTGAATTTGATGAAACCTATGCTTCCGTTGCTCGCCTTGAGTCCATCCGTATCCTTCTTGCATAAGCATCTTTGCATAATTTCAAATTGCAACAAATGGATGTCAAAAGTGCTTTTCTAAATGGTACACTAAAAGAGGAGGTATATGTTAAGAAACCTCCAGGGTTCGAGAACCTCAACTTCCCTAACCATGTCTACAAGATCGATAAGGAGCTCTATGGACTTAAACAAGCACCACGTGCGTGGTATGAGCACCTTAGAGAGTTGTTGGACGACCATGGGTTTGAAGTTGGGAAGATCAACCCCACCCTTTTCGCAAAGAGGGTAAAGGGAAAGCTTTTCATATGCCAACTCTATGTGGATTATATTATCTTTGTATTAACTAACCAAACTTTTAATAATGAGTTTTCAAAGCTTATGACTGACAGGTTTGAGATGTCCATGATGGGAGAGCTTAAATCTTCCTTGGTTTTGAGATCAAGCAATTGGCTCGTGGGACTTTCATTTATCAAGCCAAGTATACCCAAGAGATGCTCAAGTGGTTTAATTTCCAAGGTACAAAAGAGAAGCCATCTCCTTGCAAGTCAAATGCCACCTCAAGCGCAATCCGAATGGTAAAGATGTGGACCAAAAGTTGGATCGTTCTATGATTACTTCTTTTCTTTACCTTTGTGCATCTAGGCCCAATATCATTTTGAGTGTAGGTGTGTGTGCAAGGTATCAATCGGCTCCTAAGGAAAACCACTTGGTGGCGGTCCATAGGATTTTTCAGTATTTGGTTCATACCTCAAGGCTTAATTTGTGGTACCCAAAGGGGGCACAATTTTCTCTCAAAGGATACACGTACTTGGATTGGGCTGGTGATCAAGATGATAGGAATTCTACTTTCGGGGCTTGCCAATTTCTTGGTAGTTCTTTGGTGAGTTGGTCTTCCAAAAATCAAAATTAAATATCTCTCTCCACCGCCGAAGCCAAGTATGTGAAGGCCGCTAGTGCTTGCACCCAATTTCTATGGATGAGGCAAACCCTCAAAGAATATGATGTTCACTTGGATAAGGTGCCTCTTATGTGTGACAATGAAAGTGTCGTCAAGATTGCCTACAACCCCGTGCAACACACAAGGACGAAGCATATTGAGATTCGTCATCATTTCATCTGGGATCATATGGAGAGAGGTGATATTGAGCTAGCATATGTCCCCACCAAGGATAATCTCGCGGACATCTTCACGAAGCCACTTGATGATGCAAGATTCATGTATTGAGGATTTGAGCTAAACATCATTGATTCAAGGAGTTTGACTTGAGTATCTTGCACACACCCCTATAGTTGACACTTTTTGGGTATAGGTGTAGGCATGGACATAGGGGGGGTGTTATCCTTACACAATGGGTTCTCCCTCCCCCCCATTATGCCCATAGCAAAAAAAATCATTATTATCTTTTTTTTCTAATGTTGAATTGTGAGCTTCAATGTTGAGAATTGGCAATGCACCCAAGATATATCTTCGCGATTGCATACCATGATCTATTACATGGTGGCTTAGGCCACCAACCTTTTCTTTTTAAAGAGTTGGATCTTAGTTGGGGTTTATTTGAATTTCATTGCATTTCTCTCGTTTTTCTTTGTTAAGTGTTTTTGTGGGAAAATCTCACTCACTTGGGCGTTTAGTTAGTTTCTTGCAAATGAGTGGGATAAGTACTATTTTCAGTTTGGTGTCTCTATCCTAAGCCTTTCTACCTAAAAAAAAACTCTATCTAGCAAACAAGTCACTCCTTTGAAACCTGGAAGTTTCGGATCAGAAGGCAGCCGGAATTTCCGGGTGGACCCGGAATATCCGGTCCGGCGAAAACTCCTCAAATATGAGGGACACGTGATGGAGAGGAAGTTCATGCCTTTCTTCCCCAACCTCCTTCTCCTCCAAAATTGCCGGCCCCCTGATTCGTAGCCCCCCGGGCTACTTCCTCCATGTTATTTGCATGCTTTTGGCCGGATCTTGTGCTCCATCTCCTTGGGATCGATCTCATCCAAGCATTTTCATCCATGGACGTGGGTAATCTTCATTTTTTTGAATCTTGGTGCCCTAACCCTACCCCTCCTTGGGTGTATGTTTTCTTGTTTAGTGCTTGGTAGTGGATGTTCCCTAGGCAATCTAATGCATGCTAGAGATAATAGTTTAGCACCCCTAGTCTTCAAATCTAGAGTTGAACCTAGTTGAAAAATCGATCTAGTGTTGTTTTCGTGGAACCGGAATATCCGGTTCAGAACTGAACCGGAAATTCCTGTTGGGTTCTGTCTTAAAAATTCCAGTATTTTTTTAATTTTCTCTAGGATTTTCCCTTGGATCGTTTTGCGGATGCTCTTCTATTATCTTGCTGTATGTTCCTATATCATTTACTTGTGTGCACTTACCTTCTTGCTTCCATCCTATTTGCTTTATTCACAGGTGGCTCCCAGGGTGATCAGCTAGGTACTCGCAAGCGTCTGTCCTACAAGGACACTAGTGATGAGGATCCCAGTGACTCTCGGCCTCCGAGGAACACTATTGCCGAGGAGAAAGCTAAGTCCACCGGTAAGAAGCCCGCCTCAAGGAAGAATAAAGGTATAGTAGCCAGAAAGAATTACAAGCTTGATGTGACCACTCAGGAGTATCCTCAGATTCGTCAGAAAAACTGGTACAACACTCCTAGGGATTTGGAGATTGATGATGCTCGGTTTGGGTGCTTGGAGCAGTCTTATATATTTGCTGACATCTAGTCAGACTACAAGTTCCCTGTCCGCCCAATGAATCCCACCAAGTTCAGTTGATCAAGGACAAGGAAGTATTTGCTGATGCTGCTAGTATTATTGAGAGGTTTGATCTTGTGCAGCTCATGGAGACTCGCTACCCATACAACACCAATCTCGTGGTCCAGTTCATGTCCACATTGGTGTTTGACTCGAGTGTTATTTGTTGTTTGAAGTGGATGACCCAGTCTACTCCTTGTGAGGCTCAGTTCTTCAAGCTGGGTAAGGCTCTTGGCTCAAGTGTCGCTCTCATCCCCCGGCCCACTTGGACACGATATGCATGACGTGAAGAGACCTCAGCGTGAGAAGAGTATGGCTGGCATGTATGCTCCTGGGTTTGTGGTTGGTAAGGTGGGAGGGCTCCTCCCTTTCTATGATCAGCTGGTACGCATCTTTCGGTCCTTCTTCGTTCCTAGTGGTGGCAACAATGATGCTCTCACCAGTCTGCTTTGCAACCTTCTGATTCTGGCAAAGCAGTATATTGAGAACGAGGACCCTACTGTGTCATACAATGTGGATGTCATGGACTTCATCTTTTACGAGCTCCGCAATGCTATGATTGGTGGGAACACTATCCCATATGGACCATACATCATGATGTTGATAAAGGACACTATGGGGAGAGACTTCCGTGAGCTCCCAATGTAGGATCATGCTTTCAAGAAGTTGTATGTGAAGAGGAAGTCTATTGGTATTCCTTATGCTGCTCCTCTTCCTCGTGAGACATGTTTCTTTATGAGGAATGCCCGTGCTAGTGCTGCCACCTCTTCCCGTGCTCGCAAGACTGAGAACACCACTATGCGCAACGTTAAGAAGATGTCTTAGTTCCAGCGTAATGTGCTTTGCATAAAGATGGACATCCACAAGGAGCAGTATCAGGTCTACCGTAGGGACACTGCTATGTCCAGCACTCAGAAGCAGATTCTCCATCACGTGATCGGTGCGACAGGTGATATTCCTGCAGCCCTGGTTCCTGATTCTTACTCACAATTGGCAGCTATAGACCGTACCCCTTGGGAGCATATTGAGGAGGCTCTCTGTGTCACTACTGCCTCGCCCAATGCTCCAGTTGATCCTGAGGATGATGAGTATGATGAGGATGAGGATGTGGATGAAGACCAGGAGAGGGACACCGAGGGAGACTTCGAGACGTCCACTCGAGAGTCCTCTGAGCACTCCGATGCTTAGTCGGTCTATGGGATGTTAGCATCACTACCTATCCCTTTTTGGTGTCTCTATGCCAAAGGGGTAGAAGTAATCATAGGCCTACGGGATTGGCATGGGTTCGGGCACAAGCATGTTCTTTTACAGCGTAGAAGAAATAACAAATAGTTCATGAAATAGAAATAACAATGTATTGAGAACGAGGACCCTACTGTGTCATACAAGGTGGATGTGTTATTTGTTCACTATTTGATATTTCTCTCGTTTGAACTATGTGTTGTGAGCCTTGGTTATCTATGGTTACCTACTGTATGCTGAGGATTATCTATTATTGTGCTTTGGTATGATCTTGCTATTATCTTTATGCACAAGGTATTGTATTCATCTTCCTCAACATATTGTTGTTTTGTCTCCATTTTCATGTTTGTATTACCTGTTGGAAATTACTCTCCCTGTAGATATTGTATTTTGCATATGAGGCAAACAAAATATATGCATATGTGTAGGGGGAGCAATTTCCATATTGTTTTCAACCATGAACTTGTCTAGTTTTAATTGCAAATCTTAGTATTGTCATCTAACACCAAAAATGGGGAGATTGAAAGTGCACTTTGTTTTCCTGATGTTTTGTGTGTTAGCTAACAATACTAATTACTCTATTTATCTACATGTTAAGTGTGCATGTGTTATTTTGATCATATACATCGACCACCAAAAAGTGGTGAAGTTAGATCAGGGAAATTTGGGATAGAGAGGAACCGGATATTTCTAACCGGAAATTTCTAGGCAAACCGAACTTCTGGTTAGGAAGATCTCAGACCAGTTTTCAGACAGAAGCTAGCAAAAAATTTCCAACAGGAAATTTCTGGAACAACCGGAATTTCCGGTTGTGGAAGTTCGGGCACAGAAATGGCTTAGGACTCGAAGTTGAAGACACAGAGATGGACCGGAAATTTCCAAACCAGCCGGAATTTCCGGTTCAGGAAACAACTTGGGACATAATCCAACCGGATATTTCATACCGGATTATTTTCTCCAACCGGAAATTACGGTAGAAGTCAACCCAGTCGAAGATCAGATCTGAAGAATAGAAGCCGATCGGAATTTCCGGTTCAAGTTCGAACCGGAATTTCCGGTTCCATTTTCCTGCTCAAACGGCTCTATTTTGGGAGGGGGTATAAATACCCCTCCTCTACTACCTTGAGCTCTAGTTCGTCCATTGCATTGAAGACCATTTATTGAGCTCATCAAATACCCAATTACTCCCAATTCCTCCACCCAAACTTGTTGATCTTCGGAGGATTGAAGGAGAAGGCCCTGATCTACATCTTCACTGAGTTGTTCTTCATTTCCCCCTCATTCACTTGAGGGATTTGAGTCTAGGGTTTCCATTTGTGGAGAACCTAGACCTCTTGTTACACTTGGTGATTCTTGGTGTTGGGAGCCCCCAATTTGGTTGTGGGTGTGTGCCCCAAGCTAGTTTGTAAAGGATTCGATTCCTGCCTCAAAGGGGATCATAGTGGAAGGTGGACTAGGCCTTTGTCGCGTTGTTCATCGGAGAATAGGGTGAGGACTTTGTGGCGAAACTCACACCCCTCCAACGAGACGTACTCCCTTCACAAGGAGGAATTCGGGAATACATCATGTCTCCGCGTGCTTGCGATATCGGTTACCTCGCTCCCCACTCCTTTACTTGTGCTTGTATTATATTTATCATTGTTCTTGTCATTTAAGTAAATTCACCTTAGTTGCATTATCTAGAGAATTTACCGTTCTGTCAAGCCTAAATTTGAAGAAAAGAAAATTAAAATTGGTCGTAACACATATTCACCCCCCTTCTAGGTGCCCATACTATCCGTTTAGGGGCGTGGGCCCCTCTCCCGGTGGCGCCGATGTAGTGCGGCGGCGACGGCGGCGGGGCACAGCTTGGCGACGACGTGGATGGGGTGTTCGCGAGGGTGGGGCGGGGCGGAAGATTTCCTTGGCGGTCGTGGCGTCCCCTGCGCGTGGATGGTTGACCAGCGGCCTTCCCAGCTGGGCGGTGGTGGTGTGTCACGACATGGCTGAGCCGGCATGGCGGCCGTTGGGTGGTCTATGGGCAATGGTGCCGGGGGCTGGGTGTCGCCGCCTGCTCCTGCAGGGTGTGCTGCGCGTTACGGCTTGGCGGGCCCTGATCAGAGCTCGTCGGGCCTCGGACGGCAGTGGGCTATGGCGGCGTTACCGGCGTTGTTTCTGGGCGTGCGAGTCGGCTCTGGGCGTGGGATGCGTCAGTGCGGAGGCGGTGGTTTGGAGCTCCTGCCCAGCATGGTACTAGGAGGCGTCGTCCTCTTCATCTGGTGCCTCCGCGCGGAGCGGTGTTCCGGGCGCGAGTTCGACGGTATTCAGGCCCCAACTCTGGTGAGAGGGTGTGGGTGAGGATGGTGCTGGTCGGGGAGGAGGAAGCCAGGGCGGTGACCCCGGAGCCGCGGCTAGCGTTGGCCATGGCGGGAGGTGACGCGGGTGTTGCGGCATGTAGTGTTTGCGGGGTCTGTGGTGCATCGCCGGGCGAAGCCCTACCCTGGTGGTCTACCAGGGCCGACGACGGCGACGCCTCCGGGCGCCGCGTCCTTCTTGAAGGCGTCGTCGGGGCAGTGCCCTCGTTTCTCCGCGTCTGGTTCTCCGGAGAAACCCTAGATCCCTCGTGGGATCGGGCGAGGGCGGCGCTCCCGCGTCGCTAGCCTCCTGGGGCCTCGTCTTGGATGTTCCACTGACTAGAGAGAGCGGTGGAGTGCTGGTGGTTGGTAGCGGCGACTCTTCGTCATTGGCTAGGTGTTGCGCGGCCCTGGGACCGGCGTTGAGGTCGAAGCGGCGGCTGCAGATGACATGCGTTGAGGTTGACTCCGCCGTGTTTAGTGCCGTCTTTGGTTGCTAGGGCAACATGGTCGTAGGCTATTTTAAGGGCGCGGCCTTGGGGCCGGCAAGGATGTCGGAGCGGCTACTCCGGGTTTCGTCTTGCATTGAGGTTGCCTCCGCCGTGCTTAGTGTCGGCTTTGGTTGCTAGGGTGACGTGGTCATCGGCTAGTTTAGGGGTGTGGCCTTGGGGCCGGCGTGGGTGTCGGAGCGACGGCTCCGGGTTTCGTCTTGGGTGAGGTTCCCTCCGCCGTGGTAGTGACGACTATAGTTGGTAGGGTCACATGGTCGTTGACTCGAGTTGTACATTTTTTGGGCCTTGTCCTTCCAGTTTGTTTCTTCTTTATCTATACCTAATCTATATCTATACCTTACATAATAATAAAGGCGTTAAGGGTTTTTGGTTTGGTTTGGCAGGTCGATGAAACTGCCCCTAAAGTTAGACACAAATTATCCACCCTACCACTGATACCGATTGGGCTTATTTTCTCTTTCGTTGCCTTTCCTCCTTTGATTTCCTAAATGCGCGGGTGTTGATTTTGATTTTTTTTTTCTTCATCCGTCCATGGCCCAGAGTCATGTCACCATGATCGATTGGTGCGCCAAGTCGTGTCATGTTTGGTTCCATAATCCAATTCAACAGGAAACAAGTCACGATGCCATACAACCTTTTTTTTTCTAAAGCAGGGGAATCTGGAGTACCAACATATCGTTGTATTCCTGCAGTAATTTTTGACAAAAAAGACCACTTGGTCGAGTGAAAAGTCAAAAATAACCACCTTCTAGTACAAATGACAGAAATACCGTGGCGGCAGGCCAGCCAAGTGCCACGTGGAGCTTGCCGCTATACCTGGCCATGGGCAGCCCGGCCCGGACGGCCCGAAAATCCCGGGCCGGGCTCGGGCCCGGGAATCTAAGCCCGGTGGTCGGGCCCGGCAAAATCGCGTTTTTAGTCGTATTCGGGCCGGGCTGGTCGGGCCTAGGCGGGCTTTCTCGGGCTCGGGCCCGATTTCTGCAGCCCGACAGTCGGGCAGGGCCGGGCTCGGGCCTGAGTTTTGCCCGGTAAATTTTTTTAGGCCGGCCCGAAGCCCGGCCTGGCCCGACTTTTGGCCAGGTATACTTGCCGCCAACAGCTGAAGGCGGCAACACTGTTCCCGTCCCAGAACGGAAATCTCTGCGAGAGGTGAACGGAAAACAACGGTGGTGGGCCATGCCGCCAAAGCTCAAGGCGGCATGCGGAGCCCTGCCGCACAGCCCAAGGCGGCATGCTTGTGCCTCTCATGGCAGGGCACTGCCACTGCGAAGCGATGCGACAGGAGCGCAGTGGGCTGACATCGCTGATCCTAGGCGCACTGCACTACTGACTTTCACCCTGATTCTCTTGTTAATTTGATGGGCAGAGTTGAATGTAGTGCGAGAGAGCTAAGCAAAAGAGAGTTGAATAAGAGAGTGCAAATAACCATGCAAAGCATCCGATATAAAGGAAATCTGACAGAACTTTGCATGCAAAATGTCAAGCTAGCTGCTGTGTGAATCGGCACTTTAGGACATCTCCTACGGGGCTGCTCATATGCTGACCAAATTGCTGTCCGTTTTGTCTATTTGAGCAGCCGTCCGGGACCGTGTCCGGCCAGTTTCGGCCAATGCCCCCTGCGGGGCTGCTCAAATGGTGGCCACAATTCAAAATAAAGTACCAAAATGCCCTAGATATTTAGCAAAAAGAATAACGGCGCATGCAAAAAAAGGCCACGGTTCGGCCATACGGCCACGGTTCAGGCCAGATGCCGGCCACGTTCAGGCCATGCCGGCCACGGTTCGGGCAAGGTTCAGGCGGCCAGGTGAGGCCATGCCAACCCAGGGCCAGAATGTACAAATGCGACGCCGGCCGCGGGTTCAGGACGGCTCCGGGCACGGTCGAGGCCATGCGCGATCACTACTCGCCCTGCATGTACCGCTGCTGCTTCTTCTCGAAGTAGGCCTTCTTCCTCGGGGTCAGGCAGCTCAGGTCCATGGCCATGAGCTGCGCCTCCTGGGCGGCCAGAGCGAGCTCGACCTCCATGGAGTACGGTGGAAGGACGGCCCGCTCTTGGTAGTTCCTGTGCATCCTCCTCCAATAGGCGTTGCCCTTCATCTTGGCCCCGACAATGGTGTTCTGCCCCACCTCTATCCATGTGTCGATGAGGCACTCGTCCTCCGCCTCGGTGAACACAACGCCCCGCTTCACGTTCCTCTTGGCCGCCTTGGCCTGCTGGGTCAGCTCGTCCATGAACATGGGCATGTCGTCGATGTGGGCCTCCTCGTCGTCCTCCTCGTACAGCTTGTCCCCAGCGTGGACGTAGCTCGCCTGGCCATCCTGGTTGATCATGTTTGACATGAACCCCTCGACCTCCTCCCTTGTCAGGTCCCTGGGCTGCGTCTCCATGTCCTGCATTTCCTCGAACAGGTTGCGGGGCATCGGGCGAACGGCCGGCGGGGGACGGTGGGCACCTTTGCTCGACGGGGCAGTCGACATGCCGGACACGGGCGCCGTGTTCAGGTCGATGGAGACCCTGGTTCGGGCCGGTGATGAGTCCTCCATGTCCACCGAGAAGAAGGGCGGCGGCGGCGGGTCACGGCCGGGCAGGTAGCCGTGGGCCGGCGTGGGCGATTCCGTCGTTGGCCGCGCGTCGAGGAGGACGCTCCGCGGCCGGGCTGCAGAGGCATTCGAGCTGCATGCCTGCGTCGGAGCCGCGTTCATGGTCGGCGGCGGCTGCATGCCCAACATGATCATGGCGGCATGCGCCGCGGCCTGGGAAATCCTTGTACGCTCGTCCTCCATCTGCGGCGGCGACGCCTTCTCTTCCTTCGCCCTCCTCCTCCGGTCCGCTCTCTTCGCCGACTCCTCCTTCGTCCGTGCCTCCGCGACCGCGTCCTTGGGCTTCTTCGGCTTCGGCTTCTGCGGCAGGACGGAGACCCTGGTTCGGGCCGGGACGAGTTGGTCCGTGGCCACGGAGGCGAGGGCGGCGGCGGCTGGTGCTGCGTCGTCCATGACTAGGGCAGTGGAGCAGCGGGGGGGGGGGGGGGTGGATGAGGCTGGGAGAGGAAAGGCCAAATGTTTGTCACTTTTGGTGTGGGCCACGGCGGGGTTTCGCGACACATATTGTTGTCCCAAGTTATCTGGACGCTACTCAAAACTGGACCAAATTTGGTCTGGATTTGAGCATCCGGGGACAAAAAAACGGACCGTGGTCCGTTTGAGCAGCGCCGCAGGGGCCTGGTTTCGGCCCAGTCTGCTCAAATCCGGCCTGTCCGGGGCAAATGAGCAGCCCCGCAGGAGATGTCCTTAGACGCCATATCAATAAAAAAATGTCGGCAGAGCGATGCATAGGGCGTGCCCCCTCTCACCAAGGCGGCAGGATGTAGCATCCACATGCAACCAGCGTTTTCCGTATCTGCCTGCTCAGGATCCCGTTCTGCGCACCGTACCGCCTTGCCCCGTGGCGGCAGGCTATGCCGGCTCCGCCTGTGGTGGCAGGTGACACGTGTTACATGGCTGGCCTACCGCCATGGCACTTTTGCCAATACGACTCGGACATGGTACTTTCTGTAATTACACTCGGCCAAGTGGTCCATTGTTGCAAAATTTCTTCCTGCAGATTGTTCCGTCGGTCTGGTTTAGCACAAACGCGACGCCAGTTGCTACTATCACGTCGGGATATCACCATCAACAACATGGCGGACTTGCACCTCGCCTCTCCCTAGCATCGTCTTCTTCCAGCCGCACTTCATGGCCATCCAGCTCTTCCTAGAGATCCTGGCCGGCCCCACGTCCATGGCTACTTGGTTGCTCCCTGGATCCCGGAGCATGCATTGCCCAAACAAATAATTACACAAAACTAAGGTGTTTTGTTCAAAATAGATTATGATTGTGTTCCGACGAAAAACATCCTTCCGGCATAGTTTTCGTCTACCCATTGCAACGTACGGACATATTTACTAGTCAATATAAAAGACAAAGCATTTGCTTTTTTTTTTTTTTTGCGGGAATTATCGAGAGCTTTATTCAAACAACCCCTGCATTGTCAGCCAACAAGCTAACAACCAGGAAGTCTGGGGTTTCACCTATCCAGCTACCAGTCACCATTAAAGTGCAAGCAAGCTTTGCACATAGGTGAGCGGCATGGTTAGCCGACCTTAATACATGAACAATATCAAAGGAATTGAAATTCGCACTAAGCTCTCCAATCTCAGATAGCACATGCGCCACTATCGAACGAGATGCATGCCTGTTCGTCCAGAGGTTGACAACCTCTAGGCAGTCTGTCTCGATCACCACCCCGATCACCACCCGTTCGTAACCACGGAGCTTCGCAAAGAGAACTCCATCACGCACCGCCAGACATTCGAGGACAAGGGGGTAAGTTATCCCCGGGTAGGGCCTCGCCCAAGCTCCCAAGAAAGAATTGTGTGATCTAGCCACACCACCACCTCCTCCCTTCCGAGCTTCGATCGACACTTCTCCATCCGTGTTGATTTTAATTTTTCCTTCATCAGGAGGACGCCAGCCATGTCCTGGCAAAACTCTCACATACTTCCTTGGAATCTCAAGTATCGTAAGAGCTTCTCTCGCCATCTTCAACGATTGGGCAGGATTAAAACCCCCCTTATCATGAGTCTAACTATTTCTGGAGGACAAGATTGCCCACATAGTCGTGACAATTTTTGGTCTGTCCGATTCCAGGAATCTTGGATCGCAAAGAAAATATGTTAGCGGAAGGGGAGGGGGCGGCTGGTGATATGTATTATCCCTGGTTTTAGTGAAATACTTACCCCATCTTCTCCATCCAACCCCCTTCCACGTAAATCTCCTACCACCAACTCCCAGCGTTTGGTTCCCTCAAAAAAAAAAAAAAAACTTGCGAAACAGAGCTGTATATAATAATCATGAGGGTTAGCCATAAGGTGTATCATAAAATAAAACTCGATATATTCACGTCGCGTGAACACGAAGTTTCAGCGACACTTTTGATTCAAGGTATTACCATCAATCTTATTTTTCTCGAAATAGACTTACGTCCCGCTTTATCAATAAAGCCAAACGGCCGAACTGATACAAAGTGACGAGTGAAACCTTTTACAAAACAGATCAAAGATAAAAAAAAAAAGGGTACCGGAAACCAAACTTGCCACCAAAGACATCGAAGTGTGCTCGAGGGAAACTGAGACTCACGACGACGCCTCAAGAGAGTAACGACGTCGCGGCGTGTCGTCATCGTCGAGACCAAGATGGTAAGTGTTTTCACCCGGAGCCCCAACTCGGCTAAGGTAACCACAACAATGCCCCCAAGAGGGATACGATACCCACATACACCACACTATTGGCGCCGAAGCGAAGAGATTTCGCTCGGAAAAATCTTCACACCACACGTTACAATCCCCGAGCTTGGCCACCAGAAGAGGATCTGGATTCTGGAGCTGTCATTGCCGAAACGCTGCCAACACAGGGAACCCCGACGCTCGTTCCTCGCCATCCACACGGCCAAAGAGAAATACCATCAACACCGCCACGTCTAGAGCACTTGAGCATACAATTCAAACAATACTTTTTATCGTGCCACACACCCTTAACAGGAACAAGAACATCCCATCGGTCTATTACGAATGATTTTGATACCGAACAGAGAGCTAATCTTTTCAAACCATAGGTGTTGTGATGATAACAGTAGATGATGAGTAAGGATCGTATCAAGACATGTAGATCACATTCTGCCCGTTTCCTAGGAGTTGGCTCGGTGGGACACAAAGGGTTACATAGATGCAGTGTACAATGTTGACAAGCAATTCAAAGTGCAAAACATGTAAGTATGGTTTTGTTAGAACAAAGCATGCAGAAATAATGTACATCATGTCAACATACAGGTACATAATCTAGTAAGACAGCCATATATAGTTCCTTATCTCGAAACATAAATGTATATAAGTGCTACGACAAACCAGACCCTGTACATGGTAATATTATACATCAGGCCATCAACACTGCCATGACCAAACCAACCAGGTTCAGACACTGTGCAGAAGCTGCTGCATTGACAAAAGTATCACAGGCACTGCTGGTTCTGTGAATCTTGATAGTCTTCGGATGAAGTATGGATGCAGGATTACTTACTGCCAAGTACCCCATTGCCATGAGATGTCCGGAAACCCCAATGGCCAGACTGACGCTGCAGCTTGACGAACAGCATCGCTGGAATCGGCGTGGAAAAGAACAGTCACCTCGCACAACGGTGCACAGTTGTTAAGCAAGGGTATGAATGGACAAGAAGTACGGATCGATGGTGGCATATGAACCACAAGTTTCTTCAAACAGCTTCTGCAGTCATAAGCGGTCATTGAGAACACGATGTGCCTCATCAGTTCATATGAAAACCTTGGCGACAACTTGACCTCTGTGGTTCTTGAGAACAGTGCCGGATCCACCGCTTCGTAAAGGTCATAGCGGTTTTTAGAAGCAGGTAGCTCAAGATCTAATGTCCTGATTTCTCGATTGTCTATAAACACTTTCAAGAGGGGATTTAGATTCGATGACTCTATCCGAAGATCTGTCAGACTCACAAGGCCATCAACTTGGACGGTTGGACCAAGTTTATCTATGGTGAGTTTCAAAGTAGAAACGGATGGAGTATCTAAAATGAGGATTTCTGGTCGAACGCACTTCAACTCAAGATAAACTAAGTTAGGGGCATGGATAGCTAAAGACCTTGGAACCTTTGATACCTCCCAGCAGCAAGTTTTCAGTTGAGGAAGGTGAATCTTCGGGTCCTTGAGCCCACCGACTCCAATAAGAATGAGAGCAAGAAGGCAAGGGAAACATTCATTCAATGTGCTGAGATCCTCGTCATCTAACCTAATGAACTCAAGTGCCAGATGAGTCAGATTTGGCATTATCTTGAGCCCATCAACAGATAGCCATGCATTTCTCAGCCTCAATTTCATAAGATTATGACCTGCATGGGCAAAATTTAATATATGAGATACACGAAGTGTAAAGTTAACACGTTAAATATGTAGAATAAAATATAGTATGAATTGAGTAAGGAAGATGTGGTATCAATACAGCATCATTCATTTGATGTTGAATAAGTGCATTTGGTTAGCTAGTGGGATTCCCATACCGTTATGAAACAAACTGTTCGTTCAAGTTAATGGAAAGGTCAAATGGCACCTGTTGACTGAATCTGAGGAAATACGTGAAATAGGTTAAATTTTCTCCGATGCTATCAAATTCAGTTTCATATTAAAATCAAGCAATGTCCATAGCTGAAAACTAACAGCCTCCACGACTCAAATCTATGATGGGCAGGCCTAACATAAACTGATTGCCTACATTGCAAAAGAGGGTGTGATTGCGAAAATTTCCTGATTTCTAAAACCTTTGACTAATTCTTTTTTATATGTATTTACAAGCACACTATACAGGCCTATAAATTCTGCTGTTTCCACTGGCCCCATTATCAATACCCAGTAAAAAACAGCTAAAAAGTTCAGCCTGAAACTCAGTCTATTATTACACATATCAATTGTCCAAAATGTGTCACTCAAATTCTTTATTTTCTCTAGAGAAAACTCATCGGTGAAACACAAATTTATCTTCATTTTCGTTTTTTTAGCGTATGATTCAACATATACAGTAGTCAATTCAGCTCAAACTTCAAATGCAGCTGAAAATCTACTATTAATATGAGAAAGAGAGAGATTGAGAGAGAGACTGACAGAAGTGGGAGATGACAGGGAGAGCCTCCGCCTTCCGCCAGCGCGACGGCGGTGAGAAGTCGGCGATATCCACTTCTTGCAGAGTAGGACCTGCGGCAGTGGCCGCCCACGTAGCCACGGATTCCCCACTGGTGAGGTGCAGGCCGTCAACCTCCCCTGCCTCCCCAGGGAAACCCTGCTCCTCGGAAGCGTCGAGCGCGAGGGAGCGAAGGTGCGGACCGAGGAGCGAGGCAACGTTGCCGGCGGCCGCGCGGAAGGTGGTCCCCTGGTGCCCACCCCCGCGGAGGCGGCGGGCGCGGGCGGCCGCGCTGAGGCGGACCCGAGGGCAGTAGTACGAGGCGGCGAGGAGCGCGCGAGAGGCAAGGCGGCACGCGGCGATGTCTCCTGTGTCGGCGACGCGGCCTAGGACGTCGGCGAGGATGCCCGCCGGGAGGGAATCGAGGGGGTCGCCGATGTACATGTGTGAAGTGTGATGTTGGTTGTTGAGGTGAGTGAGCGCTTCAGAGATTTTCTTTCTTTTTATAACTCGTTTTGTTTATTTAGCGGAAGATATTTCATGGTACAGGAGAGATGCTCTGGCTTCCGGTGCATTTAAAATACTTACTCACGGTGAGTAACTATTTTAAATGCATTTCGAAATATTAAAAAATTAAAAAGAATAAAAATTGGTCCTGCATACGTCTTAACGTTATATGTGTTCATAAGATATCTAGAAAAATATTTTTGTAGCTTGTGTAAAAAGATAAAATTAGGCAAACGGTAGAGTCAGTTGGTTGTACTGATGCAGGGCGTTCGGCTTATCCGAAATATTCGGGTCGGGTTATTCGGATTTTTAAAAATTTGGCTTCTGAAAAATGACGCTCGAAATTTAGCCAAAATAATAAGAACCCGACAATTCGGTTACCCGATAATTCGGGATCGGGTTCGGGTTTTCCCGATTTACCCGAATAGGAGCATCACTTAAAAAAAAATCTCAAAACATCAGAGCCGTAGCTCCTAGAGGAAGACTTCGGCAGATCGATCGGCGCGGCGCTGCACCCGTACACGCAGTATAGGGATCCCCTGGAGCACTGCATATCACTACAACACGTCATCGAGGTAGGCAGCCGACACGTTGCATACCAGTCACTAACGTAAACAAAGTAGAAAAAACACCAATTTTTGTACCGGTTTCGGAAGAGCGAAGAAAAAGGGGATGTTTTGTTAATGGGAACAAGGAACTGTTTATAGGTGTCGCGATATAAATAACTATACTCATCCGCACCGCAACACATCATCGAGGTAGGCGGCCGACACGCTGCAGCTCCTTGTCATCTCAGGCTAAGGCGGGTGCTGGGGGTGCGTGGAAGGAAACCGCGTGCAGGCGGCGGCCAAGGTCTCGGTCCGTTCGTGTGCGTAAAGTTTAGCGATTGAGACTTCGAGGCTTGTGGTCAATGATGCGTTCTTCGGCTGCGCGGGAGTTTAATTAACGGTGTTGGGTTATGCGGGAGTTTAATTTATTTTACTGGGATAAAATTACTTATCTACTTCGGGTTATTCGGGATGTTCGGGTTATAGAAGTATAAATCCGAATTTCCCATATAAAGTTCGGGTTTTTAGAATTGACGTCCGAATAGGTGCTCGGGTTCGGACTATTCGGGTTCGGGTTCGAGATTTTCGGGTTCGCGCTTTGGGTTTCGGATTTTATTCCCAGCCTGCCACTGATTATTTTCTATCGCCGTCTTTCGCGCCGTAAGGCTGGTGCCAATGCACCGCCCACTATTCACGGGCTATAGCCCCCGCCACGTCACCTTCTCTCACCACTATCACCCCACTCTCACGGGCACGGTGCCAGTGCACGGGCTATAGCCCGGGCTGTAAGATTCTCTCTCTGCCACATCAGCTTTTCTCTCTCCTCCACGTCAACACATATTTTTGAAACGAAAACATTACAAATAATGCAAGGAAATAATTTTATTGAACTAAAATTGTTACCGATTACATACTAATTAATAAAATTGCATAATAAATTGTAAAAATTACATAAACATTAAAAAAATCTAATCATCGTGCTCGTCGTCATCCTCCAGCAGCCCTAGGTCTTTTTCCACTATCTGTAGGGCCTTGTCATGTTTGCGCTTTTCAGCTTCGGTCATGCCGGCGGTTGAGCGGTCTTGCAATTTGTTATATTGCTTCAGTAGCTTAGACCTCAATAAAACTTGATACATTTTCGCCATTCCGAAGCCTGCACTTGATCCCTCGCTGGACGCTTCCTTCTCCTTCTTCTTTCCCTTGCGAAACGCGGCCTTGGCCTTATCGCGGCCAGGAGGACGCGGCTCCTCCTCCGTCGCGTCGCTAGAGCTGTACTCACCTCCGACCCCCAGACGGGTTCTCTTGGAACTGGAGTCAGTCCCACTACCTTTCCCATGCTGGGCTTTCCACTTCGCTTCCTTGCGAACAGCTTCCCACCACTTGAAGCGTTTGAAAGGCTGAGTCACTCTAGGGTCATTTGCGTACCTCGTCAGTGCCGCTTCCATGACCATTGCATCGTCTGCTCCACTCTGACGTACCGCTTCTTCTTGGATGTGGTATCCATTGAACAAGGACACCTCACGGTTGTAGACGTTCCAGTGATCCTTCAGTTGCTTCGCGGTCCTATGGCGGGCAGGATCGGCGGTAGAGTTGAACGTCTTCGCTATTCCACCCCAAAAACTTTCGCCGGTCTTGCTATTGCCACGGCGAGAGTCCTTGGAGTTGAAAATCCAAGCATTCACCTGCAACGAAATAGATATTGTCTTAGTGAAAAATCCAAACAAAAACCAACTCCGAAATAAACATGTCACGGGTAAGATAATTACCAGTTTTTCCTCGTCCGCACTTTTCCACTCGACCCTCTTTGGACGCGTTGGTACCAGTGTTTCCGCGGCATCGGACCCGTCGCTTGGAGCACTGCCATCTGGAGCAGACGATAGAGGTGGTTGCTGATACGGAGGAGGTGGTTGCTGATACGGTGGAGGTGGAGCGTATGAACCGTATGGATATGGAGGTGGAGCGTAAGAACCATATCCCGTAGGAGGGTACGGAGGAAGTGGACTCCCGCTACCTGTAGGTGGAGGTGGAGGTGGTGGTGCGTAAGCATACGGAGGATGCTGGTATGAACCATATCCCGTAGGAAGCGGACCATATGGCCCCGGAGGTGGTGTGTGGGAGGGGTACAACACTCGTGGATACGGCGAAGAACCGGTATCCGACCGACGATGTGTGGGAGAGAAATCTTCTATGTGAGTAGGTTGTGACCCGTCGGACTGCAAGAGATCCGTGAACGAGGTGTTATCTGGAGTCCAACCCGACATGGCGGAGATGGTATGAGAGAAAGAGAGGAGGGAAATGGTGTGAAGAGAAGGGATGGATATGGGGGGGTATTTATAGGATTGGAGGTGGAAATTTGGGTCCAAATTTTTTTTTTTTTTTTACAGCCAGCCACGCTCCCCCCCAACGGCTAGCTGACGTGGACCAATGGGGGGGCGCCACATCAGCTAGCCGTTGCCCCCCAACGGCAACCTGCCTACCGCCCCTGCCTACCGCCCCTGCCCGCCAACGCGCCGCCCGAGCCCCTCTCCCTCTCGCCCGCGCCTACCGCCCCTCCCCCGCCCTACCGCCCCGCCAACGCGGGCGGTAAGCCCCGCGCTACCGCCCTATCGGCGGGCGCCCCGGCTACCGCCCGCCGCCGCCTACCGCCCCTCGCTGCCGCCTCCTCTCGCCCGCCACCGGGCGGTAGCGCCCCTACCGCCCCGCGCTACCGCCCGGGTTGGCACCAGCCTAATCACTCATCGATATTCTGTGCAACCAGACAAGAAAATATGAGCCCACCGGATGCTTTTCCTCGTGTGGGCGCCAGGGGCGGACCCAGAATATTTTCTTAGCGGGGGCAAAAATTTAGGGTGGGGACACTTCCTATATGAAATTTCAATTTTTAAGTATTTTCTCTGAAAAATGAATAAATTCCATTGAAGTTTTCAAATTTGAGTGGGGCAAGGCCCTCACTAAGCGTCACATCACTCTTCACGCGCATGGATGCCACTACACACAGTCTTTGCTCACGTTAGCTGAATTTGTACCATCCATGAGGTCTATACAGTTGAATCAATAGTTATCGTATTTTCTCTCACCACATGATGTCTCAACTGAGTAGCAGGATGTGGCCATACAAGGGACATGCATTAATGCATGAGTTTGCTTCACACGCCAAGTAAAAAACTTACAGCAGAAAAACTACATGTCATGTCACATAAGCGTTTGTCCGCTTAGGGCCTCTTTGGATTGAAATATTTTCAAACGAATTTTAGAGGATTCCAATCCATAGAATTCTTTTCTAAGAAGTGGTTTTGGATCAAAGGAATGACACCTACAAAATTCATATGGATTGTATTCCTACACCCCAATTCCATAGGAATTTCAACATCCACTCTAACCTCTTTTTTACACTCATTCGCGTAGGATCGATGCAAGTTTCCTGTGGTTCTATCCAAATGACTGTTTGGATGGTTTTCCTCTCTTTTGTAATCCTATGTTTTGCACCTATAATCCTGTCAAATTCCTACGTTTTCTCGGTTCCTCTATTTTATAATCATGTGATCCAAAGAAGGCCTTAAACGAGAAAATGCAAGGAAAGAGCAGCGATACATGGCGCATTGATGGCAACAACGACAATCTTACGCATAAGAGTAAAATATACACACTCAAGTGGGTTCAAAAGACTTGTCGCACAAAAGCGACCAACGCTGCATTCGACTCCGCGCCACGCGTGTTCGTACGAACCACAGTCGGTTTGACACTTAGAGTTCAACCAAATTGGCAAGTGCTACGCGCTAGTCGGTTGTACCGATTCTTTTCTACCTCCACCTTTCACACGTACGATAGATTAGAATCTCGCATTAATCGTTTCGTGCAAGCAGACAAGGAAACATAAGCCCAGTGGAAAGCCTTTTCTCATGGGGAAACAATGACTATCCTCCGGAGGATGATCCTCCAGATGGCGTCACGGGTGACATGGTCGTCTCCATCTCGCTAGCGGGCCTTCATTTCACTAACGGGTTGTTTTCTCGTTCGCGGGCCATTAGCAGGTCCATTTTTTTCACGTCAGTTGGGCTCATATTATCACATCAGTTTTTCTTGTCTCAGCTAACACAGCAACACATGCTGCTATAATAGAATAATTTGTTCGCACAATTGGTCTCTAATTTTGCTAAAGTACAATAGTTTTTTGCTACGAGGTATCCGGCGAGAATCTCCGGCGATGTCTCCGACGAGCCCATTTTTTGCTGCAATAGCGCAATTTTTTTTGCTACAATTGTTTCCCGTTTTTGCTATAATAGTACAAACTGGTTGCTACAATGTCTCTGATGAGATCTCCGGTGATGTCCCCGAGGAAGTCATTATTTTGCTATAATAGCATTTTGTTTTTGCCGTAGTTGTCCTCCATTTTCACTATAATAGTATAAATAATCTGTTATGAGGTCTCCGACGAGTTCTTTTGGTTTTTTACATGGACGTTATTTTTTGCTACATTACTCAAAAATTCTTATTTGAATGAAACGTTTTTTCTCTAGAATAGCAAAAGCGGGGTTTCGGGAAAATTTTGAAAATTGCTACATTAGTGAAAAATTCTTATTTTAATGAATCGCTTTTTGCTGTTAGTGTAGCAAAACCGGGATTGGGGACAGGATTGGACACGTGTCGACAGGAGGACCCGGAGGATTTTTTCCCCAGGTCCTCCGAAGGACGCCCAGGTCTTCCCTTTCTCATGTGGGTGCATCACATCACTCTTCATGCGCATGGATGACGCTACGCACATTCTTGATCATGTTGCCTGACTTTGTCCCATCCATCATGGCTACGCACATTCTTGATCACGTTGGCTGACATTGTCCCATCCATCATGAATCTGGCTAGGTATGTGTCCTTCACTCCCTTTTCTCAGGTGGATAGAGCTCACCGAGAGGTTGCTGATGTTGGTTAATCAAACTTGCACACTGCCTCACACGTAGTTTTTACTACATGTTCAGGATTTGTAAATAAATAAATTATTTTGCCACATTTACCTATAAATTTTGAACACGTAGAAAAAGTATTGTAGCATTTCTAACATAGGTGTGTACCAGGAAAAATGTATGTAACAAACTCTCATTTGTTTGCAAAAAAAGGTAAAAAAATATGTGTCCACCTTTGTAACAAAAAAACACCAACTCATCCGACATATGTGAAGACTCTACCCAACATTACATAAAACACATTTGTTAGCATCTTATTTTTTCATACCATAGTCAGTGAAGTCATTGTAACATTCTGCTCATGCATACACAAAAAAATTACCAGTTTGTAGCAAATTGCAAGACCGCATGTAACATCGACAAATATTCAAAAATAACCTTCAGCCAACAACCATGGACACACTGTTTACCGTTCATTCGAGCTCGCCAGAAAAATGAACATAGTTCTCATTGCAAAAGTTAAATGTGAGGTCTCGTACCGGTACTACTTCTCGTCATATTTAATATAATAGTTTCATATTTTCACTCACCCTATTTATCTCACCACATGATGTATCAACAATGTAGCAGGATGTGACCATACACGGTGAAAGTGCAATATGATCAACTAGAGGGGGTGAATAGGTGTCCTGTTTAGATTGGGCTAAACAAGTAAAGCACGAGGTTGTCTAGATGTGCTACTAGGTGAGCAACCAATGTGATACAATACAAAGTACGTAACGGAACCAATATGTAAAGTAGCAAGATAAACCACAAATGTAAACAAGGATACAAGGATAAGTTTCATGTAGTTCCTTCCCAAGGGGAGTACGTCTACGTCGGAGAGGTGGGGAGCCACTTAGGCGCTCCTAGATAGCACGGATGTGCACACCTTATTCTTGTTGAGCTACTCCGGTGAGGGAGATTCTCGTTTCCACTATGATGTCAACTTGAAGGCGTTGACCAAACCTTTACACAAGGTTGAGGCATTGCTGCTATGGATGGCGACAGTGGCGAGAGGAAGTCTTCTTATATATGTTTGTTTGGTCCCCGGCAACGACGCCAAAAATTCTTTGCTACGCCTTGGTGGTGCCAGAAATTCTTGATGCTTGGATGGCGTGTTGGGAACCCCAAGAGGAGGGTGTGATGAGCACATCGGTAAGAATTTTCCCCAGTTAAGAACCAAGGTTAGCAATCCAGTAGGAGAAAGAGGATCTTTGGAAGGTTGATGCCACTCACGATGGTGATGGCGCCTCACCGGTGTCAGCAACAACGCGGAACCTGCACACAACACAACCAAAATACTTTGTCCCAACGGTACAGTGAGGTTGTCATTCTCACCGGTCTTGCTGAAAACAAAGATTAGACGTATAGTGTGAAAAATGGTGTATGCTTGCAGTAAGTAAAGAAAGCAGGGAATTGTAGTGGTTTGTTTAACAGTGTAGAAAAAATGGACCGGGTTCATAGGTTCACTAGTGGTGTCTCTCCATAAAAGATAGCATGTTGGGTGAACAAATTACAGTTGGGCAATTGACAAATAGAGGTTGCACCTTAGTGCACATTCATGACATGATGACTAATATGATATTTAGTGCGGGTATTACAATAATATACATAAACTATAATCCAACTGCATCTATGACTAATAATCCACCCTTAGGTTATCATCCGAACCCCCTTAGGTATTAAGTTGCAAGCAACAGATAATCGCATTAAGCAATGTGTGTAATGTAAGCAATGATTGTGCACGCGGGCACTCACACCGCTGTTTTCTCCCTAGTGGCAACAACATATCCTCCCCTGTCACGTTTCTGTCACTCGAGCACAGGCGAAAAGGAGGCATAAACCCAACTATCGAGCATAAATACTCCCTCTTGGAGTCACTAGCAACTACTTGGCCAGAGCAACCACTAGCAACGGAAAGCATGCAAGATCACAAATAACATATGCAATAAAGACTATAATCAACTTGGCATAAGGTCAATATTCACCGTATCCCAGCAAACACAACACATAGAATTACATAAGAACAATCTGGATCATGTTAGACAGCTCACGAGATCTAAACTTTGAGGCATGGGAAGAGAAGGCAACCATCTGGATACTGCTATGGACCCGTAGTCCAAGGATGAACTACTCACGAATCACTCCGGAGGAAGGCATGGTGATAAAGAGGCCTCCGGTGATGATCTCCTCTCCGGCAGGGTGCCGGGAGACACCTTCAGAACCCCCCTTATCTAGGGTTGACGACGACGGCGGCTGCGAAACTTTTCGTTCATTTTTTATCAGGTGTTCAGGGTTTTCCTTCGGAGGGGAATAAATAGGCGAAAGGGCGACCTCGGTGGGCCACCAGGGTGGCCTCACCACCCCCATGTGCAGCCAAGGGGGGCCGCGCCTGACTATGGTGAGGGCCCCCTGGTGCCCGTCTTCGACTCCTCTTCGGACTTCTGGATGCTTCCGGGGAAAATAGGAACTTCGGGATTCGTGGGTCCAATTCCGAGAATATTTCCAGAACAACTTTTCTGAAATAAAAAACAGCAGAAAACAGGAAACTGACACTTGGCTTTTTCTTAATAGGTTAGTCCCAAAAAACGTGTAAAATGCTATAAAGAAGGGAGAAAACATGTAGCAATTGGCATAATATCAACATGGAACATCAAAAATTATAGATACGTTGGAGACGTATCAAGCATCCCCCAGCTTAGTTCCTACTCGTCCTCGAGTAGATAAACGATAAAAAGAAAATAATTTCTGAGGTGATATTTCGCTAGTCCTTAAGAGTGGGGCAAAACATAAATGCCAGGACACCTTCAAAGTTCATGAGGAAGACTATACCAAATAATTAGAGAACAAGCAATAACACATCATGAATCAATTAATAATGTTTCTGGGACAAATGCACATAAAACTAAGAATGGCAAAAATGCTCTCTCAACCGTGCATAAAGTTAGAAGATGGAGACTCAATATAAAAGTAAAAGAAAGGCCCTTCGTAGAGGGAAGCATGGATCAACTCATGTACTAGAGATTTTATTTTATTAAACAGAGGTATTAAAAACTTAACACTCCTCTCAACCATCTTTCACAAACCATGGCTAACCGAATCCTTGGGTGCCTGCCAACAATCACATACCGTGGAGGAGTTTTATATTTTAAGACATGTGTATGCTAGTGTAAACGAATGGTAAAGAGAAAATACAGTACGTCACAAGTCAACTAGATTTCACAAGAGCGGCTCCATATGAAGGACACATCTGGGTAGAAGGTCATCCCTCTTTCTCTTTTGTTTACACAATTATGTTTTGACTGATAAATCAGGGGCAAAAATAGTGAAGAGAATTTGTTTGCATTAATTTGGGGATGGGCACCCTGCTGCCAGCTCGTCTATCAATTGTATAAGCGGATGAAGCCACTAGGCCAGGGTGTGAAATCCAATCAACAAGTGAGATAAAGATTCTCTATTTACGTCCTCATGAGCAAAAACAAGAACACAAAACAGGAGTAAGTTTGAAGATTTTAAAGGTAACACATGAGCAATTTACTTTGGAGTGGCGGTTAAATACCACATGTAGGTAGGTATGGTGGACACAATGGGAAAACTTTGGTTTTTGGGAGTTGGATTGCACGATTAGAGCTCATACTCAGTACAGGTGGAGTCTAGCAAAAGACTGGGAGCGACAAATCAAGAAAGCATAAGAGCCATAATCATGCATAGCGACATAAACATCATTAATCAAAGCATAAGTGGTACCAAAAGTTCAAAAACTAAATGATCATGGAGGATATTCGTGACTGGTTCATAGTCATAAACATGGTGTGAGCATGCGCCAAGTCAACCAAATAAAACATTCAAAGGAGAACACCACAAATTTATGCTTCAATATGACAAGAACAACTCATGATTCTTCCAATGGCACATTAAACACTCTCAGACATTTGAGGCTAATCATGCTACTCAATAACCACAAGGCTTTAAAACTAAAATAACATCTAGCATGACATGAAAAAGTTCTAGCCACAGTCTATATAAGCTTCTACTTGCACCATTAAAAATTCTACTTCAAGCAGCAATTTCTTTTCCCAACAAGCACCATACAAGATATGTTTAAAAAAATACTCTACATGATACATCAAGAAAACATGAGAGTACTCACATAACACTACTAAAACTAACAGCTCTATATAAGAGATGTAATGAAAACAAAAGCTAAACATGAATTTTTGCAGCAACTAGTAGAAAAACTAAGAATATTAAGTATTCCCATGAAAAAGCGGAGCGTGTCACTCTCCAATAAAAGAATGTTGGGGTCCAACCAAGCTTATTGCAAAAATAAAAACAAACTGAAAGCAAAAATAGAAGACGCTCCAAGTAAAGCACATAAGATGTGACCGAACAAAAATATAGTTTCATTAGAAGTGACCTGATAAATTGTCGATGAAGAAGGGGATGCCTTGGGCATCCCCAAGCTTAGACGCTTGAGTCTTCTTGGAATTTGCTGAGATGTACCTCCGGGGCATCCCAAAGCTTAGACGCTTGAGTCTTCTTGGAATTTACTGGGATGTACCTCCGGGGCATCCCCAAGCTTAGGCTCTTCACTCTTCTTGATCATGTCATATCATCCTCTTCTCTTGACCCTTGAAAACTTCCTTCACACCAAACTTTTCACAATCTTCATTAGCAACGTTAGTGCAATCTAAATAATAGATTCACATGGTTCAGTTTCAACACAAGACTAACACTCATAAACATATTAGATACTGTCACAACTTATTTTAAAACTCTTTTTCTCAAAAGAACACCAAAAGAAAGAGATTAAGATGCAAATGCAATTATTGGCAGAAATCTGTCAAAACAGGACAGCAGGTAAAGTTGATTTTTTTCGAAAATCATCTGTTGCTCAAATCAAAAGGTGCTCAACTAAGAAAAGTTGCGTATATAGCCCAGGATTACGCGCAAAACAACTCAGGTCGTTTTGAATTTTCTGTGATTTTATACGAATTTAACAGTGGATAGCAGAAATCTGTTTCCTGCATAGAAATCCGAAATATAGTCTCAACTTTCCACTAGAGGCTTTACTTGGCTCAACAAAGACACAAAAGTAAAGATACAGCGTGGTTGATAAGGAAATAGACAACACCCAGGTGCAAATCACACAGAAAGGAACGATGGAAAACGGGTTGAAAACGGAGAAATAAAAGGGGTTGTCTCCCAGTAGCGCTTTTCTTTAACGCCTTTCAGCTAGGCATAAAAAGCAACTCAAGTATTTTCAAGTGAAGCATTCAAATCAATATTAAGAACTCTCCTTTTACTCCTCTTAGAATTCTTCTTGGGTTTGGGGAATATGTGGCCACAACCTGGTGCGAAGGCAAAATTTAACGTACCTTTTCCCGCATCTATTACTGCCCCCAGGAGTTTCAGCAAGCACCTTCCAAGTGTAATTTGTCCTTCTCCTACACATTCAGTAACAAGATAATCAGTGGATATTGTCCTTCCCATGATTTTTGTAAACACCTCAGCTATCCCAATGGGCAAAACAACGGTATTATTGATAAGAGGTATTTCTTCCCCCCCCCCCCCTTCAGAAAGTTTCCAAAGATTCAAAGACTCGTAAATATTTTTAGGCATAAGAAAAAATTCAGTCATAATGTCGCAATGAGCATGAAAAATTTCACCATTTATAACAACTTTTACTGTAGCGATCCACATTGAAGATTCAAAGTTTATTGGCACATAATCATAATAAGCACGAATCTAGTTATAGACTTCTTTTTAAACAGTATATATTTGTCTCAAGAGTATTTAATCTAGCCTGAAAGCTCACAAGGGATGAATCAAATTTACTAGTTGAGCTAGAAGTTGCAGTCAACTTTTTAATGGCATTAAGAGCTTGATCCCCATCACAACGCAGGAAGTCTCCTCCTACTATAGAGTCTAAAGCATATCTATAGCAAAGAACAAGACTAAAGTAAAAAAATACTAAGAAATAAATTCAGGGTTATCATGGGTTCAATTTTACTATAAGAATTAAAAATCCTAGACCAAGCTTCCTTGAAACTCTCCTCAATCCCTTGCTTGAAAGTGAAGATTGTTTCTTCTGGTGACATAGTGACAGGAACAAAACTAGACATAAAAGCAAGCAATAAAAAATAACAGCTATAAAGTGAACTAATTTTTTTGTGTTTTTGATATAAAGAAGAAAAACAAGACAAAAATAAAAACAAGACAAAAAAAACAATAAACAAAATAAAGAGGTTGAGAGTGAGAGACTCCCCTTGCCAGAAGACTTCTTTCTCCCCGGCAACGGCGCCAGAAATTCTTGCTGCTATGGATGGCGACCGTGGCGGGAGGAAGTCTTCTTATTTATATTTGTTTGGTCCCCGGCAACGGCGCTAGAAATTCTTTGCTACGCCTTGGTGGTGCCATAAATTATTGATGCTTGGATGGCGTGTTGGGAACCCCAAGAGGAGGGTGTGATGATCACAGCGGTAAGAATTTACCTCAGTGAAGAACCAAGGTTATCAATCCAGTAGAAGAAAGAGGATCTTTGGAAGGTTGTTGCCACTGACGGTGGTGATGGTGCCTCACCGGTGTCAGCAACAATGCGGAACCTGCACAAAACACAACCAAAATACTTTGTCCCAGCAGTACAGTGAGGTTGTCAATCTCACCGGTCTTGCTGAAAACAAAGATTAGACATATAGTGTGGAAAATGGTGTATGCTTGCAGTAAGTAAAGAAAGTAGGGAATTGAAGTGGTTTGTTTAACAATGTAGGAGAAATGGACCGGGCTTCATTGGTTCACTATTGGTGTCTCTCCATAAAAGATAGCATGTTGGGTGAACAAATTACAGCTTGGCAATTGACAAACAGAGGTTGCACCGTAGTGCACATTCATGACATGATGACTACTATGATATTTAGTGCGGGCATTACAACAATATACATAAACCGTAATCCAACTGCATCTATGACTAATAATTCACCCTCAGGTTATCATCTGAACCCCCTTAGGTATTAAGTTGCAAGCAACATATAATCGCATTAAGCAATGTGTGTAATGTAAGCAATGAGTGTGCACGTGGGCACTCACACCGCTGTTTTCTCCCTAGTGGCAACAACACATCCTCTCCCTTCATGTTTCTGTCACTCGAGCACAGGAGAAAAGGAGGCATGAACCCAACTATCGAGCATAAATACTCCCTCTTGGAGTCACTAGCAACTACTTGGCGAGAGCAACCACTAGCAATGGAAAGCATGCAAGATCACAAATAATATATGCAATAAAGATTATAATCAACTTGGCATAAGTTCAATATTCATCGGATCCCAGCAAACACAACACGTAGAATTACATAAGAACAATCTCCATCATGTTAGGAAGCTCACGAGATCTAAACATTGAGGCATAGGAAGAGAAGACAACCATCTAGCTACTGCTATGGACCCGTAGTCCAAGGATGAACTACTCACGCATCACTCCGGAGGCAGGCATGGTGATGAAGAGGCCTCCGGTGATGATCTCCTCTCCGGCAGGGTGCCGGGAGACAGCTTTAGAACCCCCCTGATCTAGGGTTGACGATGACGGCGGTTGCGGAACTTTTCGGCGATTTTTTATCAGGTGCTTAGGGTTTTCCTGCGGAGGGGAATAAATAGGCGAAAGGGCGATGTCGGTGGGCCACCAGGGTGGCCTCACCACCCCAGGCGCGGCCATGGGGGCGCCCGCGCCTAGCTATGGTGAGGGCCCCCTGGTGCCCGTCTTCGACTCCTCTTCGGACTTCTGGATGCTTCTGGGGAAAATAGGAACTTCGGGATTCGTGGGGTCCAATTTCGAGAATATTTCCAGAACAACTTTTCTGAAATAAAAATTAGCAGAAAACAGGGAATTGGCACTTGACATCTTGTTAATAGGTTAGTCCTGGAAAACTTGTAAAAATTCTATAAAGAAGGGAGAAAACATGTAGCAATTGGCATAATATCAACATGGAACATCATAAATTATAGATATGTTGGAGACGTATCAGGCGTCTCCACAAGAAGGATGGAGACTCTCAATCAATCCTAAGATTCTTGCAACAAGGTGGAAACTCCAAGAACAAGTTCTACTAGGGTTTATAGGCCCCAAGTAGGTTTCTAGGTCTACTAGGATGTAGTGATGGATTTGCAATTCCTTTGGTGGCATCACGCATCTAGGTCTCCTCTAGATCTCCACAAAGTATCGGAGTATTTGGGTGGTTGGAGACGGAGATCTAAGAAGTTGAAGCTCACATTAATGGCAAGGAGAGAGAGAGTGTGAAGCTTAACCAACTAGGAAGAAGGTGGATCACTCCACGAACATGGCTGTGCAAAACCCGCACAGCCGGTACTACCGGACCAAATCCTAGTAGTACAGGGTCTTCTCTTCTTCCAATGGTCAAAACGCCAGTGCCCCTCCTTCCACAGCCCCGACAGTACCGGAAGATAGGCCGGTAGTACCGAGGAGACAGTACTAATACCCAACTACCGGACTGGAGGCAGAACACTTTAGTGCCAAAATCGAGCAATCCCTGTAGTGACCACGGTAGTACCGTGGAACCCAGTAGTACCAGAAGTTACGCCCGTAGTACCACGAAGGCAGCACTATCGTACAACTACCGGTCCAGAGGCAGTACAGCTAGTGCCGAAAAACACCGATCCCGGTAGTGACAGTAGTACTACCGCATGCCTGGTACTACCGGGCGAAACTGTGGTACTACCGTGATACAGAGCAAAAAAGATTTCTTCATGAAACTGAGCGCTCTTCATTTTGGGAAGGGAAATCGCTGGTGAACCTGTAGACTATGAGAAGAACAAAAACTATTAGATACCCCAACTGTGTTGTCGTCAAACTCCAAAACGGGTATAGCACAAAATTCCATTTCAATCTCCCCCTTTTTGGTTTTTGATGACAACACAAGTTAGTACACAAGGAGGGTTGCTAAACATAAACATAATGAACTTAGACCAATGGATAGAGGTTCATACAACTGAGTAAAGATAGGTCTCACAAATAAGAACAAACTTTTGAACGGAAACACGATAAAGAAAATAACAAGTCCACAAGGTAACGATAAAGCAGCAAAGAAATGGGCTTGTGGACCTCCCATGAAAACACCCACGAGCTAATAGATCACTTCTCCCCCTCTGGCATCAAAGACACAAAAAAGAGATAAGCGTGATACTAGAGTCCCAAGGAGATCACTCCTGAGAACCCCCTAGAAGGTGTACGCTCCGGATCATCATCGCCTCCCTTAGGAGCCTCGGTCTCAGCATCATCATCATCGCTCCAAGAAACACCATGAGCACGAAGCCAAGCCGCCTTCTCATGAGGAGTAGTAAACACAGGGGAGTGGGGGAGATGCAGTGCAGCCATGATCTCCTTCTGACATCTCTCAGAGTGATGGGCATCAAGGTGAGCATCATAGAGGTAGCCATTGCGAAAGCAAACTGAGGCCTTGACCTTGGAGGTAAACTTTCCAAACCATCCGGGCTTATCATCAGGAACCCTCGAGGAGGAGGGAGTGCAGTGTCAGCAACAATCTTGCCCTTCAGCTTGGAACTCTCTGAAGAAAGAAGATGATCCTTGACTCAGAGAATCTTGGGACTGTGAGTAGTCAAGGTGAGGCTATCCACAAGATTGGCGCCATTCTTGGCGTCAACATACTTGGCGATGAGGATTTTCATCACATAAGGGCCATAAGCAGGATCCCTCCTATCAAGCACAGTGAACCACATCTCCTTGTATACGAATCCATGATATCAAGAACCTTGTCTTTGCCTTGTTGCTTGAACGACATAGCTAGAAGATCAAAGACATAGCCATGAACTTGATCCCAGTTTCCCACATGTGGAGCAATAGTCTCACGGTAGATGCGGTACATGATCTCAAAGGTGGGCACAAGATCCTCAGTTTTCCCACAAATACCACCCACCATGGTAACATCGCGAAGCACCTTCCTCCCACTGGCCGTGCCCTTGTCATGACAGTGCCATCCATCGTCTTCGCCGTTGATAGTATACCCAAGAACAGCCGCAAACTCAGCCCAAGTAGTAGTGAGCTTGGTGCCCTCGGTCATCCAAGTGAAGGACCTCGCATCATCATCATGAAAGTATATGGTGGAGTAGAACTGGTTGATGTAGTAGTCATTATAGTCTTGTTTGACCTTCATGATAGGAATGAGGTTTAACTCTTCACACGTGGCGAGGGCCTCAGCAAAATAGGCGGCGTGCTTCTCGAGGTGTGGGTGAGGAATGTTGATGAAGCATTTCTTAGTGATCCGGGTACCTTTATCTTGATAGACTTGCTGATAAATGAGCTCTTGGTAATTTGTGTAGAAGTAAGGATTGGACACACGCCGGTTGCGTTGAATAGCATACACATTCTGCTCCATCAGCTTCTTGTCAAATGTTTTGAGACAGGCACACGGACGCACAGTCTTCTTGACTTGAGCCTTGCCAGTATGCTGGATCTTGTGCTTGTCAAGGGCAGCCTGGCGAGTGGAACGTCCGGTGGGAAGAATCCCATCTTCATCCACATCTGAGGCATAGATGGAATGACTATCTGACTCAACAACTCGAGGGCGCTTCCGACGCTCACGAGAGTACACCTTCGAAGGATCGGAACCTGTGAAGTAATATCAATACAGAGGGACATGAGATAAGTTCACAAGTTCAAGAATAGGAATAAACACACACTAATCACATAAGAGTTCAACAATAGATCTCAAAATTTCCAAAATTGTGGTAGTACCGCACCATAGTTCGGTAGTACCATACATCTGGTAGTACCGGCCCAAACGGCCCGGTAGTACCGGAATTTTGAGCACTGAAGCCCTAACCATGGGGATTCACACCATAGTCTTAGGAAATCGAAATCTACGTAAACTATAACATGCTACGTGGTCCACTAGCCTAGATGGAGGAGGGCGTAATCGACATGGCATTGCTAAGGAAATAGATCGGCACATTCCAAGATCTCCAACCGTTCATGGCACATGAATATAAGGGAGAGGGGAGGAGGATACCGGATGCCATGGAGGGAAGCTCCTAGCCGGAGCAGAGCGCGTACGGACCGAGGAGACGGCACCGAGGACCACGTGGAGGAGGGGCGGCACAGAGGGACGGCCCGGCGAGCTTTGGCAGAGGAGGAGTTGCAGGGGGGCGGGGAGAAGAAAGGGAAAAGGAGCCCCTTCGCCCACGCCCCTGCTATAAGTGGCGATGGAAGTTCCGCACTCCCAGTAGTACAGATTGGACATAGCACAAATACGTTACGATGTACCCAGGTTCGGGGCCCTCAACGAGGCAAAACCCTACTCCTGCAAGATGTGTGATAAACTAGGAGCAACATGTGTTGCAGAGTGCTTTCGGGGCTATGTATAATTTTTCTATCGAGTAGATACTCTAGCCCTTCTCTGGGCTCCCATCCTGCCTTATATCAAGGCTACCAGCCATGTTTACAGGTGGGGCTATATCGTGGTGTGGAGAAGACAGATGCCATGGGATGGCTAAAGTTGGGGCCGATGGACGCTGGAGGTATCCGGGGAGGGATCGCACGGCGAGTAGCCACACGTAAGTAACACTGCAAACAACAAGATCTACCCAGGTTCAGGGCCCTCGTGTGGAGGTAACACCCCTACTCCTGCCTACCTCTATGTATGTATGTTTTCCGAGTAGCCACAGTACAATGTTTGCCTCTTGGCCGAGTAGCCACTCGGCTGTTCTCTCTAGCTCTAGTGTTGGCTCTTGCAATAAATGCAGGCAGCGTCCCTCGCGCAGGAGGGGGCAGTGCACCTTATATATTGGTGCCCAGTCGAATAAACAAAGACTAAAAGGTACAACTGATGTGACTTAAGCACTGTGACGCAGGGCACGCTTCCGGGATCTCGCGCTGAGAAGCCGCCGCGCCGTACGGCTGACAGGTCCTGTCCACTCTGTCAGCCTCACAGTGTAGGCCCCCATCCTGTCATATTCCCTCTGTCGATGACAAGACAAGACATGTGCCAACATCTCTGTCACCACGCCGCGTCGCTGATAATCACGTACCTAGTAAGTTGAACCGCACGCCGGTACGGCCACAGGATACGCGGGATCCTGTCAGAACGGCTCCATTGACTTCTTGCCCGATTAGGAACGCAGTCCATCTACTCGGACCACTTGACCGCTATCCGGACGAATACAAACTTTCTCCTTATCGCCTTTTGGCCTTCAATACTTATGACCGGATAGAAACTACCGGGTAGAGGGTACCCGGGTAGCCACCAACCCGGCCAACAGTACTCTGATCTTCGCCTTTATCACTTGCCTTACCCCTACTCGGGGGTAGCCCCCCGACATTAGTCCCCGAAGCTGGTAGAGTCCAGCGAACTTGTTCATAGGGTCCTGCTAGCTTAAACCAAATTGTCTTCTCCAAGCAGTAACGCCGAGTTGCACCTCAACTTGAACCTGTATCTCCTACTCGAATCTCTCCAACTATGGTTACGAGATAACCTTCCTGGTAGCCGAGTAGAGCAATCTCTCTACTGAGCTGCCGAGTAAAATGACTTGGTGAAATTTCGAACACGATCCCGCTGGATCAGACCAAATCCACCTCTCTGTGTCGCTACTGGGCACGTGTCAAGCCCCCGTGCCCCCGACGCCTCGGTGCCAGGGACACAACAGGCCACGCGCCAGTCTCTGCAACCAGGGCCCATAGCCCGTTAGGTCACGTCAAACGGTACTCGAAGGCCCACGATCTGGGACGTGGGATTAACTGCGCCCGTTACGCGCGCGTTTCGCGTTGTGTGCGTTTCTAACGGGTGGTTAACCCACGCCGCACTATCAATGCCCACGATCAATCCGGTGGTAACTGCAACGCGCGGGGCGAGATAAATACCCCCGCGCCGCCCACTTGTTCTTCTTCCTTCGCATTCCCAATCTCTCGCCCCCTCGACTCTGTCGCCGCCGTCGAGCACAGCGCCGCTGCACCTCAACGCGCCTCTGCCCTACGCACAGCAAGAGAGAGAGAGAAGCGCATCTCCGCGCATCACCGCCGAGCTCTTCCTCTCCCGCAAGCAACTCCGCTTACATGGCGCACGGAGACGATGTGGTTTCCGCCCGAGCCGGCTGGGAGGGCTCGGACGTCACCGCGGAGGACTGCCAGTGCTTGGTTAACACCCGCCGCATCCCTCCCGGCGTCGTTTGCCGGCATCCAGGTACCGAACTCGTCCCTAAACCGGACAAGGATGAGTACGTTATTTTCCTCTCACACTTCAAACGCGGCTTCGGCCTTCCTATCTCCAAATTCTTCTCAGATTTTCTCCGCCATTTCGGCATTCAACCTCACCATCTCCCACCAAACGCCATAGTCATGCTCTCCACACACGCTACCGTGTGTGAAGCTTTCCTAGGTGTCCAACCCATCATCCACACCTGGGCGAGATATTTCTTTCTCCGCAAACAAAAGATTCCTGATCCTGGCAACACTTCTGCCCCCGCGTGATGACCCAGACGGGTAGCTCGATGATGCTGCAACGCCGCACCGAACACCACCCGAGAGTTCTCGGGCTGGATACCGTGCGCAAGTGGCAGCGCGGGTTCCTGTACGTGAAGAACGTACCCGCCGAGGAGGGGAAGCCCATAGAAGACCGGATAGGGCTCCCGAAGTTCAAGAACGCGCTGCCCACCGGGCAGAACTGGGGATACCACCCAAAGAAGACTGTGCCAGACGTCCTCCAAGTAGAAAGGCGCCTGACCGAGTTGGTGGGAGAAGGACTGATTCAAGACGATCCAATTGCGTGCTGGATTTCACGCCGGGTACTCCCGCTCCAGCACCGAGTGCACAAGATGTGCTACATGGGAGGCCCCCGTGATTGCACCAGGACGACAACTTTCTAGCTCACCAAGGCCGAGGTGGCCATCTGGGCCAGGTCCATCATGTCGACCTCGCTCACCGAGAACTGGGCTTACGGCTTCATGCCGTATACCCGCACCAAGAAGATCACTCAGGTTAGTGCTCTTCTCTGCACCCTTAATCTTTGTAGTTGTCACCGAGTAGAACTCCACTTAGCCTCATATGCTTTGTATTTGCATGTTGTTCCGAGTAGAAACACTTAGCTTTATGTGCTTAGTGTTTGCACGCTATCCCGAGTAGAAGTCCTTAGCTGAATATGCTTTGTGTTTGCATGCTAACCCGAGTAGAATTCCTTAGCTGAATATGCTTTGTGTTTGCATGCTAACCCGAGTAGAATTCCTTAGCCAAGAACTCAACTCATTGTGCTTTATGTTTGCCCCAACAGCACATTGATCGCCAGTGAGAAGAGGATAATGAAATCTTCGAAGCCAACTGGACCAATGACCGAGAATAGGATGACACGGCCGCATATGATACTCAGGATACCTTGTGTATCCCCAAAGCTACTCAGCCCGGTAAGTCGCGAGCAGATGCCTCTATTCGGGATTGGTCCGAAGATGACGAAGGTGATTGAGTTCACCTCTCTGTTTGCTAGCCCGGTAACTTTGACTCTCTTTCCTTGCTTGTTCTGAATTCCTTTCTTCTTCTACTCTGCAGAGGACCCTGATTTGGACGACGAGGAGGAAGTCCTGGTGGTCGATCCGCTATTGGTGTCCGCTCCCAATACTCGGAAGAGAGTTGGCAGCGGTGCCCAGGCACCTGCCCCCAAGAGGACCAAGAAGACAGCCGTGCCCAAGACCGGCGCTTCCAAGAAGAGGAAAGCCCCCACCCGCAAATGGTAAGTGTTCCTCCGAGTACATCTTAACTTATTGCCGCTTCCTGTTGCACCTTTCCCTTGGTTCCCTTCTCTGCTTTCTGATCTTGCCCTATTCTTCCTCCCAGCGAGGCTCTTGACGCCGACGCCACCACTTCGTCAACTCCTCAGGCGCGGACAACCCCGCCCCGAGAGGAGACTGTTGATCTCTCGGATGAAGACAAGGACCGAGAGCCACGGGGAAGGGCGCGTGCGTCCTCCCCAGTTGATGAAGAACAAGACACTGGCGCCGAGAACGATGGCGCGAGGGTTGAGATAGATCTCACCTCCGAGCAGTCGCCACCCGACGCGCGGCCAACTCCCCGGGTTGCTGACGACTCCGCGAGACCGCCAAGTCCTCCGGCTGCATCAGCCGAGGAAACCACTGATCGTGATGCCGAGCAGCAGCAAGAAGATGCCGCCCTTGAGCGGCCAGATGCCACTACCGAGCAGCAGCAAGAGACCACTGCTGCAGAGCATGATGACCCCGCGGCTGGGCCGCGGGTAGAAGACATTGCCGTCACCAGGCCAGATCCCGCGGCGGAGCAGCGGGTAGAAGATGATCTGGTGGAGCCAATCCGCCAAGACCAAGTGCAACCAGATGCTGCACCGAGTAGCCGGCCACCTGTGCCGCCAACTCAGCGGGTGACTCCACCCAGTGCACCAGTTCCTCCACCAATCCAACAAGCGCCACCAACTCCTCAGCCAAATCTACAAGTGCCACCACCTTCTCGGCCAGCCGCTACTCCAAGCACCAAGAAGATCACCAAGACGGGAGCCGAGGCAACCCGGATACAGCCGAAGCGCAGTGCCTCGCAGGCTGGGCAGGAGATGCCGCCTCCCAAGCCACGAGGTGAGCCGTCCGGGAAGCAGGTGAAGAGTACTCAACTGACACTTTCCGCGCCCACCTTCAGTGCCAACCCGGCTGCCTCTGGGGTCACTGGCTCCGTCGAGAAGCAGAGTGCTGGCGCTAGCGGCAGCGTGCCACACACCTACCTCGAGTACATGATGACCTTGTCGCAGCGCCACCAAATCTCACTATCCAAGGGAGATAAGCGACTAGCCGCTCTCAAGGAAGGCCAAGCCGTGGGAACCTCCAAGTCCAAGGGGAAGAAGGCGACTCCCGAGCTCTTTTCTCGTAGCGAAGAAGATGAAGATATTGAAGAAGAAGGCCTTACTGCCATCTTGGACCGAGTAGGCTATGTTGATAAGGCCTGGAACAGCAAGGCGCACGGTAACCCCACTTGGAACGGTACCGAGTTGGGTCAGCTCGATCACTACCGCACCGACTGGAACAAGGCTGATGTAGGCTCTGTCGCCATGACGGTTGCCAGCCCATCCTGCACCTTGGCCGGAAAGCTGTTCGTCATCCGCAAGAACATCGAGGACATCGAGCAGAGCTACGTGGTAAGTATTTCTTCTCCTTCTTGCATTTTCCGAGTTGCTGGTTTCTTCTTTCTCTTCTCTTTTTCTCTTTTCCTCTTAGTCATTCCCCCAGTCCCCGAGATTCGGGCTGAGTGAGTGAAGACTCAACCGATTTGACATTTACTCGGGCCAAATCTTCCAAACCACTTACACTTTCTCCCTTCTTCTCTGCAGGATAGCGTCCAGAAGAGGACCAGGGTTTTCCGTCGGCTACTCTAGAACTACCGCATCGCCAAAGATCGTATCCAGGCTCTGGAAGCCGACAAGAAAGATAGTGAGCCGATGGAGCAGATGGCCCTGGAACGCACTCTCCAGATCTCTGAGGTCGAAGGTAATCTTTTAGCATCTCGGTTTGTGCGTTTTGTGTTTACGCCCGTTTTTTGCTTTTTGCTTCATCGCTGTCTTCTCTGCAGGCAAGCTCAAGGACTTGGTGGAAAAACACTGAGACTACGAAGTTTTCGCCGCCTCCGCCCAGAGCAAGATCTCTACTCTGGAAGGTGAGCCTTCCTCTCTCTTTTCTGCAATTGTATCTTCCGACTTGGCTGCTTTGCTGATAATGATGTTCTTTTCGTAGAAGAGTATAAAAAATTTCGGGAGCAACACTTGCAGTGCCTCACGCCCGCTAAGGTGCAACAGCAAATGCTGGCCCAGGAATTGGAGATTGAGAAGGAGCGCAAGACCGAGAGAGATGAATACGAGAAGCTCCAACTCGATCTCCAAGCCGCGCCCCAAACTGCCATCAATCACGTCGATGAGAAGCAGAAGACTGAGAGGACATCCAAAGCAGAGAAGCAGGCACTTGAGCTGGAGATCCAGGTGCTGAAGGATCGGAACTCGGCTCTCGAGACCCAGATCACAGAATCGCGCCGCATCCATGCGAAGCATGTCTCAGACGAGACCGACTGGCATAGGAAACCGGGAGCAATTGTCCTTGAGATGGAATGTAAGTTGTCATTATCCGCTGTCCTGTTTGCCTTTTTTCTCTCTGCCTTCTTCTATTCTGTTTTTCTTCTTCTCGGTTTCTATTTCTGACCTAACTTTAGGCCCTGCTGATTTAGATGTCTTCCCGGAGCTTCGTGCCGCTGGCGCAACTGCTGCGAACAAAGCAAGGAAAGCCAGGGCAGCAGCCGGTCTTGGCCTTGATGATGGATCCACTATCTCAGACCTTCTCGCCAACTTGAAGACACATGTGCATTCCCTCAAGGGCCTGGGCACCTCCATGGTGGCCACAACAATCAATTTGCACACCCTGTTCTGGCCAGAAAAGGAGGTCCCAGAAACATTCCAAGGAATTGCCGAGAACCTGTGCGGAGTCAAGGCTGAACTCAAGAAGTGGCGTGCCTCCGCAGCTCGGGCAGGAGCTGACGAGTTGGTGCACTTCATCCTGAGCTAGTATGAGAACTTGGACCTCCAAAGGATCCATGAGCACTGCGAAGACTCCAAATGGACTAAAGACCCTGAATGCATCACTCTCCGAAAGGAGGTGGCCTACGAGATCGCCTCCTACGCCGAGACCAGCGTCTACATCGATGGCCTCACCGAGCCGGACACTGACGTTGGAGAAGACGATGATGATGAGGACGAGGACGATGACGAGGACGAGGACTTGACTGCGTTCGAGGAGGGTGCCGGAGGGGAGGGAGCCAAGCAGGAGGAGACCAAGAAGACTGAGGAATCCGAGCAGCAGGGCAACACGGAGGAATCCGAGTTGGCCGCCAACGCTGATGCCGAGCAGCCGCAGCCTACCGCTCAGGAGGCCACCATCACCACCGAGATGGTGATCCAGGAGGCAGCTCCCGAGTTGGGTGTGACTGCTGCTGCTACGGATGGTCTCTACCCGCTAGCCTCCGACTCTGCAACGGATCCCATCTCTGTGGCCACAGCAACCTCCGATCAAATTGCCTCTGCCAACACTGATGCGGACAATACGGGTTCTACTGTTGTGTAATCCCTGCAAGTTTTTATCTCCAAACTTTTATCAGATCCCCGGGATGCCGGGTGCATATGTAATCAGTACAATTAAGTCCTTTGCTACTCAGTTTTTAGTTTAGTTAACAGTTTAGCAGCTCTGGCTCAATGCCGGGTTGCGTTTCTATGCAAGTCCCCGAGTTGCATTTTTTATCCACTCATTCTTTTTGTCTCAGCTCTTACCTGCCACTTGTGGCTTTTTTGGTAGTCGTGTCACAAGATTTCAAAGTTTGAGTTTCAAATACTTAGCCACTTAGAAAAATGCATAGTAACGCTGCCCACCACTCAGCCGAAAAGAGACAACAAAAACAGTAAAGAACACTCTACTCGGTTGCTACACCTCTCTTCTCCTTAGCAATTTTTCGTGTGATCATTGACCTTTGGCTTGTTCTCTTGCTTGCCATGAAGCCGGGGTGCGGACAACAGCAGAGTCGAAGAGTTGGCCCTTAGGTTTAAACACACTACTAGATATGCTTATGAAATTCTAAGTAAAGCAACCGAGTAGACAAAGTAAAACAAAGTAGAACAACACAGAACGGATTTGGACAAGGGCAGTCCCCGAGTTTCAATTCGGAGTGCCAACTAGACTTTTAACTCGGTTGAGGAGATACATACAAATTTTTGCTCATGAATGAAAACGGCGGAGTAGAGCTACATTCCAGGGGTGCTTAGATTCCTCTCCAGCTCTATCCGGCCTGTTCTTCTGGGGTGCCTGTGCATCAACTAGATAGTAGGCATCATTGTGCAGAGCCTTGCTCACAATGAAAGGCCCTTCCCACGGAGGGGATAGCTTGTGCATCCCGGCCGTGCGCTGCACGAGCCTAAGGATCATGTCTCCTTCTCGGAAAACCCTTGGGTTCACTTTCCGGGTGTGATAAAGCCTCAAGTTTTGCTGATAGACAGCTGAACATGACAGAGTTAACTCTCTTGCTTCTTCTAGCAGGTCAACGTCATTTTCTCGAGCTTCTCTCGCCTCCGCCTCAGTGTAGAGGGTTACTCGGGGCGAGTCATGCTCTAGGTCAGTGGGCAACACGGCCTCAGCTCCATATACCAGGAAGAATGGTGTGTATCCGGTTGATCGGTTAGGGGTAGTCCTTAGACTCCACAACACCGCCGGCAAATCGTCCAGCCAAAAACCAGGGGTTCGCTGTAATGGCTCCACCAGCCTTGGGTTTATGCCGGATAGCACCATGCCATTTGCTCTCTCAACTTTCCCATTGGAGGCTGGATGCGCAACAGATGCAACAACTAGCCGGATCCGCTTCTCTTTGCAGAATCTCGCGAAAGCACCCTCGGCAAAGTTTGTGCCATTATCAGTGATGATGTTGTGCGGGTAGCCATATCTCAGGATCACATCCTTCAGGAAACTCACAGCTGTGACTCCATCACACTTCCGAATAGGCTTGACCTCAATCCATTTGGTGAACTTGTCAACCATGACCAAGATGTGAGTCATGTTGCCTCTAGCTGGCTTGAAAGGCCCCACCATATCCAAACACCAAACAACAAATGGCCAAGTGATGGGAATGGTCTTCAACTTGAAAGCTGGCATATGAATCTTACTTGCAAATCTCTGGCAGCCGTTGCACTTCCTCACTATATCTTCAGCTTTCTTCAAGGCAGTGAGCCAAAAGAAACCATGTAGGAAAGCCTTGTTGACCAGAGCCCGAGAATAGGCGTGATGCCCGCATTCCCCCTGGTGTATCTCCACAAGAATTTTTTCTCCTTCTTTCGGCTCGACGCAGCGTTGAAGCACACCAGTAGGAATCCTTCTGTGTAACACTTTGTTGAGGATAGTGTAGCCCTTGGATCTTCTCTGTATCTGCCTGGCTGTGACCTCGTCACTTGGCAAGGTGCCATCCGTTAGAAAGGATAATATGGGCAGAGCCCAACTCGGTGTCTCCCGTGTGGGAAACACTGGTTCGTCCACTTCCATTGGATCAGCCACCAAGACCTCTTCTGAGTTGGGAACGAGTCCCCGAATAACCGAGTACTGAGAAATGATCCCCTCGATGAATGCGACAGTCCCCGGGTTGAATGGAGCAGTCCCCGGGTTGCAGGTGCCAGTCCCCGGGTTCTCTTTTGCAGCCTCCCAATCAATCTCCATTGGAACAGCTTCTTCTCCTGGCAGAGAAGAAACGAAGATAGACTCCGAGTTGGGGGATGGCTTGATAGATGGCTTTCTCAAATGCTCCAAGGCAATCCCAGTCGGGATGAACTGCCGAGAAGACCCCAACTTGGACAACTCATCAGCCGCATTATTTTCAGCTCAGTGTATATGCTGGAACTCACAGCCTTCAAAGAAGCCTGTCATGGTTTGTACCAGAAACCGATAGGACGCCATGTTGGCATCCAGAGCATCCCAGGTGCCGGATACCTGCTGCACCACCAAATCCGAGTCGCCAAAGCAGATGATACGCTGCACACCAATCTCCTTGGCTACCTTCAGGCCGTGAACCACGGCCTCATACTCGGCCACATTGTTAGATGCCTTGAAATGAATCTGCAGCACGTACTTGAGTTGATCTCGCTTGGGTGACGTAAGCACTACGCCAGCACCAAGGCCTTCCTTCACTTTGGAGCCATCAAAATGCATCTTCCAGTAGTTGGTTTCCGGCAAGGGAGGCTTATACTGCACCTCAGCCCAATCCACTAGAAAATCTGCCAGAATCTGTGACTTGATGGCTTCTCTTCTCGCGTACAGAGGAGCGTACGCGGCTAGCTCGATTGCCCACTTGGCTACTCGGCCGCTTGCTTCCTTGTTGCCCATGATGTCCGAGATGGGAGCAGAACTCGCCACTGTGATGGGATGCTCTTGGAAATAGTGCTTCAGCTTCTTGGCACCCAGGTATACGCCGTAAGTCATCTTCTGGTAGTGCGGGTAGTTCTGCTTGGAGCTGGATAGCACCTCGCTGAGATAATACACTGGCCGCTGCACAATCTTGCCTTCCTCTTCTCTTTCCACCACTATCACCACACTGACTTCCCGGTTGGTTGCCGCAGTGTACAGCAACATTGGCTCTTTGGATAGCGGACTAGCCAGGATGGGAGCGCTACCCAGCATGTTCTTCAGCTCCTTGAACGCCACATCAGCTTGTGGTGTCCAGACAAACTTGTCACTCTTCTTCATGAGTTGGTAAAGAAGCAAGGCCTTCTCGCCCATTCTGCCCAGGAAGCGGCTCAGAGAAGCCAAGCATCCAGTGAAATTTTGCACATCCTTCAGTGATCTCGGCAAAGACATGCTTTCTATAGCTTTTATCTTTGAAGGATTGGCTTAAATGCCCCGACTAGATACCAAGAAGCCGAGTAACTTGCCAGCCGGGACGCCAAATGTGCATTTAGTCGGATTCAACTTCATCATGTATTTGCGCAAGTTGGCAAAGGTTTCCTCAATATCACTAAGCAGAGTATGTGTTTTATTCGTTTTGATGACAATGTCATCTACGTACACCTGCACATTTTTGCCAATTTGATCATGCAAGCATTTCTGCATGCATCTCTGATAGGTAGCCCCAACATTCCGCAACCCAAAGCACATGACACGATAGCAATAAGCCCCGTACGAGGTAATAAAGGCAGTTTTTATTTGATCATCTGGGTTGAGAGCTATCTGATGGAAACCAGAGTAGGCATCAATGAAAGACAAAAGTTCGCAACCGGCAGTGGAATCTATCACCTGATCTATGCGGGGTAGCAGGAATGGATCCTTGGGGCAGGCCTTGTTCAGGTCGGTGTAGTCCACGCACATGCGCCATGCAGTATCGGTCTTGGGTTCCTCCTTCTTCTTCTTCTCAACCATAACCGGTTTGGCTAGCCAATCCGGATGCAGTACCTCCATGATAAATCCGCTTATCAGCAACTTGGTGATCTGATCACCGATGGCTCTCCTCCTCTCATCACCAAAGCGGCGCATAGCCTGTTTAACCGGCTTGGCGTCATTCCGCACATGCAGCGAGTGCTCAACCAACTACCTCGGGACACCCGACAGATCCTCATTGGACCAAGCAAAGACATCCCGATTCTCACGGAGGAAGTGGATGAGCTCGCTTTCCTATTTCTCTCCCAACCCGGCGCCAATGATGGCAACACGGTCTGGGAACTCAGGATCGACCTGGACCTTCTTTGTCTCCCGGGACTCCTGGAAAGCCGTCCCGTACTGGGAACCCGGCATGCCAGGCGCACCACCTTGCGCCGCTTGAGCCATAGCAACCACCTCGTGTATCTTCTTCTTCTCGGCAGCAATGACCATGGATTCCGCCAACTGAGAACTTGCAGACGCGCATTCCAAGGAACGCTTGTAATCACCCGAGATGGTGATGACACCATTGGGACCATGTATCTTCATCTTCAGGTAGGCTGCATGGGTTGAGGCCATGAACTTGCTGAGGGCAGGCCTACCGAGTAGAGCGTGGTAGCGGCTCTGAAGATCAACTACTTCAAACTGCAGGCACTCGGTGCGGCAGTTCTCCCTGGTACCGAATAGGACATCAACCCAGATGCGTCCGATTGGAGCACAAGATACTCCCGGCACAATGCCATGAAATGTGGTCCTACTGGGTAGCAGCATGTTCTCGGCGAGGCCAAGCTTCTCCAGTGTATCCCGGTACATGATGTTGATGCTGCTACCGTTATCGATCAGCACCTTGCTGAACCTGACATTCTTCTGGGTTCCCAAGAAAGTGGGATCCACCACCAGAGCATAGGTACCCGGATTGGGCATCACCTTGGGATGATTAGCCCTGGACCAAGTAACCTCTTAGTCGCACCAGTGCAGGTAGTAAGGCACAACCGGGATCACTGCATTTACCTCCATCGCACGCCTATGCAATGACTGCTTGTCGTCTGGCTCAGTGGTGAAGATTATGTAGCTCTCATGGTGTTCCTTGTACTGGTTGCGGTCTCCACCACCATTGTTGCCGTTGTTGTTGTTGTTGTTGTTGTTGTTGTTGTTGTTCCTGTTGTTGTTGTTGTTGTAGTTGCAGTTGTTGTTGTTGTTGAAGTTGCGGTTGCCGTTGTTGTAGTTGCGGTTGGCTCCCTGAGCCACTTGGTTCACATTCTCCCTTCTCGGATTCACTGCAGGCCTGGGAGCAGCTGCCCGAATAGGTGCACATTGGCATTCGCAGGCGGCAGAGGAGGAGGAGAAGGCAGCTGACAAGCGTCCTCATCCTTGATACGGTCCCACTAGCTGCACTGCCGGGTAGTGTGGTTGGATGGCCTACTCGGATGCCGAGTATGGAAACTGCATGGCCCAACCTTCATGTTCTCAAAGATAAAACTCGGGTCTGGATCCGGGTTGCCGCTACGCTACTGGGGAGCATTGTATGGCTTCTTGGTGCCTTGGCCCTGATTCTGGTTCTGCCCGTGTTGGGCTCCAGCAGTTTTTTGCCTTTGGCTACTCCCAACAGCCGCAGGGCCTTGAATCACAGCGTTCACCTCCTCGGGATCATACCGAGTATCAATGCATTCACCTATGCGCTTGTTTCTGAAGTCATTGTGTTTGCTGCTGTCATGGTGCTTCTTTCTCGGCTCAACGTCGAGCAGAGGCTGAGTAGGGTCTCCGAGTGCATACATATCAGCAATCTTGATAGTCTCGGCGAGCGTACTCGGCATCTCTCTCTGCAGCTTTTGCCATAACATGCTGCCATGCCTACAGCCTTGCGCAAACCAGTCGATTGCCTGCGACTCATTCACACCTTCACAGGTATTCCTCAGTGTGCTCCACCGAGTAAGGTACTCGTGGTCAGTTTCCTCTTCTCGCTGCTTGCAAGTAGACAGTTGCTGCGGCCTATTCGGCCTCTTGTACGTGCTGGTGAAGTTGCTGATGAAGGCTTCCGAGAAGTCTAGCCAACAGTTGATGCTATCTCTTGGCAAGTTGTTGAGCCAAATCCGAGCAGGGCCCTCCAACATCTGCGGAACATACCGCACAACCCATCTCCTGTTGCCGCCTGCGATGTGCACAGCGGTAACATAGTCACTCAGCAAGTCTTCCGGCTTGGTACTGCCATCATAGCACTTGGTCCCCCTAGGCAGCTGAAACTGTTTCACGGAGGGCTCCTCCATGATGCGGCGACCAAAACAATCTGGGCCGGGTGGCCCCTTGTTCTCGAGCTGCGTAGACCGATTGATTCGGTCCAGCTTGTACCTTGCATCACTGGGCTCCAGCATGCGGTCACCCAGACGGTCAGTGACATCTCTTGGGTTAGCATATCCGGCTAGCCCCATTGCCGAGTACCCATCATCGTAGCGGTTTTCCTGCACAGCTGCGGGTTGAGCCACCGGGTTGGCTGCTGCCTCAACTACTTGCGGCTGCACGGCGGCGGGCTGCCGCACTCTTGGCTGAGCCGGGTTGGCAACATGATGCCGCAATGGTCCAGCACGGTCTCCTCCTTGCCTCTTGTTGTGAGCTTTATTGGCTTGATAGCCTGCTCCTGCAGTGTTGTGTTTCTGACCGGGCTGCCGCGGCACAGCGTGCTGTTTTGCGGCGACAGCCGGGTCGTACACCTGCATCTGTTTGTTCTTCCCAGAGTTCACACTCTGGTCCCTATCATTGCCAGGAAGCGGTGATGAGGCATGATCGGTAGATCTGACCGCATGCGAGTGCACAACCTGAGAAGCGCCAGCACCCGGATTGGCTTTCCGGCACTCCTCGTTCTTCCTGGCGGCCTCCAGCACTAGCTCATTGAGTCTATCCTGCTGCCTAGCGCGCGCGTCGCCAGCGAGATGCGGCAACTCAGTAGCTACTGCCTCTGCAGCCCTAGGAGTTTTGGCGGGGGTGCTATATCTCCGCCCGGACAAGCATGCCAACACAAAGCATATTCAGCTAAGGAGTTCTACTCGGGATAGCGTGCAAACACTAAGCACATAAAGCTAAGTGTTTCTACTCGGAACAGCATGCAAATACAAAGCATATGAGGCTAAGAGGAGTTCTACTCGGTGACAACTACAAAGAATAAGGGTGCAGAGAAGAGCACTAACCTGAGTGATCTTCTTGGTGCGGCTATACGGCATGAAGCCGTAAACCCAGTTCTCGGTGAGCGAGGTCGACATGATGGATCTGGCCCAGATGGCCACCTCGGCCTTGGTGAGCTCGAAAGTTGTCGTCCTGGTGCAATCATGGGGGGCTCCCATGTAGCACATCTTGTGCACTCGGTGCTGGAGCGGGAGTACCCGGCGCGAAATCCAGCACGCAATTTGATCGTCTTGAATCAGTCCTTCTCCCACCAACTCGGTCAGGCGCCTTTCTAGTTGGAGGACGTCTGGCACAGTCTTCTTTGGGTGGTATCCCCAGTTCTGCCCGGTGGGCAGCGCGTTCTTGAACTTCGGGAGCCCTATCCGGTCTTCTATGGGCTTCCCCTCCTCGGCGGGTACGTTCTTCACGTACAGGAACCCGCGCTGCCACTTGCGCACGGTATCCAGCCCGAGAACTCTCGGGTGGTGTTCGGTGCGGCGTTGCAGCATCATCGAGCTACCCGTCTGGGTCATCACGCGGGGGCAGAAGTGTTGCCAGGATCAGGAATCTTTTGTTTGCGGAGAAAGAAATATCTCGCCCAGGTGTGGATGATGGGTTGGACACCTAGGAAAGCTTCACACACGGTAGCGTGTGTGGAGAGCATGACTATGGCGTTTGGTGGGAGATGGTGAGGTTGAATGCCGAAATGGCGGAGAAAATCTGAGAAGAATTTGGAGATAGGAAGGCCGAAGCCGCGTTTGAAGTGTGAGAGGAAAATAACGTACTCATCCTTGTCCGATTTAGGGACGTGTTCGGGACCTGGATGCCGGCAGACGACGCCGGGAGGGATGCGGCGGGTGTTAACCAACCACTAGCAGTCCTCCCTGGTGACGTCCGAGCCCTCCCAGCCGGCTCCGGCGGAAACTGCATCGTCTCCGTGCGCCATGGAAGCGGATTTTCTTGCGGGAGAGGAAGAGCTCGGCGGTGATGCGCGGATATGCGCGTCTCTCTCTCTCTCTCTCTCTCTCGCTGTGCATAGGACGGCGGCGCGTTGAGGTGCAGCGGCGCTATGCTCGACGGCGGCGACAGAGGCGAGGGGGCGAGAGATTGGGAATGCGAAGGAAGAAGAAGAAGTGGGCGGCGCGGGGGTATTTATCTCTCCCCGCGCGTTGCAGTTACCACCAGATTGATTGTGGGCATTGATCGTGCGGCGTGGGTTAACCACCCGTTAGAAACGCACACAGCGCGACACGGGCGCAGTTAATCCCACGTCCCAGATCGTGGGCCTTCGAGTACCGTTTGACGTGACCTAACGGGCTGTGGGCCCTGGTTGCAGAGACTGGCGCGTGGCCTGCTGTGTCCCTGGCACCGAGGCGTCGGGGGCACAGGGGCTTGACACGTGCCCAGTAGCGACACAGAGAGGTGGATTTGGTCTGATCCAGCGGGATCGTGTTCGAAATTTCATCAATTCATTTTACTCGGCAGCTCAGTAGAGAGATTGCTCTACTCGGCTACTAGGAAGGTTATCTCGTAACCACAATTGGAGAGATTCGAGTAGGATATACAGGATCAAGTTGAGGTGCAACTCGGCGTTACTGCTTCGAGAAGACAATTTGGTTTAAGCTGACAGGGCCCTGTGAACAAGTTCGCTGGACTCTACCAGCTTCGGGGACTAATGTCGGGGGGCTACCCCTGAGTAGGGGTAAGGCAAGTGATAAAGGCGAAGATCAGAGTACTGTTGGCCGGGTTGGTGGCTACCCGGGTACCCTCTACCCGGCCAACAGTACTCTGATCTTCGCCTTTATCACTTGCCTTACCCCTACTCGGGGGTAGCCCCCCGACATGCTAGCTACATACGGCAGCCGTCGGTTGCTCTATAGTACCTATCCTTCGGTGATGTTGCCTACATGAGCATAACATGTAGCAATCGCGTCACTATACACGGCGTGGGAGGCCGAAAGTCTCGATACGGCTGCCTGCTTTGGTCCTGTAGCATAGTTAACATCGTTCGAGTCATTTCTTCACACTTTAACCCATGCCTCCGGGTCGAGCCCAGCCGGTCCTTCGCATCGTTGTTGTTTTCTTTTTGGTATCTTGATGTCAAGGGGGGGGAATAGTTATATTAGGTCTTGTTATGGGACTTGAATGGGTTTGGGCACAAGCTTTTGCACTTTGTTTGTCTCTTATAGCTTGTGTCCTAGTTATCTTTGTCTTTGTTGATGTTTCGTTTGTGTTGAACCAGTTCATATGTTGGTAAGAGATGCACTCCAGTTATGTCAAATTAAAGGCTATTTTATTTTCTCTAGTGAGCCTTATTGTGCTATTATTTATGTTTCATATTATCTTGTCTTACTTGTGCTAGTTACTCCATGTGGTTTCTCTTGTTAGCATGCTTGATTTATAAAATCTAGATGAGCTTTCTTCCTTTTCTTGTGTGCATTTTATATTGAAATACAAACCTCAAAATAGCACACACATCTTGGGGGTGGGGGTGTCTATATTTTATGAATCTTTTCCTTGAGATGATTGTTATATCACTGCAAATGGTTGTGTTGTCATCATCTACAAAAAAAGGAGACTTAAAGAGCATCTCTCTCTCCTAAATTTGTTTTGGTAATAATGACAACACAATTAGTGTTATAACCGTGTGCTAAGTGTTTATATCCAATGATAACACTTGACAGTTGACGAACCCTCCAAAAGTGAAAAGGTCAAAGACGATGTTTCCACGTTTATCTTTGTTGTGAATAACAAAACTGTTATATCAAAAGGATGTTTGCATAATGAAAGGTGTGGTAGAATCAACTTTTGCTCCAACGGTTAGAATTCCGAGGACCTATAAATAATCTCACCGACGTTGGGGCAGATTTGTTGATCCAATATTCTCTCTCCTCACTAAACAAAAATCAAATAATCTCACCTCGTTTTATGAATCTTTCCCTTGAGAAATTTGTTATCTCTTGTATTTCTTGTAAACCATAAACGGATTGTTGTGCTTGGAGCTTCATTCTTGGTGCAAGAAGATCCGAAGGCTTGTTGGGAACCTCTAACTTTAGTTGTGTAGTAGCCTCAAGTTTGTGTGAAGGTTTGGTCACCGTCTTCAAGCCGACCTCATAACAGAAACACGCTCCTCCTTTGCTGAAGAAGCTCACGAAGAATAGGGTGTGCATATCCGTGCTACTGTAGTGCCGTGTGGCTCCTCACCCTCTAACGTAGACGTGTTTCTCTTAAAAGAAACTACACGAAACATATCCTTATCTCTGTACATTTCGCTATTATTGTTACCTTGTTCCTTAATTTCTCATATTCCGTTGCTTACTAATTTCACATAAAGACAAACTTGTGATTATTTGTGGAGCCTAGTTAAAAATGAAAATGAAAAAATTGATAGTCACTGATACGTCATAAACGTATCCCTAATTTCCGATGCTCCATGATGATATTATGCCAATTGCTACATGTTTTCTCCCTTCTTTACGTCATTTTTATCGATTTTTTGGACTAACCTATTGACAAGATGCCACAAAGCCAGTTCCCTGTTTTCTGCTATTTTTAGTTTCAGAAAAGTTGTTATGGAAATATTCTCGGAACTGGAAAGTTCGAAGTCCGGAAGTCCTATTTTCCCCGGAAGTATCCAGAAGAAAATGCCCCTCTTCGTCTCCTCTTCGCTCTTCTGGATGCTTCCGGGGAAAATAAGCCTTCCGGGCTTCGAACTTTCCAATTCCGAGAATATTTCGAGAACAACTTTTCTGAAACTAAAAACAGTAGAAAACAGGGAACTGGCTCTGTGGCATCTTGTTAATAGGTTAGTCCGGAAAATCGATAAAAATGACATAAAGAAGGGAGAAAACATGTAGCAATTGGCATAATATCATCATGGAGCATCAGAAATTAGGGATACGTTTATGACGTATCATTGAGCTCGTCAATATGGTTTGTTCACAAGACCTCCATGACACTGCGCCACCTCCAAGAAGAAATGCATATCCACTTGTGGCACAGAGCTCATCTACATCTGAAATCCAGTTGGAGTCACTATATCCCCGAAGCACAGCAGGGTGCCTTGAATAATGAATCCCATAGCTCATAGTACCATTCAGATAGAGCATGACCCTTTCAAGTGCATGCCAATGATCATTACCAGGGTTTGACATGAACCTACTCAATTTTCTCACAGCAAAAGAGATGTTAGGCCTCATCGCTCTCACAAGGTACATGAGTGAACCGGTTATTTGAGAGTATCTCAATTGATCTCTCGCAATCCTATTGTTCTTTCGAAGTGTCACACTGGGATCATAAGGTGTTGGAGAGGGCTTGTTATCAATAAAGCCGAAACAGCTCAAGACCTTCTCAACATAGTGTGATTACGTCAACATAATCCCACTCTCATCCTTAATAAGCTTAATGTTCAGAATTACATCAGCTTCTCCCAGATCTTCATATCAAAGCACTTTGATAGAAAAGACTTGACCTCATTTATCACAATTATGCTTGTACCCAACATACAAGCATAATATAACACTATCGCCCCCACCATGGCGGTAGTATACACACCTATCAGCCTCATTAATGACAAAGCCCACAGAAGTTAAAGTTCTGTCGAACTTCTCATGACATTTCTTAGGTGCTTGCTTCAGTCCATATAAAGATTTTAACAATTTGCACACATTTCTCTCTTCACCTTTTACCACAAACCCATCAGGCTGATCCATATAGATTTCCTCTTCCAACTCTCTGTTAAGGAAAGTTGTCTTTACGTCCATTTAATGAACGATAAGACCATAAGAGGCAGCCAGAGAGAGTAGTACACGGATGGTGGTCAGTCTAGCAACAGGTGAATATGTGTCAAAATAATCTTCGCCTTCTCGCTGGGTATAGCCCTTGGCTACAAGCCTTGCCTTGTACTTCTCAATAGTACCATCGGGTCTTAGCTTCTTCTTGAACACCCACTTTCAGCCCACTGGCCTACAACCATAAGGTCGTTCTGATAACTCCCACGTCCTATTAGAAAGAATGGAGTCCATCTCATTATGGACAACTTCTTTCCAGTCATCTGCATTTGGAGATGCAAATGCCTCTGCAATAGACGTATGAGTATTATCCACAAGGTACACAATGAAGTCATCACCAAAGGATTTTTCAATCCTCTGTCTTTTACTCCGATTAGGAGCTTCATTTTCATCCTTCCCAAGGACTTTCTCATCATGTGGTTGTTCAGTATGATCACTAGATGTACTAGATTCCGGAATTAATTTAGAAGAAAATTCAGCAAAACTATGCATATCTTTCATAGGAAACATATTCTCAAAGAATGTTGCATCACGAGATTCCATAATACTATCAACATGCATATCAGGTACCTCGGATTTAACCACTAGAAATCTATAACCAATGCTACGCTGATCATAGCCCAGAAAGATACAATCCACTATTTTTGGTCTGAGATTGCGTTTCTTTGGAATTGGAACATTGACTTTTGCCAAGCATCCCCAAATACGCAAATAAGAAAGTGATGGTTTTCTCCCAACCCACTCGTCATAAGGGGTTTTCTCTTTATTCTTGTTAGGAACTTTATTCAGGACATGACACGAAGTCAACAGAGCCTCCCCCCACCATGCCTTAGATAAACCAGCAGTGTCCAACATGGCATTCACCAAGTCGGTCAGCGTGCGGTTTTTCCTCTCAGCAATTCCGTTTGATTGTGGCGAGTAGGGAGGCGTCCTCTCGTGAATAATATCGTGTTCCTCACAGAATTCATCAAATACTTTGGAGAAATACTCTCCACCTCGATCCGACCTAAAACGTTCGATCTTTCTCTCTAATTGATTTTCAACTTCAGCCTTATAGATTTTAAAGTAGTCTAAAGCCTCATCTTTAGTTTGCAAAAAATAAACATAGCAGAATCTAGTAGCATGAAATATCTCTTTCCACCTTTTGTTTTCAATGAGTGTCATGAAATATGTCTTTCCACCTTTTGTCAACACACCATTTATATCGCATACATCATTATGTATAAGTTCTAGAGGTGCCAAGTGTCTCGCCTCAGCTGCCATGTTAGGCTTCCGAGGTTGCTTAGATTGCACACAACTATGGCACATATTCGGAATTAAACTTAAACTGGATAGCCGAGACAGTAAACCAAAATTAACATGACATAAACGAGAGTACCAAACACTAGCATCTGAATCAACATTGCAACAAATATGGTTTATTGACTTATTGCAAAATTCGGAAAGAGAAAAGCGGAACAAGTCTCCGCACTCATAGCCTTTACCAATAAATTGTCCAAATCTCGACACAACTACTTTATTGGACTCAAACACTACTTTAAACCCATCTCTACAAAGAAGGGAGCCGCTGACGAGATTCTTATTCATAGAAGGGACATGCTGCACGTTCCTCAGCTGCACGATCTTTCCCGAAGTAAACTTCAGATCTACCGTGCCAACACCACGAACAGAAGCATGTGATTCATTCCCCATTAGGACGGAAGAGTCCCGTGCGACCTGATAAGAAGTGAACATCGAGATGTCAGCACACACATGAATATTAGCACATGTATCAATCCACCAACACGGAGATTGAGAGACTAAAGGTAGCATCGATATATTACCGTACCCATCTGTGTTGCTAGCGGTCACCACGTCGACATTCTTGGAGCCTTTCTTCCCTTTCTTGTCTGCACGGTCAAGGCAGTCAACAGAAAAGTGGCCGAGCGCTCCACATGTAAAACACTCGAGCCCAGCTTTGTTCAGCACCTTCTTCTTATTATTATTCTTAAAGGCAGTAGTGTTCACAGGACCATTGAACTGGGGCTTATAGTTCCCTTTGTTCTTGCTGTTGTTCTTGACGTGGTGATTTTTTGCACCATATTAGCGCTAGACTGCAAATCACCACCTCTCTCAATTGTGTCCTTTGCCCGAGTTTTCTCCTCAACATACAGAGACGCTATCAGGTTTTCAACCGATATCTCCTGTCTCTTATGTTTGAGAGATGTGGCGAAATTCCTCCATGAAGAAGGCATCTTTGCAATAATGCATCCAGCGGCAAACTTATCAGGAATCACACACTTGAGCAGATCAAACTCCTTCGCGATGCATTGTATCTCATGAGCCTGTTCGACTACAGAACGGTTATTCACCATTTTGTAGTCGTTAAAGCTCTCCATGATATCCAGCTCACTGCCAGCATCGGACGCACGGAATTTAGTATCCAGTGCATCCCAGACCTCCTTAGCGTCTTCGATGTGCATATACACATCACACAGACGTCCCTCCAGGACACTCAGAACACATGATCTGAAATTATTATTGGCTTCCTTGAACTTATTCTGAACATCGTCAGTAGCTCCTTCAGGAAGGCCATTCGTATTATGTTCCACATTTACATGGGCTGGAGCCACAGTTGGCTTCTCAGTTGCCATCTCTTAAAGGTGGTACCATTGAACCTTTCCGGTTTCATTGAATCACTTAAATTGGCCATAGTCAGTTCAGGAAATTGCCTACAATTAGGTTTTTGGATTGTTGAATAATCAGGCATAATTTCCACGATTAATTCCAGAATATAAATCATGACAAAAACAGCTATTAACATGTGGAACTCGAACATACTAGATGCAGCAGACAACATGAATAATAGCAACACGATCTCTCTAAACATGTAAATAGTAGACATGTTAAACAGATAGATGAGGACACAGATTCTGTACCGATCGTTTGTAGGAACGTTGTTGATGACAATGTTGGCGATGACGGGTCGGAGTAGACGACGCTTGAGCGGCGGTACGCACCACCGCCTGACTTGCTAGGCAGACGAGCCGTCGTGGAAGCGCTTCCCAAAAACCTAATTCGCCCTCTCCCGTACAGGATCACAAAGGCGACTGGTTCCGGAGACCTGCTCCCCCGTTCGCCGGTGGACGCCGGCGCTCGGGTTGGAGTAGACTACGATCGCGGTGCAAGGGACGAGGTGTGGCAAACCTTGATTGGTTTTGGTGTATGTACAGCGCCCACGACACGCGTCTTTTATTGTGCGGTTCGGAAAACCCTAACGTGCGCGACGTGGGTGGCCCACGCCGAGTCGGTTGCAGCACACGATACGGGAGCGACCCTAACCGACTCAGCTATGACGCGTCCGTCACGACTACGAACTCAGTTTTCCGAAACAGCAAAATAAAGATAAATGTTGTCTCGGCTCGATTCTCGATTCACGAAGCGCGATCGCGACGTGTCGAGTCGAGACGAGTGAGCGGCGGAGGAGGAGGAGTGCGCGAGAGGCCCTCTTCTTCTCACTCACATACAATCCCTACAACACTCCACCTTATAAGGTGGTGTGCAACTCCTCCAACTTTCAATGTGGGACTAAACTTCTCACTCCCACCACTCACTAGTACACATATGCCATTTTGAGATTTCAGGATTTCTTATGGGGCTTGCCCATATTGGGCCCAATATTTCAGCACCATCTACATCGTCCTCAAGCATGGTGGTCCATGTCCAAACTGTGAAAATAATGAAGCAGAAGTCATATTAATTTTTGGACAAAATCAGCTACTCCCTCCGTCCACTTTTATAAGGCACACTATTTCAATAGTAAAAAGTGTGCCTTATAAAAGTGGACGGATGGAGTAATTCGGAACTTTGATGCTAACATACAGTGCCAGCACAACATATATCTGCTAATTCGAAATTTATGTTCCACCTTGTGCTCACCGCTGAAAATGAAGAGAGTATTGGCAGTCATTTGCATTCAACCCTTGAGGAAAAAAGAACTTGAGAACAACTATCAAATACTGTGGAACGTGAGCAGTCAAGTTAGCACCTTAATGATAAAGCTGATGATGAATAACTTCTGTATACCACCTACTCAGTCAGCTAAAAGACCAGAAAACTGTTACAGTCTAATTTTCAGTACAGTCTACCACTGTGCAGTCATATCGTATCTCAAAATCTACACAACAATAACAGTCAACTAAGAGCTTCTTTAAAATCGAATTTGGCATCAGTACAACAAGGGTATTGATTTTGATCTTAAATACTGCAGTATATTTAGAACAACTAAGAAACATGACTCAGGAATTATTTAGGTACACATGCGACATCCATTTTTCACAAAAAAGGGCTCCTGTCTACTGTCTCTTTTCGACAAATGGAGTCCAAAATTTGCAATTATTTTCTGAACACACATAAACATCCATATATATATGTTGTAAATATGTAATAGATCTTACACTGAAAAATACAGGCATAACAAGTCAACATGTATTTCCTTAAAGACCGCTTCCACAAACAAATCTCCATATTACATACTCGTAGTGTTAGGATATTGTACGTTCTGAAAAGACCGCTTCCACAAATACTATAAAGACCGCTTCCACAAATAAATCTCCATATTACTCCACCAAATTTCAGAGAAAACAGGGACAACTGGGACATGATAGTATTCACAGCGAGTTGTTATCTTACCAAGAAGCGCCAGCTAGATGTTGGCCGTTTTGTTGATCCAAACATAAGCTGCGCCAACATGATGGTTAGTCTTCTAGAAGCATTATTTTACTAAAATAGTGGAAATCAACAATTTTGTATGCATACCATAGTTGCTGAACAAAATAAATAAAAATGAATGAAATGAAGTTATCTAGAAGACTATGAATTTTGTGTTTAACAGGAGCACCATCAAGGCAGCACAAATCAGCTACTTAGTTCATACCTTCAACAACCAAAATCCTTCATCATATTTGAATCTTCAAGGCTTCCTCTAGGTACTACATGAATCAGCTCAATATAGGTCGTACATTGAGGTATAATAACAAGATAACAGGACACGCAATTTTATTATCTTTTCACATTTATTATTTATTATCTCATTCGATTGTTTTAAACCATTCTACATTTCATTATCTTTTAAATATTCAAATGCACATTTTATTCTTTATTGTCCCATTTGCTTGTTTTAAACCATTCTACGAACAAGACACAAAAAGATGGCACATAAAGACAGGAGTAAATGATATTTTTACCTTAAGCTTATTTAAAATACAATATAAAGCTCGAGTTTAATATAGAAATGCCTTTTATTGTAAGAAACTATTCTATCATCTCAACCTACATGTAAATAGTCTAAGAGGAATTCAAGCTGAATACTGATAGTCTGATTGTTGAAATGAAACAGAGTAGTGTGGCATATACCACCACACGGCAATCTATATGGAATATTATTACTCCAAAAAGCAACGGTTTATTTAAAGTAAAATACTCCCAAGCTTAATACAGAAGTGTCTTTCGTTGTAAGAAAACGATACCACTGCGTGTCCAAGTATATACTCCCTCCGTTCATAAATATATGACTTCCATTTGTCCCAAATTGGATATATGTAGACATGTTTTAATGTCTAGATACATCCACTTTTGGACAAATAAAAGTTATCTATTTGTGAACGGAGGGAGTATAAGTCTAACAAACAGAGAATTCATGCTACAATTCTAACAGAAAGAGAATCCATGCTGAATACGTGCAGTGAAACATAAGTGCACACATCTCAGAGCAAGAAGTATAGAATAGTATCACTAAACAGTAGCAACAAATTATTAAAATTACCGTGCAATGTCACAGCTCACATTGTGACTTAGGGCGTGGGGGTGGTTCCTGAGGTTGTAGTTGTGCTTGAGGGGAGGTCGAGCCATGTATGTTAATGGACCATGTAATGCTAATGGCCTAAGGGCCAGATTATGCAAGTACAAATGCCAATAGAATCCTATAAAGGGTTTAACTACACGGCTGGCAATTACACACTTGACAATCATTGACAGAGAGGGGGGAAATAGGATGCTAACTCTGCTGGTCTTTATTCCCTGATGATGTCTGTCTTTATCGAGATAGCACGATGTAACCAAACTCAACACCGCAAAATTAAAAACTAAGAAACCAAGTATCTTATCCCAACTAGTTCCCCGTCTAGTCCCACCGGCTTGTCCTCGAGCATATATGAAGGCCTTGAGGCGATCAAGATGGAAGAATCCCGCTATGCCGCGTCATACAGACTACCATCTTGCCCTGTTCCAACGGTATGGAGCTTTCTCACCTGAATCACCACCCGTTGAGTGGTGCCATGGATATGCCTACCGCTCTCTGGAAGGGAGACAATGCCCTCAACATCGATGTAGGTCCCTTGGCGCATGGTGGATGCGAAGCGCACCATCTGCGTGGTGATCCCTTCTTCAGTGCTGGCGATGATCATAGAGCTTACCGTTTCAGTTTTGTTAAGCAGTACCACGATTGCGCTCGTCTTGCTCAGCGGCCGGAGAGAATCCACATAGCCGAAGACCAGCACATACTTGCCCACCGTTGCCTGGTCGAGCTTTCCAGCGTCTGTCCAGGGCCGCTGCCGGAACATCTGCCAGGAGACACGGCCGTACACGGACGCGTACGGGTCCTGCGCTTTCTTCGCTCTTCCCCTGCTTCTGATGTGCTTCTTGGTGATGCTGGTGGTAGCTGAGGCCATCGTGGTCGCTTGCTGCCCGGTGGAGGAGATAGGAAGAAGCTCCCGGCCGTATTCAGGTTCTAGGGGAAGATCTACTTGTCGTGGGATAATCACGGCAGATGTTACCTGGGGTAACTGATCTTGGGGCAAGTCGACACAGGTATTTGGGAGAGGGTTTAGCTCAAAGGAGAACATGGCGAAAGCAATCTAAGAACCGGAAAGCAACTCGCCGGCTCTCGATATGGTTATACTGGATACTCGATAACAGGTGTTACGACTATGACTTGAATCTCTGGCAAACTAAACCTAGGGGCCGGTTTATAAAGCACCCGTACACCCCTAACTTGCCCTTTAAGGCACATCTTGAGTCCTACTCGAACTCCACATACAAAGCCTAACTTTCCTTATCGCAACCCACAAGCCGGGTTACGAATCTCACAAGCCTTTGGGCCTTCTAGTAACCTCTTTACCCCTATCCGGGTATTGCTCAGCTCACCTCGGGCCGGATTACACCTTGAAGTGGGCCTACCGGGTTACTATCCCCCCATCAGTAGTCCCCAGAATAGCCTGGGCTTCCAAGATTTACTCTTCGAAGTGCTGGCTATTCCCTACAGAAATATCGGATACAAGAACACATAAAGATCAAGATACAATATGCTGACAAGCGGCTGAGATTAACACCCAGGGGATCAGGTAGCAACCCGGCTTCCCCCCAAAGGCTCTCCCTCAATCTTCCAGACCTGAGTCTTAATAGGAAACTCGATGATTTCACATCTTCCTCAATAACTGTCGCTGATACTAGGAAGGAAATTCCCCCTTCCCTTTTCTCGGGATCACATTAGTCTGTGCATGGAATGCGCCTTTCAAATTTCGAAATGGCCAATTATTACTCCGCACCCCCCGGGTCTCGACCGTTAAGCTAGGCTTTTCCACCCGGGCGGTTTATAAATAGGGCTCAGGGAACAAACCCAACTCTCAACGGCTCACTTTCCCCATTTCACTTCTTCTCAAATCTGAGCTCGCGGAGTGCCACCACGGAAGCCCCACGCACCTCGCCGGAGCCCATCCGCCGTCGCCTGCGCTCCGCCACCGCGCGACTCACTCCAACTCCCAAATCCGCCGCCAAGCGCCCGATTCGCCGACCAACAACCTCGAAAGGACATCAATCTTGCGCCATCTGTCTCCGCAAAGCTCTGCTTCAACCCCCTTTGGTAAGTTCCTCGTATCCCTCAGCTCATCCTCACAATTTCTCATCTTTTCCTCAGATCAGATCTGAATCAAGTAGTCCGCGATTTCTCGGGCCGCGCCGGATTAGCTCAGTGATACTTACCATAGACATCCCCATAGATAGGATTCATAGCTTATATTACTCTCCTAACTCCAGTGGTCATTAACATGGCCATAAATTTAGAAACAAGATCCCCAATCTAGGCTTGGGCCATATAAAATTTCCGCCCTTGTTCTCCCTCCTCAGAAAATCTCACTTCTCCGGATCATCCGCAGATGGTAGGCATATAAACACCCTCATAACTTCTCCAAACATTTGCCTTTACGGAAAGCTCCATAGATTTTGTAATAGCACACAATACCCGGACACATCATACTTGACTCGGCAAGGCAATACCCGGTTTGTACTTAAATTGCCGGTAACTGCTTATCTACTAACTTCCGAGTTTTTGCTTCTTACGCCCTTTCCTTCAATGTTTTACCAGGTCAATCCTATGGCACCCAAGAGGCAGGGGAAACAGCCGGCAAAGGCCAAATCCACGAACTCCATATCAGCCAATTGGGGGAAGTCCTCTGTTACCACGGCCAAACTGGAGGAGTTGGTCGAGCTTGGAACCCTACCTCCACAGGAAGCTATCCACTGGAGAGTACCAGGCAACGAAACCCAACCTTCCCCAGCAACAAACGAGGTAATATGTTTCGTTGAGCACGTGACCCGGGGCTTTAGACCTCCGGGTCACCCTTTCTTCCGTGACGTCCTAGACCACTACAAACTCCGTATTTTCGATATAGGCCCAAACTCTATTTTAAACATCTCTCATTTTATCGTTCTTTCCGAGTCTTACTTGTGCACTCCGCCAAGTCTGGCTCTCTTCGTCGAACTTTTTCAGTGCAAGCCGTGTCGCGAAAGCGGCGACGGCGCACTTCTTACTTGCGGCGGGGTTTCCATCCAGCGCCGCAAGAACTCCCTAATGCCTCCTATTACACTCAATTCTCATGTGAAGCACTGGCAGCTCTCATACTTCTACTGCCAGGATACCTCCCCTCCCGGCGAAAAGAAGTTGCCGGGTTACTCGGAGGGTCAGCTTGACATCTCCGAGAAATTCAACGCCTTCGCCCCTGACTCAGACAGGGAGGCGATCTTGCCTTTGCTAGCTAGGATCTCCATCTTGTCAGCCCGAGGCCTCATCGGGCTAAACCTGGTAAAGACCTGGGTTAGCTTCCGCATTCAGCCAAACTCCATTCGTGATAAGCTGATGTGCGAATACTCGGGTCAAACCACGGACCCAATCCGATTCTCTACCAGCACCCTTGCTCCGGGTGACATTAACAAAACAATTAAGGGTTTCCTGACAGAGAAACTCGAGGTAATCCGGGGCATAGCCGGATTAGAACCTTTTACCCTCGAGAATCCAGCCCCCGCAGTAAGTTTTTTACCTTTTGATTTTGACTTCTAACAGCTTACTTTTATCCGCTTCTCTTGTTTCGATATCAACCATTACCCTGGTATTTTCTCCTCAGGCCGATGATGACTTTTGGACGGTTAACACCCCTCCTAACTCCGAAGACGCGGAGGAGGAAGACGATGTCGTTAACTCGGATGAAGGTATATACTTAATCCCTTGCACGCATTATATCCTGCCTTTTCTTCTTCCTTATGCTATAAGTCGGATATTTTTCAGAACGAGGAGGCCAAAACGAAGAAGAGGAAGAAGAAGAAGAAGAAGACAGCAGGGGCGGGTCCACCAGCGAGGAGGAAGAGCCGGAATCGACCCCCAAAGCCGGAACAAAGAGGAAATCTCGGAGGATAGCCCTCCAGGTTCTTACTTCATCTCTTTACACTTTGATTTTTGTTCCCATAACGTCACTCCGGGGCTAACCCCATTTTCTCCCCTTTTGATCATGACTGAAGGAACCACCCGCGACTAGGCGCCGCGTAACCCGGAACCATCCGGGCAACGAGACCCTTAACCCGGTCGCTTCGTCGCCCCCGGTTCGACACTCTGGTATTTATCGCAAACAAAAATTCTTTCCGGACATTCCTTTGCAACGTAACCCGAGACCTTTCCTGCCATTTTTTAGTATCTTCCGGGTCTAGCAGCGGCTTTCCTTCGGACTTCCCGGTGAACACCGGGTAAGCGCCTTTTCCTGATATTATACCGAACTTTCATCCCCCTTTTTTTTTATAACCAAAGATTAATTGCGCCTTTGCACCTTCTTCAGAGCCACGGTTATTAGTAGCGACCAGGAGGACACCGAGGCTAAGGTCCGGGTCGAGAACGAGCCGGCTGATGATGCCTTCACCACGGCTGGCGACGAGCAAGTGTCGCCACCGGAGCCAGCTAGGCATGACGCCGAGTATCCAATCGCTTCGCACGCAGGCGAGAAGGAGAAGGGAGCAGCTTCGAGCGCGGGAGGGGGACCAGACTCCGACATTCGGATGACCCGGGTGCCACCTCCTGTTACAAGAAATGCTCCTTTTCCCACTTTCCAGGTACCCGAGCCATCTAACTCGGATAACGCTGACTTTAACCAGCTGATGAGCGCTCTTCTCGCCATGCAAGCTTCAGAAGGGACTGTCTTAGAACGTATGGCTGCAGCACATCAGGTAACTTTTACTTGATACTCCTTATTATACATCCAGTCCCCAAGTCCCGAGTATATTTTTTTTTTTTTTTTTTTTTAATTATTCTCGGTACTTCGCATAATACTTTTCGGTAATCATTTCCTCAGAGGAAATACTCTCGTGATATCCGGCTTACAGCTTCACCCGGCCTTTGCAGGCAGAGATTACTCAGTCAGATGAAGCGTTACTTAAGGCTGAGCAGCTCTTGCTGGCTGAAGTTAAGCGTAGGGAGGCCCTTGAAGCGGAGATAAAGACTTTGAGAAAAGATGTCTCCACATACAAGAAGAAGTACAATGCCGCCCAATCCTCGCTGAAGAACTTATCGACTCAGATTACGGACACTTACCGTATTTTGCTAAGTAAGTTTGTTTATCTGCGACTAGCTTGCTTACCTCCATTTTGCCGTTTGTAATAACCAAAATTACTGATATGCTTTTGTGTTTTTCGATTGCAGGTGCTAACCTTGCTGCTCCGGAGGAGAATGCCATTACTCAAGTTAAAACTCTGAAGACTGTGCTCCGGACGTTTTTTGCCGGCACGAAACTTTTGCTGGATGCTATCAAGTGGCCTTCTGATGTATACCCGGGCGAGGAGAACCTTATGCAGGCCTTTTCCACAGCGCCTGGATGGATTGAAATACTGAAGCGTTCGTCCTGCCGAATTGGGATGACCCGGGCTTTAACGCTGGCGAAGGCTTATTTTCCAAAGCTTGACCCGGCGAAGGTAGTATCCGGGTTCCCAGAGTTTAAAGCTGACGGATCCAAATTCAAGCCCCAGGATTTCAAAGCTATACAATCTACGGTACGTCCTTCAGCCACAGCTTTGGCCGACAAGATGGATCTAAACACAATTATGAGCTCGTATGATTCTGAGGGCAAGGTTATCCTGGTGGAGGCACCCCCCCCTATTGATATGTTGGACAAATGGTCGACTGACCTGGCTAGGAGGAAGGAAGAGGCTGCAAAGAGGGAAGCAGAGCTGGGCGTAAAGCCGTCTACCTCTACCCCAGCCGTGCCTCCGCCTGTTCGTCCAGATGTGAAGAGCCCGGGTAAAACTGCTGGCAAGGCCAAGGAGCAAGTCCAAGACGTAGACCCGGAGGACCGCTCTCAGGATGCCGAGTAGGATGCTGCCTAGTGCTTTGCGTTTCTCGAGACTGATATGATGATTTTTTTTTTGCGGTGCGCCTGTGCACCATTGATGCTGACACTATGACTTTGCGCTTGTGAACTTATGATAACTCTTTGCCTCCCCTGGCTTTCGATAATATCCATCCTTGTGTTACTTATAAGCTTATTCTCGATACTTCGAACTCTTGTTTTCAATTTCCTTTTGAGGCTCGGCTAACCGAGTATCGTAGGTTTTGATAGATGAACTTTTCTTTAAGTCCCCAATACTCGGAAATTAAGGTTTACAGGCTTTGGTATTTAAACAGTTTGTTTCTGTTTCGAAGTCCCCAGTCCCCATGACCCAAAGTACGAGCTATGGGGGCGTGGCCTTTCTCAGATGACATACTGCTGTTTACCAAGCTGAATACCAATAGCTGTTTACATAAATACTGAAGTCATGCTTAATACTTGTTGAGTTTCCGGCTTTTTTAGCCTTATACTCTGCATGGACTTGTGGTTTAGATGACCCTTTTGATTATCTTGTACTGTAAGCCGGCTTTCGCGTGGATACCATGTCGTTGCATCTATACGAAAAACAAGATCAAGCAAGCCCCATTGGGCTGCATAGTTTGATTGTAATCGTACGTGAACAGATCATGCCACTTTAGTGCGAGTCACATCGAGCTTAAGTAAGAATAACCAAGAAATTTGGCTCCTTTGTCCAGTTATAAGATTGCAGCTGTACCCGTTTTTTCGAGTAATCAGCCCCCATAACTCATAGGCATCATGGCCGGGTCTCCGGGTTTTGTGATTACTTATTGAAGCAGATCACCCCCCGGAGACCTATATTCACGCAATGTATTTCGATGATACTGATGTATTGATAGTAACAATGTTACTTACTTGTAACTGAAGCAAAGACCATGATAAGACTCGAAACCATCTTCTTTTATTGATAAAAATTTCTTTTTTGAATCAGCAGGCCGCCTCATTAAAAACCTTCCAGTCCCCGTAGGTACCCTGGTAAGGAAAAGGGTGCGTATGAAACCCGCCGTCGATTACACTGCTTTAGTTACTCCCGAGAGTCGGCCTCGCGTTGGTACGGCCGATGCACATTCTCCACTTGCTATGCCCTTTCGTAATGAGTACCGGATTTGCTAGCCAATCCGGGTATATCGCCCTTGAAACGTGATCAGCCGCGGATGGTGGTACGTCTTCTTCTTCCCTACTGAAAGTTTTGAAAATATCGTTCCTGATGAAGCCTACCATCTTAGGGTTTTGTTCTGCCCTAACTTTTGCTTTGTCCCCCTCAGGAGTTGGCTTTTTTGACGTTGCCCTCTCTTCTAGGTCTACCTGAGAACGGTAATGTTTGAGCTCTTCCTTCCTACAGGCTTGCTCGGCCATTGCCGCGTCTCCCTCATCACACTCAGCTGCTATATCTCGGTTTCCGTGTATTGTAATGGTCTTCTTGGGACCCGGGATTTTCAGTTGTAGGTACACATAACACGGTCTCGCCATGAACTTGGCATAAGCCGGCCTCCCAAACAATGCATGATAAGGGCTGCGCAATTTTACTACCTCGAAGGTAAGCCACTCGACTCGGTAGTTGTCTTTTGACTCTCCAAAAGCTACTTCCAGTGCCACCTTTCCTTCAGGGCATGCTGAGTGACCCGGCACTATCCCGTGAAAAACTGTCGTACTCTTTTGCAGCTGCGATTCCTTTAAGCCCATACGCAGAAAAGTTTCCCAGTACAGGATATTGATACTACTTCCTCCATCCATCAAGACCTTTTTCAGCTCGTAGCCGTTGACCTGTGGTGCCACTACCAAAGCTAAGACTCCCGGGTGATCAACTCTATCCGGGTGATCCTTCCTGCTCCATGTTACCTCTTGTTCTGACCACCTCAAATACCTTGGAACAGCGGAAGAGACCGAATTAACTGCTTGTTTCAGTATCTTCTTATCCTTGTTAGAGCCTCCTGTAGTGTGCACATGATATTGACCCAGCTGTTTGGGGTTAGCTTGAAAACCTCCTGCTCCACCTTGATTGTTACCTTGATTTCCAGCTGGCGGATTGCCGGCTGGGGGCGGTCCGTTACCCAAGTTTCCACCTAGACCCGGACCTCCTCCTCGGCCCGCACCTCGCATAGCTCTGTTCACTTCCTCGTTCTTCCACCTTTGTAAGTCGGCACATTGCTCCAATGAATGATTGGCCGGCTTGCCATTCCTGCTATGCTTCGGGCACGCCATCCTAAATATGTCCCAACTGTTGCTTGGTCTTGGAGGTCCTTGGTAGTGTCCCCCATTGTGATTTCCAGTATTAAAATTCCCTTCGGATCTAGGTCTTGAAGACCCGGCCTCCGTGTTGGCTACAAACTCGGAATTCCCTTCAAACGGGCGCTTGTTTTGGCTACTTCCATTATTGTTTGGCGCCGACCCATTGCCGGTTTTCCCGCTGCTGCTTGCGTTTGCTTTTGCTTTCTTGTCATCAACTTCCTCCTCTGTGGTATCCGTTGCAGCGTGTTTGTTGCACGCATCCATTAACTCTCCCATTGTAACATCCGCTGCATTCCTACTAGATTTCATGCGAGTTAGCTTTTGCACTAAAGGAACGTACTTACATGTTTTTGCCATAGCTTGTAGCGCGTCCTTAGGCTGGATATCCGTAGACGAGTGGAGTATCTCCATAACCCGGCGTACCCAACTGCGTGCTGACTCTCCTTTCTTCTGAACGCATCTTTCTAAATCATCAATAGTAAATAACTTTCTGCATGTCCCATGAAAGTGCTTGATGAATGCGGTCTTTAGCTCCTCCCACGATTTGATCGATTTTTCCGGTAGGTTGGTGAACCATAACTTTGCTGCTCCCTCTGACATCATTAAGTACATGAATTTGGCTTGGAGATTCTCGGACGCGTTGCGAATTGACATTGCCATCTCATAGCTGCTCAGCCACGTTTCTGGATCCATTGTTGGCTCATAATTTACTACTTTCCCCGGTTCTTTGAACTTCTCCGGGTAAGGTTCTGCTCTGATATCGTCCGAGAGGCACTTTGGTCCCGCAAGGGTGGTTGGGGCTGGTCTTACCCGGGAAACACGTGACCCGGCTGGGGGCGCCCCGGGGTGCGGCACCACCGGTAACTCGTGCGCTGCAGACCCGGCCCCGGCTCTTCTGGCTCTGGAACTGTCCACCACCGCCTGCGCTGCTGATACTACTGGTACTGTCTGGATACGCGGTGGAGGCGGCATTTGCTGCTGCTCTTCCCTTCGTTGTGCCGCACTTGTTTGAACATTGCCCTGTTGCTGACTGGCGTACGGCGTCCCATGCATCCCGCTCCTATGATCGTACTGTTCTTCCTCGCTGTTTTCCCTTTCATATCGATCCTCCGACAAATCCCGTATAGACTCGGTATCATCCTCCCTCTCCATCTGACCCGTTGTTCCAATCGACTCTTCTTTTTCCGATCGGACATACATGTCTTCTCCTGACACAGAATCAGATCCAATATTATCACAATTCGAACTGGAAGTACATACCATACCGACGAAGACGTTGACGCTGCCGACTGTCACGATGGATCCGGTTTCGAGGTGATCTGACTCTGGCCCCCAGCCAGAATCGTCTACCATCTTCTCTCCTTTGCTGTTGACGTAGATTTCTCCGACGATGAGGTTCTTCATGCTCTTCCGAGCTTCTCCCGTGATGTAAACACCTTTGGACGCAGGCCCCACGTTGGGCGCCAACTGTCGTGGGATAATCACGGCAGATGTTACCTGGGGTAACTGATCTTGGGGCAAGTCGACACAGGTATTTGGGAGAGGGTTTAGCTCAAAGGAGAACATGGCGAAAGCAATCTAAGAACCGGAAAGCAACTCGCCGGCTCTCGATATGGTTATACTGGATACTCGATAACAGGTGTTACGACTATGACTTGAATCTCTGGCAAACTAAACCTAGGGGCCGGTTTATAAAGCACCCGTACACCCCTAACTTGCCCTTTAAGGCACATCTTGAGTCCTACTCGAACTCCACATACAAAGCCTAACTTTCCTTATCGCAACCCACAAGCCGGGTTACGAATCTCACAAGCCTTTGGGCCTTCTAGTAACCTCTTTACCCCTATCCGGGTATTGCTCAGCTCACCTCGGGCCGGATTACACCTTGAAGTGGGCCTACCGGGTTACTATCCCCCATCACTACTTTTTCAGCCCTCCCAAGTTCCACCTCTGGCCCCGCCGGCTTGTCCACGAGCACGTCTGAACTCATGCTGGAAGATGAATTCAGTGATGATGCCATATCAAGCCGACTACCATCTTTCCGCGTTCCCATGGTATGGAGCTTCCTCACCTGAATCACCACCTGCTGGGTGATGCCAGGGATGTGCATATGCTTTCCGCTCCCCGGGAGGGAGACGACGCCCTCGACGTCGATGTAGGTTCCTTGGCGAATGGTGGCTGCGAAGCGCACCATCTTTGTGGTGATCCCTTCTTCGGCGCTGGCGACGATCATACACCGCACCGTTTCAGTTTCGTCGAGCAGTACCACCATTGCGCTCGTCTTGCTCAGCGGCCGGACAGAATCCACGGAGCCGAAGACCGTCACGTACTTGTCCACCGTTGCCTCGTCGAGGTTTCTAGCATCTATCCACGGCCGCTGCCGGAACATCTGCCAGGAGACGCGGCCGTACACGGACGCGTACGGATCCTGCGCTTTCTTCGCTCTCCCCCTGCTTCTGGTGTACTTCTTGGTGATGCCGGTGGCCATCGTCGTAGTCTGCTGTGATCGGTCGAGATCTGGAGAAGCGCCCGCTATTCATCAGGTTCTAGATTTGGGAATTGCACTCGATGTCGATGACTAGGAGTTCATACAAGATTGAAATCGGAATCAGTATTGGGAATTTTACCTTCCAAAACACAGGACTCTGTACGAATCGGAACCGTTGTCCTAGTGGTGCTCTGCAGATGTCCTCGCTTGAAAAACACATAAAAATAACTACAGTACCTGTGGCAAATCTAGTAAAATATCCTCCCGAAAAGGATGTCGCGCGACTGGAAATTTGCAAAACAAACCTTGCGCTTTCCCCCCTCTTGCAAAATCTCGCTTCTTCTTCTCTGCTCCTCTCCCTCAGATACGCTACCGCCGCCGCCGCCGCTCCCTCCCGCTGCACGGCAGCTTCTCTCCCTCCCTGGCCACCGCTGCTACATCCAGTAGCACCTCAGCTCCTTTCCCGCCGCAGCTATGCCGATCACTCCCGCAACCCCGTAGACTCCATTTCGCCGGATACATTCGAAAGGTGGGATTTTTCGATGGATCCGCGCTGCAGCTCCCCCAGCGACGCCGCGACGAGGAGGTATACGCCCACAGGGAGAGCGCCTCCCTGGGATGATGTCTTCGCCGCGATAGAGAGGCCATGCGCCACCTCTACGCGCCTGATTTCAGGACAGGGTCTGCGGGTCCTTCCGCGAGGAACTCCAAACCCAAAGCTCCAATTTTGCCTTTGTTTTTTTTTTTTGACGAAAAACAGCCAGCGCTGCATTCATTTATATTAAGCGAGGAGAGAAAATACATGGTGAGGCAGAGAATTTACATCGGGGGGGGGGGGGGGGGGGGGGATATACATAGAGCTCATGGGGGTTTATACCACTGAATGCCAGGGACCCCAGCACCACGCCACACATTGAGTTCAGAGACGATTTTGTCACAGGTATCTACAGGGAGAGAGGCTTTGTTGTCGAATGTCCGTGCGTTACGCTCCTTTGTAATTGGAATATTGTATATTTGTTTTAGTAGCCTTTGGGTTATGAAAGCCACTCGGCGGCACTGATTTTCAGATATGAACATTGGAGTAGCAGACACAATTCCATTCCATGAGACAGAAGTTGGAGAGTTGGAGTAGCATACACAGTTCCATTCCATGGCACTGATTTTCAGCTACGGCCATTGATTTCTCTGCGAAGCCATCGGAGAAGTAATATCTTGAGGTTCTTTTCCAGACAGGCTTAAGCAAAAATGACAAGATTGGAGAAGACCAAGGCGTGCAAAAGCAAGCAACCCAATAAGATTGGAGAAGACCAAGACGTGCAAGCAAGTAGCCTGGAGCAGGAGACCTTGCTCATCAGATTGCAGGAGGTCTCGTCCCCCTTCCACGGCCTGGAGCTCGAGATCGACGGGGTCTTGAGCTGGAGATGGACTGCGGTGGAGCAGGGCTGGCGGGGGCGGCTGGGCGACGGAGCGGGAGATGGATCCACGGAGGGAGTATATTTTATATACTAACATGAGTGGGGTTTCATTCTCCTCGCGCTGACGCGTGCCCCCACGCAAGTTGTGTCGGGCTGGGTTTGGTGGCTCTGTATTTCGATTTTCGCCACTTATGCGATTTTTCCTGCACGAGTCGCGGGTCTTTGTTCCGTGGTGTTAACAACGTCTGACGTATAGGGAGGGCTATATGCGCTGTCAGCTGATGACACGTTGTGTTGTTTGCTTGCATGGTTGTTCGTATGCTTCGGACGATGCATGTTTGCCCTGCTTTCGTTTTTTGTTTTCCTTATATGTACATGGTTTTTAAGCTACACTTCTGTGATGTTATTGTTTGCTTTGCTTCTCCCGGAGCTGCTCTTCTTCGTGTTCTTGATTTTCGTGCCCATGATCTCCTCTACCTTCCAACTCCACGATGCGTCTTCTTTTGTTGCCCATGATCTCCTCTACCATTAAGTTAGTGAAGCTAATAATTTTTACGCTGTTTTATTAAGTTATAAAATGTTCAACAGGTCCAAAGGCTCAATCACTATCCATTTATGAAAAAGAAGCACTAGCTATCTTGGAGGCCCTACGAAAATGGAGACATTATCTTTTGGGTAACAAGCTTCTTATTCGAACAGATCAAAGAAGTCTCAAATACCTCTCCAGTCAACGACTCCTTGAGGGCATACAACACAAGTTAATGTTGAATCTACTGGAATTTGATTACACCATTGAGTACAAGAAAGGGTCTGACAATACTGCAGCTGATGCACTGTCAAGAAAATATGCAAACACCATGAGTAACAATTGCATGGCTATATCTGCTGGAATTCCCACTTGGATGCAAGACATTGAAGCAACATATGTCAATGATGACAAGTGCACTAAGCTGTTACAGGAAATAGCAATAAACCCCAACAGCCACCCTCAATATCAGTTGGCAGCGGGCATTTTGAGGTATAAAAACAAGATATTATTGGGGTCTACTACAGACCTAAAAGACAAAGTCTTCAATTCATTCCACAACTCCATCTTTGGAGGACATTCAGGGAACAAGGTGACCTATCATCGATTGAAGAAACTGTTATATTGGCACAACATGAAAACGGAAATTTCTCAGAAGATATCACAATGTCCAGTATGCCAAATTTCAAAAACAGAAAGAGTGCATTATCCTGGACTGCTTGATCCTCTCAAGATACCAACAATGAAATGGACTGAAATGAGCATGGATTTCGTGGAGGGCCTTCCAAAATCAAAGGGCAAAGATGTTATCCTAGTAGTTGTGGATAGGTTAACAAAATATGCCCATTTTCTCACTCTGGCTCATCCATTCACTGCACACTGCAAGTTGCCAATTTGGTCATAGACAACATCTTCAAGTTGCATGGACCCCCCAAGATAATTGTGAGTGACAGGGATCATATCTTCACTTCCAAGCTTTGGCAAGAACTATTCAATGTCTTAAAAGTGGAGTTGCATTTCAGCACAACATATCACCCAGAGTCCGATGGTCAGACTGAACGTGTCAACCAATGCCTTGAACAGTATTTGCGCTGCATGGCATTCAAGGAACCAAACAAATGGGCACAGTGGATACCAGCAGCCGAATGGTGGTATAATACCTCGTACCACACATCGCTCAAGGTTACACCATTCGAGGCTCTATACGGTTATGCCCCTCCTCATATCCATGACATATCAGTACCTTGCAATGTTTCACCTGATGTATATGTCACACTGTAAGAAAAGGAACAAGTCTTGAAGTCCCTGCACCAGAACCTTCAGCAAGCCCAGAATAGAATCAAAAAAATATGCTGATCTTAAAAGAACTGAAAGACACTTCGAGGTGGGTGACATGGTCTATCTCAGGATGCAACCTTACAGAGATACAACACTTGGTCTACGCAATGCACTCAAGTTATCTTCCAAGTATTATGGACCTTTCAGAGTACTTGAAAAAATTGGAAATGTGGCATACAAACTCCAATTACCTGAAGGTACTCTTCTACACAACGTCTTCCACGTCAATCAACTGAAGAAACACATTGGGCCGCGAGCGGTTCCAAACCCCAAGCTACCTCTGCTCACCCCTGAAGGTAAGATCAAAGTTGCTCCTCTGGCTGTGCTTCAATACATACAAATTCCTCGAAGTGCAGGTGATTACGACATTCCAGTACCGCAATGGCTAGTACACTGGGAGAACATGAACCCATAAAGAAGCCACATGGGAAGACGTGCAGTTCATTCGCGCGACGTTTCCAGGATTCCAGCCTTGAAGTCTGGTGTTAGCCGGGGAGTATTGTCAGAATCGCACCTAAACCTGTAGCTATTCAGCGATTGTCGACAGTCTGAAGACAAACACATCAACGGCCATGATGCAACGGTACCCCCTCGGGCCATCCAACGGCTCCAGTTTAAAGTATTTGATTTCCAAAATGTAACGGATTCAAAGGAATCTTTCCAAACCTGACACTTGTAATCGCGGCTCCTCTGGGCACTCCTTATAACCAGGGAGAGTGGATGGTTGGGCGGCGCGATGAGTAAAACCCTAATTTCCTTTATCTACGTTCCTGTTCTTTCCTTTCCTGCACTTTCCCTTTCCAGCAAATTACAATTCTGCCTTAATTCGTGCATTTAATCTTCTGTATCTTAGCTACTTGTCTGAATTCTGGTCTGGATTCCCCTCCTACCCAATGGGATCCTGACAGCAGTCATGAAGACATAAATAGATTATCTGAATCATTTGAATCAAGGAAACATATGATGATTGTATTGAATCAAACATAGAATGATTTTCCAGGTTCAGGGGTCTGGCCTTAGTGGCCTACTAGTAACAAAGGCAAAATTGGAGCTTTGGGTTTGGAGTTCCTCGCGGAAGGACCCGCATACCCTATCCTGAAATCAGGCGCGTAGAGGTGGTGCATGGCCTATCTATCGCGGCGAAGACATCATCTCAGGGAGGCGCTCTCCCTGTGGGCGTAGACCTCCTCGTCGCGGCGTCGCTGGGGGAGCTGCAGCGCGGATCCAATGAAAAATCCCACCTTTCGAATGGATCCGGCGAAATGGAGTCTACGGTGTTGCGGGAGTGATCGGCATAGCTGCGGAGGAAAAGGAGCTGCGGTGCTGCTGGATGCAGCGGCGGTGGCCAGGGAGGGAGAGAAGCTATCGTGTTGCGGGAGGGAGCGGCGGCGGCAGCGTATCCGAGGGAGAGGAGCAGAGAAGAAGAAGGGGGATTTTGCAAGAGGGGGTAAAGCGCAAGGTTTGTTTTGCAAATTTCCCGTCACGCGACATCCTTTTCGGGGGGTTCATTTCTCGGACATGACTATTCGGCGGCGCCGCTATTTAGCCCTCCTAAGCGGCCGAAGGTCCGTAGAGCGCTAGCGCGAGAAAACGGGCCCACACCGCGCCATCGAGTATATACGAGAGAAAAGCGCGCGACACAGTGGGCTGCTAACTGGGCCACGACTTTGGGCATGTCCCTTCTCCACAAGACCTAGCCTGCCAGCTATAAAAAGCACCCGCACCTTCTTCCTTCGCAAGAAACCACGCCCCCGTAGAAAACGGGTAGCTGCCCGAGATCGCCCAGCGAGGGCAAGACCACCATTGCCAGATCTGGAACCTTGCTAGAATTCCAAAGAAAATCGATCTACAGAACAGGTATGAACTTTCCTACCCCCACCTCCCCACACAACACTTACTTCTATCAAGATCTGATTCTAGTTTTAACACTGAGACCAACACATACTTCTGTTTATTAATCTGATGCTAAAACTACGTGTTCTAAGCTGAAACCAACACTGATATGATTTACTTTTCTCATGTGTTCTAAGCTAAAACCAACATCATAATATGATGCCAACACTCTACTTTTCAACACTGAGCAAATGATTTCAAAGTTGCATAAAAAATCCAATGATATGATAAAAAAAACATGAGATTTTTTTCTCCTATTAAAAACCAATTAGAGCACCAATCATGAATACTCGTACCACAAAACTTGAATAAGACAACCAAGTTTTTAGATTACCCATGAATATAGCAGAACAAACATGACAAGGGTAGCACACACATATGAATATTGGCACAAACATCTGGTTCTCCACAAAAACAGAATAGACTAAAGGACAAAGAAACACAAACTAGGTAGTGAATTTTGACATATGAACTAGAAGACTATGCCTTGGTTTCAATTCTAGCTTGGTGATGCAATTAATAAACAGAAAATTTTGCTTCATTCTAGCTGATTCAAAGCCTGCTGCAAGAAGCAAAAATGAAAATAATTTCCATTAGTAACATGATCCAGTTCTGTCTAAAAAAAACTGCAGGTACAAACAAATGGATGATCATGAAGATTTACAACCTGATGGATCAAACCAAGGAAATTTCATGGTTTCCAACTCAGATACCCACCTATTATACCTACCGCTATATATCATGTTGAAGTCGTGTTTCCTTACTGCAAAACTGCCATGATAGTTATTAGTAGATATCAGGTTTACTTCGTGCAACTACCAGGATACCTATTCCTAGACAACAAGTTTACATTGTGAAAATACCAGGGAAACTATTGGTATATATCATGTTTACTTGATGCAAAACTGACAGGATAACTGTTCGTAGATATTATCTTTACCTGTTGCAACTACCAGGATAACTATTGGTGGATATCAGGTTAAGTGGAACTGCAGAAAGGTTTCTAATATCCATGCTCATGTTCCTATTTTAATCCTAATTATGAGTTCAATCCATTATTATAGCTACCAGGATAACTGAGAGTGGATACCAACTTATTTATTCATATTTATCAGGTCAAAAAAGCATGTTGAACAGTTTCTAATATGATTTTTCAAAAACAAAACACGACTTTCAGGAAATGTTCATGTCGAAGGTTGTGAAGAAGATACAGTTTCAGCTACACATGGTCCTGTTGACATGGAAATGACGTTGGAAGAAACAAGTGTTCACACCCCTAGAACTGAAGCGGAAAACGCAAATGATGCTGCAACAGAGGCTATATCCACACTGCAACCCCTGCCACACACATGAGATTTGACACACTGCCGGAGGCAGAGAAGCACTATAGGAGGTACGCAAGGAGAAAAGGCTTCGACATACGATACGACTACTGAAAGCCATCTGAAGTTACCGGGGATATAATAAGAGCATGAATACTTTGCACGAAGGAAGGAAAACCAGCAAAAGTTAAAGAAGAGACGCAAAACCCGAAATCCGTTGTGCCGGAGAGAAGGAGAAACACGCATCCACGCACTAACTGCCCGGCACACATGAAAGTGAAGTTTTGAGATGGCAGTTGGGTTGTCACTGACTTCAACGACGACCACAACCACCCCTTGATCAAAAAGTGGTCGTTGACAGGGTTCTTACATGGACATAGAGACATACCGTAGGAAGACAAAGGCTTCATCACTCTACTGCATTCATGCAACTTGGAGACAAGTAGGCAGATACAAATAATGACAAAGCTATACAGTTCACTTGAAGGCCTAGGTTACACCTCAAAGGATATGGCAAACTTTAGATAAACCCTTCGTGCAGACAATAAGTGGACTGACATGCATGACACGCGAGCATACTTTGAGAAATGCAAAGAGACTGACCCCGGTTTCTTCTACAAGTATAAGGTTGATGAGGAGGACAGGGTAGTAAATCTGTATTGGGTCGATGGTGCAACAAGAAAAGCATACAAAAAGTACAATGATTGTGTCTCCTTCGATACAACCTACATGACCAACACTTACAAAATGTTGTGTGCTCCTTTCATCGGGATAAACAACCATGGGCAGTCGATTCAGTTTGGTTGTGCATTTGTGCGCAATGAGCTGACATGGAACTTTATTTGGATTTTTGAGGCATTTCTAGAGGCAATGGATGGTCTAGCGCCACTAAACATAATAACATATCAAGATTTTTCAATGAGAGGCGGGATCGACAAAGTTTTCCCTCATGCAAGCCATAGAAATTGTCGGTGGCATATTATTGGAAAAGCAACTGAAGAGATTGGGCCATTCCTTGCAAAGAATGAAGAACTTTGTCAAGCTTTCAACGAATGTATTAACATCAGCTTGACAGGAGAAGAGTTTGAAACAAAATGGCAAGAAATGGTTGTCAAGTATGGTGTTGCACAACATGCAAAATTATCATCATTGTATGAGAAGACGAAATACTGGGTTCCAGCTTATTTCATGCACAACTTCTTTCCATTTCTGCAAACAACTCAACGCAGGGAGGGGTTCAATGTTGTGCTAAAAAAGTATGTGAACCCTTTCAATTCAGTGCTAGAGTTTGTTAAGCAATATGCTGACATACATGCTAAGATAATGAAAGCTCAAAATAAGGGGGAAGCAGACAGCGCACTGACCACGCCTTCAGAATTTTGCTATCACCCAATTGAGCATAAGGTATCAAAGGTTTACACAAGGAACATACATGTCCGCTTCCAGTTTGAAATACAGAACATGTATTCGTACAACATAAGACAAACAGGCGAGAAGACATTTCTGGTTGAATGCATTACAAAATATGTTCCAAACTACTACAATCGGTCCTACGAGGCTTATGCAGATCCTTCGAACGAACAATACAGATGCACATGTTGCAAATTTGAGAGAGATGGAATTGTGTGCTGCCACATTATAAGGGTAAGAAAATTATGTAGTAATCAGGTTTATATTTCACAGCTACCAACTACATGCTTCATAGTTACCAGAATGATAATTCTTAAGTGTCATAATATCTGTGTGCATAGTTACCAGATTTATATTTCGTAGCTACCTAGTACATAGTTCATAGTTACCATAAAAATATTAATTCATAAGTACCAGATAAAATTGTGTGTGCACAATTGTCAGGTTTATAATTCAAAGTTACCTAGTATATACTTCATAAATACCAGAATAAATTTCAAAAAGTACCAGGATGCAAGTGTGCATAATTATCAGGTTTATAACTCATGATACCAAGAATATGTGTGTGCAGACTATTGGCAATAGAACAGTTTCATAATGCACTGTTGACTATTTTATACTGCATAATTACGAGGTTAATAATTTCAAAAAAAAATGCAGACTATGGCATAGATTAGAATAACCAAGCTACCAGATGCATACATCTTAAGAAGGTGGACAGGGAGCGCGGAGGACGATTTGGTTGAGGAAACACCAGGCAAACTGTCTGTGATGCCGGAGGAATCAAGACAAATGATGAAACTTGCACTCTATTGTGCCGAGTTTATGTCTCTAGCAATACAAGGGAACCAGACACAAGATGGCAGGAGGGTGTTGGACACCCATTTGAAGAGTATAAGGAAAGATTTGGCTGATCTAAAGAGAGAGCAGCTGAAAAGAGCTAAGAAATCTGCTACTGCTGCTAAGGCTCATGCTACTACAAGTAGCCCACCTACTGCTCCGACTGGACCGCATCCAACGTCAAACACTACCACAAGAGCTCCTTAGAGACGAGCAAGCTCGGGACCTCAATCAGGAATCAAAAGGCCAAGAAGTAAAGCTGCAGCTAAGCCTATGACACAAAACAGCGAGCCTGACACAACTGCTCCTGTCACGCAAGCAGATTCGGAAACATCACAGGCTGCTACTCTACGTGACCCTCGGACATCAAACACTAAAGGAAGAAAAAAGAAGCAGGCTTTTTAGAACCCTTTGAACATTAACAGAAAAGAAATCCGCACTTGCAAGCAATGTGGGTCAGAGAATCATGACTACAGAAAATGCTCGCAAAGGGGGGAGCTACCAGAAGCAAACCACACATAGATCAAATGATGAAAAGGAAGGATAAAACAGTGTGGTAGATATGTCTTAAGATATTCATATCAAAAAACAAAAATTGTATTCATGTCAATTGTTGTGTAGAAACTTGTGAGAAAGATATGTTTATCTACCTCAAATGTTGTTCTCCAGATGCCACTTCCAGTCAGTAGCTTGGTTAAATTCTGTGTTTGCCCAATTGTATGTTCCTCAGTTTATCTACGTCGTCTTTGTCGATCAGTGGGATGTTCTCTCCATCCCAGTTCTCAATGTTGTAGAGCACATGGTATCCACAGTCATGGCTTGGCTGAAAAAGATTCAAGTTAGCCAAAAAAGTTTAAGTAGAAGAAACCAGCCAAGAAGTAGGTAAAAATACCAAAATATAAATTTAGAGCCACCATGTTGTTCCAACAGAGATACCAATCTTATAAGTAGTAACTATCAAGTATGCAAAAAGTAGTTACCAAAAAAATTCTACAGCTTCAGCCACCATTATATTTAAACACAATTACCAGTTTAAAAATAGATATGACCATCTAAGGATGAACTACTACACCAAAACAAAGTTACCTAATTAAAAAATAAGATTTAACTACCATGAAAACTCACTAATCATGTTATTTAGCTTAGGGCATGTTTCAACAAACATATCCAAAAACAAATGATTCTAGAACTTTGTTACCAAGACAAAATTAACTTACTTTCCATGTTGTTTAGGGACATCGATTATCTTGAGATCATAATCCTGGATTTGAATCTTGGAATCTTGATAATAGGATGCCCATAATTCCTTGATCCTGTTCATAAGCGCAGTTGCATGGAAAACAAGCCCCATGTTGCCTTCACCGGGGAGAGAGTCAAGAGCTTCAAATCTTTCAGCTTCAAAGTTCGAGCATAGGCTGTACCAATGGTTCCCAAATTTTTGATTTGGTGCAATTTCATGTAAAACTAGAAAATGGATCTGTGATATGATAAAAAGGGGTATTAAAAATCAAGGCAGCCATATTGCATACAGATTAGTTTGTACAATTTATCTACCAGATTGAACTGAAGTCACATATCAAGTTAATCAAAAGAAGATACCAGGTTTTCTCAATGAAACTATCAGAAAAAATGAAATTTAAATAAAAACCTGTCAACTATAAAAAATAGGAAAAACACAAATTTCTTACTTGATTCATAATACTGAGGGAATGTACTTCAGTCCTATTGAAAGTAGAAACGACCAACGGATTTCTAAATTGTCCATCCATTACATACTTGGTCAGCTGGTGTGACATGATCAACTTCCCCTTGATCGTGTTTGTCCTTTGGAGGTACTCAATGCCAACTTCCATGCAATGATTTGACAATTCACCCCTGACGAAGATGGAATCAGCTAGATCTTGAGTGTATGCCCAACTATTTTTGTAGAGGATGACACGATAGCTGCATACAAAAATAATTAAGTTAAAAAGAAACTGAGCACAAAGACAAAGCAAGATGCAACTGAGCACAAAAAATATAAGCACAAGCTACACATTGCTTCAAATTTGTTGAATCTTTCCCTCGGTCAGACTTGTGTTTCAAAAGCAAATTGTAAAGATGGCTGTGCTCCTGCTTCACAACAATTTTCACGCCATATGGACACTGCTTGAAACGGGAAACCTTCTTAACCCTAGGTTTGTGCAGTTGTACCTTGGGAGTTAAGCTTTGAACACCTTTTAATCTGTTTGGTTTTTCTTTTTCAAGTAACGCATGTTGCCTTGCAGAAAAAACCTATGCACGTTCCTCGTATCTACACCACTCCTCCTCAACCTCCGCGTAAACTTCAGTAGTTTTCCCGAGTATAAAAGCTTCCAATTCATCAGACAGTTTCATCTCTTCAATATCATCAGCAGATGATACTTCCTCTACAAAATATGCAGGGAAAAAAGGTGTGAAAAAGGTAGCCATATGCCATATATATAGGTGACAGATGTGATGTAGAGTGTATATCCAAGAAATTATCCAATAAATTGTTCATTCAAGTACAAAAAATATATAAGAATTATGAAGTACCATGATATTTTCAAGCAATTACCATATTATACAAGAATAACAAAAAACAAAGCTAGCCTTGAGGAACTATCATATTTTAAGTTATTTCAAAGAGTTACCAGGTTTGATTAGAGCAGCTAGCACACAATATACATACAACTATCATGTTAATCACACAAGTACACCCCCGAAAAAAAAGTTAAACAGAAGTAAGTACCTTGTGATGGAGCCCAAGCTAATGGTTCTGCAATAATCACTTCATCTGGTCTTGATGTCTCTTGCGAACTCCCCAGAAGACTGAGATTAAATGGTGGAGGAGTGAACATCCCCGGACGATCATCTGTTTCCTTGATCTCGGAGGAAGTTTGGTTATCGGGGCGTTTTCTACTTCTTGCTCCACCACCATCTGACAAAGGGTGACTTGCTCCAACAGTTGAGAACAAACCTTGCCTCATAACATAGTCTGGCAATTTTGTAACAAGAGAAGCAACATCCGAAGGCACACCCATTGGACTACGTCCAATTGGGCCAAGACTGAGCAGTTGAGGGCAGAAAATAGGGGACACTGTGTAATTTCTGTCGGAAGTGCGTGTGCACTGTGCTTTCATTTGCTACGTCCTTGGTGAGATGATCATCTCCCTACAGTTGTTATCCTCCGGATTCGTCTCGGTAACAGTTGGTGAGATGCGGACTGCACTGCTAATCCTTTTCCCATCTTGTATCTCCTTCATCTTACTCGAAGATAGTTTGTGCTTGGGGGTCATGGCAACTCTAGGTGATACCTCAACAGCAGTCCCCGTACTAATACCGTCTCTTTCAGGACTTGCACTCAGGTTGCTACGAACTGTGGGTGACAACACAACAGCATTCCTAGCACCGCTCCCATCTCTTTCAGCAATCCTCCCCGACACACTAGAAATAGTGGGTGACACCATAACAGCAGACATGGCACTGCTACCATCTCTTTTAGCACTTCTCCCCGGCGCATTGGAAATTGTGGATGACAACACAACGGCAGACCTAGCACTGATGCCATCTCTTTCCGAACTCTGCTTTGGAACACTGTTGCTTTCTTTGACATCTTTTTTGATAGTTGATTGAGTGCTAACACTTTGGCTCCTAGCATTAACTTGAGCTAACCTTGGTGACTTCCTTGAAGGAGACAAATTTGATGAAATATGACATTTCCTTAAAAAACAGTGAGGAAAAAAAATTAGAATAAAAAGGTTAAAAGAACACGACATTTAATTTTTACAAAAAGAGCTGAATTACCATGAAACTTCACATTAGATATCAAGAAAAATGGTAGTGGATATGAAGTTATTAAATGTGGTAACTACAATCTCAAAATAAAAAGAAGTATATATAATTTGGATAACCATAATAACTATCCAGTAAATTAATAACACATATCATGTTAAATGATCATGTATACAAGGTAATTTACAAATAACACATAGGAAAAAATTTATGGATACCAAGTAAATAAACAACACATATCATGTTAAATGACCCTAGAAACCATATAATTTAGATAAAGTACTACAACTTTGAGAAAAAAACATGGCTACTAACTAAATTAATAAAGAGAGACATTCTTTTGCAAACCTTTTGTGAATCGGGTTATACTTTGGAGCATCGCTGCTGACTGCACTCCCTTTTGCTTTATTACTTTCATCAGAGTACTTGCTGGCCTGGTTATCAATCGCTTGGGACTGATCAGGCCACTACAGGTCCACTATTGTGCTACCCGTATGGTATACAACATTGTCAGCAACAACAGACGGATCTCTTTTGAAAGAACTACTGGAAGAAAAAAAGCTGATGTAAGATGTAAGGATAAAAAAAGTAGACATATACCATTTAAATACATGACAAATACCAATTTAGAAGAACATAGCTACTAGGTTATTTACAAAGAAGATAAATCAAACAACAAAAATTATATAAACAGAATGAAAAAATTTCATACATGCAAGTTTAATTCATGCAACCTATGAGTTTCAAGAAAAAAAATGAAAAAAATAGCCAAAGGATGTTATAACAGACCTTTTCTGAATCACCGTCTCATCTGCAACCACATCGCTTTGTCTATCTGAACCCTTTTCAATTTCTGTACCCTGACCTCTCTGATTCTGATATTCATCCTGTTGAGGTTCCATAAAAATTCTTAAAGGAATGTTTAGTTCCTTTGCAACTACAAGCTTGATTTCATTGTGCACGTCTTTCTGAGAGTCTGATGGAGCTGTTTGATGGGACTTCATTTTGCTAAGATTGGATGCAATATTTGCCGTCACCACTTTGATTTTATCATCAGCAATCTCGCTGATGGAAATTTGAGAATCACCTACATATCCGCCTATCTCACCGCTGCCATCTGATCCAAACAACTCACTATCTGATGGAACATTGATTTGAGAGTGCATAGGAGCTGGTGAAGAACTAGCACTCATCCTTGCTTGCATAGGAATATCGGGTGAGATTTTACTAGGACCTGCTTCATTCGATGGCAGTTGTATTCTTCCGCAATGACTTGGCTCAAGAGCTTCTTTTGCAACGTGTTCTGTCTCTGTTTCTGTTTCCTCATCGTCCGTAGATATTGATTCATCACCATCTGCATCTTCGCCTAAGAACTTGTTGCCATGAACTGCATTAGCTTCATCTTCCCTATCTGACTCCGAGGCTTTAATACCATCTAATTCAGTGCATCTTTCACATGGAACAGATTCAGTTAACCCTTGAACAATATTACTCAGAGCACCATTGACATTGGAAGCAAAATACAGCATGAGGGAGTGCCCTCTTTTCCTTTGCTGTTAATGTATAAAAACGGTTAAAAATCTACTTAGAAAACTCTAGAACAAAGGCAGTGTGATAGCAAACGTTGCAAGAAAAAATAGTAACTGGTTATACAAAATCTTCTAGTTCAAAAATGGAAGAAAATAGCTTCTAAATTAGTACTATACAAACATGATAGCTGTGACACAGAAAAATGGCAATTCTATATATACAATATGGTAGTTCTTTCAAATAAACCCGGTGGTTGAATTAGAAAAAAAACTAATACAGAAACAAGTTAGGAGTACCAGGTAAACAAACAATGCGAAAAATAGTACCTCAATGGTACTTGTGGGATGATATTGATCTGCATCCAAGACTCATAACCATCGGGGCCACCAAAAAGACCCATTTCTCGAGATAAAACATCCTTTAATTCATCTCTTAGCTGCGTTTATGAACAATAAACATAAGTAAGAAAAAAAAGATGCAAACCTACATATAGAAAAAAATGTTAGGAAACAACCTGCATCACTCCAAACTTGGTTGAATCATACTCCTACGTGTCCCATGCGGTCACGCGATCCCTTGCAGCTGTTGTCCATGAATTAATTGCGTACGCTGAATCCTCTAGCTCGAGAACCAATTCATCGGTATTGAGAGAAGTGATGTAGCGTTGCTAAAACATGAATAAAAAATAGCAGCTACATATGGAGATACAAACTTTTCTATTGTTACGAAATCAGCTACACAGAATTTATTGTACGAGTCCAATGATGAATTAGAACCAAAAACATTTGTAGAACTCATAAGATACCATGATATGATAATACAGATACCAGATTTGTAATACACAACTATCATGTGTTAAGTTCAGAACTCACGTGTTCAAAAAAAAAGACAAGGAAAAATGGAAACATGGATATGTAGAACAACAGATTTGTTTCCTACAAAAAAAAGCTACCATAATAATCAGTGAGTGAGAAAAAGCTCACCATGCAATATAGTAGACAACCCTTTCCAAATTTCCCACTTGACAAACTCTCATGCAGCTGATCAACTACAAACTGCACATGTTCATCTCATCAGCTCTTCCAATGTCAGGCTATTTTATTTGCAAAATTTTTTTTGCACAGATAAGTCAACAAAGTTCATGATGCCAGCAAAACTAGAAACAAGAAAATGTGAAAAATAAAATATACCAGAATGGAGTAAACGTTGTTGCTGATTTTATTGTCACGGGTAGGAGCAACTATAGTGGAAACAGTGTGAATCATCCATAGCTCCTTAAAAGTATCGTCTGCTTTCTGGTGATCGGAAATTTTTTGGGCAACATAAGATGCACTAGGCCTGCTGCCTTTACCAGGGAAGAGGAGACTTGAAATCTCTGCCTGCAGATCAAAATCCACTGTGTAATTGACCTCCAGTGGGTCACGTGGCAGACCAGTCATTATCTCCACATACTCTTCAGTAAGAGGTATAACTCCACGACAGGGGATAACAAAGGCTCGCCTTGACGGGACGTAGCATCTTGCAAACCAACTTACCAAGGGATTGTGCAAATCTTCACACTTGATGTTCAATAAACTACCTTGTCCCATGGTGACTACAGATGCACGCTGATTGTCTGTCAGACCATTCTTACAAAGCTTGATGACTGGTCTTGGAGATGCCCTGTTACGGTCTACCTCGTTAGATTGCAAAAGAAAAACACAAAATAAAAAGAAAGGTAAGAAAGAAGTAAAAATAGTAAACAGAAAAAAATGGTAGCGAGGGATAGTAAGTAGAAAAAATATGCTTGTAGATATCAATTTAGTCACTAAAAGTTACAACAACAAAAATTGACCTCGGATACCATGAATTTTTTGTTTAAAAATACAGTAGTATGCTTGCATATACTAGGAAAATCACTGATAATTCCCATAGTTGCAAATCTTAGTTACCATGAATTATTAGAAGAAATTTCAAAAAGCTTGTAGATACCAGGTTAAACACTAGTAGCTACCAAGAAAGTTTTGATATCACATAAAAGGATAAAAAAAAGCAACACCATGCTTGTAGATACTAGGTAACTCGGTGATAATTGCCGTATTTAAAACTCTTAATTACACTGATGTTTAGAAAAGAAGAAATTATCCAAAATGCTTGTAGATACCAGGTTACACACTAGTAGCTACCACAATTATTGTTCTCAGATACCATGCTAGACAGCAAAACTAAAATACCTTGATGTCCTTCTTTTGACCCTTCCTTTTGACAACACAAGGCTTATTCGGTGCAGCCTTCCTCCGACCCATCTAAAACATAACAAACAAACAAGAATCTAGATTAAAAATGGAATTGATATTCTTGAAAAAATTGTAAAACCGTGTAAAATAAGGTGAGAATTCTAGTTGAGTTGAAAACAAACACACGGCCATATATAACAGAAAAGCATTTGAACAGGTACACCCCAAAAACATCTAGCACATGGCTTAACATACAAACTATACTTTAATCTGGCATTAATAAACAGCTACTATTCATTTACCATGAAAATAAAAAAAACAGCCAAAAAAGGTCATGACAGGGCCAAATCTAATATTGAAGACAATTTTCATCTACTGTATATTAATAAACAACATATTTTGGAGCACAAAAACAGTGGCTAACACTACTCCAACAACAAAAGGCTACCAATGTATATGATACACACAAAAAACTACATGGCCAAACTGCAGATTCCGATTCAGAGCATATACATGCAGCAAATTTACATCAAAATACTTAGAAGAACTACATGGCTAGGGGCAACCAAAAACGAGGTGGTTTCAATTCTTCAATCAAAAATGGACAGGGGGATAACGGGAAAATGCTCACTATGGCGAGGGGGATTAGACGAATCAGAGATCTAGACACATCTGTAACGGTCGACCTTTGGAGAAAGTAGGCAGCACGGCGACAGGAATCTGCGAGCTCAACACGGCGAGGGGAACCTAAACTTCGACGGCGAACCTGCAGTGGAAGACGGACACCCGGTTAACTCCCACCATGCGCGAAGCCGGACAGCAAACCCACACGGGAAGGTGAGGCTCACCACGACGATGAGGAGCAGCGAAATCACAACAGCGTGAGGGGGAACGGGCTGACCGGTGTCGGGGAAGAAACGACCTACAGGAGAACTTCCCGTGTCACTGCCAGATGCGGCAATAAAAGCAACGAAATCCAGAGGGGAAATGGAAGCACGGGTTCACCTTGGCTCGAGGAGCGAGGGCGGAGCTCTCCACCGGCGGCGGACGACGCGAGGCGAGCGAGAGGAACGGCAAATCGACGCCCTCGTCGTTGCAGGAGAGAGCGAATGCGGCGAGGGGAATGGATTTGGACCAGATGAACCCTGGCACGGTTCCCGAAATTCAATCCCTTACCCCCCGCAAAACTTCCCCGGGTCACTGCCAAGGTGGGCCCACAACGAGGGCGACGTGCGGATAGGAACGTGCTCTCTTCTCTCGCGCGGGACACGGACAGGTGGGCCCCACTTATTTAGAGCAGTTACGCGCGCGCGGAAAATGTGGGGGGGTGACATGGGGATGATTCCTGGACCTATCGGGTGAGGCTACCCGATCCAAGGCCCAAGACCTAGGCCCAAAGACAGGTGATATCCCGCGGTTCTAGAAGGCCCAACAGAAGCCCACCCGCAAGACTTGCGAGTCAAGATAAGAACTCCTATACGTAGTCTACTATGACTCATGTAACCCCCTTCTGGCTGGATATATAAAGCCAGGAAGGAGGAGAGAAAGGAGATCAAATCTAGAGAGAGATGAAGATACAAGCCACAACTAGACTAGACAATACACGGGACACCCCGTACACACCACCATGGCATCGCTATTGTAACAGTTCGACTATCTCGTCATAATACAGATCAGATAAGCAGGAGTAAGAGTTTTATCTCTACGAGGGCCCCGAACCTGGATAAATCTTGCCTCCTTCTTAGCCGTCGAGATCACCAGCGCGTACATCGTTCCTCTACTCGAAACCCTACCGGATCACCCGAGGTATTTGTCCACACGACTCTTCAACAATTGGCGCCGTCTGTGGGAACAACACACGGTGGATCTATGGTCTCGTCGGGCTCATATACATCAAGATTCAGGTTCTCGAACCCATAGATTCGATCTACTTCAACTTCATCGAGCACCCGGCGGCATCACGCACGGCCTTCATCGTACACATCGACATCGTTATTCGCGCACAGGCTGCAGGACATCAGCAACATACATATTGAGGACGCCATCAACGGCGACTCGGAAATCATCTGTAAAATTCTTTCACTGGAAAGATGCGAAATCAAATTATCTATCGTCTCCAAAAAGAATCGGCAAATTCCGACGGTAAGATATCCGTGGATGACCCGATTACTAAAGCCCTGTCAGAATTCGACGGAACTCCGCGTGACTTAGGGAAAACAATTCTCTCGGTCGACTCGGATATAAATTCGATGATCACACCGTTGAAACGCTGCGGAATACAATCCCACAGCACTCCGTCTTTTTTGTGCCAATTCCAACGGTTAGATCTCCGTCATCGGCTCGAGCACTGCGACACGTTATGGATCTCTGCGAGTTCGCGAATTCAAATCTCGAATCTGGATTCTATTTCGGCATTTTGCGAGTCGACACAAAGATCAAGCAACGTCAACAAAACATGGCGACTCACCATACTAGTGCCCGGGGGCTCGACATCAACATTGCCCTCCGTGTACACACAACAAACATCGCGACTCCGCCGCGTCGACTCGGTCCGCCGCGTCGAGTCCTTCAGACGAACATCGCGACTCCGCCACGTCGACTCGGTCCACCGCGTTGAGTCCTTCGGGTAAACATCGTAGCTCCACCACCCGCGTCGACTCGGTCCGCCGCGTTGAGTCCTTCGGACAAACATCGCGACTCCGCCGCGTCGACTCGGTCCGCTGCGTCGAGTCCTTCGGGAAGCATCGCGACTCCGCCGCATCGACTCAATCCGCCTTGTCGGGTCCTTCCGGAAAACATCGCCACTCCGTCCAGAAAACATCGCCACTCCGCCGCACAACTCCGCTACATCAAATCCTCTAGACTAAACGTCTCGGGGGCTGTCCTTCGCCGCAGCCACACTCGTTGCTCGGGGGCTGTGCTGCAAAGTAGACGCACTCGAGAATTCCCCGCAGGCGCACTCGATACTCGGGGGCTGAAGCGCGAAACAGCCGCACTCGACACATGAGTCCGGTTCACTCGGCACCGCCTCGTCGACTACGGCAGTGTCATACGAAGACAAGTTCCTCTCATACGAGTCGACAAATTTATATTTTTATGTTTATAATCTGCTGTGAAGCTACACCTGACACTGGGGGGGGGGGGGGCTGTGCCCCGCAAACTACATGAATACTCGAGACCCGTCATGCTGCGCGTTACACTACCACATTTACACACTACAACCCGAGTAGCTGATACTGCCTGACGTCGACCCTTAACTCCGACCCGGTTTGCAGCAGCAACTGACAAGTTGGCAAGAAGCATAGACAATGGCTGCCAGGCTAACGAAAGGGCACATCGTACTATGCAAAAGTGTCGTGGAGGGTCAAATCATTGCCTACCAACAGGCCATACTCGACTCCACGAGTCGATAGATTTTGCTAGACGCAACACTATTGTTACATTATTTAACCGCATCCGTTTATATGGATGCAACTATATCGCAGGAACCACAACATTGGTTGCATCTTTGGGAGTCAATAATCCTCCGCTCGGAGTCGACACATATCCTCCGCTCGGAGTCGACACATATCCTCTGCACGGAGTCGACAATCGACACATATCCTCCGCTCGGAATCGACAATCGACAAAATCCTCGCTCGGAGTCGACACATATCCTCCGGTCGGAATCGACAGTCGACAGTTGACACAGATCCTCCGCTCGGAGTCGATACATACCCTCCTCCGGGAGTCGACGCATGTCCTCCTCCGCGAGCCAACAGAAGACAAGCACAAGGGGTTAGCTTCAGAACAACTTGAGCCTATGCCCGACTCTGCGAGTCGAGCATAGCCTCGGGGGCTACTCCCATCGGGAGCACTGCCGTGTACCCGATAAATCGAAGAAGCAATGTTGAAAGATCTTTGAGTCTATGCCCGATTTACAAATAATCGCACATAGACTCGGGGGTTACTCCCATCGGGAGCGCTGATCGCGCACCCAATGAGAGATGGTCGCGCAATCGACGAGCGCTACGCGCGCATTCGACGTAATACCGCGTCGGAAGCATCTGACACGCTGGCCGCATACGTGAGGAGCTCTATCAGATTTCTTCGTCCAGATCCTTATTGTGGTCGTACAAACCACATATTAACTCAGATGAAGAAAAGCAAAATATCAAATTTGTCCGTCTCGACGAGACGCATATGGTAACGAGGGCCAATTTGCAAAATCAGAACATCTTGAAGACTTTTCGGGTCCATCTTCTTGTGTGGACTAGGTGGCTGAGCGTCCGCGTCAACTACACGATCTCCACCACGTCGACACCATCCGCCTCGTCCGCTACACGACTTCCTCGTCGACTCCGTCCGCCGTGTCGAGTACACATCCACCACGTCCCCGCCATCCGCCTTGTCGACTACACGACTTCCTCGTCGACTCCCTCCGCCGTGTTGAGTACACCTCCACCACATCGACTCTATCCGCCGTGATCAGTACACCGCCACCGCGTCGACCCTATCCGTCGTGTTGAGTACATCTCCACTGCGTAATTACGTCATGCGGAAAAACGGGCGCACGACGGCATGCTCCCGGTCAAAAGCTGACACGATGGGCCCTACGTGCCCTGCCCCACAACGCCACGTCCCATCAGGAGCAGACGAGTGCGCGGTGACATCACTGTGCACCTCATTACACGAAATTTCATTCGTATGAGCAGGCAAGTGCGCGATGACGTCATTGTGCAACTCATTACACAAAATTTCTTTCGTATGAGCATCAAAACGCGAAATTTCTTTCGCATGGACACCCTGACACGAAATCTCTTTCGCATGGGCACATCGAGACGCGAAATTTCTTTCGCATAAGCACCCTGACACGAAATCTCTTTCGTATGGGCACATCAAGACGCGAAATTTCCTTCGCATAAGCACCCTGACACGAAATCTCTTTAGTATGGGCACATCAAGACGCGAAATTTCTTTCGTATAAGCACCCTGACACGAAATCTCTTTCGTATGGGCACATCAAGACGCGAAATTTCTTTCGCATAGTCACCCTGACACGAAATCTCTTTCGTATGGACACATCAAGACAAAATTTCTTTCGTGTAAACTTCATAACGCGAAATCTCTTTCGCACAAGATCAAGAAGGAAGATCTTTTCACCCGAAGAATCGCAAGAACATGACAAGGTAAAGTCGCGAGTATGCGGCTCCCGCAACTCTACCACATGATGTATTTACACATCCTTATCCTGGACCGTTCGGCCGACTAGGCACATCCGGATGTCGTATTCTTTCGAGTACGAAGGTAAGACCCAAGGATCTCTCTTTTGGGCCTGGAATCGCACTCAAGCCGCGTCCTCCGGTAAACTTTCCGTGTTAACAACACGAAGAAAAATCCTAGCGGACGCGCCTGGTACCCCTTTAGGTTAAGTTCGACTCGGTAAGACCTCAACGGCCCAGTCGCAACGATCACCTCGCCGGATTCGAGTCGGAGGTCTCGAATTCGTGTAGTCTAGAACCATTTTTGCCCTAGATGCAATTAATTGGCCCTGATCTTTCGGGAGAGTCAAGTGACTGAGCCACATCCTTCTGCGAAAACAGTCAACACAAGGCACATTTATTACTCGATGCTCGAGTACATGATCGCGACGCGCATAGGGTATACACCCTCAAAACCAGGCGATTGAATGACCGGTCGAAGAATCCAGGAACGAACTTTGAGTGCTTACCCGACTGTTCTCAGTCGAATAAATACTCGGGGGCTACTGACGTGGGGATGATTCCTGGACCTTTCGGGTGAGGCTACCCGATCCAAGACCCAAGACCTAGGCCCAAAGACAAGTGATATCCCGCGGTTCGAGAAGGCCCAACAGAAGACCACCCGCAAGACTTGCGAGTCAAGACAAGTACTCCTATACATAGTCTACTAGGAGTCATGTAACCCACTCCTGGCTGGATATGTAAAGCCAGGAGGGAGGAGAGAAAGGAGATCCAATCTAGAGAGTGAGGAAGATACAAGACATAACTAGACTAGACAATACACGGGTCACCCCGTACACACCACCATGGCATCGCCATTATAACAGTTCGACTATCTCGTCATAAACTCATAATACAGATCAGATAAGCATGAGTAAGAGTTTTACCTCTACTAGGGCACCGAACCAGGGTAAATCTTGCCTCCTTGTTAGCCGTCGAGATCACCAGCGCGTACATCGTTCCTCTACTCGAAACCCTACCGATCACCCGGGGGATTTGTCGACACGACTCTTCGACAGGGGTTACCGGGTGTGCGAAGAGAGTAAGCGGAGCGAGCGCGTGCGTCGCACGAATCTCCACGGGCCGCCGCTGCGAGCGACACGCGGGTGGCGCCTTCTGTTAGATTTTTCTTATTTCCGTGTGTTTTTTCAAGGAGTTAAATGCATGGGCGGTCCTAAATGTTGGTCCTAATTCTTTCAAAATGCATATGTAGGTCCTAAATGTTTCTAAGTTGTTCATGAGAGGTCCTATTTTGATCTGACCAGTGTTGACATGTCCGCGTGGTGGTTTGACCACTGCCACGTCGACGGGAGGCCCCACGAACTGATGTGCAATTTAACCAAATGCCCCCTGAGGTTGTATTTCTTCTAAATCATGATCATGTTTGTCTTCCAAATTTATCCCTGATCATTGTCGTACTGTCCTCCGGCCATTCTCTCCCGCGCTCTGGCCATGGCTACCCGTCTCGGTTTCGGTCTCATGCTGGCTATTGCCGCTTGCTCCCACCTTCGCTCGTGACATAAGCTTGTCACCCAACCGAAAGGCAGCATCGCTTCCCCATGAAGACTGCCGCCGCGTGGCACTGGTCCGGCGCCTCCAGGAGTCAGCGTGGGTGCATGTCCCTGCGACGTCTTCTGGTTCTCGACAAGGCGCGCGTCGTGGCCTCCATGGTGCGCTGCAGGTCTGCAGCCGGTCCCAGCGTCATAGACGGGAGGAAGACATTGGGCGGGTGCAGGACACTGAAGCGCACGCGCCCTCCTTTCGTGTGTCCTCCCTGCAGCATACGCTGCGCACCCCGTGGAGTTTGAAGCATGTACCGTGCCCCAGCGCCGGTGACCAGCCGACGCGCAGGTAGACTGGTCATCGTCGCCCGCGAGGAGCAGCCGGCGGGAACTGCATGTACGGTGTGTCGTGTAACCATTCTCTGCTGGACGCTTGCCCATGCATAAACTAGCCCTGCAAGTAGTCGTGCATGTGCGCGCTGCTCCGCTTGTGTCGTCCGTGCGCATGCCGCTGTAACACCTGGGGTGTTACCCTAATAGGAAGTGTTTGTTTTCTTTTTGCTTGCATCACATGCATCACATGAGCATTGCATTCTGTTTTTCAAAACAACTCAAAATTCAAACACAATTAAAACTTTCCCACATGTTCAAACTTCCCAATTTCAAAATTGCAAACTAAACCACTCATTTGTTTTTCAATAGTTGAATTTGTTTTAATCCAATTGCTTGTTGATAAATTTTTTTCCCTTTTATTAAAACCCTAATGGCAAATTCCAAAAAATTCAAATCAAATCAATTTTATTTATCATATTTCAATATGGGTTTAAATATTAAAATTTTGCAAACCAATTAAATTCAATAATGTTTGTATAATTGATTGAACTTATTAAATACAATTTGTTTATTTCCCAAAACTCCAACCCAAACCCTATTTGAAAATCACCTAACAACTTAATATCACATTAATAATTCAAGTTGTTGAAGTTAATTTTAAACTACCTTGTTGTTGTTGTGTTGCAAATTAATAAAAATTTAATTATCAAATAAGCACCCCAACCTCTATTTGGAATTCAAATAACAAATTAGAAATCAAATTAATATTCTAACTTTTGAAGTTAATGTTAACATTACTTTTAATTGATGTTTTGCAAATTAACAAAATTTATTTATAAAATAAAAAGAAAACCCTAACCCCTTTCCTATCTCTCTCTCCCTTTTATTCTTTACAAAAAAAAAAATCAAAAGGAGAAAATAACAAAATAGAGGGAGGCAGCCAGCCCATCTGCTTTTCTCAGCCCACCCCTTATTTCTTCCCCAAGCCCATCCCTTCTAGCCCACTACCTTTTCTCTGTTGTCGTCTACCTCCTCTCTGTCGTCAGCATGGTACGATCACACCTCCACCCTCTGATCTCTCCCTCCTCCGCTCGATGCTGCTCCGTACCAAACTCTAGCCCCAATAAAACCACCAAGCGACCCTCTGCCCCTAACCCTAGAGCCCCCTCCTTCTCCATCGCCGCCATCTTCCACCTCCCTCCCTCTCTCTGAACTCCTCCGTTCTGAACCCAACCACCGTGCATCACCACTGCCTTCCCCTAGCTCCGATTGCCACGGCCACCGCGAGGAGCATCTGGGGCGGGGAATGGAACCGCGGCGGTCCCCTGAGGCTCCCCGTCCCCTCGCCGCCTGCTGGGTGCGACTGTGTTGGCCGCGCCGTCGCCTGCAAGATCCCGCTGTGGCTGTACCTCGACAGCAGCAGTGGCAGGTGCGCTCTGTATCGTCTCCTCCTCCCTCGCCTTGTTCTCCTGTACTGGCACGCCACGCACCCGCCCGATGCACGCGCACCGTCTCCACACTGCAAACCCACGCCCACGGCGCGAGTCGAGCGTTCAGCAGCTCGAGAATCGCCGGAGTACGCTGCCTGTTTCCCGTCGTGGTTCAGAGTCTGTTGTCGAACAAATTCAGTTAGCTGAGCCGTTGTCACATTATCTTCCGTCAGGCTCCCGTTGTATCACAACTTCAGAAACACCGCAGTGGTTCAGTTGCTGCGCTAGCACCACGAGGGCAGCGGGTCGAGACCCCGCGGACGCACTGCCCCGCCCCTTTTTGCGAATTAATTCGCGCGCAGCAGGGCCCACGGGTCATAGACCGTGCCTGCCCTGTCACCTTCCAACCGCACCCGTGTGCGCCAGCGTGGCCTGGGCCCGCTTGGCAGCGGCCCAGGGTCGCTGTGGCTCGGTGCACTCCGTTTTTTTTGGCGCTGTCTCACAGAGAGGCCCCTGCCTCCACTTTTCTTTCACAAATCAGTCCCTGCCTTTTGCAAATAAAACCTAAAACTTCAAATGCTCACAACTTTCAAACCACAAATCCAAATGACACAAATTTTATATGTATTCCAATCAAAATTTCATGAACTTTTCAAATATCACATTTGTTATCTGTTTTGCACAATTCAAATTGTTTCAAATTTCAAATTCAAACAATTCTTTTCCAATTTGGTTAATTCCATAATTAATTCATAATTAATTCAAATAACACAAATCAAATATGTTTTTCAGTCCAAATTAAATGTACTTTCTGTTTATCAACTTTGTTTTGCAATTTGGGCAATTAGAATTAATGTTATTTAATAATCCTTAAAAATGATAAATTAAATGGCATAATTAATAACTTTCAAATGGTTGCTCCAAATTAAATACTCAAAACATGTTTTTCATCCTAAATCAAATGCCACACTTGAATATCAACTTTGTTTTCTGGTTTGCCACAATTAATTTGAATAATTGTTTCATCTCTTATTTAATGCAATTAAATTGGTAACATGCTTAATTAAATCATTTGAAATTGTTTCCCAACAAATAAAATATGTTTTCCATGCCATTTTGAACCACCTTTTCAAATATAAATTTTGTTTCATGATTTGAATAATTTAAATTGCTTAAATAATTTAAACCTTGTTTAAATCATTTAAATTTGCTAAATTCATAACTTGCTCAAATTAAATTATTTTTGAACAAATAAAATATGTTTTCAAACCAGAAAAACATAACCTTTTCAAATATGAATTTGAATTTATGTTTTGAACAAATAAAATTCAAAAAATATTCAAACTTGAATTACATTCATTTAAAACTTGTTTAATTCATAATTAAATCATTGTAATTCCTTTTTCAATAATTGAAACATGTAATCCACCTAAAATTTGGTGTTATAATCAAATATGAACTTTGTTAGCTGTTTTGCACAATTTAACTTGCTGAAAACAACAATTGTTTGTGTGACACCCTTAAGGAACCAAAATTTTCTAACTTAATAAATAAATTTCTAAAATTGGTAAACCTTATTTCCAACTGGTTCTATTGTTGTTATTTTGTTGTTTTCCCCATCCATGCATCATGCTAATCCACCTTCACCTGTTGATTAGTTGGAAAACAAATAATCTACCCATAATTCATGGGCTTTGCATATGCAACTCAAATTGCATATGGGTTCATTTAAACATGTTATCATGTCAACTAGATTATTTCTATGCATCAATTAAATTGTCATGCATCCATATCTTGATCATGCTGGATCATTTGCCGTAGTAGTAATTGTTGCATCCGGTGTTTGTTCGAGGTTCATTGCTTCTTCCCGGATAGGACGTTGAGATGATGTGAGCAACGACAAGTTCTGCTACCTTGCGGGATCTCAGGCAAGTATACTCACTTGCTGCCAAATGGTTGCCTTTCATCACTTGTTACCGATTCTTTCCGTTGTTCTTATTCTAGCCTGTTGATACGATGCTTGTGTCTCGATCCTATTATATGTTTACCTTGCAGCCATGATATAGCCTTTCCTTCCACTTCCTATTAACTGTTGATTGTTTACCTCGTTGGCCTTCGTGTCGTAGCTGCATGCTTAGGGTTGTTTTTGCTCGAGTCTGTTGTCGGTTACTTCTTTTACTATTATTATGTTCTGGGGGCTCGATGTTTAATCAATCAATCAATCATGCTACTGTTATTGTTAAATAATAATTTGATGATAAGGCACCGGCAGGAGGCCCTTGTGGTTTTGAGGCCTGCTAGTGTCGACCCTAATAGGAAAAGGGTCTTGTCTACTGATCCATGATGAGCGCACTACCCGCATGTGGGAAGCGAGTATGGGCGCCCCCCTCAATTTGACTCGATTCGCATCTCGTCCAAATCGCCTCATTTAGTTCGGGTTTTCCATTTGCTGCATGCATGATCTTGTGAGCCCTTGGTACCCGGGTGGAACTTTCGTAGTCGGCATATAGGGGGACACGGTCTTAGAGTGCTATGAGGGTCCATTTTCTTCTGGGCTCGATTAGCCGTGCGCCCAAGGTTCTTTGGGCTTGATGCGAAGAAGAGTTGAGTTGTGTTGAGTACCTCGCTTGGTGGGTTGATCCCCCGTCTGGCGGGTTATTCTTACGTGTACGGCCAAATTGGTGCAACCCTGCAGGGATAATCTTCTCGAGAAGCCGTGTTTTCCGCGGTTATGGATTACTTGGTGAAAGTACTGGCTAACAAGTACTCAGGACAACTTAAACCTACTGATTAACAACCTTACACCCAATGATTAACAACTTGACTAGTAATAGGCTTATTGACACAATAATCTGAACCATCATTAATTCAACTGCGTGAGTTATCCTCGGATTGCTTCTTTGGATAAAGGGGCGAGATCCAGGATGGGTTTGGTTGAAGTTATCTTTCAGTTGGTTACAATACTCGATCTTATCTTCTTTCTGGTATCCGGAAGTTGTAGTATCTCTCTGTAGTTGGTTAGTGCAGCCCGCTGTCGCTTATTTGCAATAACCCCTTCCTTTCCGTTGATCCCAAAGTATTTGTATCTTGTGATGACCGGCTACGCCGGTATCTTGTGAGTATGGTTTATCCACTTGCCAGTACTTAACCGTACTGACCCACGAATCTTTTTCGTGTCTGCATATTCAACATTGCAGTCAACAGGTTTGAAGCCTGACGACGTTAGCTTGGGAATCCCTCCGGCTTGGCCTGGGCAGGGATTGGACGCTCTCGGTTATCTTCAGGACTCTTAGTCCAATTTGTATCTTGTCCGTAGCCGGACACTATGTTGTTTCTTCCGCTGTTATTTGGATCTTTGTATTGTATCAGTTGTATCCCTGGCTCGTTTGAGTCATCTTGTCTCTATCTGTTTCTGTTGTAATTGTGGAATATTCGTGAACTATTGTAATGTTATCATAAGTGGCAACCTGGAATCGGTTATTATGCGTATTTGGCGGAAATGCTGAAATCTGCATAGTGCCCGATCTCGGGGCGTCACAAATGGTATCAGAGCCTTGGTTCCCGATTCCCGATATTGTTTCGATACGAATGGTTATCGAAGCAACGGGTCCGCAAAGCCTGTAGGATAACCTCGCTAACGGTCGTTGTTTCTAGAGTGTCAAAAACTATTTGCTGCTAAACTATTTTGGAAAAACATCTCAATAGGATTCTTGTTTTCTCCTTATCCCTATTCTGTTTCCCCTCCCATCTTATTTGTTTTGGGGTCTACTCTCGTACTCAATCTTTCAAAGTGTTAGGATCCTACGTGGGTGGACGTTTTCTGAGCCCTTAACCTAATAGGTTCGATCATCGGAAGGTTCCGGGTGGAAGAACATCGTCGTCACTCCGAGCAAGAATCCCTTGTTAGTGGTGTCGAGAAGCCCTTGTTAGTGGTGTCGAGGAGATCAACTGGAAGCACGAAGAATCGATAGTAGAACTTCTTTCCCCTCCCGGGTTAGCAGGTGGATTGCGAGGGCGCAATCCCTTGTTAGTGGTGTCGTCTGTAACACCTGGGGTGTTACCCTAATAGGAAGTGTTTGTTTTATTTTTGCTTGCATCACATGCATCACATGAGCATTGCATTCTGTTTTTCAAAACAACTCAAAATTCAAACACAATTAAAACTTTCCCACATGTTCAAACTTCCCAATTTCAAAATTGCAAACTAAACCACTCATTTGTTTTTCAATAGTTGAATTTGTTTTAATCCAATTGCTTGTTGATAATTTTTTTCCCTTTTATTAAAACCCTAATGGCAAATTCCAAAAAATTCAAATCAAATCAATTTTATTTATCATATTTCAATATGGGTTTAAATATTAAAATGTTGCAAACCAATTAAATTCAATAATGTTTGTATAATTGATTGAACTTATTAAATACAATTTGTTTATTTCCCAAAACTCCAACCCAAACCCTATTTGAAAATCACCTAACAACTTAATATCACATTAATAATTCAAGTTGTTGAAGTTAATTTTAAACTACCTTGTTGTTGTTGTGTTGCAAATTAATAAAAATTTAATTATCAAATAAGCACCCCAACCTCTATTTGGAATTCAAATAACAAATTAGAAATCAAATTAATATTCTAACTTTTGAAGTTAATGTTAACATTACTTTTAATTGATGTTTTGCAAATTAACAAAATTTATTTATAAAATAAAAAGAAAACCCTAACCCCTTTCCTATCTCTCTCTCCATTTTATTCTTTACAAAAAAAATCAAAAGGAGAAAATAACAAAATAGAGGGAGGCAGCCAGCCCATCTGCTTTTCTCAGCCCACCCCTTATTTCTCCCCCAAGCCCATCCCTTCTAGCCCACTACCTTTTCTCTGTTGTCGTCTACCTCCTCTCTGTCGTCAGCATGGTACGATCACACCTCCACCCTCTGATCTCTCCCTCCTCCGCTCGATGCTGCTCCGTACCCAACTCTAGCCCCAATAAAACCACCAAGCGACCCTCTGCCCCTAACCCTAGAGCCCCCCTCCTTCCCCATCGCCGCCATCTTCCACCTCCCTCCCTCTCTCTGAACTCCTCCGTTCTGAACCCAACCACCGTGCATCACCACTGCCTTCCCCTAGCTCCGATTGCCACGGCCACCGCGAGGAGCATCTGGGGCGGGGAATGGAACCGCGGCGGTCCCCTGAGGCTCCCCGTCCCCTCGCCGCCTGCTGGGTGCGACTGTGTTGGCCGCGCCGTCGCCGGCAAGATCCCGCCGTGGCTGTACCTCGACAGCAGCAGTGGCAGGTGCGCTCTGTATCGTCTCCTCCTCCCTCGCCTTGTTCTCCTGTACTGGCACGCCACGCACCCGCCCGATGCACGCGCACCGTCTCCACACTGCAATCCCACGCCCACGGCGCGAGTCGAGCGTTCAGCAGCTCGAGAATCGCCGGAGTACGCTGCCTGTTTCCCGTCGTGGTTCAGAGTCTGCTGTCGAACAAATTCAGTTAGCTGAGCCGTTGTCACCTTATCTTCCGTCAGGCTCCCGTTGTATCACAACTTCAGAAACACCGCAGTGGTTCAGTTGCTGCGCTAGCACCGCGAGGGCAGCGGGTCGAGACCCCGCGGACGCACTGCCCCGCCCCTTTTTGCGAATTAATTCGCGCGCAGCAGGGCCCACGGGTCATAGACCGTGCCTGCCCTGTCACCTTCCAACCGCACCCGTGTGCGCCAGCGTGGCCTGGGCCCGCTTGGCAGCGGCCCAGGGTCGCTGTGGCTCGGTGCACTCCGTTTTTTTTGGCGCTGTCTCACAGAGAGGCCCCTGCCTCCACTTTTCTTTCACAAATCAGTCTCTGCCTTTTGCAAATAAAACCTAAAACCTCAAATGGTCACAACTTTCAAACCACAAATCCAAATGACACAAATTTTATATGTATTCCAATCAAAATTTCATGAACTTTTCAAATATCACATTTGTTATCTGTTTTGCACAATTCAAATTGTTTCAATTTTCAAATTCAAACAATTCTTTTCCAATTTGGTTAATTCCATAATTAATTCAAATAACACAAACCAAATATGTTTTTCAGTCCAAATTCAATGTACTTTCTGTTTATCAACTTTGTTTTGCAATTTGGGCAATTAAAATTAATGTTATTTAATAATCCTTAAAAATGATAAATTAAATGGCATAATTAATAACTTTCAAATGGTTGCTCCAAATTAAATACTCAAAACATGTTTTTCATCCTAAATCAAATGCCACACTTGAATATCAACTTTGTTTTCTGGTTTGCCACAATTAATTTCAATAATTGTTTCATCTCTTATTTAATGCAATTAAATTGGTAACATGCTTAATTAAATCATTTGAAATTGTTTCCCAACAAATAAAATATGTTTTCCCTGCCATTTTGAACCACCTTTTCAAATATAAATTTTGTTTCATGATTTGAATAATTTAAATTGCTTAAATAATTTAAACCTTGTTTAAATCATTTAAATTTTCTAAATTCATAACTTGCTCAAATTAAATTATTTTTGAACAAATAAAATATGTTTTCAAACCAGAAAAACATAACCTTTTCAAATATGAATTTGAATTTATGTTTTGAACAAATAAATTTCAAATAATATTCAAACTTGAATTACATTCAATTAAAACTTGTTTAATTCATAATTAAATCATTGTAATTCCTTTTTCAATAATTGAAACATGTAATCCACCTAAAATTTGGTGTTCTAATCAAATATGAACTTTGTTAGCTGTTTTGCACAATTTAACTTGCTGAAAACAACAATTGTTTGTGTGACACTCTTAAGGAACCAAAATTTTCTAACTTAATAAATAAATTTCTAAAATTGGTAAACCTTATTTCCAACTGGTTCTATTGTTGTTATTTTGTTGTTTTCCCCATCCATGCATCATGCTAATCCACCTTCACCTGTTGATTAGTTGGAAAACAAATAATCTACCCATAATTCATGGGCTTTGCATATGCAACTCAAATTGCATATGGGTTCATTTAAACATGTTATCATGTCAACTAGATTATTTCTATGCATCAATTAAATTGTCATGCATCCATATCTTGATCATGCTGGATCTTTTGCCGTAGTAGTAATTGTTGCATCCGGTGTTTGTTCGAGGTTCATTGCTTCTTCCCGGATAGGACGTTGAGATGATGTGAGCAACGACAAGTTCTGCTACCTTGCGGGATCTCAGGCAAGTATACTCACTTGCTGCCAAATGGCTGCCTTTCATCACTTGTTACCGATTCTTTCCGTTGTTCTTATTCTAGCCTGTTGATACGATGCTTGTGTCTCGATCCTATTATATGTTTACCTTGCAGCCATGATATAGCCTTTCCTTCCACTTCCTATTAACTGTTGATTGTTTACCTCGTTGGCCTTCGTGTCGTAGCTGCATGCTTAGGGTTGTTTTTGCTCGAGTCTGTTGTCGGTTACTTCTTTTACTATTATTATGTTCTGGGGGCTCGATGTTTAATCAATCAATCAATCATGCTACTGTTATTGTTAAATAATAATTTGATGATAAGGCACCGGCAGGAGGCCCTTGTGGTTTTGAGGCCTGCTAGTGTCGACCCTAATAGGAAAAGGGTCTTGTCTACTGATCCATGATGAGCGCACTACCCGCATGTGGGAAGCGAGTATGGGCGCCCCCCTCAATTTGACTCGATTCGCATCTCGTCCAAATCGCCTCATTTAGTTCGGGTTTTCCATTTGCTGCATGCATGATCTTGTGAGCCCTTGGTACCCGGGTGGAACTTTCGTAGTCGGCATATAGGGGGACACGGTCTTAGAGTGCTATGAGGGTCCATTTTCTTCTGGGCTCGATTAGTCGTGCGCCCAAGGTTCTTTGGGCTTGATGCGAAGAAGAGTTGAGTTGTGTTGAGTACCTCGCTTGGTGGGTTGATCCCCCGTCTGGCGGGTTATTCTTACGTGTACGGCCAAATTGGTGCAACCCTGCAGGGATAATCTTCTCGAGAAGCCGTGTTTTCCGCGGTTATGGATTACTTGGTGAAAGTACTGGCTAACAAGTACTCAGGACAACTTAAACCTACTGATTAACAACCTTACACCCAATGATTAACAACTTGACTAGTAATAGGCTTATTGACACAATAATCTGAACCATCATTAATTCAACTGCGTGAGTTATCCTCGGATTGCTTCTTTGGATAAAGGGGCGAGATCCAGGATGGGTTTGGTTGAAGTTATCTTTCAGTTGGTTACAATACTCGATCTTATCTTCTTTCTGGTATCCGGAAGTTGTAGTATCTCTCTGTAGTTGGTTAGTGCAGCCCGCTGTCGCTTATTTGCAATAACCCCTTCCTTTCCGTTGATCCCAAAGTATTTGTATCTTGTGATGACCGGCTACGCCGGTATCTTGTGAGTATGGTTTATCCACTTGCCAGTACTTAACCGTACTGACCCACGAATCTTTTTCGTGTCTGCATATTCAACATTGCAGTCAACAGGTTTGAAGCCTGACGACGTTAGCTTGGGAATCCCTCCGGCTTGGCCTGGGCAGGGATTGGACGCTCTCGGTTATCTTCAGGACTCTTAGTCCAATTTGTATCTTGTCCGTAGCCGGACACTATGTTGTTTCTTCCGCTGTTATTTGGATCTTTGTATTGTATCAGTTGTATCCCTGGCTCGTTTGAGTCATCTTGTATCTATCTGTTTCTGTTGTAATTGTGGAATATTCGTGAACTACTGTAATGTTATCATAAGTGGCAACCTGGAATCGGTTATTATGCGTATTTGGCGGAAATGCTGAAATCTGCATAGTGCCCGATCTCGGGGCGTCACACCGCCATGGCCCCGGGCCGTGACCTTCCTGGCCGCACGCCTTATTGGCGCTCATGCCACTGCGCACTGGCGACGAGCCGCACGCGCCGCGCGTCACTCCTGCCGCGTGCCGACGTCCGAGCTAGCCGCCAGTCCGGCCACACGCCGCGGGCAGGGTCGTGTGTCGCCTCGCATGCTGCCCTGCGCGGCTTTGCCGCGTGAAGTCCTGCGCCGCCCGCCGTCGAGAGCGGCACAACGAAGTTAAGGTTGAGCGCGTGGCAGCAGATCGAGCGCAGCGTGAGGCTCGCCACACAGGTGTCACGGAGGAGCGGTGCCGAACCGGCGAGGAGCGCAGTAGACCTTGGAGCGGCAAGCACGTGGTGTGCCCGTGTCAGCGCGGCGCGGGAGAGCACGGCCGCCGCGACCGACGGCAGCGAGACTTCCGCTGCATATGTGCAGGAGCTCGTGGCTATGGTCGAAGGCTTGATGTCGTTCATGCTGATGCGAAGACGCTGGAGGTGAGCTGCCTGCAGTTCGGCCTCCATCTTCTGCCATGGCCCATGGGACGTGCTCCAACTTCGTCCTACTCTGCAAGTGCAAGTCGCTGCTGCGGATGATACCGAAGTGCCAGAAACGGCGTCACACCATGGTGCTCCTAGAGGTTGGCGATGGCAAACTGAAGAGCGTGCACATGGGTGTCGGCTTCGGCATCGTCGGTGACGTGGGAGCGTGTGAGCGTGGCCGCGCGGGACGAGGACTTCCGGGCGGCCGCGAGTGTGCTCGGTGGGCGCGTGTGAGCGTGGCGGCGCAGGCCGTGGACTGCTAGGCAGCCGCGAGCACGCGTTTGTGCGAGGTGGGAAACGGTTCTTGGTGCGACAACATGCTCACCATCGTCCTGGTGGATGAACTCCACGCCAAACCTGAGGCTGCCGACGTGACCACTGGCTACCCTGTTGCGCGCATGTAAGATCCGGGGGGTTTCGCAAATATCCATGCCTAGCGGTTAGGCTTCCTGGGTGGCAACGTCAAAACGCCACGCGGGACGGTCAACGCTGCTCAGATCAATTTAGGACCTCGCCTGAACCAATCAAACAAGATTTGGAACCTAGATGTGCATTTTGAAATATTTAGGACCTATAGTTGACACCGCTGAAAAAGATTTAGGACCGCCTATACATTTAACTCTTTTTCAAGGAATTCCGATACATTATAGAAGATTGACCAATGCTGAATGGAAACACGTTGAAGACCGTCTGCAGAAGAGACAAGCAAGTTGGAAAGGAAAATTACTATCCCTAGGTGGAAGATTGGTTCTCATTAATTCAGTGCTATCGAATATGGTACTGTATATGATATCATTTTTCCAGTTACCCAAAGGAATCTTGAAGAAGTTAGATTACTTCAGATCGAGATTCTTTTGGCAAGGGGATAGTGAAAAGAAAAAATATCGATTGGCAAGATGGGACGTGGCGTGCCGACCCAAAAATCAGGGAGGGCTGGGGATTCATGACCTCCAGGTTAAAAACTCAGCCCTCCTAGGTAAATGGCTTTTTAAGCTATTTACGGATAATGGTGTTTGGCAGACACTCCTCAAGAGAAAATACATCGGCACAAAAGCGTTATCACAGGTTATTTGGAAACCAGGTGATTCTCATTTTTGGGCTGGACTAATGGCGACTAAGAATTTTTTCTTTTGCTATGGTGTATTTAGCATTAAAGATGGATCTCAGATACGGTTTTGGGAGGATAAATGGCTAGGTAACGCCACCCTCCGAGAACAGTATCCAGCTTTATACAATATTGTTCGTCATAAAGGAGATACGTTAGCCACGGTGATGCAAACGTTTCCTCCAAACGTGACATTCAGGAGAGATGTCATTGGACCAAGACTTCTGTCTTGGAATGCTTTGGTAGATAGGTTGGCCTTGATCCAACTATCACCAGGCACTGATGAGTTTCGCTGGAGTTTGACTAAGAATGGAAAATTCTTAGTCAATTCCATGTATAATGCATTGGTTCATTCTGATGTGCCGGTCGATAATAATAAGAAAATATGGCAGATGAAGATACCACTGAAAATGAAAATATTTGCATGGTATCTTCGTAAGGGTGTCATTTTAACAAAAGATAATCTTATCAAGCGCAATTGGCATGGGAGTACAAAGTGTGTTTCGTGCTCTAATGATGAGACTATAAGACACTTATTCTTCGAGTGTGAATTTGCGCGTTCTATATGGTCAGCTATCCAAATGGTCGAACCTATATCCGCCAATATCCGTTGCAAATATTTTTGGCAATTGGTTGAATGACATAGATAAGAGGTTTAAAACTATTTTCAGGGTAGGAGCGCTAGCCGTTATATGGTCGCTCTGGCTATGTAGGAATGATAAGATTTTCGATGATAAAAATTTCTCTCGTTTGCAGGTTCTATTCCGATGCACAGGTATTCTCCGTTCGTGGTGCACATTACAGCGGGCGGAGTTTCGAGGCCTTTTTATGGAGGCATGTGTACGACTGAAAATGGTGGCGAGGGATATTTTTATCCTACATGGGTGGCGGCATGATCTACGGATTGCTGCGCCATAGGCGACATTATTGATTCATCTCGGATTGTAATCGTTTTGTTGCTACCTTTTTTTTTGGCCGTGTGCATCTTGTTATGCAGAAGCCGGGTGTAATAGTTAAACTTTTAAGTAATAAAGCCCATTATAAAAAAAAAGCCATAAAATCTTCACTCCCCCTCCCCCTCGCGTCCCTTCTAAATTTCCCCAGTCGAGGACATCTGCAGAGCACCACAACGGTTCCGATTCGTACAGAGTCCTGTGTTTTGGAAGGTAAAATTCCCAATACAGATTCCGATTTCAATCTTGTATGAACTCCTAGTCGTCGACATCGAGTGCAATTCCCAAATCTAGAACCTGATGAATAGCGGGCGCTTCTCCAGATCTCGACCGATCACAGCAGACTACGACGATGGCCACCGGCATCACCAAGAAGCACACCAGAAGCAGGGGAAGAGCGAAGAAAGCGCATGATCCGTACGCGTCCGTGTACGGCCGCGTCTCCTGGCAGATGTTCCGGCAGCGGCCGTGGATAGATGCTAGAAAGCTCGACGAGGCAACGGTGGGCAAGTACGTGACGGTCTTCGGCTCCGTGGATTCTGTCCGGTCGCTGAGCAAGACGAGCGCAATCGTGGTACTGCTCAACCAAACTGAAACGGTGCGGTGTATGATCGTCGCCAGCGCCGAAGAAGGGATCACCACACAGATGGTGCGCTTCGCAGCCACCATGCGCCGAGGAACCTTCATCGACTTCGAGGGCGTCGTCTCCCTCCCGGGGAGCGGAAAGCATATGCACATCCCTGGCACCACCCAGCAGGTGGTGATTCAGGTGAGGAAGCTCCATACCATGGGAACGCGGAAAGATGGTAGTCGGCTTGATATGGCATCATCACTGAATTCATCTTCCAGCATGAGTTCAGACGTGCTCGTGGACAAGCCGGCGGGGCCAGAGGTGGAACTTGGGAGGGGTGAAAAAGTAGATCTTTCCCTAGAACCTGAATACGGCCGGGCGCTTCTTCCTATCTCCTCCACGATGGCCTCTGCTACCACCAGCGTCACCAAGAAGCACATCAGAAGCAGGGGAAGAGCGAAGAAAGCGCAGGACCCGTATGCGTCCGTGTACGGCCGCGTCTCCTGGCAGATGTTCCGGCAGCGGCCCTGGACAGACGCTGGAAAGCTCGACCAGGCAACGGTGGGCAAGTATGTGCTGGTCTTCGGCTATGTGGATTCTCTCCGGCCGCTGAGCAAGACGAGCGCAATCGTGGTACTGCTCAACCAAACTGAAACGGTAAGCTGTATGATCGTCGCCAGCACTGAAGAAGGGATCACCACGCAGATGGTGCGCTTCGCCTCCACCATGCGCCGAGGGACCTATATCGATGTTGATGGCATTGTCTCCCTTCCAGAGAGCGGTAGGCATATCCATGGCACCACTCAACGGGTGGTGATTCAGGTGAGGAAGCTCCATACCGTTGGAACAGGGCAAGATGGTAGTCTGCATGACGCGGCATAGCGGAATTCTTCCATCTTCATCGCCTCAAGGCCTTCATATATGCTCGAGGACAAGCCGGTGGGACTAGACGGGGAACTACTAGTTGGGATAAGATAATTGGTTTCTTAGTTTTTAATTTTGCGGTGTTGAGTTCGGTTACATCGTGCTATCTCAATAAAGACAGACATCATCAGGGAATAAAGACCAGCAGAGTTGGCATCCTATTTCCCCCCTCTCTGTCAATGATTGTCAAGTGTGTAATTGCCAGCAGAGTTAAACCCTTTATAGGAATCGCACAAGGGAATAGCTGGTAGCTGATCCAACACACCAAATGGAAGGGAGTATAAATTTAAAATTTTACTGACTAAATTAATTGTCAAAGTGTGTTATGCCAGGCAAACCGGGACGGAGGGAGTATTTTAGGCAACGACAATAAGGTACAGTCAGCATGTTGTAATCATTTAACTAATATATTTGTGCTTAGTTTGACGAGAGAGAATGGAAGCGGTCTCTCATGCAAGAGCCAGCTGCAGCGCGTGTTCTTAGGCACTATGTGCGAGCGGTACGTGCGGTAGGTGGGCCATGTATAATAAAATAGTAAACCTTTATAGCTAATTGTTGTACATGTTGGCTATAGATAGTCTATAGATGACATGGCGTTGTCTTATAGCCAACGGCCGGCTATACTATTGTCCTTAGTGTAAACATAAGATAACGTTTTAGGGTCCTCATTTACCCCCTATGCCAATAAATCCAATATTCGAGAAATTGTTCTTCAAAACCCTAATTTGGTGTATATCATTCCAAATAGAAGAAAAACAAAGGCCTTTCGCGATGACATTGAGCAAACAAATTGCATCATTTCCCTATTACCCCGTAAAATGATTTGCCAACCTAATGAGTTTCTCAAACAATCGACCACGCAAAAATGGTAGCGTGGGAAACAAAATTGTTGTCACAAGACCTAAAGGATTACTATATTTTTTTTTTGTACAGATTGGGGGTCGAAGACCCCAGAAGCTGCAAGATTACAAGAGGTGGGTACAAATTACATCCAGGTCCCTAGCGAAACTTGCCCTATAGACCTTGAACTTCGAAGAAAGGACCGGAAAAATACATAGAGGACCCTGGAACACAAGATAGAAATCAATCAAGTCCAGCTTCCCCTCCACCTTCGATTCGCCGGCGTCCTCCAAGCCAGATGCGCCGAGGACGGAGCCCATTTTGCTCGCAACTCTCCCGAGCCGACGAAGGAGCAGAGCCGCCAGCTGCCGGCCGAAGCGCGGGGACGAACCACTTGCGCTCTGGACGGCGACGAGCCCCGGCGGCTTCTCCAGCAGGCCTCCATCGCGGAGGTAGAAAATGAGCCACCCTCTTGGCCCAGATATGCGTAAGCAGCAGATGCTTCGCATTGTTTGCTCGTCGATGCAGCAGGTAACCTGGCTCCCGTCGAAGAAGATGGAAGCAGCAGCAGCGTCTCCAATCCACCCCTCGCCTCCACGGCCGGTCAGCAGAGAGACACCCCCAGCAGCTTCAATAATCTCGAGAGGGAGCCGAGAGAGCTCCGGATCTAGAGCCTCTCCATCGATCTTATGCGGGAGAAAGAGGGATCCCGCCGCCATCTCCTTGGAATCTGCCTCCCACCTTGAGAGTTTGAGACCGGAGAACAGCAGCAGCAACACCACACCGACGAGGATCGGGCTCGCCTGTGCAGAAATCCCCAACGGCAAAGCGCCACTACTCGAAGAACGAAAGCAACTACCAAGCAGGAAACCTAATCTACTTCTGTACAAGGGGGGCCGGCACCCTACCTCATCACCGCAGCAGCCAGCGCAAGCGCTAGCGCCGGGGATGGCCGGAGCACGACGAGGGCGTCGGCGGACTCTCAACGGGGGCACTGTAGGTGGGAGAAGGGGAAGCCAACAGTAATGAATGAGCCTCTTTAAAGGATTACTATATTCACTGAAGCTATCAACATAACCGCACAACAATCACCTAGATCATCAAACCAAAAACCTACCAAAACCACACAAAAAGTGGTCAAATCCTAGTGAGAGCTAACCGTAATTGTCTGCGGAATCTCCCGGTTGTCAACATCGGGGCTCTTTATGTCTCCTTAATTTTGACACCTAGGTTGCAGTGACGACAATCATCGGCTTGCAGTGACGACATCCATATCATCGGCTTGCTTGGCACATTCGCCTTAGTCGTGGTGTGATCCTAGGCTGGAAAGTTTTTAACTGAAGTGTTTCTTCAAATCAAGTTTAAGGATCAGTTGGTTGCATTTTTAGAGTTGATGTATCAAACTGTTCCCATGAGGCAAATTCCTGTACCCCCCATTGCAATTACATCCTCCTTTTATTTTGGCAAATCTTGAATTTAATGTAAGTATGAACATATAAAGAACGATGACATAAATGCAGTAGATCCCAAAACCAGAAGGATACTAGTACTAGGCATTCATCGCCAGAAAGCATATGGCGAGCCAGCGTAACGGATACTTTTCCAGGGCTGACATGCCCCATGAGTACATATCCCATTCTGCCCGTGTCATGTGAAGAGGATTAAGCAATGCTTATGGGTATGTAATGTGCATAAGGCTGGCAAACAATGTACTCCCTCCGATAAAAAAAACATGACTTACTTCTATTTGTCCAGATATAGACGTAGACACTAAAACATGTCTAAATACAACCATATTTGGACAAATGTAAGTCATGTATTTTTGAACGGAGGAAGTACAACGTCGACAGAGAGTAGGACAAAGGATACTCAACGAACATTTTGTTTCTGCTCCACATGCTAGCACGTAGAGAGGTCATATACAGCATAAAAGTACATATAATCTAGTAGGACAACAATACATAGTTGATACTAGTTACTTAGACATACATCTGGTCATCGACGATTATGCGCCATGAGCAAACCGACCAGCTTCAGACACTGCGTTCAGAGAAGTGATACTCACAGGCAGTGCCAGTTATGTGATTCTTCTTCATGGTCTTCCAAGTGGAGTACTACTATGCAGGATAAAACTTACTGCCAAGAATCCCATTGCCATGAGATGTCCGGAAAACCCAGAGGCCAATCTGATTCTGCAGCTAGACGAAAGGCATCACTCGAATCAGCATGGAAAAGAACGGTCACCTCACATGATGGTGCACAGTTGTTGAGCAAGGGTACAAACGGACAAGCAGTAATGTCTGATGGTGGCAGATGAACCAGAAGTTTCTTCAAACACCTTGTAAACTCATAACGCGTAGATACCACCACTAGGAATCTCATCAGTTGACATGAAAATCTTGGTGACAGCTTGACTTCAGTGGTTCTGGCAAAGAGTTGAACAAGATGCTCCGGCTCCACCGCATCATAAAGGTCTATGCAGTCTGCAGAAACTGGTAGCTCAAGTTCTAGAGTCCTGATATTTCGACCACTTGTAAACAGCTGCAGGAGGGATTTAAGATCCAATGACTCAAGCCGAAGATTTGTCAAACTCACAAGACCATCAACTTGGACAGTTGGGCTAAGCTTGTCAATAGTGAGTTTCAAAGTAGACACGGATGGAATATCTAAGATGAGGATTTCTGGTCGAACGCACTTTAGCTCGAGATAAAACAGACTAGGCGCGTGGATGGCTAGAGACCGCGGAAAATTTGATACCTCCCAGCGGCAGATCTTCAGTTGAGGAAGGTGAATCTTGGGGTCCTTGAGCCCTCCAACCCCAATAAGATTGAGAATCTCAAGGCAAGGGAAACATCTATTCAATGCGCTAAGGTCCTCGTCGTCTAATCTAATGAACTCAAGTGCCAAATGAGTCAGATTTGGCATTATCTGGAGCCCAACAACAGATAGCCATGCATTTGTCAGCCTCAATTTTACAAGATTATGACCTGCATGGGGAAATTTAATATGAGATACAGGCAGTTTAAATATGTAGAATAAAACAAAGTACAAAAGGGGTTGTGGCAGATGTGGCCTTAACTGTGCAAAAGATTTATATATCTGAATACATCATCATCTATTAAACATTGAAATGAGTGTATTTGCTTAATGGGATTCACAAACGGAGACCTGCATACCACTATGAACCAAACATGTTCAGCTTGTTTGTCTTTGTTCATCAGGTTACTGAAATGGTCAAGTAGCACTTGTTGATTAAAATTGGGCTGCTAAAGATAAAGATACGTGAATACATTCTCCTGTTTCAACGGCCCTTTATATTTCCACCCACCAAGCAAAAAAAATAGCTACGAACTTGAGCACGAAACGCGGTTTATTGATCAAACAAATCAATTCTCCAACATGTTCTTTTCCCTCAGTTTTCTTACTATAGTTTCTTTACAAAATCCTCAGTGGCGAACACAAATTTTGCTCGAAGTTCAGTTTTTAGATTAACCGCAGCCTATGAGTCATTTCAAGATATACAACAGAAAAATTACTCCAAGTTCAGTTCTGACCAAAATCTACTTCCAATTTTCAACATACATGAAAGAAAAAAAAATACTTCCATTCTGACCTAAATCTACTTCGATTTTAGAGAGAGAGAGAGAGAGAGAGAGAGAGAGAGAGAGAGAGAGAGAGAGAGAGAGAGAGAGAGAGAGAGAGAGAGGGGACTGACAGAAGTTGGAGATCACAGGGAGCGCCTCCGCCTTCCGCCAGCACGCCTGCGGCCAGAAGTCGGCGATATCCACCTCTCGGAGGACGGGACCTGCGGCAGTGGCCGCCCACGACGCCACGGATTCCCGGCTGGTAAGGTGCAGGTCGTCGCCCTCGTCGAACTCCCCCTCCTCCACCCACATCGCGTCATCGGGGAAACCCTGCCCCTCGGACGCGTCGAGCGCGAGGGAGCGAAGGTTCGGCCCGAGGATCGAGGCTAAGTTCGCGGCGGTCACGCGGAAGGCGATCCCCCCGTCCCCATCCACGCCCTCGCGGAGGCGGCGTGCGCGGGCGGCCGCGTTGAGGCTCACGCGGGGACAGTGGTAGGAGGCGGCGAGGAGCGCTCGTGAGGCGAGGCGGCTAGCAGCGAGATCCCCGGTGTCGGCCACGCGACCGAGGACGTCGGCGAGGATCGCGACCGGGACGGATTCGAGGGGGTCGCCGATCTCTGACATCTGTGAGCTAGCTTCCGTCGTGTTAGCTGCTAGTGGTGACTGGTGAGTGAACACTCGGATAAGCAGCTTCAGCTACAAGTGGAAACGTCAAAGCAGCTTTTAGCAGATTTCGGAGAGCTCCCCCTCTCAATTCTACTCCACCAAAAAGGTGTTTGGCTCATGAGATAGCTCTAGATTCAGAACAGAGTGAGAGATTGCTGAGATTGCCAGATTATTTTTCTCTTTTATCTTTTCTAACAATCTGGTACGGAGTACTACATGATCCCTTTGCTGTCTCACGTAACAAGAACTGTTTCATTTTTCTTGCATTAGAACGTGGCACTCCTTGTACATGTGAAGGTCATCACGTGATTGATGACGATCCAATCTTTTCTTTCCATGACAACGTGCCATGTCTTGTAGGAGTACATGGGTACTCTCGTATATCGCAGGGATAGGATGCGACTTGTACTTCTGAACGAGAAGAACGTGGTGATTGATGCGAGGTATAGGGGGTTGAGGGTTCATATGAGATTGTGGAGATTGGAGATTCGATTAATTTGCATGTCCATAAGGTGCAAATCATCAAGCTATGTGGTGATTCCAAATCGGAATCGGTGATTAGGTCGTCGGAGCGGGAGGCGGAGGGTTCAGTCGAGGTCCCTCGGTGGCCACGATCCCCGGAATCGATGAGATGGTGGGCTTCCTACTCCACTATGTTTGTCGATGGCCGCTTGGAGGGTTGCCTTCTTCTCCGTTGTGAGGTTCGTCGCATCGTGTTGTTGGATGCAGAGGGTATTGTCGTTGATGTGAGACTTTTCCGGCGGGAGGAGGCGATCTCCATTGGGAAGAAGGTGGAGTCCGCGTGCTTTTGTTGCGTTTGTTAGCAAACTGGTTGACACGCTCCGTGGGTCTGCGTCACTCGCCCTATGCGACCAGGGAGTAGGCTAGGTCCTAGGGCTCTACTCTGTGCGCCATTGAATGGTTCGGTGCGGGGCAGTGAAATGCAGCGCGATCACGATACCTCGTGTACCTCTGCTGGTGGGGCGCGTGGCCGGAGATCTCCGACGTCAGATGCTCGACGCGTGGACTCAGTGGACAAGCGTCCACGCGGTGCGCCGTATCGCTACCAACACATTTGGTATAAGGTGCGGGAGGTTGTGTTCGTCAGAAATCCAAAAACCGCCCTTACTCCTCAGATATGTTTCTCTTTCTGCCCGGCGCGGTATTGTCAGAGGCGATGGTGAACAGATCGTATGGGCACCTAGAGGAGGGTGAATAGGTCCAAATTTTAATCCTTTTTCGATTTAGGCTTGACACAAAGATAAATTTTGTAGATATGCAGCTAAGGTGAATTTAACTATATGACAAGGGATACACTAAGCAAGATACAAACACAAATTAAAGTTAAAGGACAGAAGCAACCGAAGTGGAAGCACGCAGAGACAAGGATGTATTCCCGAGTTCCTCCTTGTTGGGGAAGTACGTCGCGTTGAAGGGGTGTGATTTTTGCCACGAGAGCCTACTCAACGCCACAACGGTTTCACCCTATTCTCCGATGAACCTCGCCACAAAGGCCTAGTTCACATTCCACTATTGGAATCCTTCAAGGCGGAATCCGGAGCCTTTACAATGAGCTTGGGGCGCGCACACACAACTGAATTGGGGGCTCCCAAAATCACCACGAACCTGTTACAAGAGACAGGTGAGTAACAGTTATAAGGTCTAGGGTTTCCGTGGAAACCCTGGACACAGATCCCTCAAGTGAATGAGGGGGAAATGAAGAACGGCTTAGTGAAGTTGTAGATCAAAGCCTTCTCCTTCAACCCTTCAAAGATCAGTGAGTTGGGTGGAGGGATTGGGAGAAATCTAGCTTTTAGGTGAGCTCATTAATGGTGTCCTTCAATGTTAGACGAGTTAGCTTGAGGTAAAAGAAGAAGAGGGGTATTTATACACTCTCTCAAAATGTGGTCCTTTGATTACTGAGTTGTCACACCGCACACTCCGGTCTAAAGTTCGGAGACTCCGGCCTTCCAGAGTTTCCGGCAAGTTTCCGCACGGGCAGAAACTTCACCAAAAGTCCAGAGACTCCGGCAAGTTTCCGGACACTAACCAGTGGATGACAACTCAAGGACTTGGGATGGAAAATACTGAGTTCGGAGACTCCGGTCCTGGCAGACCTGATACTCCGGTCCGGCCGAATACTCTGGCAAGTGTCCGCCAAGTTTCCGCACATGCATCGGCGTGTGACACATGTTGGCCTTCTTCGTGATAAATCCTGAGTCCGGAGACTCTGGTCTAGAGCACCGGAGATTCCGAACTGGAGATTTCTACAACCACCTCAAAGGTTGATTCCTTGATATTTTCACCCCTTTTGGGAAATAGCCACCACCAATAAAGTACAGCTAGATGGCCTAGCAACATTAGCACATTGTTAAATCATACAAATGTTGTGATCAAACACACAAAACATAATTAGACGAGATATGCTCTTTTAGATAGGAGAAGCTTCGCCGCAGTGATATCCTTACCGCCACCGGCGATGTTCAACTACGGGAGGGGTGGCCGTGGAGGTGCTCCTCCATTTTGAGGCAACTTTCCTCGTCAAGGCCCTCCAGAGGGATATGGGGTAGGGTCCTTCGTGGCGGGTAACTGCCCTACGGTGTTTCGTGATGGTGGCCAGTGTTTTCCTGGGCCGGATCTGCGCAGTCGGAAGGATATGGTTCGTGATGTTTCGCTCCCTTCCTCATCTGTGCCCTGAGGTTGTGAGAAGTTGAGGCGTGAATGCATGCGCCCTTCTTCTTTGGGTGATCGGGTTGAGTTCCATCAATTCTACTCCACGAAGCACCAATAAAGCTGAGTATGTAGACAACGTACCCTTAGGGTTTCTATCCTCGCGTCTGGAGACGGACGGCGAGTTCTTCGTTTCTTCCTCGGATCCGGCCGGTGATTACGTACGATCAGCGCTTAGTCTGCTCTCCCTGTCCTGATCGGAGTGGAAGTCGGCTCTCCCTGTCCTGATCGGAGTGGTTTTCCGGTTCCTAGTGGGGGCTCCTGCCTCCTTTAAACTCGCGTGGGTTTCGCCCACGACGGAAGACGACGTTCAAGGCTAGGGTTGGTTCGGGAGACAATGTCTGATCTGAAATCGTCTACATCGGGAGCTGTGGCCACCGATCTCCCAAAACATGGAACAGGTGACGGTGGATCGGAGGGCGGTGCTAGCTCTGAAGTACCGCGAGGTGAGGGTATCAACTCCTTGTTTGATCGTCTGGAAATTGGAGAAGATGAGTTCGATGATCTGGTGATTGAAGAGCTTGATGTGAACATCACAGAGAACACTAGGTGGCTGGCGGTGGCAAGAGTGCATTGTGATAAGGGATTTAGCCATGATGCCTTCGATCTTCATATGAGGGCTGCATGGAACCCTGCAACAGAATTATCAATTCGGCCAGTGGGTGCCAAGCGGTTTGTAATCCAATGTTTTTGCCTTGGAGATTGGGAGAAGATCACAGAAAAAAGGCCCCTGGTGGTTTCGTGATTGGGCAGTGGTCATCGCACCGTATGACGGATTTTCCGACCCGGAGGAAATTGAGCTGGAGTTCATCCCGATGTCGATCCAAATCCATAAAATTCCAGAAGCTTTTCGAAACGAATCGGTGGTAACACAGATGGTTAGGCGCCAAGTGGGTGTGGTTCTTAACGTAGAGATGCAGCCCCTGGGAGTATTCAGAGGTGATTTTGTCCGGGTTCGAATTAACCAGGATGTTCGAAAACCTCTTGCTCGCTTTGTGTCAGTGTCTATGGGTGGAAAGCGATCAATCTTTTATGGTTAAATATGAGAAGCTGGGGATGCTCTGTTTTGCTTGTGGCATGCTTGGCCATAATCATAAGGAGTGTGGTGTAGGTATTTTTGAGGAGAAGGATCTGAAATATGGAGACTGGCTACATGCCTACCCGAACCGTGTGAGGGGTTTCGGTATGGGACGCGGCAGCTCAAGGGGTGGTTTCTCAGGTCCAGTTGCTGGAGGGAGGGGTGCGGATACTACCACCCCAACCAATCGTAGAGGCCCATATGTTGATTGGAGACGCCATCCAGAACGCAAGACAATGGGAGAGGATGATGAGCTTCTAGACACGGGTACGAGCCCGGTAAAAATCCATGATCATGACATGACGGAGGCGGAAAATAATGCTAGAAAAAGACTCAACTTTGAGAACTCATCAAACAAACAGCTAGCCATTGCAAATGATATGAGAGTGGACGGGGTTCCCATGGGGCTAGTGGAAAAGGAGAAGGAAAATGCTGTAAATGAGAAGAAGAGATACAAGAGAGAAGATGGTACATCGGTTTCGAGCAAGTCTAATGGATCGGCGGCATCCCGAGAGGATGACCGTCGGGCGCAATGAAAATCTTAAGCTGGAATTGCCGGGGGTTGGGCAAATCCTCGGCAATTCGTGCGCTCCTGGTTATCCTGGGGCGGGTAAAACCAAATGTTCTTTTTCTGTCCGAGACACATCTGAGTAAAGCTAGGGCGGAATCTCTGAGAATTCGGCTATTGTTTGATCACATGGTCATGTCTGAAAGTGATGGTAGGAGCGGTGGCTTGTTGATGCTATGGAGGAATGACTTGAATGTTACGTCCTTTGTCGTGCATAACAATTACTTGGACATCCGTATTGATGAACACTGTGCTACGGGATGGCGTATTACAGGGATATACGGTGAGCCAAGCTCTCAAAGGAAGTTTAAAACATGGGAGTACATTAGGGAGCTCAACTCAATGAGTGCGCTTCCATGGATTGTAATGGGTGACTTTAACGAAATTCTCTGGGCTTCGGAAAAGGAGGGGGGAAATCTGAGACCCCAGGGCTGTATGCAACTATTTAGAGATACACTTCATGATTGCAATTTGGAGGATATGGGTTTTATCGGCGACTGTTTCACATGGAGGCGTGGTCGGATTAGGGAGCGGCTGGACCGTGCTGTTTGTTCGCAGGGATGGTCTTCTAGGTTCCCAATGGCAAGTTTAATCCACGAGGTATTTTCTAAGTCAGATCACAGGCCAATCACTATCGATACGAATTATCTAGAGGATGTTGATGCAGCGATACCTACTATCACAAAAAAATTCGAAGCTCGGTGGTTGTTGGAGGAAGCATTTGATGATATCGTGGGCTCGGCTTGGTCCTCGGCCCAGCATGGCCACGACGAGGGCTTTGCTTCGAAGCTCAAAGCAGTTCACGACGCTCTGCACGCGTGGGATCGGGAGACCCTCCAGATCCCTCGTATCAAGCTAAACGAGCTCCAGAAGGAGCTTAATGCAATCATGGAGGGGCCGCTATCTGACGATGCCACGACTAGGCAGCAGGAAATCCAACTGAAAATTGAAAATTTGCATGAGCAGGAGGAGTTAATGTGGGTGCAAAGAAGCAAGGCCAATTGGATGAAATTTGGTGATAGAAACACTAACTTCTTTCACCGGTTTGCGTCAGCACGGAAGAAGAAGAATTTGATCAAACGTTTGAAGAATGATAATGATGAGTGGTTGGATGATCCACCTATGGTATCGCAACACATTGAAGATTATTTCAAGGGGTTGTTTTCTTCGGAGGTGGACCAACCCGATCCTACTGTAATTGGAAAGATCAAACCATGCGTCACTCCAGAGATGAATGAGGTGTTATGCAAGGAATATTCAAGGGAGGAGGTCAAAACAACAATTTTTAATATTGGGGACCTTAAAGCACCAGGGCCCGATGGCCTCCATGCCATTTTCTTTAAAAAATACTGGAACCTCATTGGGGATGATCTAACTGATTCTGTTCTTAATGCCCTTAATACACGGAAGATTCCCGAGGGTTGGAACGAGACCACCATAGTTCTTATTCCGAAAACAGACTCCCCTGAGAAGGTAACACAGTTTAGACCAATCAGTCTTTGCAATGTCATTTACAAAGTTATTTCCAAAGTTTTAGCTGCTAGACTGAAAACTATTCTACCTGAAATTATCTCTCCCACTCAAAGCGCGTTCGTTCCGGGACGTCTGATTACTGACAATTTCTTGGTTGCTTATGAGTCTTATCATACTATCAAGAAGAAATCTTCGGGTAAATTTGGATACTGTGCTATAAAGCTGGACATGCATAAAGCGTATCACCGCGTGGAGTGGTCGTTCCTACAAGGGGTGCTGGAAAAATTGGGCTTCAATCGGAACTGGATTTCTCTCATTATGGAGTGTGTGAGCTCTGTGCAATACAAAATCAGAATTAATGGTGGCTTCACATAGGTAATTTCCTCCACGAGGGGTCTTCGTCAAGGTGATCCTATATCTCCGTACCTGTTTCTTCTATGTGCAGAAGGGTTAACTAGTTTGCTCAAACATGAGGAGGATCTCGGAAATTTAATTGGGGTCAAAGTATGCCGTAAAGCACCAGCTATTTCCCATTTACTCTTCGCGGATGATTCTTTAATTCTTATGAGGGCTGATCTTAATAATGCAAACACTCTGAAGAGGATCCTCCAAGATTACTGCAATTCTTCTGGACAGCTGGTAAGCGAGGATAAATCCAGTATATTTTTCAGCCCGTGTACGGATGTGGCAACAAGGGAAGTGGTGTGTACTGAGTTGAATATTCTCACTATCACTGATAAATATCTGGGGCTTCCACCTATCGTTGGGGTGGATCGGTCCGACTGTTTTATGCACCTGGTTGATAGAGTGTGCGCAAGACTAAGGGGTTACAAGGAGAAGTTGCTCTCATTTGGAGGGAAAGAGGTTTTATTGAAAGCTGTCGCGCAGGACATTCCAGCATATGCAATGTCTGTCTTCAAACTGCCTAAACTAGTCATCAAAGGGTTAACTGATGCAATGATCCGGTACTGGTGGGGAGATGAAGAGGGACAAAAACACATGCATTGGTTCGCGTGGTGGAAAATGTGCACTCCAAAGAAGAAGGGAGGTATGGGTTTTAGAGATCTCCACTGTTTTAACTTGGCTATGCTTTCGAAACAGGTTTGGAGACTTCTCTGTGAGCCAGACTCTTTATGTGCCACTGTTTTGAAGGCAAAATATTATCCATCTGGTGATCTTCTTAATGCCCCGTTGAAGAAGGGAGCCTCGTTTACTTGGCAAAGTATCTGGGCAGGAATTCAAACTTTTAAAAGAGGCCACATTTGGCGTGTTGGCGATGGCACCAACATCAATATCTGGACGGACCCGTGGATACCTTCTAGCCCCTCCAGGAAATTAATTACGGTGAGGGGGAACAGTGGTTTGAGCACTGTGTCGGATCTGATCGACCCCTTCTCAAGGACATGGAACGAGCCTTTGCTACGTGCGATTTTTCTGTCTGTTGATGTTTATAGGATTCTTAAAATCCCGCTTGCGGTGGGACATATGGAGGACTTTATTTCATGGAACTATACCAAAAATGGAATTTTTACGGTACGCTCCGCCTACTATGCTGAATGGGATTTCCAACACGGGAGGAAAATTCAGAGAACTAGTGGACAAGGTACGGTGGCTCCAAATCCAGTTTGGGCTAAGGTGTGGAATTTAAAAGTATCACCGAAGGTAAAAAATTTCTCATGGCGGTTATTACATGATACCATCCCTTGCCATTGTATTCTAGCAAACCGACACATTATACCAAGCAGTCTTTGCCCGGTTTGCTCAATTTACTGTGAAGATACTCTACACGCCTTCTTTGAGTGTCCAAGGGTTCAAGAAATTTGGGAATTCATGGGTGTTTCGGAAACCATCAGCAGCATGATCACTTACGACCGGTCGGGGGTTGGGGTATTCGAAGCCCTTCTTTGCCTCCCTGATCGTCCAGCACCTAGGATACCTGATTCGGGTATGGGAGAGCTGATTGCGACAGCTTGTTGGTACATATGGTGGCAGCGGAGACAAATTAAACATGATGAGACGGTCACCGGTCCCTCCAGATCAGCACATGCAATATCGGCCATTGTTGCCAATCAATCTCGAGCCGCAAAGAAGAATTCGAGATTACGGACTGAGGGATGGGAAAAACCCAAGGAGGGGTACACAAAAATTAATGTTGATGCTTCTTTCTGTGCAGAATCTTTCTCGGGTGCAACAGGTGTAGTAATCCGAGACGACAAGGGTTCTTTTATCGCCGCAAGCAATTGTGGAATGCCTGTTATAGCGGATGTGGCAACGGCTGAAGCCAGGGCCTTGCGAGATGGTCTTATTCTTGCAGGGCAAGTGGGGTGCAATAGATTGATCATCAACTCGGATTGTTTAGAGGTTATCTCGACTATGCAAGAGGGGGAAACTCCAGTGGACCAGCTGTTGCTATCTACGAGGAGTGCGTCTTTCTTGCGAGAGGTTTTACCCATGTTACCTTTAGCCACTGTAATAGAGAGAGTAACCGAGTTGCTCATATTTTAGCTAGTAAGGCGGAGGGACCCCAGACTGTAGTTTGGCTGGAGGATCCGCCTGATTTCATTTTGGAGCAACTCACTGCGGATGTAACTATTTTCTGACCTTGGTGCCGCAAGTTTCACGACGCACTCTTTTCCCTACCAGGGCACCTACGGGGACTGGGGGGGTTTTAATGAGGCGGCTTGCGTGCACGTTTATTATATATATTTGAAAATTCAAAAAAAAAAAAATCTACTCCACCAAAAAGGTGTTTGGCTCATGAGATAGCTCTAGATTCAGAATAGAGTGAGAGATTGCTGAGATTGCCAGATTATTTTTCTCTTTTATCTTTTCTAACAATCTGGTACGGAGTACTACATGATCCCTTTGCTGTATCACGTAACAAGAATTGTTTCATTTTTCTTGCATTAGAACGTGGCACTCCTTGTACATGTGAAGGTCATCACGTGATTGAAGACGATCCAATCTTTTCTTTCCATGACAATGTGCCATGTCTTGTAGGAGTACATGGGTACCCTCGTATATCGCAGGGATAGGATGCGACTTGTACTTCTGAATGAGAAGAACGTGGTGATTGATGTGAGGTATAGGGGGTTGAGGGTTCATATGAGATTGTGGAGATTGGAGATTCGATTAATTTGCATGTCCATAAGGTGCAAATCATCAAGCTATGTGGTGATTCCAAATCGGAATCGGTGATTAGGTCGTCGGAGCGGGAGGCGGAGGGTTCAGTCGAGGTCCCTCGGTGGCCACGATCCCCGGAATCAATGAGATGGTGGGCTTCCTACTCCACTATGTTTGTCAATGGCCGCTTGGAGGGTTGCCTTCTTCTCCGCTGTGAGGTTCGTCGCATCGTGTTGTTGGATGCAGAGGGTATTGTCGTTGATGTGAGACTTTTCCGGCGGGAGGAGGCGATCTCCATTGGGAAGAAGGTGGAGTCCGCGTGCTTTTGTTGCGTTTGTTAGCAAACTGGTTGACACGCTCCGTGGGTCTGCGTCACTCGCCCTATGCGACCAGGGAGTAGGCTAGGTCCTAGGGCTCTACTCTGTGCGCCATTGAATGGTTCGGTGCGGGGCAGTGAAATGCAGCGCGATCACGATACCTCGTGTACCTCTGCTGGTGGGGCGCGTGGCCGGAGATCTCCGACGTCAGATGCTCGACGCGTGGACTCAGTGGACAAGCGTCCACGCGGTGCGCCGTATCGCTACCAACACATTTGGTATAAGGTGCGGGAGGTTGTGTTCGTCAGAAATCCAAAAACCACCCTTACTCCTCAGATCTGTTTCTCTTTCTGCCCGGCGCGGTATCGTCAGAGGCGATAGTGAACGGATCGTATGGGCACCTAGAGGAGGGTGAATAGGTCCAAATTTTAATCCTTTTTCGATTTAGGCTTGACACAAAGATAAATTTTGTAGATATGCAGCTAAGGTGAATTTACCTATATGACAAGGGATACACTAAGCAAGATACAAACACAAATTAAAGTTAAAGGACAGAAGCAACCGAAGTGGAAGCACGCGGAGACAAGGATGTATTCCCGAGTTCCTCCTTGTTGGGGAAGTACGTCGCGTTGAAGGGGTGTGATTTTTGCCACGAGAGCCTACTTAACGCCACAACGGTTTCACCCTATTCTCCGATGAACCTCGCCACAAAGGCCTAGTTCACATTCCACTATTGGAATCCTTCAAGGCGGAATCCGGAGCCTTTACAATGAGCTTGGGGCGCGCACACACAACTGAATTGGGGGCTCCCAAAATCACCACGAACCTGTTACAAGAGACAAGTGAGTAACAATTATAAGGTCTAGGGTTTCCGTGGAAACCCTGGACACAGATCCCTCAAGTGAATGAGGGGGAAATGAAGAACGACTTAGTGAAGTTGTAGATCAAAGCCTTCTCCTTCAACCCTTCAAAGATCAGTGAGTTGGGTGGAGGGATTGGGAGAAATCTAGCTTTTAGGTGAGCTCATTAATGGTGGCCTTCAATGTTGGACGAGTTAGCTTGAGGTAAAAGAAGAAGAGGGGTATTTATACACTCTCTCAAAATGTGGTCGTTTGATCATGTTACTGAGTTGTCACACCGCACACTCCGGTCTAAAGTTCGGAGACTCCGGCCTTCCAGAGTTTCCGGCAAGTTTCCGCACGGGCAGAATCTTCACCAAAAGTCCAGAGACTCCGGCAAGTTTCCGGACACTAACCAGTGGATGACAACTCAAGGACTTGGGATGGAAAATACTGAGTTCGGAGACTCCGGTCCTGGCAGACCTGATACTCCGGTCCGGCCGAATACTCTGGCAAGTGTCCGCCAAGTTTCCGCACATGCATCGGCGTGTGACACATGTTGGCCTTCTTCGTGATAAATCCTGAGTCCGGAGACTCTGGTCTAGAGCACCGAGGATTCCGAACTGGAGATTTCTACAACCACCTCAAAGGTTGATTCCTTTTTATTTTCACCCCTTTTGGGAAATAGCCACCACCAATAAAGTATAGCTAGATGGCCTAGCAACATTAGCACATTGTTAAATCATACAAATGTTGTGATAAAACACACAAAAACATAATTAGGCGAGATATGCTCTTTTAGATAAGAGAAGCTTCGTCGTGGTGATATCCTTACTGCCATCGGCGATGTTCAACTACGGGAGGGGTGGCCGTGGAGGTGCTCCTCCATTTTGAGCCAACTTTCCTCATCAACGCCCTCTAGGGGGATACGGGGCGGGGTCCTTCGTGGCCGGTAACTTCCCTACGGTGTGTTGTGATGGTGGCCAGTGTTTTCCCGGGCCGGATCTGCACGGTCGGGAAGATATGGGTCGTGATGCTTCGCTCCCTTCCTCATCTGCGCCCCGAGGTCGTGAGAAGTTGAGGCGTGAAGGCCTGCGCCCTTCTGTTTCGGATGATCGGGATGAGTTCCGTCGATATGGCGGTCAGTGACCTCCTGCTTCGGAGTAGCGGGGCCGAGAGGAGGCGAGGAGGGAGGTTTGCGTCGATGGCCACATCAACGACAGATCTCGCTGCAATCAAAGATGTAGAGGTAATTCCAATAGACCTGGTTCCACTGAGTGTGATACTTCTTTTGCGTCCTCTCGGGCTGATAGGGATAGAGAGCGAGATAGGTGGGCTCATAGGGCTGAGATGCGAGAGGAAGAATCCGATAATTCAGATGGGGATTTTTGGTTCAATGCTCCTCCAGTCAGTAGAAGACAAGAAGTGTTGGATGTATGCCCAAAAATCAATAATACTTATAAATATGTTTCATATTTATGATTCGTGTTACTTTGCTATAATTGATGTGGCTCCTGAATGTGAGATTTAGTGGAAAACTCACAATCACATGTAGTAACATGGACAAGTATTTGATACCCTAGTCTCGCCATTCAGACTAATTTATTGTTTGCTTGATGACCGTATTTTCCTGGTCCTAGACATAGTTTATGTCATCATCAATAAATAGCATATTATTGGTAGGGAACAATATGGCTGAATAAACCCAAATAGTTGATATGCTAAGATATTTTGATACGATTTTTTTCCTTAGTGACATATCACAACAAGGTTATAATACAACATATCCTTAGACCATGAGGTTATTGAGGTTCTGCATTATGTAGGTTTTACGTTGGTACTATCAAGAATCACACGGTAAACTAGGTGATCAGAAAGGTGGCCACTAGGTACTTCTAAAGTTATGTATTGATCTCGATGTTCTGAGACGGGAATTACTCCTCTATAAAAAGAGAGATACAACCCGAGGCCACTCATATGAATGATATTCATATCTTCTGTAGACAATGCATGATGATGATCCATCACGTGTAAAGGAAATGAGTAAAAGGAACTAATAAACTTTTGTTGGGTCTCATTCTTCTTATTGATATAGAATACCCAAGTGTATCTTGTATAGTCATCAACAATCACCAAGAAATATTTCTTCCCACCAAGACTTCTTCCCACCAAGACTATCATATGTGGGAGGCCCAAATAAATACAAATGAATAAGTTCAAAGGGACTATTTGTTGTAGCATTCCCACATTTAAATAATGCAAGAACACCCGTGTTATTGTGCTAGTCCCTAGATCAATTGCTAGCACCATAGTACAAAATGAAATATCATGGAAATGTGTCAAATTCTATTACATCGCATGATCCAGTCTTTACAAAATAATATTACAACTTGCATAGTCTTAGAAGACCAGGAGAAAACAAAGAAATACAACGGAAAACTGATACGTCCATTTTGCATCACTATTTTATATCATAATTCTCTGTTATTCGTCGATATATTTCATGTTATGATGCATCTCTTATGTTATTTTATCTTATTTTGCATGTTTTATAATTTTTGGAGAATAAACACCGGGACCAGGAATCTGATGGAAAAAACACCGTCGGGATACCATATTTCAGAAGATCAGAAGAAGAAGTGGGACACCAGGAGTGTCCTAAAAGTTCAGAGGAAGAACACAGCCAGAAGGAGAGCCAGAGGGGGGCCACCATGGGCCACACCATGGGGTGGCGCCCCCCCTTGGCCGCGCCACCTATAGGTGTGGCCACCCTGGCCCACCTCTGGGGGATATTTTTGGCGTGCCTGTCCCCCAGGAAACCCTAAGCCTCATTCCATCATCGAAGAATTATTCTGCCGCCGCCTCGCAGCGGAAAACACCCGAGAGAGAAAAGCTCTCTAGCGGGGAGAAATCTGTCGGGGAAATTCCTCTCCCGAGAGGGGAAATCACCGCCATCATCACCGTCATCACTCTGGGCATCATCAAGATCGTCATCATCATCATCATCACCACGAGCACCATCACCCTCATCGTCCACCTTCATCCTGCTGTAACAATTAGGGACCTCTATCGTTGTTTTGCATTAGATCTCTCTCCCGGTGTGGATTACTTGTTAGTAGTTGATGCTTGTGAGGTTTATCGGTGTTTGCACTTTATGACCAGATTTTTATCATCCATTTTATCACCTCTGATCATGATCCATATGATGTGTTGTGAGTAGTTTGTTTTGTTCTTGAGGACATGGGAGAAGTCAAGTGGTTAGTAGTGAAGTAATGTTGAGTAATAATTAATGTTTGATATTTAAGTTATGGTGTTATTCTTCTAGTGGTGTCATGTGAACGTCGACTACATGATACTTCACCATTTATGGGCCTAGGGGAATGCATCGTGTATTTGGCTACTAATTGTGGGGTTGCCGGAGTGACAGAAACCTAAACCCCCTTTAGGAAACCATTACACAAGGGAGCGTAGGATCCCGGAGTTTAAAGTTGTGGTTAGATTTATTTCTTAATTACTTTCTTGTAGTTGCGGATGCTTGCAAGGGGTATAATCATAAGTATGTATTATTCTTGGATGGGACGGTACATTAGCATAGATTCACCCACACAACACTTATCAAAACACCAAAATTATTCAACTGCATGGAACAAAAGCACTTGACAGAAACCTCCCGTGTGTCCTCGAGAACGTTTGTTAATCATAAGTAAACTCACCGGCTTGTCCTTTGCTGAAGAAAGGATTGGGCCACTTGCTGCAATTATTATTACTGCATTTTATTTACTCGTACTTTATTTATCTGCAATATCAAAAACCCCTACAAATCTATTTTCCAGTATTTACAGTTATTACTTCATCAAAACCGCTTGTCAACACCTTCTGCTCCTTGTTGGGTTCGACACTCTTATTTATCGAAAGTACTATGATACACCCCCTATACTTGGGGGTCATCAAGACTATTTTCTGGTGCCGTTACCGGGGAGTGAAGCGCTATTGGGATGTGGAATTGATATAGGAAGCTTCTGCTATAAGTGTTGTTTTTATTACTGTCTACTGCTTTATTACACTATGTTTAGAACTCCTTTTGAGTCCTTATTTGCGGGCACTGCTGCCACTGCTAGGGTAGTAAGTGACCCACCGCCTGATGATTTGGATCCTTATAAAATACCTATAAAGATAGTTAAACATGTTATGGATAACTGCTATTCAGGAGATGGAAATGTCCATCCTGGTGATCATTTGCTCTTTTTACATGAATTATGCGAGTTGTTCAAGTGTGAAGGTATTACGATGAGCCAAGTGAAGAGGAAATTATTCTCTATATCATTGACAGGCCGAGCCGCTGAATGGTTCAAACTACTGAAAAATAGCCAGACTATTGGATGGGAGGAAATTGTACCTCTCTTTTATTCTAAATTCTATCCCTCCAAGTGAAATCCATAGAGATCGGAATTATATATATAATTTTTGGTCTCATGACGGAGAGAGTATTGCCCAAGCATGGGGGATATTGAAGTTACTAATGCTCAAATGCCCCATTCATGAGCTCCCCAGTAATATTGTTATTAATAATTTCTATGCAAGGCTTCCTCTTCATGATAATGATGTATTGGATGCTTCTTGTTCTGTATCATTTACACGTATGAAGGATGAAGCTAAATGTGATCTTCTTGACCGTATTCAAGAAAACACTGAAGCATGGGAGAATGACAAAGGTAGAAAGTCAGGTATAAATTATGACTATGAATGCATTAAAACTTTTATGTCATCCAAGGATTTTCATAATGTTAGTGTTGTTTATGGTCTTGATTCTCAAGTTGCTGCAAATTTATATAAGGCTTTTGCTTCTTACATTGATATTCCTAAAAAGGAATGGGATAAGTACCATGCACCTTATAAAGATACTATTAATTATGTTCCTGCTAGAGATATAGAAGTTCATACCGTTGATTCTATTGTGCCTGAACCTTATATTGAGAAAATGCCTTTCCCTGCTAAGGTAAAATAACATTCTATGTTAGCTAGTGTGGTTAATAAAAGTGCAAGGAAACTTGTGGAACCAGAGGAACAAATAAATGTAGAACCTACAGTAGCAATAGTAAAGGACATTGTTTCTGAAAATATAGAAGAGGGACACATTATATTTTGTGAAGATGCTTATAATATTGTCTCTCATCCTAGTAAATCTAGGAAACCTAGTGTTCCTGTGCTATCTGTTAGGATAGGTGATCATTGCTATTATGGCTTATGTGATATTGGTGCTAGTTCTAGTGCTATTCCTTGTGAGCTTTATAAAGAAATTATGCATGAAATTGGTTCTTGTGAACTTGAAGACATTGATGTGATTATTCAACTTGCTAATAGGGAAACTATTTCTCCGATTGGTATTGTTAGAGATGTGGAGTCTTATGTGGTAAAACTAAATATCCTGCTGATTTTACTAGCACTAGGCACTTCTGCTAGTGATACTTGTCCTATTATTTGGTAGACCTTTCTTTAACACTTGTGGTGATGTTATAGATTGTAAAAAGGAGAAAATCCTTAAAAAGTTTGACGGAGAATCTTATGAATTTAATTTCTCCAAATTTGCTAAAACACCTTATGAAGCTGAATTACCTAATGAGAATTATAAAGTTGAACAATTGGCTGCTATTGCTCTTGCTCCTAACAATCCTTTGCAGAAATACATGGAAGACCACGAAAGTGATGTCTTTATGGAAGAAAGGAATAAAATTGATGAGATTTTCCTACATCAGCCAGGAATGCTGAAACATAATTTACCTATGGAAGATTTGGGTACAACATTACCACCCAAGGAAGATCCTGTGATTGATTTAAAGCCTTTGCATGATAATCTTAAATATGATCATATTGATGATAATAAATTATATCATGTTATTATTAGTTCTCAACTTTCTGATAAAGAAGAGAAGAGATTATTGGGGATATTGAAGAAACATAGAGGTGCTATTGGTTATACTCTTTATGATCTGAAGGGGATTTCTCCTGCTATATGTCAGCATGCTATTAATATTGAACCTGACGCAAAGCCAGTTGTTGAACATCAACACCGTTTAAATCCTAAAATGAAGGATGTGGTAAGAAATGAGGTATTGAAACTCCTTGATGCTGGCATTATTTATCCTATTTCTGATAGTAGATGTGTTAGCCATGTGCATTGTGTCCATAAGAAAGGAGGGATGACTGTTGTGCCAAATGAAAATAATGAACTTATTCCTCAAAGAGTAGTAGTTGGGTATAGGATGTGCATTGATTTTAGGAAGATTAACAAGGTCACTAAGAAAGATCATTATTCTTTGCCTTTTATTGATCAAATGTTAGAAAGGTTGTCTAAGAAAAATCATTTATGCTTTCTTGATGGTTATTCCGGGTTCTCTCAAATTGTTGTTAAAAATCTTGATCGAGAGAAAACAACTTTCACTTGTCCCTATGGAACCTATGCTTATAGACGTATGCCTTTTGGTTTATGTAATGCTCCTGCTACTTTTCAAAGATGCATGTCTGCTATCTTTCATGGCTTTTGTTAGGAAATTGTGGAAGTTTTCATGGATGATTTCTCCGTCTATGGAACTTCTTTTGATAATTGTTTGCAAAATCTTGATAAAGTTTTGTAGAGATGTGAGGAGACTAATCTTGTTCTTAACTGGGAGAAATGCCATTTTATGGTTAATGAGGGAATTGTTCTTGCACATAAAATATCTGAAAGAGGCATTGAAGTTGATAGAGATAAAGTTGAAGCTATTGAGAAAATGCCCTTTCCCGGGGATGTCAAAGGTATTCGTAGTATTCTTGGTCATGCGGGTTTCTATAGAAGGTTTATTAACGATTTCTCTAAAATATCAAAGCCTCTTACTAATCTTCTTCAAAAGGATGTACCTTTCGTTTTTTATGAAGATTGTAGAGAAGCTTTTGAAATTTTAAAGAAGGCTTTAATATCTGCTCCTATTATTCAACCACCTGATTGGAATTTACCGTTTGAAATTATGTGTGATGCTAGTGATTATGCTATAGGTGATGTTCTTGGACAGGGGATAGATAAGAAGTTAAATCTTATTCATTATGATAGTAAAACTCTTGATGCTGCTCAAAAGAATTATGCTACCACTGAAAAAGAATTCCTAGCTATAGTTTTTGCTTGTGATAAATTTAGGAAGTATATTGTTGATTCTAAAGTTACTATTCATACTGATCATGCTGCTATTAAGTACCTTATGGAAAAGAAAGATGCTAAGCCTAGGCTTATTAGATGGGTGCTTCTTTTACAAGAATTTGATTTACATATTGTGGATAGGATGGATGCTGAAAATCCTGTTGCTGATAATTTGTCTAGATTAGAAAATATCCCTGATGACCCTCTTCCTGTTAATGATAGTTTTCCTAATGAACAGTTAGCTGCAATAAAAGTGAGCTCTCAAGAGATTCATTGGTATGCTGATTATGCTAACTTTATTGTTTGCAAGTATTTGCCTCCTACCTTTACAGCTCAGCAAAGAAGAAAATTATTCTATGATTTGAGGCATTATTTTTGGGATGACCCACACTTGTATAAAGAAGGTGTTGATGGTATTATGAGAAGATGTATTCCTGAAAATGAACAACGAGAGATATTGAGAAAATGTCATAGTAGTTCTTATGGAGGACATCACACTAGAGATAGAACCGCACATAAGGTTCTACAATCAGTTTTTTATTGGCCTACTCTCTTTAAAGATGCTAGAAAATTCGTTTTATCTTGTGATCAATGTCAAAGGGTTGGAAATATTGCTAGACGTAATGAAATGCCTATGAATTATTCTCCTGCTATTGAACCGTTTGATTGTTGGGGTTTTAACTTTATGGGTCATTTCCCTCCTTCACAAGGCTATACTCATATTCTTGTTGTTGTTGATTATGTTACTAAATGGGTAGAAGCTATACCTACTAAAAGTGCTGATGGTGAAACCTCACTAAAAATGCTTAAAGACATTATTTATCCTAGGTTTGGTGTGCCTAGATATCTTATGACTGATGGGGGTTCTCATTTTATTCATGGTGGTTTTAGAAAAACCCTTGCTAAATATGATGTTAATCATATAATTGCTTTACCCTATCATCCTCAAACTAGTGGGCAAGTAGAATTATCAAATAGAGAAATCAAATCTATCTTGCAAAAGACTGTTAACAAATCTAGGAAAAATTGGGCTAAGAAATTAAATGATGCTTTGTGGGCTTATAGAACTGCTTATAAAAATCCCATGGGTATGTCTCCTTATAAAATGGTTTATGGAAAAACTTGTCACTTGCCCCTAGAATTAGAACACGGAGCTTATTGGGAAGTGAAAGACCTAAATAGAGATTTTAAACTTGCTGGTGAGAAAAGGTTGTTTGACTTAAGCTCTTTAGATGAATGGAGGAGTGAAGCATATGAAAATGCTAAGATCTTTAAAGAGAAAGTTAAAAGATGGCATGATAAGAGAATTATTAGAAGAGAATTTCATGTTGGTGAGAAAGTGCTATTGTATAGTTCTCGTCTCAGATTTTTTGCAGGAAAATTACTCTCGAGATGGGAAGGACCTTTTTTATCGAAGAGGTATATCGTTCGGGGGAAATTAAAATCGTTTCCCTTGAATACAACACTTCACAAGTGGTGAATGGACAAAGACTCAAGCATTATATCTCCGTAGATCCTTATAATGAAAATGTTGATTATATTCAAGTCATGATCCTGGAGGAGTTTATTAAAAAGAATATTTCAGAAACTACAGAGTCAGTTTTCAAATAGGTATCAGTTTTGGTAAGAAAATGTTCGTGAAATATCTTCTAACTTTTATTTTTACTGTTTTTGGAAAATATGAAAAATTATGAGCCGGAAACGAGGCGGAGACGGAGCCCAGAGGCTCCACACCATAGGGTGGCGCGGGCCCACCCCTGGCCGCGCCAGCCCATGGTGTGGGCTCCCCGGAGCCCCTCTCCGACTCGTTTTCGACCTGGACTTTCCTTTCGTTATGAAACTTTTTGCTATATAATCCCCCGGATCCCCCAAGGTCCGTATATCGTTTTCTCGTCGTGTTTCTTTTTTGCTGTTCCTGCCAGGTTACATCTTTAGATCTAGAGCCACAATGTCCTCTGCTGGATCTCCCAAGGACAGTTTCTTTGAGAACGTCGTCAAACCGTACATGAACGAGTTGAATATGCATCCCAAGGAATTGCTGCTTAAGGACGGGAAGGTGCAGATTGAAGATGTTAGGGGCCCTGAAGGAGAAGGCAGTCCGGAGGCTAGGATGAAGGAGCTGGAGCAAGAAGTCTTTAGGTACAAGAAGATGGTGGAGCATGAAGTTGAGATCATTCACATGATAAAGACAGAGCAGATCGCTGCATACAAGAGGGAAAATTTGAAGCTTTGGGAGAAAATCTTCTCACTCACCAAGACCACCAATGATCTGCAAGCACAACTCTATGATGTGCATAACCAGAACTGTGAGTATGAGAGCGGGTTTAAACGTATAAGCTCTGCTGCTAGTTTCAGGATGATGGAGACCAAGACATCATTTGTGGATGGAGAACCTTTACCTTGGAAGGCCGAGGATGAGAAGGATTCACCACCACCACCGAAGAATTAATTCGTCATTGGGTTTGGCATCCCCACGGCTTGTTCCAAGCTTGGGGGGAGTGCCGCGGTATCACATCACTATCTTTCATCTTTTTACTTTTTCAATAGAGTCATGTCATGAGTACAGAAGTTATCATATAGGATGGTTTGCAGTATGGAAGTGTCTCTCCTTAGTTGGTTATCGTTGTATCCGTTGGTGTGAGTTGTCAGTTTGAAATATTAATGAGAAGTTTCATCATTTATTTTCTGCACACATTATTCTAGTTTCAATTTCTGTCATATGGTTGAGCTTGTTATTAGTATTTGGTATCACTCTAGAGATCATCAAGTTAATCTAGTTGGTTTTGGCAAACTTAGCTTGGGTCAGCAGAAATAATAATTTGAGATGCTAGTATAAGAAAGAGGAATTTGCCTATTAGTTCGTAAACTTAGTATTCACAAGTTAAGATCGCTTGGGATTTCAATGAAGATTGCATGATTGGTTTCACCATATGTATATTTGTTTGTTTTCCCTCAACTCTTATACTTGCTACCCAAACTTGCTAGCCAAAAACCCTGTACTGAGAGGGAATGCTTCTCGTGCATCCAAACCTTGAGACCAAAACCTTCACATTGTGTACACCATACCTACCTACATGTGGTATTTAACTTCCACTCCAAGTAAATTGCTCATGTGCTACCTTTAAAACTTTCAAAATTATTCATGTTTTGTGCCCCTGTTTTAGCTCATGAGGACGTAAATAGAGAATCTTTATCTCACTTGTTGATTGGACTTCAAACACCTGGACTAGTGGCTTCATCCGCTTATCCAAATGCTAGAAGAGCTGGCAGCGGGGTGCCCAGCCCCAAAACTAATACACAAATTCTCTTCGCTATTTTTGCCCCTGATTTATCAGTCAAAGCATAATCGTGTAAACAAAAGAGAATGAGGGATGACCTTCTATACCAGTTGCGTCCCTCATATGGGAGCCGCTCTTATGAAGTCTAGTTGTCTTGTGACATGCTGTATTGTCTGTTTACCATTCGTTGACATAAGCATACACCTCTCTTAAAAATGTTTTCAATACCTTTGTTTAATAAAATAAAAGCTCTAGCACATGAGTGATCCATGCTTCCCTCAGCGAAGGGCCTTTATTTTACTTTCATGTTGAGTCAATAAACCCATTTCTCTCTGTCTCCAGCAAGCATTTGAGTTGTTGTGATCTCACCATCTATATGTTGATTTATTCAATCATGTTTTCTATCCTTCTTTGTTTAGCACATGCTTTATTATCTGAATGAATATTACTTTGAAAAGCTATGTATCACTGTAAAAGAATTTCCATAATTAAACATGTTAAGTTCTACAAGATGAGCCTTACTATAAAGACTTCACCTAAGATAAGCAGGATATCATTAAATGTTCTCTGACCAAGAATGGAGTTTGCCATTGCCAATTTTGATTCTCTCCTTTTCATCTTTGTTTGTGACTCCTATTACTCGTTTCAAGTTAGGTTATATGATAGGAAGTTGTTGTCTATAATGATTGGTGCATAGATAGATGTGATGCTTCTTGTCCGTATTTTATTTATCGACTCTTCACTCCATAAACCTGTGGTCATGTTTTCTGAGTTCAGTTTCACTTGGGGACAAGCAAGGTCTAAGCTTGGGGGGAGTTCATACGTCCATTTTGCATCACTATTTTATGTCATAATTTTCTGTTATTCATTGATATATTTCATGTTATGATGCATCCCTTATGTTATTTTATCTTATTTTGCATGTTTTATAATTTTTGGAGAATAAACACCGGGACCAGGAATCTGATGGAAAAAGCACCGTCGGGATACCATATTTCAGAAGATCAGAAGAAGAAGTGGGACACCGGGGGTGTCCTAAAAGTTAAGAGGAAGAACACAGCCAGGAGGAGAGCCAGAGGGGGCCACCATGGGCCCACACCATGGGGTGGCGCGGCCCCCCTTGGCCGCACCACCTATAGGTGTGGCCACCCTGGACAACCTCTGGGGGATATTTTTGGCGTGCCTGTCCCCCAGGAAACCCTAAGCCTCATTCCATCGTCGAAGAATTATTCCGCAACAACCTCGGGGCGGAAAACACCCGAGAGAGAAAAGCTCTCTGGCAGGGAGAAATCTGCCGGGGAAATTCCTCTCTGGAGAGGGGAAATCACCGCCATCGTCATCGTCATCACTCCGGGAATCATCAAGATCGTCATCATCATCATCGTCATCATCACCACCGGCACCATCACCCTCATCATCCACCTTCATCCCGTTGTAACAATTAGGGGCCTCTATCGTTGTTTTGCATTAGATCTCTCTCCCGGTGTGGATTACTTGTTAGTAGTTGATGCTTGTGAGATTTATCGGTGTTTGCACTTTATGACCAGATTGTTATCATCCATTATATCACCTCTGATCATGACCCATATGATATGTTGTGAGTAGTTCGTGTTGTTCTTGAGGACATGGGAGAAGTTAAGTTGTTAGTAGTGAAGTAATGTTGAGTAATATTTAATGTTTGATATTTAAGTTGTGGTGCTATTCTTCTAGTGGTGTCATGTGAACGTCGACTACATGATACTTCACCATTTATGGGCCTAGGGGAATGCATCTTGTATTTGGATACTAATTGTGGGGTTGCCGGAGTGACAGAAACCTAAACCCCCTTTAGGAAACCATTACACGAGGGAGCGTAGGATCCCGGAGTTTAAAGTTGTGGTTAGATTTATTTCTTAATTACTTTCTTGTAGTTGCGGATGCTTGCAAGGGGTATAATCATAAGTATGTATTATTCTTGGATGGGACGGTACATTAGCATAGATTCACCCACACAACACTTATCAAAACACCAAAATTATTCAACTGCATGGAACAAAAGCACTTGACAGAAACCTCCCGTGTGTCCTCGAGAAAGTTTTTTAATCATAAGTAAACTCACCAGCTTGTCCTTTGCTAAAGAAAGGATTAGGACACTTTCTGCAATTATTATTACTGCATTTTATTTACTCGCACTTTATTTATCTGCAATATCAAAAACCCCTACAAATCGATTTTCCAGTATTTACAGTTATTCCTTCATTGAAACCGTTTGTCAACACCTTCTGCTCCTTGTTGGGTTCGACACTCTTATTTATCAAAAGTACTACGATACACCCCCTATACTTGTGGGTCATCAAAAACATAGTACAAAACTGAGCCCATCTTCTTCATGTGCCACAGGAAAAACATGTTGGCGGTAGACTCGAGATCCTAAACAAAATCCTCACCCGTCTTCAGATCATCTGCAGAATGAAATATGCCCCACAAGGGAGACAATACAATTTAATGTATTGGCAAGTAACACTATGGTGGATATAAATGGCAAGACTATTACTACATGCTTATTTGTATGAGTGGAGTCTTGGCTAAGTTTGCATAAAGATAGTTTTCTCCTATCTCTTTTGTAAAACAATCTTTTCTTTTCAAAGGGTGACATCATTGGACTTAAATCCAAGCACCACAACTATTTTTCACTTGGTCAAAATTTTACATTGAAAATGGTCTTGAGATTCTTCAGTCATTCCTTGTCCAGTTGCTTATAGTTGTCCATAACCGGGGACACAGCTAAGATCTTGGTTTGTTAACTCTGCAGAGTTTGTGCACTTTTACCTTCAGACTCAAATTAACCCCAACATCCTATACACCCTGATTGCATTAAGGAAAGGAGAAGATCGAGACGAGATCTTTCAGAAGAAATTCCACCACCGTTTGGCTTACTCGTTCCACCTATAATTATGCTACATCTGCTTGTAAGCCTAGTGAGTTCATTCAACTTAGTTGATCAAGATAGAACCCATATGACTAAAGGCTACACGAGAAGCTAATAAACTTAGAAGGACATAGTAATCTCTTTGTTCCTGGGTGGCCATCCGCAAGTGACAACCTCAAGTGGAATAACCCTTAGAAAAGGGCCCTGAGGCAACACTCAACATAAACCAATCACATCCATATTACACCCAGTTGTTTCATTGAATGTTATACTTCGAATTTTCCACAACATCAAGTAAAAACACTTTGTAACATTGCATATCATCAACTAAGTTAAATAGTTGCAATGTAACAGGGTAAAAAGAGATGGCTACACACTACTAGGATAATAGCATAGCATAATATAACTTAGTAAAATTTCCTAGCATGCATACTACTAAAAAAATCAACTGATGCATATAGAAAATACTGGGTAGTTGAATGGTGTGTTACTTGCCTTGTTGAAGTTGGTGAAGAAACGACACTCTGCAAAAGATCGTTGCTCTCCGTACAATCTATACATTGAAAACACAATAACAAAATGAACAGACGTCCTACCAAACAAATATGAACATACAAGGAAACAAACATAGCAAAAAAATGGGTTCAACCAAGTTGGCTAGGACAAGGTTAAGGTTTGATTTTGAAAGATTCATTTTCTCTGGGTTCCATACTTGTTAAGGAAGTTCTAGGGGTTTACTTGGTATGAACTAGGTTGAGTTTTATGTGATCTAACTTTATTATAACCATACTTGTCGAGGAAGTTCCAAGAGTTCACCAAGGTGATCTCACTATTTCAACTAAAGTAACACATAACAATGTGTAACACCTAGTCATTTTCATCAAGACATTGAGTGATCTAAGTTAGTATTTCATTTTGGGTTAAGGTAGGGCTAGGTTCAACTAACTTCATAACAATATAAATAATAAGATAGTCTTCGGATTTTCCATTTGGGTCAAAGATTGGACAAAAACAACTTGTTATTCTTCAACTTGTATAGATTTTTTCCAAGTCTTCACATGCTTATTTTCTGGAAGACCATCTTCATGCTTCTATTGTAGTTTCCTCCTTATTGTGAAGCCTCTCTTGATATTGATAAATCTTCATGGTTTTCACTTCCCTAGTTGGTTTAGCTATGGGATTGTAAAAACTAAGGGTTGATATTGTTCACATGTGAATATACCACTAAGTCAAAAAGGAAAGGAGAAGAAAATATAGAAAGAGAAAGGAGTTGGTCTTCTTCTTGATCTCTTCATGAAATTGCACTTCCTTGAGTTGCTTCTAGTTGTGGAGTCTAAGTCTTTTCTTCAAAATTATTCTATGATCTCTCTTGTAGCTCTTCATGTTTCCACAAGGTTGATAATGAAGTTCCTTCTTATGCTGGAGTCTTGATTTCCATTTTGCTAACTTGATGAATTCTTGAAGAAAGAATGGGGGAGTGGAGAAGTAGATAGAAAATAATGGTACAATTGTTTTTGATTCACTACTTGGCAATGTATAATTTTTAACCTCACTAAGGACCTATTCTTGGTCCAATATAGACACAACACATAGAACCATATATGCAAAATATTTTTCTAAGGCATGGGTAACATGTAAGGACCCCAGACCGGCAGTCTGAAACCCTCCGTATGCATACATTCACGATCCCAGAAAGATCAGTCGTGAACAACATACAAAGTTGGCATACAGAAATACATCATCCATTACACGAATACATAAAGGTATTACATAAATGATCACATGATCAAGTTTAACGCAACTGCCACATAGGGCAGGCAACTTATCAAACACAACGGAAGACAATTAAAACACAACGTAGATGAGCCCAAGTCACGCCTTAACCTACATGCTGCTGACCCGGAGACGATCCTAGTTCGCAAAGCCGTCAGCTTCGTACTTCTCTTCATAGAATCTCCTTCGGAGGCTCCTTCTCAAAGTATGGCAAGTAGATACCAGGGGCGAAACCATAATGAGTACATTTGAATGTACTCAGCAAGACATCCATCATGTCACTTACCAAACATGCAAATATGCTTATATGGTGGAATAGGTAGGCTATAAATAGGGTTCACTATCAATGGTGTTCATATATGATGACACCACAGTTGCAGTCAGGTTAATCTGTATCTTCGTTGAAGAGGATACTTCAGAAGAGAATATTATAGTTTTATTTCTCTTGTAGATATCACATGTACAAGAGGTTTTGTAAAACTTTGTTAAAGAATATTTTCTCTTTGCAAAACTTCTTGGAATCAGTTTCCAGAATTCTTGCTTAGAGTAGAAAAGGTTTTCTTTGCAAAACATTTTGTTTTGTATAACGACATCTGGCTTTTCATCATCGACATTACCTCCACGGTATAAGTTTTCCTTCCTTTCCGAACTTCACAAGTTCAACACTTCCTTTTCAAAAACTTCCTTCTTGAAAACATTGACACAATGCTAGCTACATGGCCATTCAATTGTCCATATCCGAGGACGCGGCTTCTTCGAAAAAGTTGTACTCTGCAGAGGTGTACATATCCACCAGATCCAGTACACCTACCGTGAACAACCACGGACTGTAACAACAGTATGTAAACATCAGGTATCTGATCATAACCATCCACTATGTTCAAACTAGAATATGTCTATCTCTTCAGTCGAGTGTCCGCATCCCCGGCACCGGGCTAATCCCCGCCAAGCCAGGAGCCCCAACTGCTGCATCCGGAGGGAAAATGAATCCCACACTTTATATGCCTCAACATTGGGAGTTTTGACGACATTCGGTTCGAGGGTACGACGCCCCTTATAGCAAGTGAGATAGCACACACTAATAAGAACAAACTTCAAGTTAAGCCCCGTGCCCACGTTGGGGTAGGGTGGCAGTACGGTAAAGGTTGTCCGGCGAAGACTAGGTTATGTGTCATTTTTGAAAATACCAACTTCTCAAAAATGACCACTTCCACATTCCTCCGGAGAATAAGGATCCGCCTTTTCTCCGGGGTTTTCCGTAAAGCCTTTGTTTTGTAGAATCACAATTTTAGGGTCTCCACTTAGGGACTAGTATATTTGATGGTAATAAATACCATATGGTGGCTTATGGGCTTGGCATTACCAAGTTTAACTACTGGCATGATAGTAACCTATATAATAGTATAGTAGTAATAGCCACATCAAAAATAGTTTTGATAATCAAGTTTTGGTAAAACTTCAGAGGTAAAACATGCATGATAGATAATGATAAGTATTGTATCAGCAAGCATCGGGATGGCTTGCCTGGTAACTCCTTGTGTCCCTGGTTTTGGAGTGACTGGAACTTGAAACAGAGCTTCCCGACACTTCCTTCCTCTTCGTTTTCTAACGTCGTAAAAAGAATAAAGGACACACATTCAGAACCAATCAAGGCAAGCAACAATACACAATAATACCTACAGCAAGGAAACTAATAATTACCAATCACACAATTATTAATGAGGCAAACAATCAAACAAACACACTTGGCAGAAATGCCATTTAATAAGACAACTCAAGGTTGGAGGAACATATCTCACAACCTCAATATCATGGATTCAGTGGGCGTGCCACTCTCATACCAAGATATTAATAAACCCAAAATGCACTTAGTTTCACAAGGGTGAGACTACTAAAAGTATACAAAACATGCACAATAATAATCATGGCAATGGGTCTATCACCCAAACCACAAAAAGAACAAGGTAGCTATTCTACTAAGTCTAAATTCACATCAAGAATAAATAAAACACATGATTTGAAAAAGTTACTTTTACAAATCAGTGAGCCTACACAAGTGCAACAAGGCAATAGACTCATCACAAAACACACAATTCTCATAGTGGGAACAAAAGAAACAATGACTAAAAAGGAGGAATCCTATAGACAGGTTTCTACTAAGGGTTTGCTTTGCAAGCATGCATAACAAGTAAATTACTAAAATGAAAACAAGGAAACATGTTATAATAATGGGGAATGAAAACATGTCCTCATGCTAGGATACACAAATATCTACCAAACACAGGTTGGCAGGAAAAATAATTCAATACAGAAATGCTAGGGAAACTAGTACTACTCAAACATGAAGAACCAATGGATGAATTTCACTCAAGTAATTAAAATACAACCAGAGGGTCCATGTCATAAAAACAGGAGTGAAAAACATCTTACTTGCTATAAAAAAAATATCCCATTTAATAAAACAAGGCATCCATTTGCAGGGCAACTCCTACATACTAGTGGTAATAAAAAGGGGCATTACTAGAGGAATCAAACAACACTCCAAATATGGATTTTTACTAGCAAGGCACACATGATTACAACCACTTACAAACAGAAGCATACACATTTTAATTTAGCACTCATAAGCTCAAGGCAAAAATACTAGGCACTCATTAGTTAGAGAACTATATAAAAGAAACACATCTAGTGTGGGGGAAATAATGTTTCCACCAAAAATGCAATGACACCAGTGGGTGTTCCACTAGAATAGAAAAGCATTAAGAGGTCACAAGGCCTCTGGTCATACTTGCTAAAAATTAACAAAATGCTAAACTAGCAGCTAGTGCAATAACCATACTAGTAGAAAATAATAGGATGCTAAAATAAGCAAGGTAATGCTACTCATGCTATTATTCCCACACAAGTGGAAACTTTAGGGGTCAAGTACTCATAAAAACATAACCAAAATGCTACTGGTCCTATGAGCACAACACAAAAATATGTGGCTACACAACCACAAATTTTTATGCCAAAAATTCTACACATGAGAGAATTTTTCCATAACATTTGCATAGTCATGACAAAACTACTCATGCTTTTCTACCAACTCAAATGCAAGCTAGCAGATGTGATACCAACACAAAATAAGTACCAACATGGTACTGGATCCAAACTCTCAACACAACAATCCAAGTGCTTGCACATAATTTATCACTCAAAAATTCTATGCAAGTATAAACTAGAGATAAGCATATGCTACTAACATAAATCCTATTTCTTCTCAACTCAATTCCACATAATATAACATGCTAAAATATCTAAGTAACACTTAGAAAACAAGTTTACAAAACTTGTACATGCTAGAAAACAATATTGCAACACAAAAATATATTCACACCAATTAATTACCTAAAATGCCAAAATGGCAGAAACATGCAAATTAAAGATCTGTCCACCAAATTTTCTATTATGCTCTAAAAATTAAACCCAGATAGGTATGGATAGCCATAAACATATACAAGACCATCCAGTTGATTTTGCATCAAAAATCATTTTTAATGATTTTATAAAAATCACCAAGGTGCTCTCTAGTGTTTTACCAAATTGCATGCCATTTCACAAATATGAGGAATTTGGAAGCAAGGTTAACTGCTCCTGCTAGGAAATTTCAAGGGCTTTCCAATGCAATTGGATACACCTCATTATGAGTTGTGAAATTAAAATGGTGCTCATTTTTCTGTTTCTGGTACCTGTTGGCAAAACATTTTTCATGTCTAAAATGTCCATCCAAATGTATATCTACGAATTGTAGATGGTTTAGATTTTGTTGCTTTACCACTGTGAATTTTATCTTGGTCAAATTCATCCTTTAGGTTAGCTTTTAGGGCCAAAAGTAAACATGCTTGTTTCTGTAAAAAATAAATTGGAAAAAGAGCTGTGGATGGGCCAGATCCGCAACTGGGCCGGCCAGATCCATCTTTACCGCGAGCAGATCTAGCCGCAGCCGCTGACCAGCGGGCCAGGCGGCCACGCGGTAGCCACGCAGGCAGATGCGAGGCCCACGTGCAGGTTTGACTGCTCCTGCGCGCGGTCAAGGCAGAGCTGACGCCAGCCCGCGTCACTCGCCGGCGGGGACGGCTCCGGCGAGGTCCTAACGGGCGAATCCGGCCACCGTTTCGCGGTTCAAGCAACTCTACGCGTTGCCTACGACGCGGGCAAGCAACCTAGCGGGGGCTCGTTTCCAGGAAGTCGCCGGAGAGCAGCCGGCGACGGTGGCGCACGGCGGCCGAAACGCGATGACGACGCGGCGATGTATCGGAGCGCAAGGGAGAGGGGAAAGGGGACGGTGAGGTGCTCATGCTCACCCTAGACGCGCGGGGACGCTCGGCGAAGGCGGAGGAGGAGCGAGGCGATGGCGATCTCCCGCCGTAGCTCGCCGGACTCGAAGAAGGGAACCGGACGACGCGGGCTCCTCGAGGCCTCCCGCCACGATTCCTTTTGCACCGAGGACCAGCACGACGAGGCGGAGAGGTTGAGCCACACGGCGGCTGCCGGTGAGCTCTGAAACGGCCGAAACGACGGCGAGCTCTCGGGCTAGGGTTTCGGTTTGGGAAATTTTCAGAGAGAAAGAGAGAAAGATCGAGGGGGAGAGAGAGAGAGCAGGTAGCAGACATGTGCACATGGGGGGGGAGGGGTTCTTATCCTCAAGATACCTTCCACTCGAAGGCAATGGAGTAGGGCACTGCAGCTACAGAGATGCTAGGAAGAAGAAGGAGATGACTCGGATTACAAATAGGTCCCTAGCTATTTACAAAAACATCCTTTTCCTCTCTGAAAAATGTTATTTTCACTAGGAAAACAAAGTCTAAATTAGAAATCCTTTTCCCCAAAATTCTTATTAGTTGAGATGCACAACATATGTGAAAATTGGCTCAATTGGTTAAACTTGATAGTTCAAAGTTGTTCAAATTTCAATTCTGACATAAATGGACAGTGAATTTATTTGACTACTTAGGAGCTTCCAAAAATGACAATTTTTGGTACACATTCCTTATTTGGTGTGTTCCTTGTGTGTTAGAAAATTCAAGTCATTTTGAGTTACTTACTAGAACAAACTTGTTCAAATTTCAAAAAGGTGATGTCTTGAAAACAGGGGTTTTTGGCAACTTAAACAATTGAAAAACTTGTGCCCTTTTGGTTTTAATCCTTATTTGAGATATAGAGAATGTGGTATTTATTTCATGGCATTTTGAAAAGGTTTGTAGAACAAACTTGTTCAAAATTCCAATTGTTCATGTGGAGAAAAATCATGCTTTGAGGACTTTAATGGATTCAATTTTTGGTCTCCTCTTGTGTGTGTTCCTTATTTGATATAAGGAAGAACTGGTATCAATTTCAGATCATTTGAAGAAAGTTTCCAATAGTAACTTGTTTGAGTTTCCTGTTTCTGGAAATATTGGAAATTCAATTTAATAAGGCACTTGGCTTTTCTTTAACAATGCTTTGCCAAAATATTTATGTGACTAGAGATAGAAAGTCAATGCTCTCCAATACTTTTGTTTTTAAGCTTGCAAGGTTGGAAAAACATTTGATAATATTTTGGTGAAGCATCTAAGAATGCCTCTTTTTCCTGATAATCTTTTAGGGAAATTTATTAAGTGTTTCCTCTTTCTTAATTTAGGCCTTGGAATAATATTCAACAAGTATGGATTTCATAAGATAGTTCTGGAAAACTCTTTGATCAATATTTACTTTAGAAAATACTGCCAAGGTCATTAGAACAATATGTTGAATATTTTTAGTTTACTGCTTTGCTATCTTTTTAAGTTTGTTTAGTTGCACTCAAACAAACACAACCAAAGTTTAATTGTCAAACAATTAGCAAAACAACTGTGTTTCCAGGTATTCCAAAATTGGGATGTGACAGGTCTTCCCCCCTTAAAAATAATCTCGTCCCCGAGATTCGCAAGCGAGGACTAAGAGAGGGCCAACAAACACAATGTTAGAAACTTCTAACTTCAACTACAATCGCTAGCGTTGGTAGCGTTGGAGTGCCGGTGCTTCCCCCCTTTGATTTTTCTTGGGAGGCGGGGTACTCCCCTAAATTAGCAATTTCTTTTCACGGGAGTTGGGTGTCATACTCAAAACCTTAGATCCAAACACCCGTCTTCAAAAAAAATCTCTAGCTATCAATTTACTCAACCGCCAATTCTAAAATTTCTGATAACATCACTACAAAATTAAGGTTAGTACAGAACTACCTGGAAACGTACCGTCAATTATTACATGAGTTCCTAGCTATATCCCACATATTACATACCACATATGGAGTGGTGTACCACTCTCATAACAAGGTATATAAGAAGCTAAAAATATGGCTTGTGGGTGCAAAGGTTAGGTTGCTAAGGTAAAACAAACAGACATAACAAATACCTATGGCAGTGGTTATTACTCACCACAAGCAACTATCACTTAATATGTTCATTATTTTGGTTGGATGTTTTTAGTTTCCTAAGATACTCTTAATCACAATCATACACAAGTATAAACTCATGCTAAGGTAAAACATTTAAACAAAATCCAATAAGCAAGCAAACAACACCACAGATGAATAGACTATTTATTCACTAGGTTATTGTTTACTAGAGGTTTTGGAATCCATCAATCATGAACAATTATCAAACAACCAGTAGCTAAAAACCAATGAATCCAATCATAAAGATATTCTAAAACACCATCTTCACACAAGATAAAACTCCTATTACACAGGCATAAAAAAACATGACTGCACAAATAACATACTACTATGAAAAATCTACACCAGCATGCTATAAGAGATAATCATATCCTATAACCCTAGAACATGCAACTAAATAATTTATGGCATGATAACAGAAGTAATAACTTCCTAAACATGCTATATCAACACATATACCCATAAAATAGAAAGAGGGTAATACTAGAGCAAAAAATCACCATTTTATAGTGGTGAAACTAGCTTCACCCTAGAGAAGCAAACAATGCTATCATGATGTTTAAATCTAAACAAGCAAGTCATGAACATAAATGTACCTGATAACAGTACACAAAACTTACTCATTTTAGTAAGCACAAACACCAGAGTAATTTTATGAATCAACCATTAAGCATGCAAAAATTTCTTCTAGCAATTTTCTGTTTTCTTTAACCAATTACTAGCAAACAAGCAAGGTATAACTCACACAACCAGTAGCTATGAAATTAATGAAAAGTTATCTAAACCTTTTCAAAAATCCATACACTCAATTTAAAATTATTCACAAACAATCTACCAATCAAGAGGAATTTATTTTATTTGCGAACAATTTAACTTTAGCACACGATAGTGAAACATTTCTTAACATGATACCCCTAAGGAATATTATGCTAACAAAAGGATCACACCTAAACATACTAGTATTTACTAATAATAAACAAACTTCTCACTTGCATAGGTGAAAATAAACAATTATATTTTCCATGGTGGAAAATAGAAATCAATCACATAGTGAAACATGCTATTTTCACACATGTGTATGGTTGGGGATTTTCATCCTCAAGCCAAAATGCAATGGGACCAGTGGGCTATGGCCTACTAATACCAAGGAGAAATAGGTACTAAGCCTCTGGTTACTCATGAAAAACTTTGCATACAAGATAAAAATATAAGGCTATTTAATCTAGTGAAGCAATACTAGTGCATATTGATAGCAATGCTTACACATGCTTTACTATTAAGAGACATGCAAGCTAACAGAGGTACAAGCATCAAAATAACAGTACCTAAATGGTACTGGACTCAAAGAAAACATAGCACAAAATCTACTAAGAAAGTATACACAGATCTAGCTCTCACAATACTTCCAAATAATAAACTAGAAGGTAACAAATGCTATTTCATTTTTATTCGAGTTTCCAATCATGCACACACTTTCTAGGGTAGATTTATCGTAATAAAACAACATAATAACAAGTCCTAACAACTCCATATAAGTTAGGAAGCAAGATTAAATAAAACACAAATTCATTTCAATCAAGAGCACACAAAGAAACAAAAACAGGAAAACTGCTGTTTTCTAGATCTATCATAACCATTCCATCGTTCACTTAATTTCTAAACCCCGAATTTCATAGTACCTACAACGTCTACTAAGATTTGGTTTCCAAATTAGATACACCCGATATCCTATTGACTAGTAAACGAATAGGTCATCATCTTATTTTCTCGTGACTTCTCCTTTTTACCAACTAGATTAAAAGGTGTCCTAAGTCACTTAATTTCTTGGTTTAGAAAGAGTTGTCAGTAGTTTGCATGATTTGGTTAGGTGTCAACCTAAGATTATACCAAGCATGTTAGTCTTGTTAGCTTTCTAATTAATCATGTTTGTCCGACAAGATACGACTAGCGTCATCGTACGTCGAATATTGAATTGTGCTCTTTTGATTGGCTTCTGAGGGGGGTTGCGCATCATGGCATGTAAAGACTTCTTTTTGCACCTTTCTCCAGAGGAGGGAGGTATATAACTTTTACAAAGGGGATCTCTCTAGTTTGGTCTTTTAAAAGGGGACATAAAAAGGTGCAACGTTTAGCCAACAGGGCAAAACGAGTCTTTTGCAAACAGACAAACATAGAGGTTTTGGTTAGTAGTGGTTGGTGCATTCACGCCTTTTCTGCTTTGAGGGTTGTCGTTGTTGGAGCTTTATCTGTTGGAGTGCAGCATTGGTAGCAACGCTATCAGCTCGTGTGGCTTGATGGTCCTCTATTTAGGCCCAACGGTGCTTTCATTGATGGTGGGGGAGATGGTGGTGGTTCACGACGGGTGGCATTTCGAAGCGAAAACAAGTATAAGTCTAAGCAACAAATTCTTGTTTTTGAATACTATACAAACATTTTTGCTTGCAAAAACCTAACAAGAGGTGATTCAAAAACAAGAGCGGGGCAATCACAAATTTGCAAATTTTGAGCACCCCACAAACATATAGAAGCCTAGATGAACCAAATTCTACACCACACAATAGCACAAAGCCTGATGGACACACATATGCAAGCCATAACACACAAGCAAGGCTCCATTGGAGCTACGTCGGGGGAGACGACTCATGGAGTCATCGCTAAATTACTCCAAACTAGACTGATCCAAAATCCTAGAAGTGGCTAAAGAACTATATCTACTTCTGACCATCATCACTGTAGAGCTAGGCAATTATTTTGGTCTTCTCGGGACATCGGCAGGTATACAAGTTTTTGGATGGAAACAAGATAATAGAAGTAAAGTTTTGATAAAACTTTTAACTGAGAGAGGTAAGACTATGCAACAATTTGTTTTTGAAACCCCAACTATTTTCTGGACAGAAAACTTCAAAGACGAGAGATGTTTCAAAAACAGAGCGGAGCAGTTGCAAACAAGTAAGAAATAAACTCTTAACCGAAAGAGATATGCCTGTAGAATCTCTTGATAAGATAAGAAGGAGGGAAAATATACTAAAATTCCCTTAGATAAAAATAATTTAGATAGTAAATAGGTTTTTACTCAAAAATACTTTTCTTTCCTATCTGACGTCCATGCTAACTAAGGTCTCCTAAGGTCAGGATGGCTCTGATACCAACTCTGTAAGGACCCCAGACCGGCAGTCTGAAACCCTCCGTATGCATACATTCACGATCCCAGAAAGATCAGTCGTGAACAACATACAAAGTTGGCATACAGAAATACATCATCCATTACACGAATACATAAAGGTATTACATAAATTGCGGCGACAAGAATAGCTATCGACAATGACAAACCCGATCACATGATCAAGTTTAACGCAACTGCCACATAGGGCAGGCAACTTATCAAACACAGCGAAAGACAATTAAAACACAACGTAGATGAGCCCAAGTCACGCCTTAACCTACAGGCTGCTGACCCGGAGACGATCCTAGTTCGCAAAGCCGTCAGCTCCGTACTTCTCTTCATAGAATCTCCTTCGGAGGCTCCTTCTCAAAGTCTGGCAAGTAGATACCAGGGGCGAAACCATAATGAGTACATTTGAATGTACTCAGCAAGACATCCATCATGTCACTTACCAAACATGCAAATATGCTTATATTGTGGAATAGGTAGGCTATAAATAGGGTTCACTATCAATGGTGTTCATATATGATGACACCACAGTTGCAGTCAGGTTAATCTGTATCTTCGTTGAAGAGGATACTTCAGAAGAAAATATTATAGTTTTATTTCTCTTGTAGATATCACATGTACAAGAGGTTTTGTAAAACTTTGTTAAAGAATATTTTCTCTTTGCAAAACTTCTTGGAATCAGTTTCCAGAATTCTTGCTTAGAGTAGAAAAGGTTTTCTTTGCAAAACATTTTGTTTTGTATAACGACATCTGGCTTTTCATCATCGACAGTACCTCCACGGTATAAGTTTTCCTTCCTTTCCGAACTTCACAAGTTCAACACTTCCTTTTCAAAAACTTCCTTTTTGAAAACATTGACACAATGCTAGCTACATGGCCATTCAACTGTCCATATCCGAGGACGCGGCTTCTTCGAAAAAGTTGTACTCTGCAGAGGTGTACATATCCACCAGATCCAGTACACCTACCGTGAACAACCACGGACTGTAACAACAGTATGTAAACATCAGGTATCTGATCATAACCATCCACTATGTTCAAACTAGAATATGTCTATCTCTTCAGTCGAGTGTCCGCATCCCCGGCACCGGGCTAATCCCCGCCAAGCCAGGAGCCCCAACTGCTGCATACGGAGGGAAAATGAATCCCACACTTTATATGCCTCAACATTGGGAGTTTTGACGACATTCGGTTCGAGGGTACGACGCCCCTTATAGCAAGTGAGATAGCACACACTAATAAGAACAAACTTCAAGTTAAGCCCCGTGCCCACGTTGGGGTAGGGTGGCAGTACGGTAAAGGTTGTCCGGCGAAGACTAGGTTATGTGTCATTTTTGAAAATACCAACTTCTCAAAAATGACCACTTCCACATTCCTCCGGAGAATAAGGATCCATCTTTTCTCCGGTTTTTTCCGTAAAGCCTTTGTTTTGTAGAATCACAATTTTAGGGTCTCCACTTAGGGACTAGTATATTTGATGGTAATAAATACCATATGGTGGCTTATGGGCTTGGCATTACCAAGTTTAACTACTAGCATGATAGTAACCTATATAATAGTATAGTAGTAATAGCCACATCAAAAATAGTTTTGATAATCAAGTTTTGGTAAAACTTCAGAGGTAAAACATGCATGATAGATAATGATAAGTATTGTATCAGCAAGCATCAGGATGGCTTGCCTGGTAACTCCTTGTGTCCCTGGTTTTGGAGTGACTGGAACTTGAAACAGAGCTTCCCGACACTTCCTTCCTCTTTGTTTTCTAATGTCGTAAAAAGAATAAAGGACACACATTCAGAACCAATCAAGGCAAGCAACAATACACAATAATACCTACAGCAAGGAAACTAATAATTACCAATCACACAATTATTAATGAGGCAAACAATCAAACAAACACACTTGGCAGAAATGCCATTTAATAAGACAACTCAAGGTTGGAGGAACATATCTCACAACCTCAATATCATGGATTCAGTGGGTGTGCCACTCTCATACCAAGATATTAATAAACCCAAAATGCACTTAGTTTCACAAGGGTGAGACTACTAAAAGTATACAAAACATGCACAATAATAATCATGGCAATGGGTCTATCACCCAAACCACAAAAAGAACAAGGTAGCTATTCTACTAAGTCTAAATTCACATCAAGAATAAATAAAACACATGATTTGAAAAAGTTACTTTTACAAATCAGTGAGCCTACACAAGTGCAACAAGGCAATAGACTCATCACAAAACACTCAATTCTCATAGTGGGAACAAAAGAAACAATGACTAAAAAGGAGGAATCCTATAGACAGGTTTCTACTAAGGGTTTGCTATGCAAGCATGCATAACAAGTAAAGTACTAAAATGCAAACAAGGAAACATGTTATCATAATGGGAAATGAAAACATGTCCTGATGCTAGGATACACAAATATCTACCAAACACAGGTTGGCAGGAAAAATAATTCAATACAGAAATGCTAGGGAAACTAGTACTACTCAAACATGAAGAACCAATGGATGCATTTCACTCAAGTAATTAAAATACAACCAGAGGGTCCATGTCATAAAAACAGGAGTGAAAAACATCTATACTTGCTATAACAAAAATATCCCATTTAATAAAACAAGGCATCCATTTGCAGGGCAACTCCTACATACTAGTGGTAATAAAAAGGGGCATTACTAGAGGAATCAAACAACACTCCAAAGATGGATTTTTCCTAGCAAGCCACACATGATTACAACCACTTACAAACATAAGCATACACATTTTCATTTAGCACTCATAAGCTCAAGGCAAAAATACTAGGCACTCATTAGTTAGAGAACTATATAAAAGAAACACATCTAGTGTGGGGGAAATAATGTTTCCACCAAAAATGCAATGACACCAGTGGGTGTTCCACTAGCATAGAAAAGCATTAATAGGTCACAAGGCCTCTGGTCATACTTGCTAAAAATTAACAAAATACCAAACTAGCAGCTAGTGCAATAACCATACTAGTAGAAAATAATAGGATGCTAAAATAAGCAAGGTAATGCTACTCATGATATTATTCCCACACAAGTGGAAACTCTAGGGGTCAAGTACTCATAAAAACATAACCAAAATGCTACTTGTCCTATGATCACAACACAAAAATATGTGGCTACACAACCACAAATTTTTATGCCAAAAATTCTACACATGAGAGAATTTTTCCATAACATTTGCATAGTCATGACAAAACTACTCATGCTTTTCTACCAACTCAAATGCAAGCTAGCAGAGGTGATACCAACACAAAATAAGTACCAACATGGTACTGGATCCAAACTCTCAACACAACAATCCAAGTGCTTGCACATAATTTATCACTCAAAAATTCTATGCAAGTATAAACTAGAGATAAACATATGCTACTAACATAAATCCTATTTCTTCTCAACTCAATTCCACACAATATAACATGCTAAAATAGCTAAGTAACACTTAGAAAACAAGTTTACACAACTTGTACATGCTAGAAAACAATATTGCAACACAAAAATATATTCACACCAATTAATTACCTAAAATGCCAAAATGGCAGAAACATGCAAATTAAAGATCTGTCCACCAAATTTTCTATTATGCTCTAAAAATTAAACCCAGCTAGGTATGGATAGCCCTAAACATATACAAAACCATCCAGTTGAGTTTGCATCAAAAATCATTTTTAATGATTTTATAAAAATCACCAAGGTGCTCTCTATGTTTTACCAAATTGCATGCCATTTAAAAAATATTAGGAATTTGGAAGCAAGGTTAATTGCTCCTGCTAGGAAATTTCAAGGGATTTCCAATGCAATTGGATACACCTCATTCTGAGTTGTGAAACTAAAATGGTGCTCATTTTGCTGTTTCTCGTACCTGTTGCCAAAATATTTTTCATGTCTAAAATATCCATCCAAATGTATATCTACAAATTGGAGATGGTTTAGATTTTGTTGCGTTACCACTGTGAATTTTATCTTGGTCAAATTCATCTTTTAGGTTAGCTTTTAGGGCCAAAAGTAAACATGCTTGTTTCTGTAAAAATTAAATTGGAAAAAGAGCTGTGGATGGGCCAGATCCGCAACTGGGCCGGCCAGATCCATCTTTACCGCGAGCAGATCTAGCCGCAGCCGCTGACCAGTGGGCCAGGCGGCAGCCACGCAGGCAGATGCGAGGCCCACGTGCAGGTTTGACTGCTCCTGCGCGCGGTCAAGGCAGAGCTGACGCCAGCCCGCGTCACTCGCCGGCGGGGACGGCTCCGGCGAGGTCCTAACGGGCGAATCCGGCCACCGTTTCGCGGTTCAAGCACATCTACGCGTTGCCTACAACGTGGGCAGGCAACCTAGCGGGGGCTCGTTTCCAGGGAGTCGCCGGAGAGCAGCCGGCGACGGCGGCGCACGGCGGCCGAAACGCGATGACGACGCGACAACGTATTGGAGCGCAATGGAGAGGGGAAAGGGGACGTTGAGGTGCGCATGCTCACCCTAGACGCGCGGGGACGCTCGGCGAAGGCGGAGGAGGAGCGAGGCGACGACGATCTCCCGCCGGAGCTCGCCGGACTCGAAGAAGGGAACCGGACGGCGCGGGCTCCTCGAGGCCTCCCGCCGCGATTCCTTTTGCACCGAGGAACAGCACGACGAGGCGGAGAGGTTGAGCCACACGGCGGCTACCGGTGAGCTCTGAAACGGACGAAACGACGGCGAGCTCTCGGGCTAGGGTTTTTGTTTGGGAATTTTTCAGAGAGAGAGAGAGAGAGAGAGCTCGAGGGGGAGAGAGAGAGCAGGTAGCAGACATGTGCACATGGGGGGGTTCTTATCCTCAAGATACCTTCCACTCGAAGGCAATGGAGTAGGGCACTGCAGCTACAGAGATGCTAGGAAGAAGAAGGAGATGACTCGGATTACAAATAGGTCCCTAGCTATTTACAAAAACATCCTTTTCCTCTCTGAAAAATGTTGTTTTCACTAGGAAAACAAAGTCTAAATTAGAAATCCTTTTGCCCAAAATTCTTATTAGTTGAGATGCACAACATATGTGAAAATTGGCTCAATTGGTTAAACTTGATAGTTCAAAGTTGTTCAAATTTCAATTCTGACATAAATGGACAGTGAATTTATTTGACTACTTAGGAGCTTCCAAAAATTATAATTTTTGTCACACATTCCTTCTTTGGTGTGTTACTTGTGTGGTAGAAAATTCAAGTCATTTTGAGTTACTTCCTAGAACAAACTTGTTCAAATTTCAAAAAGGTTCTGTCTTGAAAACAGGGGTTTTTGGCAACTTAAACAATTAAAAAACTTGTGCCCTTTTGGTTTTCATCCTTATTTGATATATAGAGAATGTGGTATTTATTTCATGGCATTTTGAAAAGGTTTGTAGAACAAACTTGTTCAAAATTCCAATTGTTGCTGTGGAGAAAAATCATGCTTTCAGGACTTTAATGGATTCAATTTTTGGTCTCCTCTTGTGTGTGTTCCTTTTGATATAAGGAAGCACTGGTATCAATTTAAGATCATTTGAAGAAAGTTTCCAATAGTAACTTGTTTGAGTTTCCTGTTTCTGGAAATATTGGAAATTCAATTTAATAAGGCACTTGGCTTTTCTTTAACAATGCTTTGCCAAAATATTTATGTGACTAGAGATAGCAAGTCAATGCTCTCCAATACTTTTGTTTTTAAGCTTGCAAGGTTGGAAAAACATTTGATAAGATTTTGGTGAAACATCTAAGAATGCCTCTTTTTCCTCATAATCTTTTAGGGAAATTTATTAAGTGTTTCCTCTTTCTTAATTTAGGCCTTGTAATAATATTCAACAAGTATGGGATTCATAAGATAGTTTTGGAAAACTCTTTGATCAATATTTACTTTAGAAAATATTGCCAAGGTCATTAGAACAATATGTTGAATATTTTTAGTTTACTGCTTTGCTATCTTTTTAAGTTTGTTTAGTTGCACTCAAACAAACACAACCAAAGTTTAATTGTCAAACAATTAGCAAAACAACTGTGTTTCCAGGTATTCCAAAATTGGGATGTGACATAACATGATGTGAAACATATGTGTGAAAATTTTGCCAAGTATTCATGGAAATGATTCTTGGATGGTGAAGTGGTTTAGGCAAGGTTTTCTCTGGTTCAAGGCTACCAAAAGGGGCAATTTTGCTAAAGAAAATATTTTCTACTTATTTATAGAATTTAAATTATGTCTAAGTACCCAAATGGCCATCTAAAATCTAAAACACTTAAAAAATAATTAAAATGGTATTTTTGGCAGTGGTTAGTGTTAGTACACATTCTAAGGAACCCAAAGAAATTTGGTTTGCTTAAATTGGATTTACAGAATTTGAATTATGTCAAATTTCATCAAAAAAGTATATTTGAAAGTGAACATATTTTAAATAGTCAAACTTAAATTTGGCATGTTCCAAACGTTTCTACATGTTCTGGGGATTTCAAAAAGTCCAAGTTTGTTAAATTTGGAGTTGTGGTTGAAAAGTTATAAGGTTTCTAAGTTGCAGGGACTTTTCTGCAAAATTGCTATTCTATTTTTATTCGTAATTAAATCCAGAGACGGCCTGGGATAAAAATGATTATCTGTCGCGCAGGGCAACATACAAGACCTGGGCTTGGGCCGGTTATGCGCTGCGCCGAGCAACAAATAAACAACGCGCGTGCAGCTCACTTGGCGTGCTCTAATTGGCCCGTACCTCTTTGCATTAGTGATCTATTTTGGACTGCTTGATCAAGATCTAACGATGCTGGGGCTAGGGTTACCTGGTTTCCGGAGTTGTCGCCGGAAATGGAGCCATGGCGGCCCGCGCCCTCGGGATCTCGACGCAGACGACGCTCCAGCGATCTCCTGGCTCGGGGATGTGGACGCAGAGGCCTGACTTGACACAGCAGGCTCGATAGTGGTGACGGAGACGACCACGGAGTCCTCTACCGACTGTGGTGTCCGGTTGCTGCCACACAGGCTCCAGCGAGCTCGAAAATGGATGGCACGGTCGACGTGCTGCGCAAAAAAAATGAGCACAATATCAAAACATGCACGGGAGAAAGAGAAGAGAAAGAGATGGGGACAAAAGAGGGGCGACGCGGTGCCCTGGTGTCGCTGGAATCTTCCTTAGACGGTGGCGGTAGCTGCAAGCTCCGGTGAGCAATTTTGCGGGTCTCGGGGCACAATATGGAGAGAGTGTAAAGGGGGATGAGAGAGGAGGCGACGGGCTATAAGGAGGAGAGGTCGAGGCAATGAATCGGGGATTAATTCCCGCGGAATCAAGGGCATTGAAATCGGCAGTTTTGGGTGGAAACAGTGGAGGTGAGGTTGATGACGATGACGCCATCATGACGTCATCCCTCCCTTATCTTTTCTTTTTATTTGTGTTTTTTATAACTTTTGTTTTATTAATCCAATTGACCTCAAAATAATTTCTAAAAATTTGTAAAACTAATATTTTCTGTTTAGAACATTTTATAAACTTTTGAACACATTTCAATTCTTATATTTTTGAAAATATAATTAAATCCCTAATAGTTCTTAATGTTATTTTTAAATAAAAATAATAATAATATGTTATTTTTGATTAAATAAAATTTTAGAGACATTAAACATGTCAAATACTATTTTGGAAAGTCATTTCACCTCATTTTCATATTTTATAATTTTAAGATATGAGTGATTACTAATAGCAACTTATTTCCATTTAATTAAATCATATCACATAATTAATATTGTTAACCAATAAAATTTCAGAGAGTTGCCACTATTAAAAAATGTTGTTTCCAAAACTATGATTCATTTTCATATCAAAATGATTCATTGGAAAATTTATTAGAAATAATTTATTTGAAAATAATTCATTGGAAAATAATCCAGAGAGTTTGCTTAAAGAAGGATAATAATTATTGAATAAAGAAATTTTATTTGAATAAGGTTTAGGGTTTATGGAATAGAGGTATAAGGGATTCTTAATTCCAATTTCATTGAAGTATATATTCTTTCCTTTTGTTTCTTGCATCTCATTTGGTTTTTGTGACTTGTATAACATGAAAACAAAAAAAAAATCAATTTTGATTTTTCAGGGATGTTACATTTGTGGAGATGCTTGATTTCTTGGGATGATTCTTCCCATGCATCTTTCCGGCAACACAAGAGCTACAAGGATGATCTTTGGAAAATTTCACACTTGTTAGTCCTTCCACATTCTCACCCTTCACAAGAGTTTGTAAATTTATCTTACCGGCGTGGCCCAAGCAGCGATGCCAAAGCTACCCCACATCGGATTTAGCCATTATACGTGTGGAAATATGTGTAGTTTATTTCGATAAATCCACTACATACATACCATTTTCATGAAATCCAGCAAAGGATGCTTTAGGAGAAGTGGTGTAAAGGATAAGCACGTGATAAATCCCAAAGACACATGTATAGTTGCACTCAAAAAGTTGCAAAATGGAAAATAGATCATAGCCAAGGGACTCAACAATGATGACTTTCTCAATGGATACATCCAGAGAAAAGACCACCTTGCCATGTCCTAATACTTTAAATTGTGAACCATCATCAATATTGACTTGAGATAATTTGATGAGTTGAAGCTTTAAGTCTTCCAATACTTCTTTACTTCCGGTCATATGTGCGTAAAAACCGCTATAAATAAGCCATGATCCTCCTCCAGAAGCACATACGTACAATGAATCAAGTTCTTGTCTTAGGTACCCATTTTTAGATGGGTCCTTTCCTGTTAGTCACAAGTGTCTTTGGAACTCATTTATAGTCATCACCGTATGAAGTGCCAAGATATTTTGCATATACATGACCATCATGTGATTTAAGAAGTACATAAGATGGATTGTACTTTCATGCGGAATTGTTGGGAGTAGTGGCGTCCCTAGGGACAATGCTACTAGAAATAGTATAAAATTCCACTCCATCATTAGCCAACTCCCCCTCCTTCAGAAAAATAATAGCATTAGTGGATAGAGTTGTCATGTGACTTTTTAAGAGTCTTGAGCTCACTTGTGAGTGCCCAATGAGCTTTCTCAAGTTGCTCAAAATCCTTACTAAGGTCATTGTGACCATTGTTAAGTTTATAATTCATGTCTATGGATTCCTTAAGTTTGGTAAGAACATGATCACGAGTATCCTTCATCTTAGATAAATCTAAGGTGGATGTTTCCTTGATAGATTCCTTAAGTTTGTGTGAATCGTCTAGAGCTTCCTCAATCTCTGCTATCATAGTAGCATCATCACGAGCAAAACCCTCAAGTTCAATGATTCTTTCCTCATGTTCATCAATGAGTCCATTTGCGTCACTTAGTTGAACCATGAGGGCATCAACCACAGTTTTAGTTTCAGCTTGTAATGTCTTTACAAACTTAGTGAGGACATCTTGAGTAGTTTCATTGTCCTCAACACAATCTAGTAGAGATGGAGTAGATGATATTGCAAGCTTGAGTGGATAAGTTACCTTTGGGAATGTTCCCTTCGCCATGAGACACTTGTGGTTGATGGAGATTTTATTTTCATTGGTAGCGGTGAAGAGGGAACCCAAAGATGGAGGGATTATGCCAATTTCCACGGCCGCCATGCCTACTTGTTCATCTTCATCATCACGTTCTTCACCACCGGATGTGTATTCTTGCTCATTTGTGACTAATGACTTAGGAGGTACTTTCTTCATGAAGTTCTTGGCCTTGGGAATGAATTTGGCTTTCTTGATGAGCCTCCCGCTATCCTGAATTCTAGTCTTGAAGGGGAAACCCGCAACAGAGTGCTCACTGTCTCCACAATTGAAGCATGTTCTTGCTTTTTTTATTCTTGAGCCTCCATTTACTTTGTTCTTGGTTGCATTTGATCTAAAGTCTCCCTTATTCCACAAATTGTGACCAGCAAGAGCTAAACATTCATTTAGTGGTTTCTTCTTTTCCTTCTTGGAGGGCACATAAGTAGAATCACTTTCCTCACTTGATTCTTCCTCATCATCGGATGTTCAAGACAAGAGATACTATTTTTAAACCATTTACGCAAGCTAAGGTGTGTTCCGAGGACTTCTTCATCATGTTCAAGGTAACAAAAAAAACCAACACATCATTGGGGGTTAGATCCAAGAAGCATGCTCTTGCTTGCACATTCATCACCATGTTCCCATTGTATGGAATCAAGGTTTGCAGAAATTTCTCCGTGACCCAATCATCGTCACAATCCTTGAATCCACAATCTCTCATGTCCACCACAAGATCCTTGTGTCTTCTATATACTTCTTCTGGGTTCTCTCCACTCTTCATGACGAAGTTATCTACTTGGTATTGAAGAATGGACTTCTTTGAGCGTTGCATGCTTGTATTGCCATCATACATGGCAATTAGATAGTCCCACGCTTATTTGGCATTTGGAAGAGACCGAATGTGTTCAACACCTTCATTTGACATGTCCTTCTCAAGCATGTGAATTGCATGGGTATTGAGTTGTTGATCGACGATCTCACTTGAGGTCAAGTTCTCAGTGTCTTTAGGATAGTATCCCTATCAATGATTCTCCATATTTGCATTGAAGAGCTACACACATAAGGCTTCATGGAAGCTTTCCAATTAGTAAAGCATGAGCTATATATTAAATGAGGTGCACCAAGGTTGTTTACATGTGGATGTTGAACATTTGGGGCAATGTTATACATATTACAAGAGCATGCATATTGGTTGAATTTTTACCATTAGATGGTTGGTTAGCCTTTGTTGAAGAAATTTTGGGAATGCCATTCTCATCTAGTTCTTCCTCGTTATAGTGCTTACTAGATGAGGATGCCATTTTTTAATCTATAATTCCTCCATGCTATTTTTGGATCTCTCACACATGGACTTGATAAGCTTTTGAATAGTATCCATGGTGAAAGTTTCTGCCATCCTCCTTTGTAGGAGGTAAAGACTTTAATAAAAAAAAAGTTGAGGATCTGACACCAATTAAAAGGATATGAGAGGTTGACTAGACGGGGGTGAATACAGAACCACAAATTTTACTTTCTTTTTCAATTTAGGCTTGCTAAAATATAGATTGTTTAGATTATGCAACTAGGTGAACAATCCTATATGATGAGCAAAGAACTACTAGCACTATATAGATAAGCAAGTAAGTTGGTAACAGTAAGTAAAGGTAAGTTGAGAGTTAACCGAACACAATGAGCGGAGATTTATCCCAAAGTTCACTAATGGAAGCTAGTCTGCATCGGAGCGGTGTGCTGCCACCAAAGTGGAACACCGAATAGCCATCAAATGGCACACTGTATCTTCTTCATGTCCTACCACCGAACCGGAGAGGGGCGAATCACTATGTTGTTGTTGAGGTTGACAACTATAAGCTTCATAAGGATGAGGCACACTCCACAACTTGGAGGGTACTCACCAAATCCACCAGGCCGCCAAAACTCAATGCTTCAAGGCCAGGGCACACACCACAACTCAATTGGTGGCTCCTGACAATATCTTCGTGGCTACCAAAGCCACAAAGGACCATAAACTCCTAGGGTAACAGAGAGTAATAAGTTCCTCAATGGAGTCAAGGGGGGAATCAAATTGCTTTGGTGAAAGTGTAGATCTAGGTCACCTCTCTCAAATCCTAGAAGGGCATGGAGTTTGAGTGGGTAGAGAGAGGGATAGAGAGTTTTGAAGCTTTTGAACAATGGTGGAGCAAGTGTATAAGTTGTGGTACCTCTTGGAGAAGAAGAGGCCCCTTTAAATAGTCCACCACGAAAACTAGCCGTTTTCTGGCCATTCCCGATGATTTTGGATTAATTCAGAAATCTGGTTTCATCCGGACCAATCCGACATCTACCAAATAGAATCACGGCAAAGCCGGATTAGCTTCAGAATCAATCCAGAAGCCCGGATTGCTCCAGATCAATCTGACGCTTAACGGAGAGTTTTACATTCAGGTCGATTCATTCTGAACTAATCCGGTACAATCCGACGCAATCCGACTGCCCACATAATTTGCTTTCTGTGGGTAATGCAAGTGAAACTTTGGTGGCTTCGTGTTAGATACGTGTAGGGGAGTATCTAGAGTACATGGATGATTTCCCCAATTCTTCCAAGGATCAACTTCTAATGACGACAAATCTACCCTATAATCTAAGCTATGGAGCTTCACTTCTTAGAGCTTTGTCCTCAATCTTTTATCCTTTATGAGAAGTCCATCGCCGCCTTGTGCTTCCCATCAAATGAACCTTAAACCACCAAGAACATGGTGAGATATCACTTATGTTGTTAACAAACACCCAAAACAGATTAGAGACATAAATGTCCTTTCAACCTCTTCAAGGCTTTCCGTCGTAAGAACATGAATGTCCGTGATGGCCTTACTAAATTCAGTTGGATCTTGGAAATTGTCGTGGATAATTTCTCCATCGAACACATCGAGTAGTTCATTTATCTATGGGAGCTTACACAGGATGTTACCCTAACCCCAGGGACAGACAACTCCATTGCTTGGACCCTCACTCCTAGCGGGATCTACACGGATACGTCGACCTACTCGGCGCACTTCATTAGCGCGACGTCCTACGCTTTCATGTCCATCGTCTAGAAAACCTGTCCCCACCCCCCACCCCCACCCAAAATGCAGTTTTTTCGCCTGTCTTGTTGTGCAAATAAACTTTGGACCTCTAACCGCCTTACCATCAGGGGTTGGCCTCATCGGCCCACTTGCCAGCTTTGCCGATGTCATTCGGAGACAACTAGACACATTCTATTCTAATGTCGCTACTCCAAGATGGCGTGGGAGAACGCCACCATCTAGCTCAAATGCCCACCCCTCTTGCAAAATCTTGGGTCGGGTCGGCCAATGGTCTTTGAGTATTGAAAGGCTATGGCGGCCTCGGAGTGCTCCTCTCTGAAGGGGCTCAAAACTGCTTTAATCCTCATAACTTGGGAGATTGGAAGGAGAGAAATGCGAGGACCTTAAACAAGAAATTCTTGACGCCATCTTCCCTTTTTGAGCGTATCAAAAGCGAGGGGAAAAATTGGATTCTTGCCCATGCTAAGATGATAGCGACTACTATTGATCTACCGTTATTAGTTTCCTCATTGTTCATTTGGCCTAGGTCTTAGATGTTTGCTCCTTCTTTATCAATATAAAAGGCAAAACTTTTGCCTTTAAAAAAAGTCATTCCGCTATGCAATTACTCTTGACACTTTTCCTCGCGCACCAAACCTGCCGGCTACTTGTTTCAATCACGCGATCATGCCAGGAACAATACCTAGTCCATGCAACAGCCAAATAACAGTCTGGGTAAATAGGTGAATAGTGAGCCGTGAATCTTTTATATTTTTTACAACCAATATCATGATATATTTATTGTAGCAGATAGTACATGGTAGAGATACATGATCCGACTATAGCTATTGAAAAATAAAGTAAGAAAAGACTAGCAAATCTTCGAGATCTTAACACGCTTTCTTCTTTCATGACACAATCTTATATTTTTCTGAAGGCAACCATTAAATATAGAGACCAAACCATAAACCTATAGATAACAACAAAAATTCTCCCATAATTTTTTGAGCCGCGATGTCAGGCTGCGAGCACGGAAGCAGCCATTAAAGCAATCAAACAACATCGGCAGGAGTACCAACACAAGGACCAGTGTTGTAGGAAAAAACAACCGAACAGCCTGACTGATGTCGCTGGGAGACGAGAGTACGGATCATCATTGTCGAGGACGTAGAAGCCGAGATAAATATTGCGAGGATAATCATCCTCGTGACAACCATGAGAAACGATACAGAACGGATCCGGCGAAGCAAAATCTGAAAGACTATACCTAAACAAACTACATCTTCCAACACCTTGACGTCGAAAAGGGGATCTCGCCGTTGAGTAGTGTGCTAAAGATCACTTATTATAATTCCAGACGATGTCATCTTCATTGACAAAGAAGACGAGCACCAAAATCTTAACCTAATTTGTTGAAAAATCTTACTTTTAACAAAACTCAACTAATAGATCGGATTCCTCACCCCTCCCAACACCGGGCGAGGCCGGCCGGAGAAGAGGGGAACCGACTGTGGAGGAGGCGGAAGCGGCGGCAGGGGCCTGTTTCTTCAAATTGAGTTGCGAATCTGATTCGGTAGAAATTGCAGAATGCCACAAGAACTTAACCATTCCTCTCGGTTTTTTCCATCGCTTAACCAAATTACTACTCCCGCTATAAGGACCCGTCAATGAAGGAAGTATGGTAGAAACTTGAGCGAACCAGCAAACAGAAAAGCTGAATGTCTCATTTTTTGGCTCCAAAAAACCGGACCTCGGTGGAAGTTTTCCATGATTTATTGGATGGTGAAGTCGATTTTTTTCTTAAGCAATTACTACTCCCGATGTAAGAACCCATGAATGAAATATTCTACTAGTAGTACAAACTTGGGCAAACCATCAAGCGGAAAGGGTGAATCTCTCAGTTTTCGCGTGACCTCGCTGGAAGTTTGCCATGATTTATTGGATAGCGTAGATTCACGTGTATGTGAGGAGCCTACGTACAGTACAGCAACCATAACACAAGCGCATTGATCTGGTGAAAACCACGGAAGCAACAAGCGGCATGAGCGCAGTGGCCTGCTGGCTGGATAGCTGGTGACGGAGACGTGTGTGCGGCTATTGCGACGGCCGACTCCCGACGGAGGTAATGCGTGGGGTGGTTGAGGTTTGGAACCGCCGTTCACGGCCAGGTAGACGGCGGCGGAACGACAGAATACGTCACGGCAGTAGGCTCCATCGGGCAAATTCAGGGCCACACCACCATGCGCGCGGACCTGCTGCAGTCGCCGGTCCTCTGGTCGGCCGGCCAAGTGCAGGCGATGGATTAAAAACAGGCAATTCAGTTAGCGGCGTGCTACGTTAGCCGTTGAAATGAACGTCCTCGCGCACATCATGGCATCGGTCGTCGTATCAACGATCTAGAAGCAGCAGCAGTCAGCAAATTGCCCAGAGTCGGTCAGTCAGCCAGGACGGCCGGCATTAGCAGAAGCAGATTCCGTCGACACGCCTTGCATTGGCTGTTAGTCATACGCCCCATCTCTTGAGTCGGTCAGTTAGGAGTGTAAGTTAGCGCTCCAACAACGACGGAGCAGGAGCAGGAGCAGCTGCGGCGGCAGGCGGCAGAGTGAGGCGGTAGAGCCCACGCACGGAGGCCCTGGCGACCCTCCCGAAACCGTCGTCCCCGGACCGCTTACCTTCGCTGTTCTGGAAGTGGACGTGGCGGACCCGCGGCTGCTGCCCACCGTGGCCGGTCACCATGACGGCGTGCGAGGCCGGCAGGCCGGACTTGGCGTGGATGTACGGGCAGAGGCTGTCGTACACGTACACTTCGCCTGGCCTCAGCCGGAAGTAGTTGCGGGACAAGCGGAAGTTACAGACCATGATGCTCCCGCGCTCCACCAGGGCCTCTGCGTCCTCTGCCTTCAGAGTTGCATCCACACGCTCGTACGACTTCAGCTTGAACACGCGCTCCTGCCAAGAGTTCAAACCAACACGCTGGTTAGTTTGTACTCCGCGTTAGCACCACAAAACTAGTGCTGTTAACAAAGATCAAAAACAGCATCCAAACATGAGGTAATATCGAAACTGCATTCAGATTTGTGAAAAGATCAAAACAGCATTCAGATGTGAGATCCCAGTGTCTACCAAACCAGTCATTATGTATGTGATGCATGCTCTTGTGCTCTTGCCATGGATAGAGAGAAACTATAGCATTTGAGATCAAGTGTTTGGGCATCCTGATGGGAAAACACACGACTATCCAGCAGGTTTGTACTGATTCCTGACAAGGAAAGTTGATGACTGCTAGTACTACTCAGACTTGATCTCGTACCGCTGGCTTCAGAGAAGAGTATGTCCTGCTACACAAAAACGACCCACTTATTCACCATACTTCACCCGTTAAGACACGAGCCTATTAAGTTCCAGATTGTCCAGGCCAGAAAGTTGTTCTATCTCACCTAAGGCAACACTTGACTTGATCCAGTTCCTTGATCAGAAACTTTGCAAGCACACACTGACTCTCTCTTTCTTAATGGGCTCATAGGATAGCATATGCACGGCAAGGAGTTAAGGACTTATAGGTTAAGCACACCCATATCCCTGAAAGCATGATGTCAATCCGCACTATCAGCCCTGTTTCTAAGATGGCAGGCCTTTTATAAGTGCCAGCTTGGTACATCACTCTGAATAGAGGAATAATCAAGTATTCTAGATAGGGTTTGCATTTTGCAAGTGTAACTCGGCAAACGACGACATAAGCCTATTTGCTGGGAATTTACTATTCATCGTACCTCTTCTAAATTTACCAACATGAAACTTGCATAAGAAAGAGTACAAAAAATTTGCTAGTCTCATCTGAGTGTGCAATAACAATATTGGCGTAATATCAAACTGTCCGTGGCAATGGCATACCAAAAGACATAAAAACAGATCTCACCTCTGTCTCAGATTTATCTCTGCCAATGATACCCTGGGTTTTTGCAATTTCAAATGCAGTCTCTTGTCGATATTTGCCTCTTTTTTCGCCAATCTCTTCACATGCAATTTCTTCATCAACAACCTTCTCGTATTTACTCTTCAGATCATCAAAACACAGCTCCCATGGGAAATCTTGTGGCGGATCCAAGCATGACCACTGAAATTTGTTTAATGATACAGTCGTTGATAAAGTTGCCTGCAATGTACAGGTATCTGCACGTATAAAGTATATGGAACTTATTCAGATCAGAGGAAGGATTAACTAGTATTTCAATATCCTCACAAAAATGACATAACCAGATACTTCGTAAGATGGCAACATACCACGAGCATTCTTTTGATCTCGAAGGGAACCCAAAATGTCTTTTGTATTGTTGGGTCTTCCCTTCCATGTCCATTCTTGCCCTGGCTGCAATAGTTTAACATTATTTCTTTATTTATCGAAATCCAATGAAAACATCAAAAGAAGAACAAAAACTATCCAGGATCTCCTTTATACAGTTTCCCGTAAAAAAAGGGCTGTTCAAGCTATACTTCAAAAATTATCCTTCCAAATGGAACTGAATTTTGAGGCTCTGAGACATTTAAGCCCCCCCCCCCTCCCACCCTGGAAGTGATATAATTAAATTAATTTATCTTATTCAGAAGCTTGGTATTATGGGTTCGTTTGTGAGATGCCAGTACAAGCTTAGGCCTCGGCTCAGCCTGTAGTCTAACCGGTGCATTAGCAGAACACAAAAGAGGTAGGCACAACAATAAAGGATTGAGCAAGAGATAATTCAGTTAGGAAAAGATGCAGGTATGTAGGCTTCTATTTCACTCTGGGAGATATTTTTACTTGATGTACATCAATAAACTAGTGATCAATATTTGGATTTTCTGTAAACATAATGGCTGAGTTCACAACATATTTGAAATCATAAAGCAATATTTCCCCTTTATGACTGATTAGAATGCCATCCATGTATCACAATCATTGTACTTTCACAATGAAACTACTGCTGAAATTTTGAATCATACTGTCACCGTTCTTTTTTCCTTGTTCTCCCTAAAAATGCAGAAACATTATGCATGCATTTTATTTCCTCCTATATGTGAGCATATTGTCAGCTTATAGTTAAGTGTACCTTCTGACTAACTAACATGTGGCTTTACAGTTAAAGTAACCAAGACAAATTTATGTGCTTAAGTTAAATGTACCTTCTGCATAATGTTTCCTGTAAATGCAGACGTAATTGCAGTGACTTTTTTCTGGTCATTCACTTTTAACTTCTTCATGACATTAGAAAGCTTGTTGCTGGTTAATGTAGAAAAAATTCCTCGGTCCCTTGCGTTCTTAACTAGCAGTTTCCATGTGCCTCCACTCTCAGTCAAATTAGCAGCTTCACCAATAATCCAAAGGCAATGCCTAGAGAAAAAAAGGTAATATTTTGTCAATACAGATATGATTTATTACTCACAAGAGAAAAATACACGAGCAAAATGAGTTTTGAGCATAACATACCTTGATTTAGTAAGGGCTGTGTTTATTCTGTTACCCTTTGGAATCTCTGAATTAGTATCGAAAACTGATGACAAGATTACAATATCATACCAATCTTGATTCGAATTATCCAGAGTATTGACTTCTAGATTAATCCTATCATGAGTTCCATATTTAGTGACCAATTGGCTTTTCATCATATTAATCCGACCGCTACTTAGGCAAAGTATGCCAACACTGAGCTTTCCAATTTCATTTGTTAGACCTGAAAAAGAAAGGTCAACAAAACCATGCATATGTACAAATATAGCTGCGGGGCAAACCTAACAATAATAATAATAAAATATGGCTATTCATTAGTGCAAGCTATACGCTAACTTGGAATTGAGATAACACATCTTTCTCCTTTTTTCCCTTCCATTGAGAAGAGGGTAACATATATGGTTTTCAAAAAGGCCTTTTTAGAGAAAAAGAGAAAAGAAAATACATGTACCTTTGCAAAGTTTCTGAAGCAGTAATATCATAACAGCACACTCAACAAAGCCTTTTCCCTTTACTTTCAGCTCATCCACATGCGTGATGTCAAAAAAGGCATAAGGAGCGAGTTTTGTTTCATCCACCAGCTGCTTACTGTAGTCATAAGAACGAACATTGCAGGCATCCTCCCCTTCACTCGCATAGAAATGGTCACGCACAAACAAGCTGATTGAAGGATGCATCACATATTGTTCGGTAAGTACCATTTTTTCGGAAGACAAGTGTAGCAGTCGCTCAAACAGACTGGAAGCATAACCAGTTTCCTTACAAACCTAGGAAGTATCAAATAAACTGTTTTTCAGATGTGGAAACATGGTATCAACTTAAACTAGCATAAATACTAAAAGCAAATTATTTTGATCAGAATATCACAATAGGTAATATTATTTATGTTAAAACAAGATCAAATAAACATAATAATCATAAACCATGCTATTGTGTCAAATATGTACCTCACTTTTCACCGTGGGCTGCAAATGTAGATGATCACCCAACAACACTACATGCTTGGGCGCCATAGATAGTGGAATGAGTAAGTCACTTTCCTTTATCTGTGAGGCGTCATCAACTAGTAAAATGTCAAATGGAGTTAACTTCAGCTGTAGCAGGCGACTGGAATAGGGAGGAGTGCAGATGATCACACGGGAGTGTTCAAGGCAGAAATATTCTAGTTTTTTTCTGTCTTCTAGCTGAGGCAATTTAATTGAGTCGATAAGATTCTCCATCAATTTAAGACAACTTTTTCTTTTTGCATTCACTGATCCTGCAATGTTTCTCTTTGCAACCTCTAAATCCAAATGTGAAGAGGAAGAAAACTCAAACACCCATTGCACATCAGAGCTGGTGACACTGTCACTCATTATAAGATCCTTGAACTGTGATAGCTCGTTCATCAACTTGTTTATATCTGCAACATCATTGTCAAAGAAACACTTCCCTGAAAGACTGCTAATCAGATCTTTTGAAGATTCTGTGAGATCAAAGATGAGTGCACAAATTTTCCCCCTAAAAGATGCTAAGCAGAAAATCATTAGGTTGTTCCTCGTACATATGCGGCCCTCATGATGACATCTATCTTGGCAGTACGGTTTCATTTCCAGCACAAAACATAACTCCTTCATCCAACTCTTCCAAGTATATGTGCAACAATAGAGCTCCTGAACTCTGTTTTTCTATGCTCATTTTAGCAAAAGTGTCCTCCACACCACTTATTTTATTGAGCACAAGCATATCACTGAGGTTGAATGAGGGGAAAAGCACCTTGAATCTATGAATAAACCTACAAATGTCCTTCTCTCTTGGAATGCACACAAGAACTCTAAATTTCAAATGAAATAGTGAGTGAATCATCGCAGCGGCTACCTCAGTCTTGCCAGAACCGGGAGGGCCCCATAGAACTTCAGGGGAATTGATATGTGGACACATCAGTTTTGAAAGAGTGCACTTTAAAGCATTTATTTGCTTATCATTGAATTTACTTGGAGGAGAAAATTCTTCAAGTGCCAACTCACCACAGCTGCAGATTTTCGTTTTAGCCTGCCAAAAAAAAATCCAGTTAAGAAGGTTAGATCCAAAGGAAAAATTCTTTCATACACCAACAAATGATTTTAGCATGTTTACCTTTTCATCAATCCAAAGGATTGACTCGACGGCAGTAGAACCGCCATGCTCAATAGATGAGATCGCTTTTGAAAGAATAATGTCCCCCATAATGTTAGTCAAGAAACTAACATGCTTCATTGTTTCTAAATCGAAATCTTTGTGATGTTTGGAAACTCTAACTCGAAAACCTTTTTGAAAACATGAATAAGGGCCAACTTCAGTGGCAATAGCAAAACAGCCCGATGTATGATCCGATTCCCCGTGGGGCTGAGTACTGAGAAGGAATAAATCTCCATCTTCTGCTATGTGGGAACAGTCACTAGATTTCTTGAAATCAATATCAACAAAGTACACATATGGAGTAGCAGTCTGTAATATCGAATGTGCTTGATAAGTCCGTCCTTTCGTAAGATCTAATAATCCAAGGTGTATGCTGGCACGGGTCTCTTCAAGCAAATGATTGCTATGAATGTCTAGGTATTGCTGAACTGAACTAAATTTAGATGGTATATGCTGAACCTGTTTTGTACAATGAAATTTCATTACAATTTATTCAGACTATGAAACATGAAACATAATACTTCACAAAGCACGCACGAAGAATTAATAAATGAATTGAATATTGATGGAAGTGTGCAAAAGTACAAAACATGTCTTGTTGTAAGGGACATGCACAACAACAATATATTTGTTACTTCTACTTTGAAACATGTTCTAATGTAGCGAGAAGACACTTGCAATGCGTTATGGGCGGTTGGTGTTTCAATTTGATATAAAATCTGCATTTTGTAAGGAAGATTTGCTGGAGGATATATAGGACAGAACCTAAAGGTTTTGTTAAGGAAATTAAACACGTATATTAAATTAAAAGGGAAGTAAATGACTTTTTTTTCTCTCGGTCAACAAGGAACATGTTGTTCACATGAATATCTTGAGCCATAACAAACAATAAACGCATGACAGATAGGGAGCAAGTGCATCAGAATTAACCTTTTTCTTGAAAAGACCAGCATCCATTACGTCCTCTACCGTCCAACTCATAACATTGTTCAGTAGAAAGCACCCTCCTTTCAATGAATTAATCACTTGGTCACCATCGTTTCCTCCGGTACTACCTCTTCCTCTATCATCAGCAGCTACCTGAACTTCCTTATCCTCCGGCAATGTGCATGGATATCCATCAATTGCTCCAGAATCATATCCAACTTTACCGTTGGCGCGATCGTCCCCGTCAGGCTATGTAAAGTAAGTAGCAAACATATTCAGAAGTACAGCTAGAGCCAAAAAATTCAGCAGACACATGAGCAGGTTCAGTGGTGCAAATTCTTACTTGCAAGTGTGGACATTTGATAGCATCTTCTTCATGCAGAAAGCAGCTTCCTTTTGGAGAAACCAGAGCTTGGACGCCGTTGCTTTCACCAGCACCATCCTGTCCACTACCGTCAGCAGTGACCTGGCCGTCCTTCTCCTCCTGCAATGTGCATGAATGTTCATCAATCGCTCCAGAATCATAGCCACCTTCAGCGTCAGGCTATGACAGACAGACAGAAAATACATTCAGAAGTGCAGCTACAACTAACAAATTCAAGTGCACATTCTTACATTTACAGGAGCTTCACCATCATCACTTAGCAAGCAGCCTCCTTTCCGAAAAAACAGGGCTTGGTCGCCGCTGCTCTCTGCATCACCAACCTGTCCGCTACCTTCAGCAGCGGCCTGGCATTGGCTCTCCTCCTCTACAGTCCGCGCCGCTGTGCGTGGCTGTCCATGGATCGCGATGACCGCCGCGGCTGGCAGTACAGCATCGCTTTCTCGCAGGCCTCCTTCAGCGCCGAGATGGACTCCCCCATCCCCCGGCGTCGCCGTTGTAGATGTCCGTACATCCCTTTCTCCCCCGCCACCTCCGATACCCTCCCTAGCGCCCACCATAGGGTCATCCGCGGCGATGGGCTGACCGGAGCTTCCTCCCTCGCCAGCTTGGAGGCTTATCCCCTCCGCCGTCGCCGTATTCCTGGCCTGGGCACCCCGCCTCCGCCGACGTCGTTGCCGACCCGACATTCCACCGCCACGGCGCCCTTCCCTGTCTTTCTTACAAGCTGAATGAAGTACACTTCTCAAGCATGTTCCATTTGCGTTGCTTTTCTTTTTCTTTTTTTGAACTAAATTTGCGTTGCTTCTGGCTGCCAGTCGAGTCCGCCAGTCGGGCTTGGGCTTTGGACTTTGGGCTCATCTAGTCCAAAATCAGTTTGGAAGAATATTTTTACATTTACAGATAAATCATTATTGGTCTTCTAAAAAAAAGATAAATCATTATTGGTTTATTGTATGAACAGAAAATGCGTCTGTTTTGAATTTGTCAAGGACATGTCTAGTTTTTTTCTTCTAAATAGAGACCATCTCTAACATATCCAAAACATAGAAATTTCAGAAACTCCAATAATAATGATCGGGTGCTCTCTCCCTCACGCACATAATCACACAAACACCACCTTCATGGGAGTAAATGACGCGAAACCAGCACAAGTGGGGCACATGTGTGTCAGGTGACCATCACACTAGACAAAAATGACAAAAATCACTATGTATTGGGGGCAAATCGTTGACACATAACATCGGTTGGGCCGTGTATGCAATCTAATTAGTTTTCTGGCGTGTCGGGTCCATCTGGACCCATTTGCCGGGTCAGGTCTACGTGGCAGGCGAGAGACGGCGGGGAATAGACGGTCGTTAGGGCCTTCACTTAGCCCCAAATGCAGCTATTTCCCTCTCATTCTTACACATTGTCACTCCTTCTCCCGTGCTTGAACGAAAAATGGCGACACAAGGTTCCATCGAAGGCGGCAACGATGGTTTAAGCGGAGGAAGATGCCCCCACTGTGTTCTACTTGAACTTGTTCGTTCCTGATGCGGGATGCGGTGTAGATTTGTGTGACGCCCCGAGATCGGGCACTATGCAGATTTCAGCATTTCCGCCAAAATCCACATAATAACCGATTCCAGGTTGCCACTTGTGATAACATTATAACAATTCACGAATATTCCGCAACAACAACAGAAGAGATATATACAAGACGACTCAAACGAGTCAAGGATACAACTGATACAATACAAAGATCCAAATAACAGCGGAAGAAACAACATAGTGTCCGACTACGGACAAGATACAAATTGGACTAAGAGTCCTGAAGATAACCGATGGCGTCCAATCCCTGCCCAGGCCAAACCGGAGGGATTCCCAAGCTAACGTCGTCAGACTTCAAACCTGTTGACTGCAATGTGGAATATGCAGCCACGAAATGGATTCGTGGGTCAGTACGGTTAAGTACTGGCAAGTGGATAAACCATACTCACAAGATACCAGCGTAACCAATCATCACAAGATACAAATACTTTGGGTACAACGGAAGGAAGGGATTATTGCAAAGAAGCGGCAGCGGCTGCACTAACTAACTACAGAGACGCGCTACAACATCCGGCTAAAAGAAAGGGATAAGATAGCGTATCAGAACCAACTACAACTACTCACCAAACAATACCCATCCAATGTTACCCCCTACTAAGGAGGCAACCCAAGGAAACTCACACTGTTGATTAAGGTGACATTCATTTTTATGGTGGAGGTAATCTATATTACTAGTCAAGTTATCATCGTTAAGGGTAAGTTGTCTGAGTACTTGTTAGCCAGCACTTTCACCAAGTCATCCATAACCGCGGACAACACGGCTTCTCGAGAAGATTTAACCCTGCAGGGATGCACCAATTTAGCCGTACACGTAAGAATAACCCGCCAGACGGGGGATCAACCCACCAAGCGAGGTACTCAACACAACCCAACTCTTCTTCGCATCAAGCCCAAAGAACCCCGTGCAATTGAGCGCACGGCTAATCAAGCCCCACGAAGAAAAGGGGACCCTCATAGCACTCTAAGAACGTGTCTCCCTAAATGCCGACTACAAAAGTTCCACCCTGGCGCCAAGGGTTCGCACCTGCATATGCATGCGGCAAATGGAAAACCCGAACTAAATGAGGCGATTTGGACGAGATGCGAATAGAATCAGAATTGCGGGGGGCGCCCATACTCGCTTCCCACATGCGGTTAGTGCGCTCATCATGGATCAATGGACAAGACCCTTTTCCTAATTAGGGTCGACACTAGCAGGCCTCAAAACCACGCCGGGCCTCCTGCCGGTGCCTTATCATCAAATTATTATTACCCCAGACATTAACATGTTGTTGATTGAATTGAAAACCCAACTATCAAACTAACCGGGTGATAAGACGGACAACAAGACTTGAGCGCAAACAACACTAAGCATGCAACTACGACACAAGGGCCAACAAGGTAAACAAACAACAGTTAATAGGAAGTGGAAGGAAGGCTATATCATGGTTGCAAGGTAAGCATATGATAGAATCGAGACACTAGCATCGAATCATAAGGCTAGCATAAGAACAACGGAAAGAATCGGTAACAAGTGATGAAAGGCAGCCATAGGCAGCAAGTGAGTATACTTGCCTGGAATCCAGCAAGTAGAGGTACATCCGAACTTGTCGTTGCTCACATCATCTCAACGTCCTATCCGCGAAGAAGCAACGAACCTCGAACAAACACCGGATGCAACAATTACTTCTACGGTAAAAGATCCAGCATGATCAAGATATGGATGCATGACAAGTTTAAGGATGCATCAAAGATAAACTAGTTGATAGGGTAAACATATTTAAATGGGACCATATGCAATTTGGGTTGCATATAGAAAAGCCCATGAATTAATGTTGAATTAAATGATCTACAAATAACCATCATGTGAAAGTTGATTAGAATAATGCATGGATGATGAAAACAATAAGAAAACAACAATAGCTTCAATTTGAAAAGGTGTTTACCAAGTTTGGAATTTTATTTATTAAGTTATGAAATTTGGCTTCTTAAGTGAGTTACACAAGCATTTGTTGTTTTCACCAATTTAAATGTTCAAAATAGATAACAAAAATTATATTTGGAAAGAACACAAAATTTTAGATGGAATACATATTCCATTTGTTGAAAAAGGAATTAAAATGAATTAGTTATTAATTTGACAATTTTAAATGCATTAAATAAGAAACAGTTGTTTTCAGCAATTTAATTTATTCAAAATAGAAAACAAAGTTTATATTTGGAAAGCTTATTCAATTTTGCATGGAAAACATATTTTACATGTTGGAATTGGATTTGAATTGCCCAAGTTATGAATTTTGCAATTTAAGAGGTTTAGTTAAAGCATTGAATTATTGCACCACTTTTAATTAGGAAAAACAGTAAACAATTTGCATTGAAAAGGTTGAAAACATGTAGCAAATGTTTCACTGAACATTTTGAGCTATTAAACATAATTTTTGGATCATTATTGAATTTATTATGCAATTTTTCATAAGCATTTTTATTCTGCCCTTTTTAGTAAACAGAAGGAAACATGTTCAAATTTAATTCAATTGTGACCAAATAAAATACCAATGTGTAGAGTTTGTTAAGACAAATTTTTAGAGCCCGAGTTTGCTCAAATTGGATGAACAGAACTCAAGTTATGAAATTCCAAAGTTTCAACTTTTAATTGCATTTTTTGTATTTAATTATTTAGTGCAAAAATTATTACAGGAACATGTTGAAACTTTGACATTAACAGGAATAGCACAAAATTGTGAATCCACAGAAACTTGAATCATTGAATTTGGAGCAATATTCAATTTGTTATTGATTTTACAATTAATGCATCAGATCTGTGTTTCTGGAATTCGGGCAAAAAAAAGGAAAAAGGCAGAAAAAGGTGTGGCTTTTGCTACTCGGGGGGGATTCGAACTCGGGTCTCGGGTGCGCGCGTGGGCTTGCTACCACTGGGCTGTGTCTCGGTTGGTGTTTAGTAACGGACCTGAGCCAATAAGAGGTGACGAACGCGGTGTTAACTGAAAGTTGAGCACGCACGATCCAATCTTCAGAGCGACAGGCAACGCACGGCAGCGGCCTGCGTACTGACAGTGAACACCGGCGAACCGAGGGGAAACGGCGGCGCTAGGCCCTGAACGGGGGGGCCACGACGCGCGGGGCTCGCGGCCTACAGAGAGAAGGAAGAGGGCAAGGAGGAAGGGTTCTCACCCCTCAGCTGTCGAGGAAGAAGGACGAACGGGCGATGAGGTTCAGAAGCTCGACAGGCGACGACGGCGGCGCTGACGTGCTCGGCAGCGGCGGCACGGGGCGCCTCCTGTTTCCCCAAGGAGCAGAATCGGACGAGGGTGATGCTGCGGTTCCGTTTCCGCCATCAGAAACCCGTCGCAGCCACCACGTCCCCGACTCCATGAGCTTGCTTCTCCGCCCATGGAGGTTATTGGTACAGGAGAGGGGGAAAAATGTGAGAGGAAGGATATGGCGGCGGAGGGGAAAGAGGAGAGGAAGGCTATTGTTCCTAGGGGCGGCCTTGGGGTAGATAAGGAGGGAGAGGGGGGGACCATGGCCAGGTGGAGGTGGTTCGGTGACAGGAGGAGGGGATCACGCTCGCAACGTGCTCCGTCCGTACGGAGAAGAAAGCCCCACCGTGGGATGCCTTGGTGGGTGGGCTTCATGGGCCGGTTGGCCTGGATGGTGGGCTGCTCTCTCAAACAGAATTTTTTTTTAATCAGGGTTTTGTTTTATTAATTTTCAGAGATTGTTATCACAACATTCAAAAATACTTTTTGAGGCCAAGCCCTCAACTTAGATGTTATGAAAAATTAGAATTTGCAACCTTTTAAAAATTTTGTGAGTTTTAATGAGATTGACATGATGGCATGATGCATGACGGTGCGAGATGAAAAACAAACAGACAAACTCTAGTTGGGGAAAAACCCCGGGCGTTACAATTTGGAATCTGAGGACGAGTTATCCCCATAGCCGCCGCCATCCCCACCTAGCAAACAGCTCGGAGTAAGGCAAGGTCGTCGGCGGGATTCACCTCCATCGAGATCCAGATGAGCCATTACGTTTCCGATGGCCGGTAAGTACTTCCCCTCGGCATCTTCTGTGCGTAGATAATTGGGGATTTGGGATATAGGGTTTTAGTATTTTCCTATCAAAATAAGAGTCATAGATTGAGTGTTTAAGTTCAAATTGTTGCTCTGCTTTGAATGTAGGCTAGAATCAAATATGTGGGAACTTTATATTCAGTTCGAGGGTGCGAATTTTTTGCAACATACTATCTACGGGTGTGATATTTGATATCTGAATTTGCTGTCATTTGTGGAGAAAGAGGGATATGGAATGGGTGACAGTATGTATTATGTTAAATATGAAGGGGATGTATTGAATGGGCTTAAGATAGTTGACATCAATTCTAAGGTGGTTCAGATGATTAAGAAGTATGAAACAAGCAAGAAATTGGTACTAACTCTGACAAGGGACGAGAGAAAACGAGGCATTGTTCTATCCCCAATAAAGATAATTTTTTTTAGATAATTTCACAACAAATGCAGGTCCAAGTCACAAACAAATTATGTCAGATGAGGATGAAAATATTGCTTAGTTAGAACAACAAGATGGGGGAGAGTCACGTCAGGACGGTGGCAACTGGTTTGATGAATTTGCAGAAGAACCAAATTCATCATGTTCTTTCTTAATTCTATAATATTAGTAGGAGGATTATATTTTGGTAGGAGGATTATATTTTTCAATAAAATCCTATTTGCATGTAGTCCAAGAATAAGTGTTATTTCTGGCAAAGATAATAATCTTATTTAGCTTTAACTTTTAATGAAAAAGGAAAAGGTTCGGTTTTACAATTTCTCCGTCTACCTTTTTATATTTTGCATTTCACGTAAATCAACCAAATTATTTAAATGAGAGGTATCATCTTCATTATAAGTACCAAAAAAATGTTCTTTCAACACAAAATTAAGGAAAGCGGGTTTAATTTCATAATACTTTGCTTTAGTAGCAGGTGAAGAAATTGGTGTGCCTATTAAATCATCATTATTAGTAGTAGTAAAGTTGCAAATCTTGTTGTTATTAGCAAAAATACCCCATTCTAACAAGATAAACAGGAAAAAAAACTAGTTGCTGAAAATTTTATTTTTATTTGTTTTTTAAGCAAAAAAACATGAAAAATAAAAACAAGATAAAAATTCATTTAAGGAAGAATAGTAACAAAGAAAGTAAAATGGGAATGTGTAACTCCCCTTACTAAAACTTATATTTCCCCAGCAACAGTGCTATAAATGAGTTTGATGCATCTATACACGTTCGTTGGTAACCCCGGGTGGAATGTATGATGTACTACAACAGAAAAATTACCTTAATTGTGAAACAAAGGTTACCAAACTAGTAGGAATACAATGTTTCGACGAGATTTTTAGTTGACCTACACATAAACACAAAAGGGATTTGTACTTTGGAGCCCTACTTATCTTAGTTTACTTCACTCCCCCTCCCATTAGCATTGCTTACTTTTTCCCCCGCTTTGCTCCATTCGAACCGCACAATGACCAAATTGGGTGCTTCCGCAGATAAAGTATGTTGACCGTTTACTTCGATGACTTCTGACGAGTGGGACCTGACTATGCCGAGTCACACGGGCTGGGATGTTTAGTCCCACCTTGCTAGTTTACAGCATGTTTCAGAAGCTTATAACCCCGAATGTGAAGCAGAAATTAACTCCAAGAACTGAAATGTCATCTTCATCTGTCGGGGGGAAAAGGATGGCATTTCAGATCTCGACTAATTTTTATTTAGATATTTAGAAATAAATTTGATGATTAAATTTAATATGACAATTTGAACGTGTTTCTTTTGTCTGTTTCAGCAGTTTTTATGACAATTTAGAGATGATTAGATTTTATAGTAATGAATATCATTGGATGATTAAAATACATGGTTCCTTCATCCATTTAATCTGCATGCCAAATTTACCTAATTAGATGGACACTATGTGTAGTCGTAATTCATGTAATTTAATTTGATTTGACGATCTTCTTCTCATCAACGGTACAGAAGAATTTTTTTGCATCTGAATATAAACACTAATTTGATCAATGTTTGCAAAAACTTCTTCATCGTTAGAAAAGCTTCTTTATCATTATAAAAGAATAGATTTGCACTAGATTTGCAACTAAGCGACTCCTAGTACTACTGCTACTCGTAGTACTACTACTTGTAGGATTTGCGCATACCAAAACAGAAAAACAGCTTCACTACACAAATGTCAAGATCAATATATGTAGATGCAACTACACGTGTTAGTTCTAGTAATCACGAACACATGTAGCGGAAGTAGATGTCAGCAATGCACGTTCAAGATATGCACATCCAAATCTGTCGGTGAGGATGTTGTCGATTCCATGCACTCCCACGTTCAAGATAAAAAAAAGTGATATCTCTTCGAGTGTCCATGCGTACGAGAGGTCCAATACACCAGCGTTCTGCCTTACCAAGGTTCGATACTTACGGTGAGAAACATCCATTTGGAATGTTGTAGTAGTAGTAGTAGTAGTAGTAGTAGTAGTGGTATATCTAATCTAGTAGGTTAGATCTATATGAGAGGGGAAATTAAAAACACATGAGACAGGAGAGAGGATAGAGGCAATTGTGTCTCTCACAACGAGGTAGAGGCGGGTATATATAGTGGGGAGGGAAGGAAGGCTACCTTGGGGAAGGGGACACCTCCCCTTAGCTGACTTCGCCTTGTGGTGCGCCTCACCAAACTATAGCTAGGTTGGGATAGGTCTCATAGCCTAATTCGACCACCCCCATTTTTTTTCTTTAATTTTGGTAATTAGAATTAATTATATCGAATGGTTAGAGATTATTAAAAGTAAACGGACCAACGAGCAAGTGATGATTAAAATCAAGTGAGCGAGGTTGTATTCAATGAGGAAAATAGGACAGGGGCATAGTTTAACTAGTGGTGTCTCTTCTAAGAACAATAAACACGTTGGGTAAACAAATTACAGTTGGTAAATTGATAAATCATGAATACGTAACAATTATATTATGAAAAGATATAGTTGATGGGTTCTAATCATGTAGGCATTACGTCAAGGTAAATAGACCGACATCATCTATTAATAAAATTCCACCTCAAGAAAGCTATCCAGCAAATCCATTTGATATTAAGTTGCAGAAACAAAGTGATTGCTTTGTGTTCAATATACAAAGGCTTTAAGATCAATACGTAGTGTAAGCAATAATTCTCATCTATAAATAGGAACATCGTTGTTTTCCCCCTTGTGGCAACAACACATCCTCCTCCATGCATGTTTCTATCACTCAAGCGTAGGAGCAAAGGAGACATGAACCAACTATCTAGCATAATAAACCCTCTCTTAGAGATGCATACAATAACTTGGCCAAATAAATCGTACACACGGGAGAGCATTGCAAGACAAGATTAAAAGTCTCTAAAGATATAAGTGAAACATCACATATAGACATGAGAAAAATAATCATAATCCCATGGTTCATCGGATCCCAGCAAACACAACATGTAGCAATTACATAATAATGATCTTCATAATGTTAGGCAGCTCACAAGATCTAAACATGGTGCCACAAAGTGGTGAGAACACCATCTAGCTACTGCTATAGACCCGTAGTCCAGAGATGAACTACTCACGCATCACCGGGGAGGCAGACATGGTGATGAAGAAGCCTCCGGTGACGATTCCCCCTCCGGCAGGGTGCTGGAGTAGGACTCCAGAACCCATATTTTGGACTTTCAGGTGATGTGAGGTGAACCAACACACCACTGCATGTGTAGCGCACAAGTCGTTGCATAATACTCACAGAAGTACTTATCTATGAATATTACATCCCTCAGAGTGGTACAACAAAAACATAGCAGGTCCAAGCAAAGATATAGGATACAAACATGTTCATTACAAAATCTCGAGAATCTCTTTGATGAATCAAAGAAGATCTCATGCAAATTAAACATCAAAAGAAGCAATTCGAAGCTCCAAGCTGGAGAATATCTCTAGCTCAGAACCTAATCCACTACGGCTGATCCTAATCTATGGCTTGAGAAAAATCTAAGTCCAGGATTGGACTCTACCTACACCTTGATAGCTTCTCCTTCAATGGCGTTGTTGATGACGATGCTTCACTAGCTAAGTAAGATATAACTCCACCTAGATTCATTAGATTGCGATGGCTTCACGATGAAGATCTCTCTTAAGGCTTCCACTCTAAGGAGGGGGGTCAAACGGGAACGAATGAGTAACGAGGGTTACTCAACAAGTTCAGGATATACAGTGGGTAGTATGATGCACCATCTATAGCTTTAGACTCTAAAGAGTCATAAGCTAATGCAAGGTTTTTGCAAATATTTCTTCAATAGGTTGCTTTTAATATTGAAAACTATGCCCGCCAAATAATCACAGGGCTAGAACTTCATGGAGTTGCATTTCCTGTAGCGTTCACAGCTCCTTCCCGGAACAGGGATTAACATGGCAATCCTTTTACACTCTGCAGAGGTGCGTTACTTTACCCATAGGTGATCAAGACCATGTTGCACAACCAGACTCGAGTTCCTGTCCACACCGCCATAAGTGTGGGGCCCGGTTGTTGATCCAAACAAAACCATGCTTCTCCGCACAACACATGCCCACCCATTTCTTCCACGCAGGTTGAACCCATGATTATACCCCTCACGATGGAGATCTAGGAGCCCCAGGAAGACACTCATAGAACCTAGAGTCTGTGGGACGTAAGGGATCCCACCCATGTGCATGTAGTCCTACAAGACTTACAGCATACGTCTCTGGCAGTCCGTTGACATACGAACGGGAAAAGATCACATATGTCTTACTCGCCCCATACAAGACCCATGGTTAACGCGGTATTTACGGTGCACCGAGTTAATACTTTCCCATGCAGATAAAACCTTCCTTTGACCTATTCATCTTACCATAGTCTCATCCGCCCACCAAACAGAACACTACCACTCGGGTAGTCATTCAGTTAGTCATATTATTATAAAAATAGGATCATGAATTCTTTTGAGAATAGGTGGTAATACGATAGGGTTTTTGAAAATAGTTCTTAGAAAATATTTCAGAGGTCGTGAGAACGTGATGAACTTGCCTGAGATAGAAATAATCATAATCCATGTTCTTCGGGTTCGAGGTTGCGTGGAAATCCCGAGATCTAAAAATAGCAAAGTAGCCCCGATAAGGGCTATTGGAAAACTGGCAAGATGTTAATATGCATAGTAATGAGATGCATCAAGATTTGCCCCAAAAATACCCAAGCTTAAATGATTAAGCTACGTCTTACGATACTTAGGTTTTATTAGGTTTACTTGGCTTAGATTTGTTATATTAATTCTTGTTGCGATGGCTTGCATCACCTAAGGAGTTGGTAAGTAATTAGTTGATTGCCTTCATAAAGGTTTATTACGAGTTGAGTCCTTATGATTTACTTTGTTATTAGACATTTCAAAATGTCATGCATTAATGAATTGAGTATTGTTCACTTTTATGCAGTTAATAAGATGATATCTTAATAATGAATATTCTTTAAGGAAAACAAACAAAGTTTGTTTATGATTTGTCAAAATTGTTCATCTAGAAATAATAACTTAGGTAAAATTGAACTTTTGAAATACCCATTTAAATCACATACTAAGGTTTAAAGTTAAACAAGTGATCATATTTCATTAAGTAAGAATTTAATTTTTGACTTAAATTATTTTGAAGACATTAATTTAAAATCCTGAAAATAGTAGAGTAAGGGTTATATTCATTTCTCTTACACAATGTTTTGATAATCAAAAAGGAATATTTAAATGATATACTTACATTTTGGAAGTGACTATTCATTTTAAGAGAAGTAATATTTTCATTTTTGTTTTCATTAATATAATGAGTTAATCCTTTTGAAAGAATTAAATTAGCAGAATTCTCTAAATTTGGAATAAAGAAAATATGTATTGAAAGTCCATAAGTTTTTATTTGAAATTAAAAGAAATAATAATACCATTATTTTTCTACCTTTGTTAGGTTTTATTAGAATTACCATTATTATTCCAAATAATAAGGAATTGAGTTATAAATAATTGATATAGGAATAATTATAAAAAAATAGTATTAAAATATTTGCCTTAATTCATTTTCAGAATTTATAACTATTTAATTTTGGTTTATATCTATTTGTTTTAATTTTTTATTGATTTCTTTTTAATAAAATTGGTCAAAAGACCATTCGGCCCATATGACTGGTGGGCCAACCCCACTAGTGGGTTTGACCGGACCTGCTCGAGAGAGAACCCAAGCCAGGCCGTCATTTTCCCCTCGCACTCGACCCTCTCTCTCCGCGTATTCTCTCCTCCCCCTTCGTTCTCGCGACACGAAGTCGCCGCCGCCTTCTCCGAATTTCTCCGGCCGGTTCCGGTGGTATCCGCTGCCGTCCATGGTTATAGTCGACTCGTCGTTCGATGCACTCCATGCTCCTCCTCTTCGATTTGGAACTAGTCACCTGGAACGGCCGCGCGCGAGCTTGGGTATATCCTAGGGTTTCGGTGCACCACGACCAACGCTGCCTCGCGCTGCTCGGGTGTCTCTCCTAGTTCCTAGCGTGTTCCTGTGGCCCCAACGCATCTCGGTCCTTGAGATGTTCTGATGATGCAGCAATGGAGACGTGGTCTCCATCGGGATGGTTCGCGGTGAGAAACCAGAATGCCACGCCGCCTCCCTCGACCTTACTTCGCCGCCTGGTTGTGACCTCCGCGATGGTGGCCACCAGTGAGTTCCCCTGCTCTCCTCATGTACCTTTCCTCCTCTCTACTCCCCTCTCTCTCTCTGCTCTGGAGTCTGCCATCGAGCATGTGCTCATTCCTGCTAGCAATTGGGGTTCTTCTCCGTGTGTGGATGGATTGTGTGGATGTTCTATCCTACTTGCCAAACCCTAGAATTGCTCCTTAGTGTTGTGCAGTGATTTGTGCTATTGCTACCATTTCTTGATGATTATGACAGCTAGGTTTGTTTGCTGTTATATTCTACATTGAGCACATAGTGTGTGTTACTCTGATTAATTCAGATAATATGCCACCGTCTCTCTTGGGATTCTTTTCTGTTTAACTGAAACATTCCCTATGTGTTTCCCCATCTCTCTCTGTGTGCTTACTTCTTCACATTGAAATGTGATATTAACTTGTTGTGATGAGGTGCTAATCCAAGGGATTAGTGGCCAGCAACAGCTGTTCAAGTGCTTGTGAGTTGGGGAAATTATATTGGTCCTTTTGCTAATGAGTTATACCCTTGTTAGCTACCAAAACTTATAAGAACAGTTATCTACTTGATCTTGATGCCCCAGTGTCGGATATATACCAAATAGGGGTATAGAAGATGGTAGGCCAAGTGCCGGATTACCAGGGTGGCCTAAGTGGTAGTGGGCTTAGGTCCATTAGGCGGCCCAGTAATCCGACGCGCAGAAGCCGGATTCTAGAAGAACCCGGATCACAGCCCATGTGATCTGGCTTGGAGAAGAAGACGGATTCCTTGCTTTCCAAGTTACAAGTTACCGTAGTTTTCTAGGTTTCCTATTCTGTAAGCCCTAATCCGGCTATTATATAAAGCCGGACGGGAGATAAACAAAAGAACGAACAAACAGAGAAGCTCTACGCCAACTCGCCGAGAAGCTCATCCTCGCCGGGTGGTTTAGATCTAAAACCCTCACATTGTAACCCTGTTTACGGGGTTTAGTCCCAATTAGTGAGAAGTGCAGGAGTAGGCACGTCGTCCTGTCGCGACGTACCGAACCTGGGTAAAATCCTGTGTTCTGTGTTACTACGCTATCCCGTTACCCCACGTCTCTACCGTAGTCTCATGGCACCCCCGTCTATGAAAACTACTACGATGTCTCGACAGTTGGCGCCCACCGTGGGGCAAACGACGTCAGGCGTGAGATTCCGATCTGGGATACTTGGCGGAATCGGAAGATCAATCACTGTCGGAAGCTTGGAGTTCGACGACGACGTCAGGCGCTTCCTCGACAACGGATCCTACATACCGGCGCAAAACCACCTGGTAAGTGCCTGCGTGTTACCGATAGGATCTGCTAACATCTTTATCGGGCTAACTGCAGAAGCAATGGGGTTTTGCGGTGGAAGCAAATTTATCCCACCCGCCCTATACCCAGTCGAAGATGAGTATGATGCCGGATTCTGCTCAGATCGCCGACAAAAAAGTGATACACACTTTATCGGCATGGTGCAATCCGAAATCGCCGAAAACACGGATGATGGAAATCCCGTGCAAGAGGCAGACAACAACGCACCCGTCATGGAGACGGAAGATCAAACACCCGTCACAGAGGCGGAAGATCCGACATCCGTCAACAAGACGATGAACTCGGAAGCAGAATCCGTGCTTGCCGCCATTGAGGCGAGGTTGGAGTCGGAAACCGGATCGGATAACTTCGACTCCGAAGACGAAGATGAGGACGCCTTCGTAAGAAAGGTTAGGTCCTTTCAAGAGGGATTCCATGAAGTCTTAATGGCGAAACAGGCTGATACCACGGACGCCGGCAGCCAGGAAAGCCCTAAAACCCCTCCGCCAGAGGAAGAGAGAGAAGACGGAGAAACTTCTCCGATATTCCCCAGTGTCAAGGAGATGACAGAAGATGAGCCTGTCAAAAAACCTCCCTCTTCCAAGAAAAAGCGCCGTGCTGCTAAAAAACTCCAATACAAAATCCGGAAGAAAAAATCAGCTGATCTCGCTGATGAAAACCTGGAAGTTGGAGATGTTAACGGAACAAAGCCTGCGGAGAAGAAATCCAAAGAAATCACTGCTCCGCCAATGACGGAACAGGAAGAGCAAGAACTATTGCAAACACCAGTGGGACCAGACGAACCCCCTGAGATGCTGGAAGCCAGGAGACAAGCTTTCCAACGGCAACAGCAACATCTACTCAGATCTCGGCAACATCTCCAACAAACCCATAATGACATCAAGGTCATGAAGGAAGAAATAGAGGAGTACGAGAGAAAGAATAGATCCGCGTTAAAACCTACTAGGTTACCCGGAATCGCAAGACCGGAAGAACTACCGCCAAAAGAAAGGTTCCATAACCCGTCTTGGCAAAAGCAGGTAAACGGCAAAGATGCCAAGGGCGAACCAATATACAAGACCGCAGCAGAAAACGCGGAAGCAGCGTTCGCGATTCTTAACAATGATCTGTATACCAACGGGGAAAAACTCCAAGGGGTGTATGCTTTCCTAGGAAAAGCATTGCAACAACAACAGCGCGCTCAAGAGCGATCAGGGAGGCTGCATGATAACTCCGCCCTATGCAAGACAGCTACTTGCGCTGCTGGAGCACCTGGACCGGAAGAACCTGGGGATTCAAACAACTCAAAAGATAAAAAAGAGGATCCGAGAAAGGACAAGAAAAACCCCGACAACCGGGATGCAGCGTCTAGGACCGGATCCCATCTCCCGAAAGATGGGTATAAACCCCATGATCGGGAAGACAAACACCGGAAGGACGGCAAAATAATGCCACCTCCGAGAAACCCAGCTGAGAAAGCTGGAAGATACGATATACCTCACAGGCGTGAGAGATCCCGGACACCGCCTAAGGACAAAGAAAGGCACAGGAGTAGAACTCCGCCTAATCCAAAAGGGCGTGAACACGGAAGAGATAGAAACAATCCCGGAAAAGCGCGCTCGCGCAACAATGGAAGAGAAAGGAGCAGATCCCCTTCTGTCCATTCAGCCGGAAGATATTCTGCACACATTGACAGAGCAGAAAAAGATGATCTATACTTTGGTCCTAAATGTTTTACCGACAGGATCCGAAGAATAACGCTGCATTCTGGCTTTGCCAAGGTCGGTCCAACGTACCTGAAATACACTGGCAGCACAAACCCGGACACCTGGCTCTCGGATTACTATACAGCCGTCCAGATCAACAATGGGACAGACTTGGAAGCTGTCAAGTTTCTTCCCCTAATGCTGCTGGATGGAGCCAGAGATTGGATCAATGGATTACCGTCACGAACAGTCGACAGCTGGGACGATATGGCTAGAGTATTTACTCAGCATTTCCGGGGAACATACAAACGCCCGAATAGCATCAACCAGCTAAACCGTTGCACGCAATTTGAGGATGAACCATACGTGGATTTCATCTCCAGATGGACAGCAATGAAGAATAGTTGCTCTGGAGTAACTGACGTTCAAGCAATGCATGCTTTCGTCAATGGCCTAAAACCCGGACTTGTACCGTTCATGGTTGGTTCCAAAAAGCACAAGGATCTCGGATCCATGCTTACAACCGCCAATGAGCATGCCGCAGCCGAGGATGACATCAGAGCAAGGGGAGGCAATATTGAATCATTGATACTCGCCAAGAAAACCCCTCGTTCTGACAAAAAAGCCACTCCAGAAACAACGACGAAGCCCAAAGAGGTGAACATAGCCTTTGGAGGAGAAAAGGGAAATAAGTGGAAAGGACGCAACCCAGATCCAATCAATTACACTCCAGAGGAGTGGGAAAGGATTAAGTCGGAACCTTGCGTTCACCACTCGCAATTTGGTAAACCCACCCATACAAACGCGCAATGCCGGCTGAATAAGCACATGAAAGGCAGTGCAGGGTCCGGAAATAAAGGGAAGGGTTCCAAAAGGAAACCCGCCAAACAAAAGCCAGAAGCTGACAAAGAAGACAGTGAATCGGACACTAACGAAAAAATCCAGGAACAACAGCGTAAAGGCGAACCCAAGTTTCCGAGAGTTGAGGGAGAAGCAATGCTAACTTTCTTAGCAACCCCATCAGCAAAGGTGGCAAAAAGAACACTTCTAGAAATAAACGCGGTTGTTCCGGCAACCCCGAAATTCTTGAAGTACTCCAATACACCGATAATCTGGAATCAGTCTGATCATCCCGGAAATATCACTGAACCCGGCACACAAGCTCTTGTTGTAAGTCCTATTGTTCAAAATACTAGGCTAAGAAGAGTGCTGATGGATGGAGGATCCAGCATTAATATAATGTACCTGGATACACTGAAGCATTTGAAGATTTCCGAGTCTCAGCTCAACTACAGCAACATACGCTTCCATGGTATCGTCCCTGGCAGGCAAGCACGATCCCTAGGAGAAATTTCCCTAGATGTCACCTTCGGAGATAAAGATCACTTCCGACAGGAAAAAGTATCCTTCGAAGTAGTGCCGTTCGAAAGCGTGTATCACGCAATACTTGGACGTCCAGCTTTCGCCAAATTCATGGCAAGATCCTGTTATATTTATAACAAGCTGAAGATGCCAGGACCCAAGGGAGGAGTAATCACTATAGCTGGTGATTTTAAGCTGGCAAATGAGTTGGAGAAAGAAAACGCCCTTTGCGCTCAGAGAGTTATAGCAAAGGAAGAACTGAAGGAATTAGCCAAGGAGGTATCGCCGTCAGAAATGCCGGCAGGAAAAGAAACTCGGAAGCCAACAGACAGCTTCAAGGCATCCGAGAATACAAGACAGGTAATCCTAGATCCCAAAGATCCGACAAAATTTGTCGTCGTAGGGACTGGGATGACTGACAAATAGGAAGGCGAGCTCATCGAGTTCCTCCGTGAGAACTGGGATATTTTTGCCTGGTGTCTAGCTGACATGCCAGGTGTACCCAGGGAACTTGCTGAGCACCAACTTAAGGTTATTCCTGGATCAAAACCCGTCAAACAAGGTCTCCGTCGATTTGACGGAAGAAGACGGAAGGCTATTGGCAAGGAAATTATCCGGCTTTTAGCAGCGGATTTCATCAAGGAAGTGATCCATACTGACTGGTCCGCAAATCCGGTATTAGTACCGAAGAAAGACACTACTGCTCTTAGAATGTGTATAGATTACACAGGCTTGAACAAATTGTGTCCGAAAGATAGGTTCACATTACCGCGAATCGATCAAATAATAGACGCCACAGCAGGCTCTGAGCTTTTGTGCTTTTTGGATGCATACTCCGGGTACCACCAAATACGCATGAAAAAGGAAGATCAAATTAAGACTTCTTTCATAACCCCATACGGGACGTATTATTACGTAACCATGCCGTTTGGCCTGAAGAACGCAGGTGCAACCTACCAGCGTTGCATGCAACGTTGTTTGCATAGTCAGATTGGAAAAAATGTCCATGTTTATGTGGACGATATTGCTGTCGTAACCAAGGAAAAAGATACACTCCTTGAGGATTTGCGAGAAACTTTCGAAAACTTACGCACCTACAAGATGAAGTTGAATCCATCTAAGTGCGTATTCGGGGTTCCCTCAGGAAAACTTCTGGGTTTCATCGTTTCTCACAGAGGAATAGAAGTTAACCCGGAAAAGATCAAGGCAATCTTGAACATCACAAAACCTACCTGCGTCAAAGATGTCCAAAGATTGACGGGTTCCGCAGCTGCCGTTAGCAGATTTATTAGTCGGCTGGGGGCTAAAATCCTAACACTAGACAAGTTGTTGAAGAAATCCGACAAAGTCAAGTGGATAGCAAAGCTTTGGAATACATAGCAGTTACGTCCCTTCTATACTTAGTTCAATATCTATGTAAACATCTTTTGAGATCATGAAATAAAGTCATTGGAATTCTGATATCCATGTTTTTTACAAGTTCATTATAGTAAAAGCATGTTTCCACCTTTTCTATTTCCCAATGATCTTACAAAATACTCAATGTTAACCCGAATTGTGCCTGCGTGCTCGGCGTTAAAAAACTGAATGATTTCAGCCTGTTAATGGCTAAAGGAAACTCGGATTGTGCCTGCGTGCCCAAGTTTCAAGAAAGTTCCTTACAAATCTTTCAGCATTACCTGATCGAATATATGTTGGGTCACTGGATCTGGTTAGTACAAATGCCTTTAGTATGGTCCATGTTTCCGAGTTTTAACTGATTGGTTATACCCAGTTACTCGTCATGACGATCATAATACTATCGAGTCATTTCAAACACTAAAGACAGTCAAAACACATATGCCAGAGAACTTAGTAGATAAAGGAGCAATTCAACCCGACAAACTTGCAAGGAATTTCATAATTCAAAACTGCAAAAGGCGGAGTTCTTGTTTCGACAAATGAAATAGAAGCGTTACAGTATGAATTACAGTGTAAAAAGCGCTCCTATTATACAAATCCATCATCCAGGTTAAAGGCAGTCCTTCAAGCATCCGAGTCTTCCTCGCTGCTTTCATCTTCGGGGACTGCGGGAACCTCTTCTTCTGGATAAGTGATAGAAATGTTAACCATGGAAGCAATCTTGGTGGCGTGGCCTTTGACTTCATCAAAGATGGCGGTTCGCTGATCCTCTGTATACCCTTGAGGGACACCAGAGGCCACGCGCCAAGATTTCGCATCACGATAGTGCAGGCGCATAAGGCCTAGCGCCATGCGCGCACCACCTCGTACAGCGGAGCGTAGGATGAATTCCTTTGATCCCGCAACTTCCATGATGGCACCCGGGAGTTTGTAAACTTCCGAGAAATCCATAGTACTTGCGGGAAGGAATTTATTAATCAATTGCATTCCTGCATTTCTGATTGCGTTCCATACCTCTCCAAAAGCTCGGATTTTCTCAATCGGAGAAATGCCTGGAATATTCCCTATTTTGATGGCAGAAACGAGTTTAGGCCACAAAGTAAAGGAAAGTAATACATGGAGAAATTGGTAAAAGGAACTAACTTACCAAGAACCTTATCAATTTCGATGCCTTCTTTCATGCGCGGGAATAGCATACTTTCAAAATCATGGATAATAGATTTATTTTCCGCCGCTTGTAAAGAAGCCTGGGATTGAGCAATCCCAAGGGCCAGATTACTGGCTTCCAGGTCTTCTTGAACTTTCGTAAGTTGCTTGCGAAGGCTCGAGTTTTCTGCACGGAGCCGAGATGCATTGCTAGCGTCCTTGGCTACTTTGTTGGCTTTTGCTAAAGCAGCTAGGGGACACAAAAACATTTCGAGGTTATGAAAATTCGGGAAAAATGTTATCCGGATAAAAACTGCAGAAGATACACACCTGTTGTTTTAGATAATTGTAGCTGAGTTGATGCCAGCTCGTTGCTTTTCAACTCAATCATAGATTGAAGGGTTTTTACTTCTCTACTTTTGAGATTAAGCTTCTTAAAAACTTCCAAGTTTATGGCATCTGCGGAATGCTGAATACGGAAATGAAAGCCAAATGCTTAAGTATGAACAAGCATATGATGAAACATTAAGAAGAATTTAGGTTTTCAACTTAATGCTTGGGGGCTAGAGATGTCACCTGGCTCATTTCTCGCAAGTCGGCCAAGTTCTCGTTGAATTCTTTGGCATATTCAGCAAAAAGAATCCCAACGTGATGAAGGCCATCTTGTAAGACCTGGCGAGGGGAAAATATAATATCATTGCGAACAACTAATCCGCCCTGTGGCCAAGGACGAATTAGAGGGGCAGGAGCGAAGAATTTTTTAGCCTCCGGACGAATATATCCAAGATCGTCAAACGGTTCTTCTTTTATCCGGATGTTACTGTCCAAATTGGAGACGGGTTCATTTCCAGCAGAGGTCCGGAGATTTTCACTTGTCTGTGCTTCCGTTCTACCCCTCGGGCCCATGGCTGCGGGAGAAGATTCTTCTTTGATAGCAGTCTTATGTTTCTTCAGCTTCTTTGTTTTCAAAGGAGTTGGGGCAAGACTGAAAGAAGAATATCCGAGAGTTAAAACCTCGAAAAACTGAAGGAGGATGGTAGCTAGGAAAACCCCGGTAGAATACCTGGATGTGGCGACAGGAATTCCGTCAACAGTTACCATTTTCTCGAAAGTCACCTGCCTTTTGCGCTTCCGGTCGTTGTAAAACCTAGCATGTAGTTCGCTGAGGTCGGCATCGGAAGCAAGATCATTTCCTCCGAGTTCATTGAACTGGGAAAGAATTAACAACATGATTAAAAGGCGGAGATACAAGTTAATCTGAGGAAAACTTGGAAACAAGGAAAGAATAATTACCTTAGGAACTTGATTTTCCACGTGATAAATGGCTAGGTTTTCTTCGATTTGGGCGCTGGAGGCAACCAGCTGATGAAGCCGCTTTATAAAGTCTTTTTTGGTATAGGCTTTATCTGTTCCCCTCATGCTATCTTCTGGCCCTTGGTATTCGCAAAGAAGCCGAGAACAAAATGAAAGGGGCTGAATGCGACGTCCGAACCAGCATAAAACAGTGTCTTTCCCAGTTAAGGAAGGTTTGGAAGAAGTAAGCTTGGCAATACGGCGCTTTATCTTCATTAAATTTTCCGGCAATGTCTCAACTGTTTCAACTGTCCAACTCTCTCGAGGAATGGCGGCAGAATTAACGAATGAAGGAACCCCGATTTCCTTGCCAGGGAATGGGATGTCCTGATGATAAAAGAAAGAACCCAGCCAGGATTTGGTGGGTTCCGGCATTTGTATTCTCGGGAACCAATCCTCTCTATTTTTCCGAAGAATGAAAGATATAGTTCCACAGATAGGGGAAATACCTTCTGTGATGTTATGTTTTACTTCAAAACAGTATTGCCAAAAATCTAGGCTAGGAGTTATTCCGAGATATCCCTCAAAAAGGGCTTGGAAGCTAGCTAGATGGAGGATGGAGTTTGGAGAGAGGTTATGCGGTTGGACGCCGTAATAGTTAAGGATGTCTACGAAGAAGGCAGAAGGGGGTAAACCCATACCTCGCATAATGTGAGATGTAAGGAGGACACATTCTCCGTATTTTGGTCTGGGCTCGAGCTCACCATCTGATTTTCGCCATTTGCCTTTAACTATTAATCCCTCTTTTGACATTTGTCGAAGGAGGACGAGGGAAGAGTTACTCGGATTCCAGTCGCCGACAAATTCTACTTCTTCAGTCGCAGTATGTTCGTTGACTTGAAACTGATCTTCTCCTCCGCCGTTTCTGGAGCAAACGGCGGGGAGGCTGCGGAGCTCGATCCCGCAACGTCCGCGGCGGCGGAAGAATTCGCTTCACCCGCCGCGGAGGCCGCGGTCTTCTCCGGCTCGCCGCCGGTGTGCTTGGGCGATCCCAGTTGCGGATCTAAATCGCTGATGATGTCGTTGATGGCGGCGCGGGTCGGCGAGGACGGCGAGGAGGCCATCTTGTGGTGGCGCGTTGCGTTCCGGCGTGCTTGGAGGCTAAGTGCGCTTGGGACGGTGCTTTGCTCTCGAGCTCGTTCGCGTCAATGGCGTGGACAGTGAGGAGTGTGGAAAGTTTTCGTTGAGGACGAGGATGGCTATTTATAGCCAGAAAACCGTTTAGATGCGTGCCAACGGCTATTTCGACCGTTGGATGTTCGAGGCGTGTAGCTCGCCGGAAAATCCGGGAAATGAAACGACAGGGAAATTATAGCTATCTCCTCGTTTCCCGTGAGAATCTGTCAGAGAAACGTTGCAGGGTTTCCCGCGTGAAACCAAACGTCGCCTGCGTCAGCATGATTTAAGCGCTGACGTCAGAAGTTCCTTTTCCGCGAAGGATCGTGAGGGAAAAGCCGGATTTTCAGGATTCCGAGTTTCATGCCACCATCTTTTTCAAAAGAAGAATAAGAAGAATCAAGACTGCTGAATCAATATTTCTCGGACAAAGAACATTTGGCGAACGGCGGAGAATCAGAGTTTTGATCCTTCTTGGGGGCTACTGTCGGATATATACCAAATAGGGGTATAGAAGATGGTAGGCCAAGTGCCGGATTACCAGGGTGGCCTAAGTGGTAGTGGGCTTAGGTCCATTAGGCGGCCCAGTAATCCGACGCGCAGAAGCCGGATTCTAGAAGAACCCGGATCACAGCCCATGTGATCTGGCTTGGAGAAGAAGACGGATTCCTTGCTTTCCAAGTTACAAGTTACCGTAGTTTTCTAGGTTTCCTATTCTGTAAGCCCTAATCCGGCTATTATATAAAGCCGGACGGGAGATAAACAAAAGAACGAACAAACAGAGAAGCTCTACGCCAACTCGCCGAGAAGCTCATCCTCGCCGGGTGGTTTAGATCTAAAACCCTCACATTGTAACCCTGTTTACGGGCTTTAGTCCCAATTAGTGAGAAGTGCAGGAGTAGGCACGTCGTACTGTCGCGACGTACCGAACCTGGGTAAAATCCTGTGTTCTGTGTTACTACGCTATCCCGTTACCCCACGTCTCTACCGTAGTCTCATGGCACCCCCGTCTATGAAAACTACTACGATGTCTCGACACCCAGGAATTATTATCTAATAGGAACAGATACCTACATCTTGATGATGTCCCTTGCCAGTTATGCAAAGTCTGAGGCCCTTAATATTCTTGTGAACGGGTGCTTGTGAATTAACCATTGCCATTTCATTTTTTTTCTCCTTATTTTGTGTGCATGTACTTGCATGTCTGGCAAGTTATCTCCCTGTGGTGCCCCATTTGGATGAGCCCATGTTTGATTGATGCCAAGAATGATTTGTGTTGTTGGTATAATTTTAGGAATTGTACTATGTCCCTTTTCTGGCTATTTACTCATAAGAACAAATTACTAAGGATTTTTATTGGCCTAAGCATATGATGTTGTGCTGAGGCAATTTACTTTAGATAAGAATGGATATTATGCTTCCTTTTAATCCCATATGATGTGTTTAGCATAGCAACATTATGCTGGACTAAGGGAAATAAATCCCAGCGCCTTCCTGTGCATACTTTAGCAAGATCCCTTGCTAGGATGTGTGTAGAAATCACCTTAGAGTGTTAAGGATGTGCCTATGATTTCCTGGTGGATCTTGGCTTCTTGTTCCACTACCCCTTGAGCTACTTCCCCTTCTCTGCTTGTGGTCTTGTTGTTGTGCTTCATGCCTTCTCTTCCAGCTCCTGGCTTGGCCTTGTTGTGATCTTACTGGATCTATTCCCTGTTGAGTTATTCCCAGCAGGGATTTGGGTGGTGTAGTTTGTGGTTCTTGTTGTGTTGATGGAGTTGTATAGCTCGAGATGTTCGACATGAGGTGAAACGAACTTTAACTCCTAGTGATATTTCTGTCTTGCGCCTCCAACTGCAGGATTGAACTTTCTCCTGACTTGGTCTATTCCATGTTGAGCTATACTTTCACATGGATCTCGTGGTATGGATGGATGAACTGGGAAGTACTTGGGTTCTTTGCTGGGATGTTACGAGCTAAGAGCTCGATATGGTTGTGTGGAAAGTGAAGTGGTGCTTTGCTCGTTCACTGTACTGCTTTGCTTTATCTATGCTTGATATGGTCTTGACAGCACAGAGGTGTGCATGGTGGTGTAAGTTGTGTGCTTGTGTACGACTCCCAGGAGATGTGCTCGGTTTGCCCTAGTCTTATCCTGGTGTGGGCTTTATTTTTGGCTGACACTTGTATTTCCTCATGCTTTTCCAATGATATTAAATTGAGCTATTTCTCTTATATGAATAGATACTTTAACTTGACTTAGCCTAATCTTGATGATGTGATTAGCAGTGCACCTCACTGCCTAGCTGAGAGTACTAATCCTAACCCCTTCATTTTTTTTTTCTTATATGTTTTGCAGGAAACACGTTGAATATGGAATACTATAAGATTTACAATATAGGAATTTGCTTAAAATATTACTTGCAATTTTTCCTTTGTGAATTTCATTTATTGTAATTCATTTTCTAAAGACAATGTAATCTTGTAAAAATATTAATAAATCTTAATTGTTTTTCTTTTGTAATTCTCTTAATCAAATTGAATTGATTAAAGATTTAATTTTATTAAATGTTTCAACTTAATTAATAACTAATTATTCAAATTATCTAAACAATCAATTTAAATTCAAATTTCAAATACAAATCATCTTTTGTTTCAAATCTTCAATTGAGCTCACAAATCAAACAACACCTAGAGGTCTTGTGGAAATTCCTTCCTCCTTCCCTCTTCGACTCTAAAACCTAAATCAGAAAGTCGACGAATCTTTGATTACTCCACGGTTTAGTACTCGCGATTAGATCTCTAGTTGCCACTTCTAGTCTGATATTGCCTTTGAGTCAATTACCAATTGGTTCTCGTATAATTTGACCTAATGAAACTCGAGTGTTTATTGCCCTGAGAAATAATATGCTTACAAGATAGACCGGGTCCTGTAATCAAACTATTCTTGTATAACACCAAACACTAGGATTTCACCACATCACTTGATTTCTTATGATCTTGGTTTCCTTCTGTGTTTTTTATTTTGTAGACCTGGTCACGCAGGAATGCAGACATAGAGGTTTGGGAAGATCACATGTAGAGATCAGGGTTTAGTATTGTTCAATAAGATTTGTTTCCTCGTTTAGATACTTCCTTTAGGACTGATGAGATCATTCAATTATGCATTACTAACTTGCGCAAGTAGGATTATCAATGATGTGATTTAGATACTCACCCCTCTTTAAATTCTAAATACCTAGATGAGTACTCTCAAGTCACTTATAAACTTGTGGTTGATGTTGTTGAAAGTTAGTGATGGTCATACCAATTGTGGTTTTCTTTAGCAATTTATTTGGTTTCATGGGATACTTGTTATAAATATCAGTCCAAATTTACTCTCGAACTGATGATCTAAACCTATTTCATCATGTCAAGTGAAACATTGGTCACTTTACTTCGGTTAAACTTCCGCGTTAAAATTTCCCGCATTGTTAGATGCATGCTTTGCAAATGCACATATTATATTTAGATCCTTATAACCTCCCAAACACTGGGATGTTACAGTATCTCCCCCTTAACAAGAACTTTGTCCTGAAGTTCAACCTCTCTCACGTAAACATAGGTAAAGAGAAATTCTATAGACCTTTTATTCTTCACAAATTGTTTTCTTGTGTTGACCTTGGTATGTGTCGCCTCTTGTCTTGATTGTTCACCTTCCACTATCTTGCATGATGATCTAATAATCTATCTATTACCATGCCAACCCTGTTTTGTTACTATACCTTTCTAATGGTCTCATGAAGAACACGTGGTATCTCCATCACATAGTGGATACCAAGTTTCATTCTATGATGAGTAGGTATGGTTTCATATATCCAATAGCTCTCCGAAGAATAGCTGGTACATGATATGTCATAAACGTATCCCTAATTTCTGATGCTCCATGATGATATTATGCGAATTGCTACATGTTTTCTCCCTTCTTTATGTCATTTTTATCGATTTTCCGGACTAACCTATTGACAAGATGCCACAGAGCCAGTTCCCTGTTTTCTGTTGTTTTTAGTTTCAGAAAAATTGTTCTGGAAATATTCTCGGAATTGGAAAGTTTGAAGCCTGAAAGTCCTATTTTCCCCAGAAGCATCCAGAAGACCGAAGAGGAGACGAAGAGGGGCATGAGGGGGCCCACACCATAGGGTGGCGCCCCCCTTGGCCGCGCCAGGGGTGGTGTGGGGCCCCTGGACCTCCACCGTCTCTTCCCTTTCGCCTATTTAATCCACGCGGATGGAAAACCCTAGGCACCTGATCAAAATCCCGAAAAAGTTCCGCCACCATCGTCGCTGTCAACCCTAGATCAGGAGGGTTCTGGAGCTGTTTTTCGGCACCCTCCCGGAGAGGAATTCATCACCGGAGGCTTCTACATCACCATGCCTTCCTCCGGAGTGATGCGTGAGTAGTTCAACCCTGGACTACGGGTCCATAGCGGTAGCTAGATGGTTGTCTCCTCCTCATATGCCTCCATGTTTAGATCTCGTGAGCTGCCTATCATGATCGAGATTGATCTTATGTAATTCTATATGTTGTGTTTCTGGGATCCGATGAATATTGACCTTATGCCAAGTTGATTATAGTCTTTATTGCATATTCTATTTGTGAACTTGCATGCTTTCCGTTGCTAGTGGTTGCTCTGGCCAAGTAGTTGCTAGTGACTTCAAGAGGGAATATTTATGCTTGATAGTGGGTTACAGACTCCTCGTTGCCTTGCTCCAGTGACAGAAACATGAAGGGGGAGGATGTGATGTTGCCATTAGGTAGAAAACAGCGGTTAGAGTGCCCTCCTTCATAATCATTGCTTACATTACACACTTTGTTTAATGCAATTATCTGTTGCTTGCAACTTAATACCTAAGGGGGTTCGGATGATAACCCGAGGGTGGATTATTAGTCATAGATGCAGATGAATGTCGGTCTATGTATATTGTTGTAATGCCTGCACTAAATATCATAGTAATCATCATGTTATAATATGGACTGCGGTGCAACCTTTATTTGTCAATTGCCCAGCTGTAATTTGTTCACCCAGCATGTTATTTTTATGGAGAGACACCACTAGTGAACCTATGAACCCCGGTCCATTTTCCACACTGTTAAACAAACCACAACAATTTCATGCTCTCTTTACTTACTACAAGCATACACAGTTTTCCAGACTATACGTCTAATCTTTGTTTTCAGCAAGACCGGTGAGATTAACAGCCTCACTGTACCGTTGGGGCATAGTATTTTGGTTGTGTTGTGTGCAGGTTCCACGTTGTTGCTAACACCGGTGAAGCGCCAGCACCACCGTCAGTGGCATCAACCTTCCGAAGGTCCTCCTTCTCCTACTGGATTGATAACCTTGGTTCTTAACTAAGGGGAAAACTCCTATCGATGTGCTAATCACACCCTCCTCTTGGGGTATCCCAACGAGTGCAAGTTCTGCACCATCAAGAACTTTTTCTGGCGCCGTTGCCGGGGAGAAGGAAGTCTTCTGACAAGGGGAGTCTCTCACTCTCAACCTCTTTATTTTGTTTATTGTCTTGTTTACTTCATAGCTGTTATTTATTTGCTTGCTATTATTCTGCTAAAATGAGTTCCCCTGAGAATACTAAGTTGTGTGACTTCACTAGCACAAACAACAATGATTTTATTTGCACACCTATAGCTCCACCTGCTCCTGCTGCTGCTTTCTATGAGATTAAACCTGCTTTGTTAAATATTGTGATGAAAGAACAATTTTCTGGTATTAGTACTGATGATGTTGCTGCCCACCTTAATAATTTTGTTGAACTATGTTAGATGCAAAAATATAAAGATGTAGATGGAGATATTATTAAACTTAAATTATTTCCTTTCTCTTTGAGAGGAAGAATTAAAGAAATGGTTGCTATCTTTGCCTAGAAAGCATTGATTCATGGACTAAGTGTAAAGATGCTTTCATTGGAAAATATAATCCTCCTGCTAAGATTATATCCCTAAGAAGTGACATAATGAATTTTAAACAACTTGATAATGAACATAACATGTTGATAAAGCTTGGGAAAGAATGAAAACTATGGTAAAGAATTGTCCCACTCATGGACTGACTACTTGGATGATTATACAAACTTTTTATGCAGGGCCGAATTTTTCCTCAAGGAACCTATTGGATTCAGCTGCTGGAGGTACACTTTGGGCAATACAACAAAGCTTCTTGATGATATGATGATTAATTATTCATAGTGGCACACTGAGAGAGCTCCACGCGGTAAGAAGGTAAATTCTGTTGAGGAAACCTCCTCTTTGAGTGAAAGGCTTGATGCTATTATGTCTATGCTTTTTAATGGTAAAGCTCAAGTTGATCCAAATAATGTTCCTTTAGCCTCTTTGGTTTCTCAAGAAGAGCATGTTGATGTAAACTTTATTAGAAATAATAATTTTAACAACAATGCTTATAGAAATAATTTTGGTGGAAACAATTACAAGACCTATACTCCTAATAATGGTTATGGTAATTCTTATGACAACTCCTACAATAATAATAAAAGCTCTACCTCTGATCTTGAAAACATGCTTAGAGAATTTATTAGCACACAAACTGCTTTTAATAAATCTATTGAGGAAAATCTTGGTAAAATAGATGTTCTTGCCTCTAAAGTAGATAGCCTTGCTATTGATGTTGATTTTCCAAAACTTAAGGTTTTGCCCCAAGATGTTAAAAAAAAACTTTGAATGCCATACAAGTTCAAATAGATAATAATTTTAGATTGATGGGTGAATTACGTGCTAGGTGGGAAAAAGAAGATGAATTGGCTAGAAAGAATAATATTTCTAGAGTTTGTACCATCACAACCACTAGTAAAAATGAAACTCCAAGTGCTAGTAAACCTCCTACTATCAATGGTAAAGTAGTTGGTGTTAATAAAGTCCCTACTCCTTTGGTGAAACGTGCTAAATTGCCTCAAATAGCTGAAACTGCTTTTAATAAAAGTGCTGAAATTTTTAGAGATGTACTCCCTCTGTTCCATATTAGATGACTCTCAAATAGATGTATCTAGTACTAAAATATGTCTAGATACATCTATGTGGGAGTCATCTAATATGGAACGGAGGGAGTAGGAGATAATGGTCCTATTACTTTTTATGATAATAATTTTGATTTTGATGATTGCAACATCTATGAAGTTATTATGTTTCTACAAAATCTTTCTAGAAGTCCCAATGCTAGTGCCATGAATATGGCCTTTACTAAACATATTACCAATGCTCTCATGAAAGTTAGGGAAGAAAACTTGAAACTTGAGACATCTATCCCTAGAAAATTAGATGATGGTTGTGAGCCTATCATTAAGATAAAAGTAAATGACTTTGATTTCAATGCTTTTTGTGATCTTGGTTCTAGTATCTCTGTTATGCCTAAAAATCTCTATGATATTCTTGATTTACCACCTCTAGAACACAGTTATTTGGATGTTCATCTTGCTGATAATGCTAAGAAGAAACCTCTTGGTGGAATTGATGATGTTCTATCATGGTTAATAACAACCTTTCCCATGTTGATTTTTTTGTTATGAATATTGAATGCAATGCTTCTTGTCCTATTGTTTTGGGAAGACCTTTTCTTAGAACTGTTGGTGCTATTATTGACATGAAAGAGAGGAGTATTAAATATCAACTTCCCCTCAAGAAAGGTTTGGAACACTTTCCTAGAAAGAATATGAAGCTACCCTTTGACTCTATTATTATAACAAAATATGATGTTGATGCATCTTCACTTGAAAATACTTGAGTTGATCTTTTATGCCTAGCTAAAAGGCGTTAAAGAAAAGCGCTACCGGGAGACAACCCGTTTTATTTCTCTGTTTTCATTCAGTTGTCCTTTGTTTTATTTGGTGTGCTTTGCACCTTGGTGTTTTATATTTCCTTATAAAACCCGCTGTATCTTTTCTTTTGAGTTTTTGTTGAGCCAAATAAATCCTCTAGTGGAATGTTGACACTATATTTCGGATTTCTGCGCAGAAAAAAGATTTATGCTGTCCACTGTTAATTCCGCTAAAACTCATAGAGAATTCATAATGACCTGAGCTTTTTTGTGATTAATCCTGAAGTATATACGCACCTTTTCTTAGTTTACCACTTTTTGATTTGAGCAACAGAAAATTTTCTAAAAAATCGATCTCTGCCTGCTGTTCTGTTTTGACAGATTTCTGCCAATTATTGCATTTGCATCTTAATCTCTTTCTTTTGGTGTTCTTTTGAGAAAAAAAGTTTTAAAATAAGTTGTGACAGTAGCTAATTTGTTTTTTATTTCTAGTCTTGTTTTGAAACTGAACCATGTGAGTTTATTATTTTGATTGCACTAACGTTGCTAATGAAGATTGTGAGAATTTTGACGTGAAGGAAGTTTTCAAGGGTCAAGAAAAGAGGATGATATGATGTGATCAAGAAGAGTGAAAAGCCTAAGTTTGCGATTCCCCGGTGGTACATCCCAGCAAATTCCAGGAAGACTCAAGCGTCTAAGCTTGGGGATGCCCAAGGCATCCCCTTCTTCATCAACAAATTATCAGGTCACTTCTAGTGAAACTATATTTTTATTCGGTCGCATCTTATGTGCTTTACTTGGAGCGTATTTTATTTTTTTCTTTCAGTTTTTTTTATTTTCATAATAAGATTGGTTGGACCCCAGCATTCTTTTAATGGATAGTTACACGCTCCGTTTTTCATGAGAATACGTTGTATTCTTAGTCTCTGTCTAGCTGCTGCATTTATATAGCTCATGTTTTGCATGCATCTCTTATCAGAGCTGTTAGTTTTAGTAGTGTTATTTGAGTACTCTCATGTTTTCTTGTTGTATCATAAAGAGTATTTTTGTTAAAACATATATTGTATGGTGCTTGTTGGGAGAAAGAAAATTGCTGCTTGAAGTAGAATTTATAACAGTACTAGTAGAAGCTTGTATAGACTGTGGCTAGAACTTTTTCATGCCATGCTAAATGTTATTTTAGTTTTAAAGCCTTGTGGTTATTGAGTAGCATGAATATCCTCAAATATCTATCTGAGAGTGTTTAATATGTATTTAAAGATTCATGAGTTGTATTCTCGGGAACCAATCCTCTCTATTTTTTCGAAGAATGAAAGATATAGTTCCACAGATAGGGGAAATACCTTCTGTGATGTTATGTTTTACTTCAAAACAGTATTGCCAAAAATCTAGTCTAGGAGTTATTCCGAGATATCCCTCAAAAAGGGCTTGGAAGCTAGCTAGATGGAGGATGGAGTTTGGAGAGAGGTTATGCGGTTGGACGCCGTAATAGTTAAGGATGTCTACGAAGAAGGCAGAAGGGGGTAAACCCATACCTCGCGTAATGTGAGATGTAAGGAGGAGACATTCTCCGTATTTTGGTCTGGGCTCGAGCTCTCCATCTGATTTTCGCCATTTGCCTTTAACTATTAATCCCTCTTTTGACATTTGTCGAAGGAGGACGAGGGAAGAGTTACTCGGATTCCAGTCGCTGACAAATTCTACTTCTTCAGTCGCAGTATGTTCGTTGACTTGAAACTGGATCTTCTCCTCCGCCGTTTCTGGAGCAAACGGCGGGGAGGCTGCGGAGCTCAATCCCGCAACGTCCGCGGCGGCGGAAGAATTCGCTTCACCCGCCGCGGAGGCCGCGGTCTTCTCCGGCTCGCCGCCGGTGTGCTTGGGCGATCCCAGTTGCGGATCTAAATCGCTGATGATGTCGTTGATGGCGGCGCGGGTCGGCGAGGACGGCGAGGAGGCCATCTTGTGGTGGCGCGTTGCGTTCCGGCATACTTGGAGGCTAAGTGCGCTTGGGACGGTGCTTTGCTCTCGAGCTCGTTCGCGTCAATGGCGTGGACAGTGAGGAGTGTGGAAAGTTTTCGTTGAGGACATAGCCAGAAAACCGTTTAGATGCGTGCCAACGGCTATTTCGACCGTTGGATGTTCGACGCGTGTAGCTCGCCGGAAAATCCGGGAAATGAAACGACAGGGAAATTATAGCTATCTCCTCGTTTCCCGTGAGAATCTGTCAGAGAAACGTTGCAGGGTTTCCCGCGTGAAACCAAACGTCGCCTGCGTCAGCATGATTTAAGCGCTGACGTCAGAAGTTCCTTTTCCGCGAAGGATCATGAGGGAAAAGCCGGATTTTCAGGATTCCGAGTTTCATGCCACCATCTTTTTCAAAAGAAGAATAAGAAGAATCAAGACTGCTGAATCAATATTTCTCGGACAAAGAACATTTGGCGAACGGCGGAGAATCAGAGTTTTGATCCTTCTTGGGGGCTACTGTCGGATATATACCAAATAGGGGTATAGAAGATGGTAGGCCAAGTGCCGGATTACCAGGGTGGCCTAAGTGGTAGTGGGCTTAGGTCCATTAGGCGGCCCAGTAATCCGACGCGCAGAAGCCGGATTCTAGAAGAATCCGGATCACAGCCCATGTGATCTGGCTTCGAGAAGAAGACAGATTCCTTGCTTTCCAAGTTACAAGTTACCGTAGTTTTCTAGGTTTCCTATTCTGTAAGCCCTAATCCGGCTATTATATAAAGCCGGACGGGAGATAAACAAAAGAACGAACAAACAGAGAAGCTCTACGCCAACTCGCCGAGAAGCTCATCCTCGCCGGGTGGTTTAGATCTAAAACCCTCACATTGTAACCCTGTTTATGGGCTTTAGTCCCAATTAGTGAGAAGTGCAGGAGTAGGCACGTCATACTGTCGCGACGTACCGAACCTGGGTAAAATCCTGTGTTCTGTGTTACTACGCTATCCCGTTACCCCACGTCTCTACCGTAGTCTCATGGCACCCCCGTCTATGAAAACTACTACGATGTCTCGACACCCAGGAATTATTATCTAATAGGAACAGATACCTACATCTTGATGATGTCCCTTGCCAGTGATGCAAAGTCTGAGGCCCTTAATATTCTTGTGAACGGGTGCTTGTGAATTAACCATTGCCATTTCATTTTTTTCTCCTTATTTTGTGTGCATGTACTTGCATGTCTGGCAAGTTATCTCCCTGTGGTGCCCCATTTGGATGAGCCCATGTTTGATTGATGCCAAGAATGATTTGTGTTGTTGGTATAATTTTAGGAATTGTACTATGTCCCTTTTCTGGCTATTTACTCGTAAGAACAAATTACTAAGGATTTTTATTGGCCTAAGCATATGATGTTGTGCTGAGGCAATTTACTTTAGATAAGAATGGATATTATGCTTCCTTTTAATCCCATATGATGTGTTTAGCATAGCAACACTATGCTGGACTAAGGGAAATAAATCCCAGCCCCTTCCTGTGCATACTTTAGCAAGATCCCTTGCTAGGATGTGTGTAGAAATCACCTTAGAGTGTTAAGGATGTGCCTATGATTTCCTGGTGGATCTTGGCTTCTTGTTCCACTACCCCTTGAGCTACTTCCCCTTCTCTGCTTGTGGTCTTGTTGTTGTGCTTCAGGCCTGCTCTTCCAGCTCCTGGCTTGGCCTTGTTGTGATCTTACTGGATCTATTCCCTGTTGAGTTATTCCCAGCAGGGATTTGGGTGGTGTAGTTTGTGGTTCTTGTTGTGTTGATGGAGTTGTATAGCTCGAGATGTTCGACATGAGGTGAAACGAACTTTAACTCCTAGTGATATTTCTGTCTTGCGCCTCCAACTGCAGGATTGAACTTTCTCCTGACTTGGTCTATTCCATGTTGAGCTAGACTTTCACATGGATCTCGTGGTATGGATGGATGAACTGGGAAGTACTTGGGTTCTTTGCTGGGATGTTACGAGCTAAGAGCTCGATATGGTTGTGTGGAAAGTGAAGTGGTGCTTTGCTCCTTCACTGTACTGCTTTGCTTTATCTATGCTTGATATGGTCTTGACAGCACAGAGGTGTGCATGGTGGTGTAAGTTGTGTGCTTGTGTACGACTCCCAGGAGATGTGCTCGGTTTGCCCTAGTCTTATCCTGGTGTGGGCTTTATTTTTGGCTGACACTTGTATTTCCTCATGCTTTTCCAATGATATTAAACTGAGCTATTTCTCTTATATGAATAGATACTTTAACTTGACTTAGCCTAATCTTGATGATGTGATTAGCAGTGCACCTCACTGCCTAGCTGAGAGTACTAATCCTAACCCCTTCATTTTTTTTTTCTTATATGTTTTGCAGGAAACACGTTGAATATGGAATACTATAAGATTTACAATATAGGAATTTGCTTAAAATATTACTTGCAATTTTTCCTTTGTGAATTTCATTTATTGTAATTCATTTTCTAAAGACAATGTAATCTTGTAAAAATATTAATAAATCTTAATTGTTTTTCTTTTGTAATTCTCTTAATCAAATTGAATTGATTAAAGATTTAATTTTATTAAATGTTTCAACTTAATTAATAACTAATTATTCAAATTATCTAAACAATCAATTTAAATTCAAATTTCAAATACAAATCATCTTTTGTTTCAAATCTTCAATTGAGCTCACAAATCAAACAACACCTAGAGGTCTTGTGGAAATTCCTTCCTCCTTCCCTCTTCGACTCTAAAACCTAAATCAGAAAGTCGACGAATCTTTGATTACTCCACGGTTTAGTATTCGCGATTAGATCTCTAGTTGCCACTTCTAGTCTGATATTGCCTTTGAGTCAATTACCAATTGGTTCTCGTATAATTTGACCTAATGAAACTCGAGTGTTTATTGCCCTCAGAAATAATATGCTTACAAGATAGACCGGGTCCTGTAATCAAACTATTCTTGTATAACACCAAACACTAGGATTTCACCACATCACTTGATTTCTTATGATCTTGGTTTCCTTCTGTGTTTTTTATTTTGTAGACCTGGTCACGCAGGAATGCAGACATAGAGGTTTGGGAAGATCACATGTAGAGATCAGGGTTTAGTATTGTTTAATAAGATTTGTTTCCTCGTTTAGATACTTCCTTTAGGACTGATGAGATCATTCAATTATGCATTACTAACTTGCGGAAGTAGGATTATCAATGATGTGATTTAGATACTCACCCCTCTTTAAATTCTAAATACCTAGATGAGTACTCTCAAGTCACTTATAAACTTGTGGTTGATGTTGTTGAAAGTTAGTGATGGTCATACCAATTGTGGTTTTCTTTAGCAATTTATTTGGTTTCATGGGATACTTGTTATAAATATCAGTCCAAATTTACTCTCGAACTGATGATCTAAACCTATTTCAACATGTCAAGTGAAACATTGGTCACTTTACTTTGGTTAAACTTCCGCATTAAAATTTCCCGCATTGTTAGATGCATGCTTTTCAAATGCACATATTATATTTAGATCCTTATAACCTCCCAAACACTGGGATGTTACAGTATCTCCCCCTTAACAAGAACTTTGTCCTGAAGTTCAACCTCTCTCACGTAAACATAGGTAAAGAGAAATTCTATAGACCTTTTATTCTTCACAAATTGTTTTCTTGTGTTGACCTTGGTATGTGTCGCCTCTTGTCTTGATTGTTCACCTTCCACTATCTTGCATGATGATCTAATAATCTATCTATTACCATGCCAACCCTGTTTTGTTACTATACCTTTCTAATGGTCTCATGAAGAACACGTGGTATCTCCATCACATAGTGGATACCAAGTTTCATTCTATGATGAGTAGGTATGGTTTCATATATCCAATAGCTCTCCGAAGAATAGCTGGTACATGATATGTCATAAATAAATCCCTAATTTCTGATGCTCCATGATGATATTATGCGAATTGCTACATGTTTTCTCCCTTCTTTATGTCATTTTTATCGATTTTCCGGACTAACCTATTGACAAGATGCCACAGAGCCAGTTCCCTGTTTTCTGTTGTTTTTAGTTTCAGAAAAATTGTTCTGGAAATATTCTCGGAATTGGAAAGTTCGAAGCCTGAAAGTCCTATTTTCCCCAGAAGCATCCAGAAGACCGAAGAGGAGACGAAGAGGGGCATGAGGGGCCCCACACCATAGGGTGGCGCCCCCCTTGGCCGCGCCAGGGGTGGTGTGGGGCCCCTGGACCTCCACCGTCTCTTCCCTTTCGCCTATTTAATCCACGCAGATGGAAAACCCTAGGCACCTGATCAAAATCCCGAAAAAGTTCCGCCACCATCGTCGCTGTCAACCCTAGATCAGGAGGGTTCTGGAGCTGTTTTTCGGCACCCTCCCGGAGAGTAATTCATCACCGGAGGATTCTACATCACCATGCCTTCCTCCGGAGTGATGCGTGAGTAGTTCAACCCTGGACTACGGGTCCATAGCGGTAGCTAGATGGTTGTCTCCTCCTCATATGCCTCCATGTTTAGATCTCGTGAGCTGCCTATCATGATCGAGATTGATCTTATGTAATTCTATATGTTGTGTTTCTGGGATCCGATGAATATTGACCTTATGCCAAGTTGATTATAGTCTTTATTGCATATTCTATTTGTGATCTTGCATGCTTTCCGTTGCTAGTGGTTGCTCTGGCCAAGTAGTTGCTAGTGACTTCAAGAGGGAATATTTATGCTTGATAGTGGGTTACAGACTCCTCGTTGCCTTGCTCCAGTGACATAAACATGAAGGGGGAGGATGTGATGTTGCCATTAGGTAGAAAACAGCGGTTAGAGTGCCCTCCTTCATAATCATTGCTTACATTACACACTTTGTTTAATGCAATTATCTGTTGCTTGCAACTTAATACCTAAGGGGGTTCGGATGATAACCTGAGGGTGGATTATTAGTCATAGATGCAGATGGATGTCGGTCTATGTATATTGTTGTAATGCCCGCACTAAATATCATAGTAATCATCATGTTATAATATGCACTGCGGTGCAACCTTTATTTGTCAATTGCCCAGCTGTAATTTGTTCACCCAGCATGTTATTTTTATGGAGAGACACCACTAGTGAACCTATGAACCCCGGTCCATTTTCCACACTGTTAAACAAACCACAACAATTTCATGCTCTCTTTACTTACTACAAGCATACACAGTTTTCCAGACTATACGTCTAATCTTTGTTTTCAGCAAGACCGGTGAGATTGACAGCCTCACTGTACCGTTGGGGCATAGTATTTTGGTTGTGTTGTGTGCAGGTTCCACGTTGTTGCTAACACCGGTGAAGCGCCAGCACCACCGTCAGTGGCATCAACCTTCCGAAGGTCCTCCTTCTCCTACTGGATTGATAACCTTGGTTCTTAACTAAGGGGAAAACTCCTATCGATGTGCTAATCACACCCTCCTCTTGGGGTATCCCAACGAGTGCAAGTTCTGCACCATCAAGAACTTTTTCTGGCGCCGTTGCCGGGGAGAAGGAAGTCTTCTGACAAGGGGAGTCTCTCACTCTCAACCTCTTTATTTTGTTTATTGTCTTGTTTACTTCATAGCTGTTATTTATTTTCTTGCTATTATTCTGCTAAAATGAGTTCCCCTGAGAATACTAAGTTGTGTGACTTCACTAGCACAAACAACAATGATTTTATTTGCACACCTATTGCTCCACCTGCTCCTGCTGCTGCTTTCTATGAGATTAAACCTGCTTTATTAAATATTGTGATGAAAGAACAATTTTCTGGTATTAGTACTGATGATGTTGCTGCCCACCTTAATAATTTTGTTGAACTATGTTAGATGCAAAAATATAAAGATGTAGATGGAGATATTATTAAACTTAAATTATTTCCTTTCTCTTTGAGAGGAAGAATTAAAGAAATGGTTGCTATCTTTGCCTAGAAAGCATTGATTCATGGACTAAGTGTAAAGATGCTTTCATTGGAAAATATAATCCTCCTGCTAAGATTATATCCCTAAGAAGTGACATAATGAATTTTAAACAACTTGATAATGAACATAACATGTTGATAAAGCTTGGGAAAGAATGAAAACTATGGTAAAGAATTGTCCCACTCATGGACTGACTACTTGGATGATTATACAAACTTTTTATGCAGGGCCGAATTTTTCCTCAAGGAACCTATTGGATTCAGCTGCTGGAGGTACACTTTGGGCAATACAACAAAGCTTCTTGATGATATGATGATTAATTATTCATAGTGGCACACTGAGAGAGCTCCACGCGGTAAGAAGGTAAATTCTGTTGAGGAAACCTCCTCTTTGAGTGAAAGGCTTGATGCTATTATGTCTATGCTTTTTAATGGTAAAGCTCAAGTTGATCCAAATAATGTTCCTTTAGCCTCTTTGGTTTCTCAAGAAGAGCATGTTGATGTAAACTTTATTAGAAATAATAATTTTAACAACAATGCTTATAGAAATAATTTTGGTGGAAACAATTACAAGACCTATACTCCTAATAATGGTTATGGTAATTCTTATGACAACTCCTACAATAATAATAAAAGCTCTACCTCTGATCTTGAAAACATGCTTAGAGAATTTATTAGCACACAAACTGCTTTTAATAAATCTATTGAGGAAAATCTTGGTAAAATAGATGTTCTTGCCTCTAAAGTAGATAGCCTTGCTATTGATGTTGATTTTCCAAAACTGAAGGTTTTGCCCCAAGATGTTAAAAAAAAACTTTGAATGCCATACAAGTTCAAATAGATAATAATTTTAGATTGATGGGTGAATTACGTGCTAGGTGGGAAAAAGAAGATGAATTGGCTAGAAAGAATAATATTTCTAGAGTTTGTACCATCACAACCACTAGTAAAAATGAAACTCCAAGTGCTAGTAAACCTCCTACTATCAATGGTAAAGTAGTTGGTGTTAATAAAGTCCCTACTCCTTTGGTGAAACGTGCTAAATTGCCTTAAATAGCTGAAACTGCTTTTAATAAAAGTGCTGAAATTTTTAGAGATGTACTCCCTCCGTTCCATATTAGATGACTCTCAAATAGATGTATCTAGTACTAAAATATGTCTAGATACATCTATGTGGGAGTCATCTAATATGGAACGGAGGGAGTAGGAGATAATGGTCCTATTACTTTTTATGATAATAATTTTGATTTTGATGATTGCAACATCTATGAAGTTATTATGTTTCTACAAAATCTTTCTAGAAGTCCCAATGCTAGTGTCATGAATATGGCCTTTACTAAACATATTACCAATGCTCTCATGAAAGTTAGGGAAGAAAACTTGAAACTTGAGACATCTATCCCTAGAAAATTAGATGATGGTTGTGAGCCTATCATTAAGATAAAAGTAAATGACTTTGATTTCAATGCTTTTTGTGATCTTGGTTCTAGTATCTCTGTTATGCCTAAAAATCTCTATGATATTCTTGATTTACCACCTCTAGAACACAGTTATTTGGATGTTCATCTTGCTGATAATGCTAAGAAGAAACCTCTTGGTGGAATTGATGATGTTCTATCATGGTTAATAACAACCTTTCCCATGTTGATTTTTTTGTTATGAATATTGAATGCAATGCTTCTTGTCCTATTGTTTTGGGAAGACCTTTTCTTAGAACTGTTGGTGCTATTATTGACATGAAAGAGAGGAGTATTAAATATCAACTTCCCCTCAAGAAAGGTTTGGAACACTTTCCTAGAAAGAATATGAAGCTACCCTTTGACTCTATTATTATAACAAAATATGATGTTGATGCATCTTCACTTGAAAATACTTGAGTTGATCTTTTATGCCTAGCTGAAAGGCGTTAAAGAAAAGCGCTACCGGGAGACAACCCGTTTTATTTCTCTGTTTTCATTCAGTTGTCCTTTGTTTTATTTGGTGTGCTTTGCACCTTGGTGTTTTATATTTCCTTATAAAACCCGCTGTATCTTTTCTTTTGAGTTTTTGTTGAGCCAAATAAAGCCTCTAGTGGAATGTTGACACTATATTTCGGATTTCTGCGCAGAAAAAAGATTTATGCTTTCCACTGTTAATTCCGCTAAAACTCATAGAGAATTCATAATAACCTGAGCTTTTTTGTGCTTAATCCTGAAGTATATACGCACCTTTTATTAGTTTACCACTTTTTGATTTGAGCAACAGAAAATTTTCTAAAAAATCGATCTCTGCCTGCTGTTCTGTTTTGACAGATTTCTGCCAATTATTGCATTTGCATCTTAATCTCTTTCTTTTGGTGTTCTTTTGAGAAAAAAAGTTTTAAAATAAGTTGTGACAGTAGCTAATTTGTTTTTTATTTCTAGTCTTGTTTTGAAACTGAACCATGTGAGTTTATTATTTTGATTGCACTAACGTTGCTAATGAAGATTGTGAGAATTTTGACGTGAAGGAAGTTTTCAAGGGTCAAGAAAAGAGGATGATATGCTGTGATCAAGAAGAGTGAAAAGCCTAAGTTTGCGATTCCCCGGTGGTACATCCCAGCAAATTCCAGGAAGACTCAAGCGTCTAAGCTTGGGGATGCCTTGGGCATCCCCTTCTTCATCAACAAATTATCAGGTCACTTCTAGTGAAACTATATTTTTATTCGGTCGCATCTTATGTGCTTTACTTGGAGTGTATTTTATTTTTTTCTTTCAGTTTTTTTATTTTCATAATAAGATTGGTTGGAACCCAGCATTCTTTTAATGGATAGTTACACGCTCCGTTTTTCATGAGAATACGTTGTATTCTTAGTCTCTGTCTAGCTGCTGCATTTATATAGCTCATGTTTTGCATGCATCTCTTATCAGAGCTGTTAGTTTTAGTAGTGTTATTTGAGTACTCTCATGTTTTCTTGTTGTATCATAAATAGTATTTTTGTTAAAACATATCTTGTATGGTGCTTGTTGGGAGAAAGAAAATTGCTGCTTGAAGTAGAATTTATAACAGTACTAGTAGAAGCTTGTATAGACTGTGGCTAGAACTTTTTCATGCCATGCTAAATGTTATTTTAGTTTTAAAGCCTTGTGGTTATTGAGTAGCATGAATATCCTCAAATATCTATCTGAGAGTGTTTAATATGTATTTAAAGATTCATGAGTTGTTCTTGTCATAGTAAAGCATCAATATATGGTATTCTCTTTCGAATGTTTTATTTGGTTGACTTGGCACATGCTCACACCATATTCATGACTAAAAACAAGTCACGAATAGCCTCCATGACCACTTAGTTTTTTAACTTGTGATACTGCTTATGTTTTTAATGATGCGTATGTCGCTATGCATGATTATGGCTCTTATGCTCTCTTGATTTGTCGCTCCCAGTATTTTGCTAGCCTCCACCTGTAATGAGTATGAGCTCTACTCGTGCATCCAAACTCCCTTAAAACAAAGTTTTCCCATTGTGTACATACCTACCTACTTGTGGTATTTAACTGCCATTCCAAGTAAATTGCTCATGTGTTACCTTTAAAACCTTCAAAAGTATTCCTGCTTTGTGTTCTTGTTTTTGCTCATGAGGACGTCAATAGAGAATCTTTATCTCACTTGTTTATTGGATTTTAAACCCTGGACTAGTGGCTTCATCCTCTTATCCAAATGATAGAAGAGCTGGCAGCGGGGTGCCCATCCCCAAATTAATACAAAAAAATTCTCTTCACTATTTTTTCCCTGATCATATCAGTCAAAGCATAATTGTGTAAACAAAAGAGAAAGAGGGATGACCTTCTACACCAGTTGCGTCCTTCACCATGGGAGACGCTCTTGTGAATCCAGTTGGCTTGTGACGTACTATATTGTCTGTTTACCATTCATTGACACTAGCATACACCCTCCTAAAATATAGACATTCCTCCACAAATGTCAAACTTTTAATACCTCTGTTTAATAAAATAAAAAGCTCTAGTACATGAGTGATCCCTGCTTCCCTCTACGAAGGGCCTTTCTTTTACTTTTATGTTGAGTCTCCATCCTCTAACTTTATGCACGGTTGAGAGAGCATTTTTGCCATTCTGAGTTTTATGTGCATTTGTCCCATAAACATCAATAATTACTTCATGTTGTGATATCATTTGTTCTTAAATTATTTGTTCTAGTCTTCCGCTTGAACTTTGAAAGTGTCCTGGCATTTATGTTTTGCCCCACTCTTAAGGACTATCGAAATATCACCTTGTCATGCTTTCTCTATACCTGAAACAAACGTTTACCTTTTGTTGCATTATTATTCATGATCCTTTATTTGAGTTACTCTTCGTGATTCAAAGTAATTTCTATGCTTTATTATTAAATTTTTATTTATCATGCATGTGTTTAAAGTTTTATGATCTCAGGGTGCATATGCTTTTACATTAAATTGGTCAAGTTTATGTTAGTAGCATGTCACTTCAGAAATTATTGTTTTATCGTTTACCTACTTGAGAATGAGTAGGAGCTAAGCTTGGGGATGCTTGATACGTCATAAACGTATCCCTACATTCTGATGCTCCATGATGATATTATGCCAATTGCTACATGTTTTCTCTCTTCTTTATGTCATTTTTATCGATTTTCCGGACTAACCTATTGACAAGATGCCATAGAGCCAGTTCCCTGTTTTCTGCTGTTTTTAGTTTCAGAAAAGTTGTTCCGGAAATATTCTCGGAATTGGAAAGTTCGAAGCCCAGAAGTCCTATTTTCCCCGGAAGCATCCAGAAGACCGAAGTGGAGACAAAGAGAGGCATCAGGGGGCCCACACCATAGGGCGGTGCTCCCCTTGGCGCGGCCTAGGGGGAGGAGGGTTCTGGAGCTGTTTTCTGGCACCCTGCCGGAGAGTAAATCATCACCGGAGGCTTCTACATCACCATGCCTGCCTCTGGAGTGATGCGTGAGTAGTTCATCCCTGGACTACGGGTCCATAGCAGCAGCTAGATGGGTTTCTCCTCCTCATATGCCTCCATGTTTAGATCTTGTGAGCTGCCTATCATGATCGAGATTGATCTTATGTAATTCTATATGTTGTGTTTGCTGGGATCTGATGAATATTGACCTTATGCCAAGTTGATTATAGTCTTTATTTCATATGCAATTTGTGATCTTGCATGCTTTCCATTGCTAGTGGTTGCTCTGGCCAAGTAGTTGATAGTGACTCCAAGAGGGAGTATTTATGCTTGATAGTGGATTCATGCCTCCTCGTTGCCTTGCTCGAGTGACAGAAACGTGAAGGGGGAGGATGTTTTGTTGCCATTAGGAAAACAGCGGTGAGAGTGCCCGCGTGCATAACCATTGCTTACATTACACACTTTGTTTAATGCAATTATCTGTTGCTTGCAACTTAATACCTAAGGGGGTTCGTATGATAACCTGAGGGTGGATTATTAGTCATAGATGCAGATGGATGTCGGTGTATGTATCGTGTTGTAATGCCTGCACTAAATATCATAGTAATCATCATGTTATAATGTGCACTATGGTGCAGCCTTTATTTGTCAATTGCCCAGCTGTAATTTGTTCACCCAGCATGTTATTTTATGGAGAGACACCACTAGTGAACCTATGAACCCTGGTCCATTTTCCACATTGTTAAACAAACCACAACAATTTCCTTCTCTCTTTACTTACTGCAAGCATACACTATTTTTCCACAATATACGTCTAATCTTTGTTTTCAGCAAGACTAGTGAGATTGACAGCCTCACTGTACCGTTGGGGCAAAGTATTTTGGTTGTGTTGTGTGCAGGTTCCACGTTGTTGCTGACACCGGTGAAGTGCCGGCACCACCGTCAGTGGCATCAACCTTTCGAAGGTCCTCCTTCTCCTACTAGATTGATAACCTTGGTTCTTAACGAAGGGGAAAACTCCTACCGATGTGCTCATCACACCCTCCTCTTGGGGCATCCCAACGAGTGCAAGATCCGCACCATCAGTACACCCACCAGATGATGAGCAACTAATAAGGATCTTCTGGTACACTGAATACCGATTATGGTTAGAATTTCATTTGGCTAAATCTAATGGTCTCAAGAGAAAGACTGCTAAAAAAACTTGTGCAACATAGTGTACATTGAGTTAGACTCATCTAATTAGAAAAATATATACCCTCGAGTTTTTCCGACTTTTAACTCTTCCCTACTCATTACTGAGAACTATCCAATGGTGACTTCTATAGTCCTTCTACTTCTCTGGATTATGACTTCTACGAGAAGACTCTATAAGTTGATTTACCGAACTTCTACCTATTTCCTTCTTGGATATCGATAATCGTGTGATCTCCTTTACATTACTTGTGGTAGATCTCCATGTGTTGATGAATAATGTAACCAATCCCAAGTAGGATGTGGAATGTGGTCCATTCCCATCAGTGTCTTCATTGACTTTTGCCTTCTTGACCTTTTCGTCTTCCTGAGCTTTTGTGATTGCTTCAATCTGCTGATATTTCAGACCGCTCTCATACTAATCCTATACCATATAGATTAGTGACATCAAGAAAGAACTCATTGTTGCAACATGTATTTGCACATCAAGTTCCAACTTCATGTACAGATCTAGTCAATAAAAAATCCAAATAAGATCCAATAAATCCCAAATGAAGTTATATATCATTCATGCATCAAAAGCACGTAACATGGTATCACCTTGAATAAAACATCTCAAGTACCTTGGCTTTTAAATGTTATACACTAAACATAGGTATATAGTACCGTATAATCCTATTATATACAACCACTCTTTGCCTAGGTAATTACTCTAATTGCATGCCTTATTGCAATGTAATACATTAAGACAAAGTGATCCTATAGTAGTTGTGATCTGACTCGATTCCGTATAGAACTAAGTACCATGTAGATTGAAATCCTTCGTCTGGATTATGATAAGCTTCTCATGACATATGTTGATCCTTCATGTTGTTGCTCACACCTTTGGAGTAGTAATGTAGCTTACATCAATTCTTATGCCTTCTCCTCATTCTATACTATACTATAATGATTCACCTCTAGACTTGATAATTAAGGATATGGTCTATATCCCATACTTACCATAGTTTGATGACTCCTCGTGATTTTAAAATATCCCTTCTTGATGTCTCTTATACTTACTCTATACCATGTTCTACTCCATCCTACACATTCATAGAATGGAGTAATCATCACTATGACTTAATCATCTCTGACTATGTCAGAACTCATTTTATCACTCAAACTGATACATGCTAGACATCTAACTATTCATACCTAGGTATAAAGAAAATAGATAAGTAGCTTTACTCAAGTTGAGTAAGACCCATCTATACAAGTATGATCATATCATTCTCAAGTGAATGGTCATCATAGTTTTAGGAAATGTGGTTTTAGATAACATGGTTTCCTATAGTCTTTACCAACCTACAGATCTCTTAAAAGGTTTTAAACCTAAGGTTGCTTTGCTCTCATACCAGCTGCGGTGACCCAGCACACCACGGCATGTGTAGTGCACAAGTCGTTGACATAATACTCACACAAGGACTTATCCGTGAATATTACATCCCTCGGAGTGGTACAACAGAAACATAGGAGGTCCAAGCAAAGCTATAGGATACAAACATGTCCATTAAAAAATTCTCGAGAATCTATTTGATGAATCAAAGAAGATCTCATGCAAATGAAACATTAGAAGAAGCAATTCGAAGCTCCAAGCTAGAGAATATCTCTAGATCAGAACCTAATCCACTACGACTGATGTCCGCCCTAATCTATGGCTTGAGAAAATCTAAGTCCAGTATTGGACTCCACCTACACCTTGATAGCTTCTCCTCCACCAGCGTTGTTGATGATGATGCTTCACTATCTAAGTAAGATATGACTCCGCCTAGCTTCATTAGATTGTGATGGCTTCACGATGAAGATCTCTCTTAAGGCTTCCACTCTAAGCAGGGGGCAAACGGAAACGAATGAGTAACGAGCATTACTCGACAAGTTCATGATATACAATTTGTAGTATGATGCACTATCTACAGCTTTAGACTCTAAAGAGTCACAAGCTAAAGCAAGGATTTTGCAAATCTTTCTTCAATAGGTTGCTTTTAATATTGAAAACTATGCACGCCAAATCATCACAGGGCTAGAACTTCATGGAGTTTCCTTTCTTGTAGCGTTCGCAACTCCTTCCTTGAACAGAGGTAACATGTCACGTCCTTTTACACTCTATAGAGGTGTGTTACTTTACCCATAGGCGATCAAGACCATGTTGCACAACCAGGCTCGAGTTACTATCCACACCCACATAGGTGTGGGACTCGGTTGTTGATCCAAACCAAACCATGCTTCTCCGCACAACACATGCCCATGCATTTCTGCCATGCAGGTTGAACCCCTGATTCTACCCCTCACGATAGAGAACTAGGCTCCCCGGGAAGACACTCATAGACCCTAGAGTCCGTGGGATGTAAGGGCTCCCACCCATGTGTGTTTAGTTCTGGAAGACCTACATCATACGTCTCTCGCGGTTCGTTGACATGCGAACGGGAAAAGATCACATCTACCTTACTCGCCCCATATAAGACCCATGGTTAACGCGGTATTTACGGTGCACCGATTTATGACGGCATTTGTTTTATATCCTAGGTAAAATTTTCCCATGCATATGAAACATTCCTTTGACCTATTTATCTTAGTATGGTCTCATCCGCCCACCAAACAGAACACTACCACTCGGGTAGTCATTCAATTAGTCATATTATTATAAAAATAGGATCATCCATTCTTTTGATAATAGGTGGTGATACGATAGGGTTTTTGAAAATAGTTCTTTCAGAGGTCATGATCAAGTGATAAACTTGCCCAAGATAGAAATAATCATAATCCATGTTCTTCGGGTTCGAGGTTTGATGACCCACAAGTATAGGGGATCGCAACACTCTTCGAGGGAACTAAAACCCAATTTTATTGATTCGACACAAGGGGAGCCAAAGAATATTTGTGAGCCTTAACAAGTGAGTTGTCAATTCACTTGCACCTGAAATGGTTTATCAGTAGTAACAGTTTTATAGTAGCAGTAGTAGTGAAATAATAATAGTAGTAGTATGAAAACAGCAGCAGTAGTGATTGAAGTAAACAGCGGGATTAAATACTGTAGGCATAGGGATAGATGAACGGGCGTTGCATGGATAAGAAAGTTCAAATAATGATCATGTCACGGGCATTGCAGATAAATAACATAAATCATCCAAGTACTAAGTAACCATAGGCATGGGTTCCGTAAGTAGTCGTACGTGCTCGCAATGAGAATTTGCACAACATCTATTGTCCTACCAGCCCGTGTCAGCGGGGACTCAAGGGAACTACTGGTAATTAAGGTGTTCCTTTTAATAGAACACCGGAGCAAAGAATTAACACTCCGTGAACACATGTGATTCTCACATCGCAGTCATCCCCTCCGGTTGTCCCAATTTCTTTCACTTCAGGGCCTCGGGTTCCGGGAAACGATATGCGTAAACAACTTGCATGTATGATCAAGAAACAATAATTATCACCGTGATTCAATAACATGTTCAGATCTGAGATCATGGCACTCGGGCCCAAAGTGGCGAGCATTAAACATAACAAGTTGCAACAATGTCAATAGCACTAATAGAGGATACTAGGCACTATGCCCTAACAATCATGGCATTATTACATGAACGAACTCATCCAATCCCTACCATCCCCTTCAGCCTACAATGGGGAATTACTCACACATGGATGGGGAAACATGGATGGTCGATGGAGAGGCGTTGGTGATGACGATGGAGATGATCTCCTCCACTTTCCCGTCCCAGCAGGGTGCCAAAACAAGAACTTCTGATCCCCGGATCGAGGTTCGGGACGGCGGCGGTGCTCTGTTGTGTTTCTGTGGAATGTGACAAACCCCCTCACGTTTTAGGGTTAAAGGCTATTTGTAGTCGAAAGGGGAGTCCGAGGGGGGCTGTGGGTGGCCCACACCATAGGGTGGCGCGGCCTAGGGGGGCCCGCGCTAGGGGGGTGTGGCCACCCTGTGGCTCTTCTCCTGGCCCCCTTCTGGCTCCCGGGGTCTTCCGGGGTGAAAACATCAACGGGGTCTTTTCTGAGCAATTTCCAAAAAGTTGGTTTTTCTGCATAAAAACAAGACACGAAGGTAATTCTGCTGAAAACTGCGTTAGTCCGTGTTAGTTGTATTCAAAACACACAAGTTTATAGGAAAACAATAAGAAAAGTGTTCGGAAAAGTAGATACGTTTTCGACGTATCAACTCCCCCCAAGCTTAGCTTATTGCTTGTCCTCTAGCAATTCAGTGACAACCGAGTGCGATAAAAGATTTTACGAACACATTTGTTTCATATGATGTAAATATACTCACTATCTGATCAGATACTTAGTTATGCTCATGATAAGATACATGCAAGATACTGTCACTTAATAGCTGTGCAAACCATGGAGAGATAACAACAGGAAGCATAACTATTTGCAAGATTGAAGTATTCATAATAGGATATGATAAAGTGGTATCTCGCTTGCCCTTAAGTGTGGGGAAAAATATAAATGCCAGGGCACCTCTGAAATTCAAGGGAAGACTAGAAGTAAAGATATCAAAGATGCAAGTATAAAGAATATACCACAATCAACCGTGCTTTGGGAAAAACACGTTACACTAAGAATGATAATTATGCTCTCAAGAAAGTGCTCAAAGAATATGGCGGAGACTCAACATAAAAGTAAAAGAAAGGCCCTTCGCAGAGGGAAGCATGGATCACTCATGTGCTAGAGCTTTTTATTTTGTTAAACAGAGATGTTGTAAACATTTTTAAGAATGGTGTATGCTTATGTCAATGAATGGTAAACAGACAATACAGTACGTCACAAGCCAACTGGATTCACAAGAGCGGCTCCCATTGTGAAGGACGCAACTAGTGTAGAAGGTCATCCTTGTTTCTCTTTTGTTTACACAATTATGCTTTGACTGATAAATCGGGGGCAAAAATAGTCAAGAGAATTTGTGTGTATTAATTTGGGGTTGGGCACCCCGCTGCAAGCTCTTCTATCATTTGGATAAGCGGATCAAGCCACTAGTCCAAGGTGTGAAATACAATCAACAAGTGAGATAAATATTCTCTATTTACGTCCTCATGAGATAAAACAGGGGCACAAAACAGGAATAATTTTTAGAAGGTTTTAAAGGTAGCACATGAGCAATTTACTTTGGAGTGGCAGTTAAATACCACATATAGGTAGGTATGGTGGACACATTTGGCAAACTTTGGTTTTGAGGGATTTGGATGCACAAGTAGAGCTGATACTCAGTACAGGTGAAGGCTAGAAATAGACAGGGAGCGACAATCAAGAGAGCAACAACTATCATAATCATGTTTGCGACAAAGTAAAATGAACTGAGGCATAAAATTGATACTATAACTCTGAGGCGAAATAAATCATCGAGGCTTATTGAATTTTTGTTTTCAGTCTTAGCATGCGTGAGCATGTGCCAAGTCGATTCAAATGAAACAGTGAGAGGAGGCTACCACAATGGCATACTCTTCTTATGAATAGAACAATGCAAACAAATATTTATGCGACATGTCATTTACTATTAATAAATTGGAATAAAACATGAGAGAGCACAAACTATTAAGCAGCCATTAAGTCACATATATCTTATATGAACAAACTAAGCATGCTCACATAGATGGATATATGTACAAAAATGAAAGAAAATAGAATTCATACCAGCCTCTCACCATACTTGAATTGTCGTAGATTGTCATTATTGCTCTTCACTTGTGGCTCGAATAATATATAATGAAAGCCAAGCTCCAATGGAATCACGGACGACTGTTGAACTCTGCAGCAAACTTTACAAAACCAAAGAAGAACAACAAATATTTTTGGTTTTTTCAATTAAGGCACGAACAAAAATAGAGCAAGCAAACAAAGTAAAAATATTTTTGGGTTTGCAAAATGAAATAAGAACAAAGGAAAGCAAACAAAACAAAATATTTTTGAGTTTTTTGAATATTAAAATGCAACTAAAGAATAAAGCAAACCAACTAGAGAAACAAATAGAGAGAAACAACATAAATAATTTTGTTTTGTTTTTTTGTGTTTTGGAAAGCGAAAACAAGACAATAAAAACAAAAGAAATGAAAGAAACGAAAACAAATGAAAGAAACAAAAGAATGGATATACAAACAACCGACGAATCATGATATGTAAATAAGCGTGATGTCGGTATACCTCCCCCCAAGCTTAGGTTTTTGGCCTAAGTGGAGATCAATCACCAAGGGGCCCATGAGGTGCCGCCCCCATAGTATGTCGAGGAGGAATCCTCCCCATGATATGTGCTCGAGGATGCGCCGATATACTGTGGTGACCCAGCACACCACTGCATGTGTAGTGCGCAAGTCAGGTGACATAATACTCACAGAAGGACTTATCCGTGAATATTACATCTCTGAGAGTGGTACAACAGAAACAAAGGGGGTCCAAGCAAAGCTATAGGATACAAACTTCATTACAAAATCTTGAGAATCTCTTTGATGAATCAAAGAAGATCTCCTGCAAATGAAACATCAGAAGAAGCAATTCGAAGCTCCAAGCCGGAGAAGAACTCTAGCTCAGAACTAAACCACTACGGCTGATGTCAGCCCTAATCTATGGCTTATAACTGCTAAGTCCAAGAATGGACTCCACCCACACCTTGATAGCTTCTCCTCCATCAGCGTTGTTGATGACGATGCTTCATGATGACGACTTCCATCAGGCTTCAACTCTAAGCAGGGGGTCAAACGGGATAGAATGAGTAACGAGCGTCACTCAGCAAGTTCATGATATATAGAGGGTAGTTTTATACACTATCTACATCTTTAGACTCGAAAGAGTCATAAGCAAATGCAAGGTTTTGTAAAACTTTCTTCAAGAGGTTGCTTTTAATTCTGAAAAATATGCCCGCCAGATCTTCACAGGATTAGAACTTTCATGGAGTTGCCTTTCCTGCGGCGTTCGCAGCTCCTTCCCGGAACAAGGGGTAACATGTCACATCCTTTTACACTCTGCAGAGGTGCGTTACTTTACCCATGGACGACCAAGACCATGTTGCACAACCAGGTGTACATTCCTGTCCACTCCCACTCAGGTGTGGGGCACGGTTGTTGGTCCAAGCCAAACTGTGCTTCCCCGCACAACGCATGCCCACCCATTTCCGCCAGCAGGTTGAACGCCTGATTCCACCCCTCGCGATGGAGATCTACGCGCCCCTGGCAGACATTCATAGACTCCAGAGTCCGTGGGACGTAAGGGCTCCCACCCATGTGCATGCAGTCCCCGCGGAACCTACAGCGTACGTTCTCTGGCAGTCCGTTGACATGCGAACGAGAGAAGTATCACAGCTGACTTACTCCCCCCATAGAAGACCCATGGTTAACGCGAATTTACGGCGCAAGAATCCTGATGGCAGTTGTTGTTAATTCCTAGGTAATACGTTCCCATGCAGATGGAACCTTCCTTTGACCTATTCATCTTACTATGGTTCCATCCGCCCACCATATAGAACACTACCACTCGGGTAGTCATTCAAGTAGTCATATTATTATAAAAATAGAATCATGCATTCTTTTGAGAGTAGGTGATAATATGATAGGGTTTTTGCAAATAGTTTGTTATGAGATACTGCAAAGGATATGAGCAAGTGATGAACTTGCCTGAGATTGAAATAACAATTATAATCCAGGTCTTCGGGGTTCGAGGGTCGCGTAGAAAATCCCAACTTCTTAAAGATAGCAAAGTAGTCCCGGTAAGGACTACAGAAAACACTGGCAAGGATGATACATGCATAGTAATGAGATGCATCGTGAAATACCCTGGAAAATACCCCAGCTTACAAATGTAAGCCACGTTCAAAACGATAACTTACTCACACAGGTTTTAGGTGAATTGTTTCATTACTTGTGGTGATGTTGTTATTAACTTCTTTTAGACTTATATGTGTTTCACTTTTATTTAACAAACAATGGTTATCATGTTTAGGTAGAAGTGTTTATTACTTGATTAGGTATCAAGACAATAGCACATGGAAAACAATTATTGAAAAGATAACAAACATGTTGGATTTTATTTTCCAAAAGTGTAGAGCTAATAACAATGAGTTTAGTTGAAAATGGTGAACTAGTACAGTAAACTCTATCATCACAATACTTGCTAATTACTTGTGATGATAGGTTTTATAGGTGTGAAAATATGTGGGTTTCATTAATAAGGAAAATGATATTAAGTTAGTTATTGCCGGTTATAATGGAATATTATAGAGTTCCATTATACTATTAGAAACAAGTTTATAAGTTAAACAAAATGTTTTGAGTTTTACATGTTTGAGTTGAAAATGTTTTTATCTTTAATTTGGTATCTCGTTTGAAGCATTCTGAAAATGTTTGAATAAGATATTAGTTTATTAATTTCTAAATTAACTAAATGATTAAGCAAAATATTGCACACAAGAAAACTTGGTCAAATGACTATGAAAACATCATAGATGAGTTGCATAAGTCATTTGGAGCACTTTGGTATATAACTTGTATTTTTCTGATTTTATGAATTATTTATTATTTTTCTCAATTTTAAATGATTTAATTAAATTTAAGAAAATGTTTAATTTTAAATTTTATTAAACATTTTTGAAAACTTGATAATCATTTAGATTATATTTTTCTAATCAATTTGGTATATTTGTTTTATTTTTCTGATTAACAGAATTAAAGTTATTGAATTATCAATTTTAATCACTTTTCTGCCTATTTTAAATTGACGGGTGGGACCCACCTGTCATATTCAATTTAAAATAAAAATAAAAATAAAATAAAAAGAAAAATGGAGATGATGTCATGCTGACATCACTCATGCCTCATCAACAGAGGAATACTCCTCTGTTTATCTCAATTTGCCCGATTCCTCCCAAATTGGTCTGATTCGTTGGTACTAGTAGGTGGAGGATGACTTGTGGAGTCTAGGGGTGGTGGCGATTGGACCATATGGTCGTGGAGTGGCCGGCGGCGAGCTTATCTGCGGCGGACGGCGGCGGTTGACGGCGCTACGACGAACCCGGAAACGATAGACCAAACAGAAGGCACCATAATGCTCTACGGCTTACCAGGAACTCGGTGGAATAGACGGTGAGGTACGGCGAGGTCCCAATCACTGGCGGCGAGTAATTTCTGGTGGCGGCCGGAGAGAAAGGAACGACCAAATTCCGGCGATATCGTCCATCCTAGACCGTGGTCTTGCTCGAGTCGAGGGACTAGGACCTGGCGGTTCTTGTGGTACTGCAGGTTGCTCGCGAGGTGGCCGGAAACGACGGCAACAGAAGGCGGCTGTGAGGTTAGGGTTTCCGTGCTCCCAGTGAGGAATACAGAGAGAGAGCGAGATTGGAGAGGATAGGAGGTAGAGAGGAGGGTCACGACCTCTCCCGGCCTTATCCTCGCGCGAGAACGGCAAGCAGGAGGTGGAGCTCATCTGGAGTAGCTCGGCCACGTCTCCTCTGCCTTCTGGCAGAGGAAGAAGAAGAGGAAAAGAAAAGAAAAGAAATCTTTCGATAACCCCCTTAGTTTGGTGGTATTTTCAATTAGGTCCTTCTCGTTAATAGAATGTGAGGAAAAACATTGTTTCCAGGGCCTTTTTGCAAAGATAAAAAATAATAAAAATCATATTTGAATTCCTTATCAAATTTCACATCTCACCATGTTTTGTTTTGGTGAATTTGAAGAATATTTGTATTTTTTATTTAGGGTGCTAGATTAAGTGATTTTATTGTTTTCACTCAATTTAATGTATTAAATGTCTTTAAAATTTATTTTAGGCATGAAAGTTACCTTCACACAACACACATATTGTTCCCAAGTTATGTGTTATAAGTGGATCATATTGGATACAATTTCTTATAGAAAGTAATTTAGTAAAACTACTTAGTACTGGTTCTATGCCCTGTTATGAAAATCATTTAATATGGAATTTTATTCCATGTCAAACCAAAGGGTGTTAGGTAATAAAAATATATTTATTTTCCTTTGTGTGGCTTTGTTATTTTCATCTTTAGGTTTCTTATCAAGCCTGGTGGACAGTTCCTTATATCATCTGTAAACTATGTTGTTGTTGTTGTTAGTACTGGCTTAAATGGAAACATGTGTGGCTTTGGAATCTCATTTGTCTGTTTTCCACATAGGTTTCACTATGGATATTATCCTTTGTTGATTTTATAACATGTAATCAATTGTATGATTATGTATGGATGGATTTTTGTTATTATACATTGGTCTTATGGATGAAATTGATCTGGAAAACAAGGTGTTAAGCTTGTTTCCATTAACCTCAACATATCACAACACATGTGGATGAAATGGTTGGTTATCATTTCATACTTGATAATTATTTCCATTAAAGATATCATTATGAGTTCCTCATCTCGGATGAGTTTGACATAGGTTATTGGTTCTCTAATATATCCTAATGATTCACTGGATAATTTCTTATGATCCCTTTCTGGGGTAGTGTTGCTTCTTGTGGTCTTCTGTTGCTTGATGTTCTTGTCTCTGGTTGCCACTAGTCTTCTGTTATCACCTTGTGTCACTTGAAAGTAATATCTGCTCTGGGATTCCATATTCAGCTATCTCACCCTTGTGGTGAAAACAACCAGTTGTTCCAAGCAAATATTTTACTTAGATGATTATAAAAATATGGGAGTTTGTTTTATGACATCAATTAGCCTTAAGCATATAAAAAGAATCTATTGACAAGTGTGCAAGGCTTGTCCCCAAATTACTTTTCATATACAAGAGACTGAGATGTACTAGGTTATTCAACCTTCTGTTTGTTTGTGTATGACACTCAATTGTTTGAGTATACAGAAGTGTTTTGTTAACAAGGTATACTGCTTGTTACCAAACTACTTCTCTATAGCACTAACATTGGAATATCACACTATTTCAAGAGGAGTTAATAATATCAGATCATGATAGAAAAGTTCCCAAGTACTCTTATAGTAGACTAGAATAGCACTTGTAGAACATCCTAAAGAATCTTCCTGAAGATCTTCTGGTGGTAGTTCCTCTTTTCTTATGGTTGCTTCTCTTGCAGAATGACTTTGAGAAGATTGGAAACATGATAGATTAGTCTAGGCAACATAACCAGATCTAGATTAAGAGTTAGATCATGCTTTTATTGTCCTTCCATAAACTTCTTATTTTATTTCCCATAAGATATGTTCTTATATCATACATGATTGGTTTACTTAATTTTCAATTTAATTCCTCTAATGGAGGTTATACTTGTTGTTGTCCTTACTTGTATCCAGAGATACTTCAGTTGTAGAATTGTTGGATTTGAGTAGAGGTGTGAAATGCTTATGGAATGATGACTTAATATTAAGTGGATCAAATGGTTCTTTGATGTGTTGAGATTTCATATGCTCACTTATATAAAATGATTGAAACAATGAGCATAAGAAAGTTATTGAGGTTTAATGACTTATGTCAAAGTTGTTATTTGTTCTCCCAGATGTCATGATCTACTTTATATTCATCACTTTATTAACTTTGTTATTCATAATGCAGATATAGAGATTTGGAAATATCATATGTAATGATCAAGGTTTATCAGTAGTTGAAGAAGATTTATTTCTTCTTGTTGATACTTCCTTTATGATTGATGAGATATGTACATAATCGATAAATATGTTAATAAAATTATTATATCATTTTCCACTTCTGGTTTTGAGTTAACACTTGTTTGTATCACTTGTGTTCTACTGAAACTTTGTTATTTGCTTATGAAGGTTTATTTAATGGTTATGAGATGTTTTATCAAGATGTTATGTAGATTGATTGATAACTTAAAAAGTTCATGATTAGAGAATATAATATCTCTACTGATGTGATGGTTCAATTGTGCATTACTATCTTGTGGAAATGATTTGATAACTTAGGGAGTTGTTGTTTTATATGTGATAACATCTCTGTTGATGAGATGGTTAAGTTGTGTATTACTTATTTCTGAATGGATGATTATCAGTTATGAGATTTGGATACTCACCCCTTTTTGAGTTCTAGATACCAATGAATTATCCCCAAGTCACTTAAAGACTTGTGGTTAAGATTGTTGAGAGTTAGTGTTGGTCAAAACCAACTTATGGTTTGTATAACCAAATGATTTGGTTTCTTAAGATACTTGATATAAAGATCATTCCAAATGTACTCTTGACTAGATGAACTAGACCTATTTCATCATGTCAAGTGAAACATTGGTCACTTTGGTTTGTTTAAACTTTCGCGCCAAAATTTCCCGTACTTTTAGATGCATGCTTTGCAAATGCACATATTATATTTAGATCCTATAACTTCCCAAACACTGGGATGTTACCTATACTGCGTGTTGCGGTCCTCGGGAGGTGCGTCTCGCCTCTCGTGCTGCCGGTAAAACTGCATGGTGCTCATATGCTCGTCTACCTGCTCCTTTGAGAGCGACCATGGTAACATGTCAATCTTAAACAAAACAGGCTGCAGCAAAGTAACTTTCCACTCTTCTCCATCCATATATAAAATTCTATAGACTAAATGTTCAATAGTAGAGTTAGAAGTGACAAACTGATGGGATTTCATAGCAGCAAGGTTAGCCTATGTGGAGAAATTATTTCATCATTAGGATCGATGGGAACATGCAAAGAAGTTGTGACACGTGTAGCAATAATGCCACCAAAAATAGGCCCAACAGCAGCAAGACGGCGTGCAACAAGTGCAACAAGTGCACCAAGGTTATACTTTGTGCTACGGTTCAGTGCAGCATCAATGAAAGCAAGGTGGTAACTAGAAATATTACTAGTGTTCTCCCTACCAAGGATACTAGTACCAATATAGTAAGAAAAGTATTTAAGAGCAGGAAGTTGAATGTTCCTTATCTTCCCACGTTGAGATGAGCGACCATCATCGTTGGTGACTTCTCGATAAATCCCCTGGAGGTCAGCTGGTTTGTCCTGAATCCTGCTTTCTATCCCGGTGGCGTTGATACCTATAATAGCACAAAAATCTCCCAAGGACAAAGAAAAAGGACTACCATATAGCTTGAATGCAACAGTTGGACCATATTGAGTGTTCTGAAATTTAAAGCTCTTAACAAAAGCTTTTGTGAGCATAGCATATTGAGGGCTTTCATCCCCCATAAAGTTGGTGAGCCCAACTCTTTCAATAAGCACAAGAAAATCATCTAAAAGACCTGCATTTTCTTAAAAATGTACGGCAAGCAAAGCTAGATGGGTAAACGATACCATCATCTTCCGCATCGTCAATAGTTGACGCCATAACATCCTCATTATACGATGGCCTCACTAAAGTGGATGAGCGTGAGGGCCTTGTCCTTCTAGGAGCATCACTCCTAAATATCTCTCCAAAATTATAACTATCCATCTCTGAAATTTTTCAACAATCATCACAAAAAATAATTTCAAGCAACTATAAGGTGGAGACTACCATAGGGACTTATATGAGAGCTAAACATACATCGAAAATAAATTATTTCTACTCAAATTAAGCATGAAAACTCACATAAGCTGTCACCTATAGTATAAAAATACTCAAGAAATACTTCACTAAATAGAATTCTACTTGGACCATCGGAGGAGTCACATACCGGAGATCAAACACACCAAATATCAGCACAAATGATGGGCTGAAGAAGGAGATCGAAAATCCATAGGAAGAATAGCAAGAACATGGGTTCCAGGAAATGTTTTAAGCTTTGGGGTGAGAGAGAAGACCTTGGCACTAGAGAGAGTAAGTGGAGGGCCAGGGGGGCCCACACCATGTGCTGGCGCCACTAGGAGGCTGGCCGCGCCACCCTGTGGTGTGCCTTATTGGTGGGTCTCCCTGGGGTCTCCCAGGTGGCTTTCTGCCTCATTTTTTACGTAAAAAATCATTATATTTTTTCTGGAATTTTTCGAGAAACTTTATTTTTGAGGTATTTCCAGAATTTTAATAACTAATAAAAACCGGGAAAACGGAAGTGAAAACATGGAAAAAAACAAGAACTACAGAGGTTCTATGACACTTTAATGAAAGAATAACCAAAGAAAACAAAGGTGGTAGTGGTTAAAACAAAAGTATGGGTGGTGAAAACATACATAACTTCAGTAAAGAGGATGAAAACATCCGGAAAACATGCATAAAGATGGTGGAAAACAGGATTGTACTCAAGTAGCAATATTATAACAGAAGTAATCATGGTGAAAACATAGTGGGGAAGGTGAAAAATAGTGAAAACAATGTCCTCTTTATTAAAAATCACTTTGTTAACAAGGGTGATCAAGTCGTGCTACCAGAATAATTTTCGTATGAAGAAAAACTTTGCTAGAAACTAAATAATTGTGTTACCTCAACCTTGATAGGCATAGTCCCAATCATAATAATTTCATATTCCTTTGGTGGTACTGGAATGGGACAATAAAATTCTCCAATCTTGATGGTCTCAATATTTTCAACTGAATTTAGACCATGTTTCTTATCAATCTTCTTGGGAAAATAAAGTGTGCTCTTTATCATTAACATTAAAAGTAACTTTTACTTGATTGCAATAAATAACATCCCCTACAGTATTAAGAAAATGTCTTCCAAGAATAATAGACATATTATCATCTTCAGGCATTTCCAACACAACAAAGTCAGTTAATATGAGACAATTATTAGCAACTTGAACAGGAACATACTCACATATACCCACAGGAATAGCAGTAGATTTATTAGCCATTTGCAAAGATATATTAGTTGGTATCAATTTTTCTAGGAGGAGTCTTTTATAGAGAGTAAAAGGCATGACACTGACTCCACCTCCCAGATCACACAAAGCAGTTCTAACATAATTATTTTTAATAGAACAGGGAATAGTTGGTATACCAGGGTCTCCAAGTTTCTTAGGAACCTTGCCATTAAAACAATAATTAGTGATCGTAGTGGAAATTTCCTCATTAGGAATCTTCCTTTTGTTAGAAACAATATATTTCATATATTTTGCATCAGGCGGTAATTTAATAGCATCAGTTAAAGGAATTTGCAAGAATAAAGGTTGCATCCATTCACAAAACTTGTTATAGTGTTCTTCTTCCTTAGATTTGTGTTCCTTATTAGGAAAAGGCATTGGTTTTTGTACCCAAGGTTCTCTTTCATTACCATGTTTATTAGCAATAAAATCTTCCTTAGTGTACTTTGCAGTTTTAGCTTGCTTTTCAGGTTCATCTACAGGTTCTTCTTTATCAGAAGCATCATTCTTTTCATTACCACTTTCAGTTTCAGCATCAGAGACAGATATACTATTAGGTTCTTTAGCAAGTTCAGAGGATTCTACAGTAATTTTATGTTTCTTCTTCTTTTTCTTCTTAGTATGAATAACATCATTATTAGTTTGTTGAGAATCTTGTTCAATTCTTTTAGGATGTCCCTCAAGATATAAAGGATCTTGTGTAGCAATACCACTTCTAGTTCTTATTTAATAAGCATGTTTTTCTTTAGAAGCATTAACTAGCACATATTTTTGCACTTTAGCAAGTTGATCAATTTGAGTTTGAAAACATTTGAAAATGCTTAACCAGCATTTTAACATCATTATAGGTTCTTTCTATAATACCATGCAAATCGTTAATAGCTTTAGAGTTTTCCATTAGGTGATATTGTACTCTCATATTAAAATTATCTTGCTTAATAACATAATTATCAAATTCATCTAAGCATTGATCAGGAGGTTTTCTATAGGGAATATCTCTACTATCAAAATATTGGAGAGAGTGTACCTCAATGGTGATGAGTGAGGGTTGTCTTACATAATTCTTCTATAGGTGGAAGATGAAAGTGCACTATGGTCAACTAGTGTCGGGGGGCTACCCCCGAGTAGGGGTAAGGCAAGTGTTAAAGTGAAGGTCAAAGTGCTGCTGACCGGGTAGACGGCTACCCGGGTACCTACTACCCGGTAGGTTCTATCCGGACATATTCACCGAAGACCGGGAGAAGATATTGAGGAAAATTATACTCGTCCGAATAGAGAAGTTATGGTCTGAGTAGAGGAGCTACTCGGACCAGAAGTCAACAGAGCCGTTCTGACAAAGATCCCGCGTATCCCGCAGCCGTACCGTCGTGCGGTTCAACTTACTAGGTATGTGATTAGGGATGGAATTAAAACTCGGAACTCGCGAGTTAAATGAGTAGCTCGCAACTCGACTCGTCTCGGCTCGAACTCGTTGTCCAACGAGTCGAGTCGAGTTTTCGTTTTCAGCGGTAAACGAGTTCAAGCTAAACGAGCCGGGTTTACAAGGTACTTGTTTAACTCGATCAAAATATTTTTTTAATGATATTCTTATTTATTTGAATATTTTTGTACTGATTAGTGTAGTTTATTTACTATAAATTGTTTGATGGTGACATATTTTCACTAATTATTATGATGATTTTATTATACATGAGCCAAATAATCAAAAATAATTATATATACACTATATTATGTTGACTTTTATATAGTTTTATAAAATTAGATAAGTTAAGCAAGTAGCTCGCGAGCTACTCGCGAGTTCACCGAGCCGAGCCGAGTTTTGATTTTGAACTCGTTTGTTGAACGAGTCGAGCCGAGCTCGACTCGTCAGTTGACCGAGCTTGAGCGAGTCGAGCCGAGCCGACTCGGATCGGCTCGAATTCCAGCCCTATATGTGATCATCCGTGATGCGGCGTGGTGACAGAGACTTGGGCACCTGTCTTATCTTGTCATTGACAGAGGGGACAAGACAGGATGGGGGCCTACACTATGAGGCTGATAGGGTGGACAGGTCATGTCAGCCGTACGGCGCGGCGGCTTCTCAGCGTGAGATCCCGGAAGCGTGCTGTACGTCACAGTGCTCAAGTCACATCAGTTGTACCTTCTATTAATTGTTTTTTCGGCTGGGCACCAGTATATAAGGTGCCCTGCCCCCTCCTGCGCGAGGGACGTTGCCTGAGACCGCATTTATTGCAAGAGATAGCACTACAGCTAGAGAGAGCTGCCGAGTGGCTACTCGGCTGAGAGACAAACATTGTACTGTGGCTACTCGGAAAACATACATACAGAGAGATAGGCAGGAGTAGGGGTGTTACCTCCACACGAGGGCCCTGAACCTGGGTAGATTGTGGTGTTTGCAGTGTTCTTGAGCGCGGCTACTCGTCGTGCGATCCCTCCCCGAATACCTACAGCGTCCATCGGCCCCAAACCTTAGCCATCCCATGGCATATGTCTTTACCTCACCATGATAGTTGGCGCCCACCGTGGGGCCAGCAGCGGCGCTGGCTGGGGTGCATATTCGTACGGGAACGATTTCTGCTTCAGGGGAGCGTGTGGTCTGTGGCCTTGTCCACAGATTCGGCTCCTTCGACTTCGTCTCCGACAACGCCGGAGATTTCGGCGGCAGACCCATGCCTGCAGGCAGCTCGGTGCTCTCCTTCGGCACGCACTTGGTCTACGTCGCCACCACCGTCATCCGCGAGTTCCCGGAGGAGGTGCTCGTTGCGGATGATCCTCCTGCTGTACTCGCTGCCCGCGGGAAGCCAGCCGGCTACTCTGCGGACAGCGTGGAGGTGATAATGACGGGCCCGGCTATCGATGCCGGGAAGGACGCGATCACTGCAGCTGATGTTATCGAGCCGGCTGCTAGGGGCCACAAGCCCTACGAGATGCCCCAGAACATTCCTGGGTATGTGCCTCCTCCCACGTCCACGGCTATACCGGCTGCTCGCGGAGACGCAACCGTGCAGATGGGCATGCCACAACCCAACGAGGCGGAACTCGCCGCCTTGAGGGCGCAACTCGAGCAGCAACGCCAGGCGCTACTCGTCGAGTCCCAGGAGCTGGAGAAGGTTAGGCTTGAGCTTAACCTAGACCAGATTGAGTACAACCGTGCGCATGGTTTTACTCCAATTTCTAGGCTGCCTCGCAAGCTAGGTATTACTCGTCGCAACTTAGGCGACAAGTTAGCTAGAGATGGTAGGGCTGTTAGCCGCTCTGCTAGTTTGAACACTGCCACCAGGACAAAATACAGTTCCCCGCCAAAACTCTTAGGGCCGCAGAGGCAGTTGCTGTTGATTTGCCGCATCTCACTAGTGATGCTCGCGCTAGGCAGCAGGATAGGCTCAATGAGCTAGTGCTAGAAGACGGAAGGCAGAACGAGGAGTTCCGGAAAGCCAATCCGGGTGCTGGCGCTTCCCATGTTGTTCATTCGCATGGGCTGAGATCTATGGATCAGGCATCTTCACCGCTTCCCGGTGGTGATAGAGCCCAGAGTGTGACCTCTGGGAGACACAAACAGATGCAGGTGTACGACCGGGCTGTCGCTGCAAAACAGCACGCTGTAGAGCGGCAGCCCGGCCATAAACACAACTCTGCAGGAGCAGGCTATCAAGCCACGAAATCTCACAGCAAGGGGCAAGGAGGAAACCGAGAAGGAACTTCTTGGCGTCATGTTGCCTAGCCTACTCAGCAGAGGGTGCAGCCACAAGCAGGTGTGGTAGCAGCCAATCCGGTTGTGCAACCCGCAGCTGTGTAGCAAGACCGCTACAACGACGGGTACTCGGCGATGGAGCAAGCCGGGTAAGCAGAGACGTCACTGACCGCCTCGGTGACCGGATGCTGGAGCCCACTGATGCCAGGTACAAGCTGGACCGGATCAACCGGTCTGCGCATCTCGAGTCGAGGGGGCCTCCCGGCCCAGATTGCTTTGGCCGCCGCATCATGGAGGAGCCCTCCGTGAACAAGTTTCAGCTGGCTAGAGGGACCAAGTGCTATGATGGCAGCACCAAGCCGGAAGACTGGCTAAGTGACTATATTACCGCTGTGCACATTGCAGGCGGCAACCGGAGATGGGTTGTGCGGTATGTTCCGCAGATGCTAGAGGGCCGTGCTCGGACTTGGCTCAACAACTTGCCCAAAGACAACATCAACTGCTGGCTAGACTTCTGGGAAGCCTTCATCAGCAACTTCACCAGCACGTACAAGAGGCCGAATAAGCCGCAACAACTCTCGGCTTGCAAGCAGCGAGAAGAGGAGACAGACCGAGAGTATCTTACTCGCTGCAGCACTTTGAGGAACACCTGTGAAGGTGTGAATGAGGCCCAGGCCATTACCTGGTTTGCTCAGGGCTGCAGGCACGGCAGCATGCTGTGGCAGAAGCAGCAGCGAGAGATGCCGAGTACGCTCGCCGAGACGATCAAGATTGCAGATGTGTATGCTCTCGGCGACGCTACTCAGCCTCTGCTCGACTCTCCTGAGCCGAGAAGAAGAAATCAAGATGGAGGCAGGCGCCATGACCGAGATGGTTTCCGCAACAAGCGCAGAGATGACCGACCGGATACTCGGTTTGGTCCTGAACAAGTGAATGCTGTGAACCACAACACAGCGGGAGCTGGGAGTAGCTAGAGGCAAAAAACTGCTGGAGCCCAATTTGGGCAGAACCAGAACCAGGGCCAAGGCTTCAAGAAACAGTACCCTGCTCCTCAGCAGGTTACCAGCAACCCGGATTCTGGAGATGCTGCGAGGTTCGTCTTTGAGGCCATGAAGGATGGACCGTCTAGCTTCCATACTCGGCATCCGACTAGGCCAGCCAACCACACTACCCGGCAGTGCAGCTGATGGGACCGCATCAAGAGCGAAGGTTTTGGTTAGCTGCCCCCTCCTCCTCGTCTGCCGCTTTCCGGATCCAATGTGCAGTCTATTCGGGCAGCTGCTCCCAGGCTAGCCAAGAATCCGAGAAGGGAGAATGTGAACCAAGTGGCCCATGGGCCTAACCGCAACTACAACAACCGCAACTTCTACACACAACAACAACAACAGCAACAGCAACAGCAACAGCAACAGCAACAGCAACAGCAACAGCAACAGCAACAGCAACAGCAACAGCAACAGCAACAGCAACAGCAGCAACAGCAGCAACAGCAGCAGCAACAGCAGCAGCAACAGCAGCAACAGCAACAGCAACAGCAACAGCAACAGCAACAGCAACAGCAACAGCAACAGCAACAGCAACAGCAACAGCAACAGCAACAGCAACAGCAACAACAACAGCAACAACAACAACAACAACAACAACAACAACAACAACAACAACAACAACGGCAATGATGATGGAGACCGCAACCAGTACCAGGAACACCATGAGAGCTACATGATCTTCACCACCGAGCCGGATGACAAGCAGTCGCAGCGCAGGCGCGCTATGGAGGTAATGCAGTGATCCCGGCATTGCCCCACTACTTGCATTGGTGTGACCAAGACATCACGTGGTCCAAGGAGGATCACCCAAGGGTGATGCCCAATCCGGGTACCTATGCATTGGTGGTGGAACCCACTTTCCTGGGCCCCAAGAAGAATGTCAAGTTCAGCAAGGTGATGATCGCCAACGGCAGCAACATCAACATCATGTACAGAGACACACTGGAGAAGCTCGGCCTTGCCGAAACATGCTGCTACCTAGCAGGACCACATTCCATGGCATTGTGCCGGGAGTATCTTGTGCTCCAATCGGCCGCATCTGGATAGATGTCCTATTCGGCACCAGGGAGAACTGCCGCACCGAGTGCCTGCAGTTCGAAGTTGTTGATCTTCAGAGCCCCTACCACACTCTACTCGGTAGGCCTGCCCTCACCAAGTTCATGGCCTCAACCCATGCAGCCTACCTGAAGATGAAGCAACGTGGTCCCAATGGTTTCATCACCATCTCGGGTGATTACAAGCGTTCCTTGGAGTGTGCCTCTGCTGGATCTCTGTTTGCGGAGTCCCTGGTCATTGCTGCCGAGAAGAACAAGATACACGAGGTAGTGGCTATGGCTCAAGCAGCGCAAGGTGATGCGCCTGGCATGCCTAGTTCCCAGTATGGAACTGCTTTCCAGGCATCCCAGGAGACAAAGAAGGTCCAGGTTGATTCTGAGTTCCTAGACCGTGTTGCCATCATTGGTGTCGGGTTGGATACGAAATAGGAAAGCGAGCTCATCCACTTCCTCCGTGAGAATCCGGATGTCTTTGCGTGGTCCAATGAGGATCTTCCGGGTGTCCCGAGGGAGTTGGTTGAGCACTCGCTGCATGTACGCCCAGACGCCAAGCCGATTAAGCAGGCAATGCGCCGCTTTGCGGCAGAGCGATGGAAGGCTATCGGTGATCAGATCACCAAGTTCCTGATAAGCGGATTCATCATGGAGGTATTGCATCCGGATTGGTTGGCCAATCCGATGATGGTTGAGAAGAAGAAGGAGGACCCCAAGGACGAGATTGCATGGCGTATGTGCATGGAATACACCGACCTGAACAAGGCCTGCCCCAAGGACCCATTTCCGCTACCCCGCATAGATCAGGTGCTCGATTCCACTGCCGGGTGCGAACTTTTGTCTTTCATTGACACCTACTCTGGTTTCCATCAGATAGCTCTCAACCCGGATGATCAAATAAAAACTGCATTTATTACCCCGTACAGGGCTTATTGCTATCGTGTTATGTGCTTTGGGTTGCGGAATGCTGGGGCTACCTATGCGAGATGCATGCAGAAATGCTTGCATGACCAAATTGGCAAGAATGTGCAGGTGTACGTAGATGACATTGTCATCAAAACGAATAAAACACATACTCTGCTTAGTGATATTGAGGAAACCTTTGCCAACTTGCGCAAATACATGATGAAGTTGAATCCGACTAAATGCACCTTTGGCGTCCTGGCTGGCAAGTTACTCGGTTTCTTGGTTTCTAGCCGGGGCATTGAGGCCAATCCTTCAAAAATAAAAGCTATAGAGAGCATGACTTTGCCGAGATCCTTGAAGGATGTGCAGAAATTTACCGGATGTTTGGCTTCTCTGAGCCGCTTCCTGGGCAGAATGGGTGAGAAGGCCTTGCCTCTCTATCAGCTGATGAAAAAGAGTGACAAATTCGTTTGGACACCACAAACTGATGTGGCATTCAAGGAGCTGAAGACCATGCTAGGTAGCGCTCCCATCCTGGCCAGTCCGCTACCCAAAGAGCCAATGTTGCTCTACATTGCGGCTACCAACCGGGTAGTGAGTGTGGTGATCATGGTGGAACGAGAAGAGGAAGGCAAGACTGTGCAGCGGCCAGTGTACTATCTTAGTGAGGTGCTATCCAGCTCCAAGCAAAACTATCCGTACTACCAGAAGATGACCTATGGCGTGTACCTGGGTGCCAAGAAGCTGAAGCATTATTTTCAAGAGCATCCCATCACGGTTGTGAGTTCCCCTCCCATCTCGAACATCATGGGCAACAAGGATGCTAGTGCCAGAGTAGTCAAGTGGGCGATTGAGCTGGCCGCATACACTCTTATGTACGCGAGAAGAGAAGCCATCAAATCACAAATTCTGGCGGATTTTCTAGTGGATTGGTCTGAGGTGCAGTATGAGCCTCCCTTGCCGGAAACCAATTTCTCGAAGATGCATTTTGATGGATCCAAGGTGAAGGAAGGATTGGGTGCTGGTGTAGTCCTTACGTCACCCAAGCATGATCAACTCAAGTATGTGTTGCAGATACATTTCAATAATGTGGCCGAGTACGAGGCGGTGGTGCACGGCTTGACAGTAGCCAAGGAGATTGGGGTGCAGCGTATCCTCTGCTACGGCGACTCGGATTTGGTGGTGCAGCAAGTATCCGGCACCTGGGATGCCCTAGGATGCCAATATGGCCTCCTACCGGTTTTTGGTGCAAACCATGACTGGATTCTTCGATGGTTGTGAATTTCATCACATACACCGAGCTGATAATAACGCAGCAGATACTATGTCCAAGTTGGAGTCTTCTCGGCAATTTATCCCGCCTGGGATTGCCTTGGAGCATTTGAGAAAGCCATCTATCAAGCCATCTCCCAACTCGGAGTCTATCTTCATTCCATCACTGCCAGATTCTGAAGCTGTTCCTATGGAGATTGATTGGGAGGCTGCCAAACAGAACCCGGGGACTGCCGTCTCCAACCCGGGGACTGGCGCCTGCAACCCGGGGACTGTCCCTCCTTACTCGGGGACTGCCCTCCTAACTTGGGGACTGTCGCATTCATTGAGGGGGTCATTTCCGAGTACTCGGGGACTCGGGGCCTCGTCCTTAACTCAGAGCAAGTAATGGTGGCGGAGCCTATGGAGATAGATGAACCTGTGTTCCCTGTTCGACCCACGCCGGGTTGGGCTGTGCCTATTATGTCCTTCCTAAGGGATTGCACACTGCCAAGTGACGAGGTTACAGCCCGCCAGATACAGAGAAGATCCAAGGGCTACACAATCATCAACAAGGAGTTACACCGAAGGAGCCCTACTGGCGTGCTGCAACGCTGTGTTGAGCCAGAAGAAGGAGAAGAAATTCTCATGGAGATACATCAAGGAGAATGCGGACATCACGCCTCTTCTCGGGCTCTGGTTAACAAGGCTTTCCGGCATGGTTTCTTTTGGCTCACTGCCTTGAAACAAGCTGAAGACATTGTGAGAAAGTGCAATGGGTGCCAAAGGTTCGCAAGCAAGATTCATATGCCAGCTTCCGAGTTGAAGACCATTCCCATCACTTGGCCATTTGCTGTCTGGTTCTTGGACATGGTAGGCCCTTTCAAACCGGCTAGAGGCAACATGACTCACATCTTGGTCATGGTTGATAAGTTCACCAAGTGTATTGAGGTGAAGCCTATTCGGAAATGTGATGGAGCTACTGCTGTGAGTTTCCTGAAGGATGTTATCCTGAGATACGGCTACCCGCACAGCATCATCACTGATAATGGCACCAACTTTGCTGAGGGGGCCTTTGCGAGATTCTGCAAGGAAAAGAGCATCCGACTAGATGTTGCATCAGTCGCACATCCTGCGTCCAATGGACAAGTTGAAAGAGCAAATGGCATGGTGCTATCCGGCATAAAGCCAAGGCTGATTGAGCCATTACAGTGAACCCCTGGTTGTTGGCTGGACGAGTTGCCGGCGGTGTTGTGGAGTCTAAGGACTAACCCTAACCGATCAACCGGATACACACCATTCTTCCTGGTATATGGAGCTGAGGCCATGTTGCCCACTAACCTAGAGCATGACTCACCAAGGGTAACACTCTATACTGAGAAAGAGTCCCGGGATGCTCGAGAAAATGACGTTTACCTGCTAGAAGAAGCAAGAGAGTTAACTCTGTCACGTCCGCCAGTTATCAGCAAAGCCTGAGGCGTTATCACAGCCGGAAAGTGAACCCAAGGGTTTTCGAGAAGGAGACATGGTCCTTAGGCTCGTGCAAAGCACAGCCGGGATGCACAAGCTATCCCCTCCGTGGGAAGGGCCTTTCATTGTGAGTAAAGCATTGCACAATGATGCATACTATCTAGTTGACGCACAGGCACCCCAGAAGAACAGGCTGGATAGAGCAGGAGAGGAATCCAAGCGCCCCTGGAATGTAGCTCTACTCCGACGTTTTCATTCATGAGCAAAACTTTGTATGTATCTCTTAAACCGAGTTAAAATTCTAGTCGGCACTCTGAATTCAAACTCGGGGACTGCCCATGTTCAAATTGCTCTGTGTCTTTCTATTCTGATTTACTTTGTCTACTCAGGTGATTCACTTAGAATTTCATAAGCATATATAGTAGTGTGTTTAAACCCAAGGGCCAACTCTTCGACTCTGCTGCTGTCCGCAACCCGGCTTCATGGCAAGCAAGAGAACAAGCCAAAGGTCAATGAACACACGAAAAACTGCTAAGGAAAAGAAAAGTGCAGCAACCGAGTAGGGTGTTCTTTATTGTTTCGTCTCTTTTCGGCTAAGTGGCTAAGTATTTGAAATTCGAACTTTGAAATCTTGTGACTCGACTACCAAAAAAGCCACAAGTGGCAGGTAAGAGCTGAGACAAAGAGAAAGAGTGGATAAAAAATGCAACTCGGGGACTTGCATATTAACGCAATCCGGCATTAAGCCAGAATTGTTAAGTACTGATAAAATAAAAACTGAGTACCAACAGACATAATTGTTTCGATTACATATGCAGCTGGCATCCTGGGGATCTGATAAGTGTTTGGAGGTAAAAGCATGCAGGAATTACACAGGAGTAGAGGCAGTGTTGTCCGCAGTCAGTGTTGGTAGGCGCAGTCGACTCGGAGGTGGTTAGATGTGGAAGTTGCTGTAGCCGCGGAGATGGGATCCGTTGCAGAGTTGGAGGACGGAGTAGACTGAGTGTTGGGCATCGGGTAGACGCTGGATGGCGCAGCCCCAGTCACGCCGAACTCGGGAGCGGGTTCGTCGATCACCATCTCGGTGGTGATGGTGGCCTCCTGCGCGGTGGGCTGCGGCTGCTCGGCCTCGGTGTTGGCTGCCAACTCGGAGTCCTCCGCGTTGCCCTGCTGCTCGGTGCTCTCAGTCTCCTTGGCCTCCTCCTGCTCGGATCCCTCCTTTTCGGCACCCTCATCGAACTCGGCCAAGTCCTCGTCGTCAGTGTTGTCGTCCTCGTCATCGTCCGCTTCTTCGACATCAGTGTCAGGCTCGGTGAGGCCGTCGATGAAGACGCTCGTTTCAGTGTAGGAGGCGATCTCGTAGGCTACCTCTTTCCGGCGAGTAATGCATTCTGGATCCTCGGTCCACTTGGAGTCGTTGCAGCGTCTGCGGATCCTGTCGAGATCCAGGTTCTCTTACCAGCTCAAGATGAAGTGCAGCAGCTCGTCAGCTCCTACCCGAGCTGCAGAGGCACGACACTTCTTTAGCTCCGCCTTGACTTCGTCCAGGTGCTCGGCAATTTCGCTGAAGGTTTCCGGGACGTCCCTTTCCGGCCAGAATAGCTTGTGCAATTTGAATCCAGTGGACACCATGGAGGTTCCTAGGCCCTTGAGGGAGCGGATTTGTGTCTTGATGCTGAGGAGATGGTCATTGATGTCGGATGTGTTGTCAATGTCTAGACCAGCTGCGGCCCTGGCCTGTCTTGCCTTGTCCAAACCTGGCACACCAGCAGAGTGGAGTTCCGGTAAGATGTCTGCATAAGGAACTAAGTTGAATCAGAAACAAAGACCGAGAAGAGGTGAAACCGGGTAGAAGAAGGCAGAGAAGAGAAAATCAAGCCAGGTACATGGTAGAGGCAACTCACATTCCATGTCTACCAGCAGGGCTCCCAGCTTGATCTTCCAATCGGTCTCATCTGAGATGTGCTTGTCATGGATACGGCGCGATTCCGAGATTTGGGTCTCGAGAGCCGAGTTCCGGTCCTTCAGCACTTAGATCTCCAGCTCAAGTGCCTGCTTCTCGGCGTTGGATATCCTCTCGAACTCCTGCTTCTCGCTGCCGTGGTTGATGGCGGCTTGGAGTGAAACTTGGAGATCGAGTTGGAGCTTCTCGTATTCCGCCCTCTCGACGGTGCGCTCTTGCTCTATCTCTGCTTCTCGGGTTCGCAACTTCTACTGTACCTCAGCAGGCGTGAGGCAGTGCAAGTGTTTCTCCCGGAAATTTTTATACTCTTCTGCGAGAAGAACAACATTATCAGCAAAGCAGCCAAGTAGGAAAACACAAGTGCAGAGAAGAAAGAGGGATGCTCACCTTCAAGAGTAGAGATCTTGCTCTGGGCAGAGGCGGCGAAAACTTCGCAGTCTCGGTGCCTGTCCACCAGAGCCTTGAGCTCGCCTGCAGAGAAGACAGCAGTTTAGCAAAAAGCAAAAAACGGGCGTAAGTACGAAACGTATAAACCGAGATGCTAAAAGCTTACCTTCTATTGTAGAGAGCTGGAGAGTGCGGTCCAGGGCCTGCTGCTCCATAGCATCTCTGTCCTTCCTGTCGGCCTCCAGAGCCTGGTTCCATTCTCGGGTCTGGCGGTGATTCCAGAGTAGCTGATGGAAAACCTTTGTCTTCTGCTGGACGCTATCCTGCAGAGAAGAAGGGAAAAGTGTAAGTTTTTTGGAAGATTTGGCCCGAGTAAATGTCAACTCGGTTGAGTCTTCACCTACTCGGCCCAAATCTCGGGGACTGGGGGAGTGGCTAAGAGAGGAAGAAAAGAGAAAGAAGAAACCAGCAACTCGGAAAATGCAAAAAGGAGAAGAGACACTTACCACATAGCTTTGCTCAATGTCCTCAATGTTTTTGTGGAGGACGAACAGCTTTCCGGCCAAGGTACAGCAAAGGATGGCAACCGTCATGCCAACAGAGCCAACGTCGGCCTTGTTCCAGTCGGCACGGTAGTGGTCGAGCTTGCCCAACTCGGTACTGTCCCAGCTGGTGTTGTCGTGCACTTTGTTGTCCCAGGCCTTCTCGACATGGCCTACTCGATCCAAGATAGCCGCAAGGCCTTCTTCGGGAAGCTCCTCCTCGTCTTCGCCGTGGGAAGAAAGTTCCTTGATGACCAAGGAACCCTTCTTTCCTTTGAACTTGGATACTCCCACGGCTTGGCCCTCTTTGAGAGCGACTAGTCGCTTATCTTCCTTGGACAACTTGATTTGGTGGCGCTGCGACATGTGTGGCCAGTACTCGGGATATTTGCGCTGAATGCTGGCTCCTGCACCAGCACTCTGCTTCTCGACGGGGCCAAAGGTGACCCCGGAAGAAACCCGGTTGGCGCTTGGAGTGGGCGAAGTGAGCGTCAGCTGGGTGCTCTTGACCAGCTTCCCGGACTACCCACCTTGCGGCTTGGGGGGGCGGCATCTGCTGTCCAGTCTGTGAGGCGGTGCGCTTTGGTTGCACCCGGGTTGCCTCGGCTCAAGACTTGGTGATCTTCTTGTCACTTGGAGTAGGAGTTGGCCGAGAAGGCGGAGGTACTTGAAGAGTTGGCTGAGGAGGTGGAGGTACATGCTGAGTTGGTGGAGGAACTGGTGCGAGAGGTGGAATCGCCTGCTGAGTTGGCGGCACATGTGGCTGGCTACTCGGTGCAGCGTCTGGCTGCACTTGGTCTTGGCGTGTTGGCTCCACCACATCATCTTCTACCCGCTGCGCCGCAGCGGGATCTGGCCTTACGGCGACATTATCTTCTACCCGCGGCTCGCCCGCGGGGTCATGTTGTTCTGCAGTATTGGTCTCTGGCTGCTGCTCGGTGGTGGCATCTGGCCGCTCCAGGGCGGCGTCTTCTTGCTGCTGCTCGGCAGCACGGTCAGTGTTATCCTCGGCTGATGCAGCCGGAGGACTTGGTGGTCTCGCGGAGTCGTCGATGGCCTGGGCAGTTGGCTGCACAGCAGGCGGCGACTGCTCGGAGGTGAGGTCTATTTCAATCCTGGTGCCATCATTCTCGGCGCCAGTGTCTTCTTCTTCAGCAACTGGGGAGGGTGCGCGCGCCCTGTCCCGCGTCTCTTGGTTTTCTTCATCATCCGATATCTCAACAGTTTGCTCTCGGGGCGGGGCTGTCCGCGTCTGAGGAGTTGGCTGCGGCGGTGATATCACCATCAAGAGCCGTGCTGGAAGAAAAAATAGGGTCAGAAAGAAAGGAGAGAAGGGAAACAAGGGAAGAAGACAAGGAAGGAGAACAGCAACGAATCGAGGTGTACTCGGAGATCACTTACCCGTCAATGGTGGGGGCTTTCCTCTTGCGGGAAGCGCCGGCTTTGTTCGCTGACTTGTTCTTGGTCCTCTTGGGAGGAGGTGCCTCGGCACCGCTACCAACCCTCTTCCGAGTATTGGGAGCGGCCACCGATAGCGGATCGACAATCAGGGGTTCCTCCCCGTCGTCGAACTCAGGTTCCTCTGCAGAGTAGAAGAAGAAAGGAGTTAAAACAAGCAAGGAAAGAGAGTCAAAGTTTACTGCTAGCAAACAGAGAGGTGAACTCAATCACCTTCTTCATCTTCGGACCAATCCCGAATAGAGGCATCAGCTCGGGACTTACCAGGTTGATTGGCGTTGGGGATACACAAGGTATCTTGGGTATCATAAGCGGTCTTGCCATCTTCATCTTTGTCCTTGGTCCAGTTGCCCTCGAAGATTTCACTGTCCTCTTCTCGCTGGCGATTGATATGATGATTGGTACAAACAGACACAGTGAGTTGAGTTCTCGGATAAGTCTTTCTACTCGGGATTGCATGCAAACACAAAGCATATTAGGATAAGTGATTCTACTCGGGATAGCATGCAAACACAAAGCATATTCAGCTAAGGAATACTACTCGGATTAGCATGCAAACACAAAGCATATTAGGCTAGGTAGAATTACTCGGCACGGCATGCAAACACAAAGCATATGGAGCTAAAGAGACAAGTATAAGGACCTACTCGGTGCAGCATGCAAATATTAAGCATACAAAGCTAAGAGGCTACCTATTCGGTATCTGAATGCAAACACAAAGCATGCGCAGTAAGGAACTAACCTGGGAGATAGGTTTGGTGCGGCTGTATGGAACGAAGCCGTAAGCCCAGTTCTCGGTGAGCGTTGTCTGCATAATGGACCTGGCCTAGATGGCCACCTCAGCCTTGCTGAGCTCGAAGGTTGTCGTCCTGGTACAATCCCGGGGACCTCCCATGTAGCACATCTTGTGTACTCGGTCCTGGAGCGGGAGTACCCGGCGCGAGATCCAGCAGGCGATTAGATCGTCCTGAATGAGCCCTTCTGCCACCGACTCGGTCAGGCGCTTCTCGAACTGAAGGACGTCTGGCACGGTCTTCTTTGGGTCGTATCCCCAGTTCTACCCGGTGGGCAGCGCGTTCACAAACTTAGGAAGCCCTATCCGGTCTTCGATGGGCTTTCCCTTCTCGGCGGGTATGTTCTTCACGTACAGGAAGCCGCGCTGCCACTTGCGCACGGTATCCAACCCGAGTACTCTCGGGTGGTGTCCGGTGCGGCGCTGCAACATCATCACGCTACCCGTCTGGGTCATCACGCGGGAGGCTTTGGTGTTGCCGGGATCAGGAACACTTTGTTTATGGAGGAAGAAATATTTGGCCCAGGTCTAGACCATTGGGTAGACGCCAAGGAAGGCTTCACACACGGTAGCGTGTGTGGAGAGCATAACGATAGCATTTGGTGGAAGGTGGTGTGGCTGAATGCCGAAATGGCGAAGGAAATCTGGGAAGAATTTGGAAATAGGAAGGCTGAAGCCGCGTTTGAAGTGGGAGAGGAATACCACGTACTCATCCTTTGCCGGTGTCGGCATGAGCTCGGTGCCAGGAGGCCGGCAGACGACGCCGGGAGGGACGCGGCGGGTATTAACCAGCCATTGACAGTCCTCGGCGGTAACGTCCAAGCCCTCCCACGCGGCTCGGGCGGAAACCTTCTCGTCTCCGTGCGCCATGGAAGCGAGGTTGCTGGTGGAGAGGAAGAACTCGTCGGATTTGAGGGCGAGGCTGGCGGCGATGGCGCTCTGGGTTTCTTGCTCTCAGCTCTCACGGTGGGGGCACGGTGAGTACTCGCGGTGGCGATGTGCTCGACGGCGGCGACTGTGGAGATGGGAGCGCAAGATTGGAAAGGAGGCAGGAAAGAGAAAACGTAGGCGTCGCGGGGGTATTTATCTCTCCCCGCGGGCTGCAGTTACTGGTGATCAATCGTGCGCATTGATCGTGCGGCGTGGGTTAATTGTCCGTTAGAAACGCACACAGCGCGAAACGCGCGCGTAACGGGCGCGGTTAATCCCACGTCCCAGATCATGGGCCCTCGAGTACCATTCGACGCGACCTAACGGGCCGTGGGCCCTAGGCGCAGAGACTTGCGTGTGGCCTGCGGCTGCACCGAGGCGTCGGGGTCACTAGTGCATGGCACGTGGCCCGCAGCGATACGAGGAGATGGATTTGGTCTGATCCAGCGGGATCGCGTTCGAAATTTCACTAAGTCAAATTACTCGGCAGCACAGTAGAGAAAGTGCTCTACTCGGCTACAAGGAAGTTTCTCTCGTGATCACAATCGGGGTGATTCGAGTAGGAGGTTATGGGTCCGAGTTGAGGTGCAACTCGGTATGTTTCCTTCATGAATACAAGTTTTGTTTTAAGCTGGCAGGGCCCAACGAACTAGTTCACTGGACTCTACCAGCTTCGGGGACTAATGTCAGGGGGGCTACCCCCAAGTAGGGGTAAGGCAAGTGTTAAAGTGAAGGTCAAAGTGCTGCTGACCGGGTAGACGGCTACCCGGGTACCTGCTACCCGGTAGGTTCTATCCGGACATATTCACCGATGACCGGGAGAAGATATTGAGGAAGATTATACTAGTCTGAATAGAGAAGTTATGGTATGAGTAGAGGAGCTACTCGGGCCAGAAGTCAACAGAGCCGTTCTGACAGAGATCCTGCGTATCCCGCAGCCGTACCGGCGTGCGGTTCAACTTACTAGGTATGTGATCATCCGTGACGCGGCGTGGTGACAGAGAGTTGGGCACCTGTCTTGTCTTTTCATTGACAGAGGGGACAAGACAGGATGGGGGCCTACACTGTGAGGCTGACAAGGTGAACAGGTCCTGTCAGCCGTACGGCGCAGCGGCTTCTCAGCGCGAGATCCCGGAAGCGTGCTCTACGTCACAGTGCTCAAGTCACATCAGGTGTACCTTCTATTAATTGTTTATTCGGCTAGGCACCAGTATATAAGGTGACCTGCCCCCTCCTGCACGAGGGACGTTGCCTCAGACCGCATTTATTGCAATAGACAACACTAGAGCTAGAGAGAGCTGCCGAGTTGCTACTCGGCTGAGAGACACACATTGTACTGTGGCTACTCGGAAAACATACATACAGAGAGATAGGCAGGAGTAGGGGTGTTACCTCCACACGAGGGCCCTGAACCTGGGTAGATTGTGGTGTTTGCAGTGTTCTTGAGCGCGGCTACTCGTCGTGCGATCCCTCCCCGAATACCTACAGCGTCCATCGGCCCCAAACCTTAGCCATCCCATGGCATTTGTCTTTACCTCACCACGACAACTAGAGGGGGGTGAATCGGTTTACTACCAATTTTTCTTTTCTTTTCCTTTTAGTGGGGCTAAGCAAGATAAGATAAGGTTCTCTAGATGTGCATCTAGGTGAGCAACCTATGTGGACAAGATAATATACGCAACGGAAGTAAAACGAAAGGTAGCAAGATAAACCACAAGTGTAAACAAGGAGACAACGATATGATTCCCGTAGTTCCTTCTCAATGAGAAGTACGTCTATGTTGGAGAGGTGGGGAGCCACCTAGGCACTGCTCAATAGCACGGTTGTGCACACCTTATTCTCCTTGAGCTTCTCCGTGAGGAAGATTCTCGTTTCCACTATGAGGTCGACTTGGAGGCGTTGACCAAACCTTTACACGATCTCGAGGTCACTCCACAATATGGATGGAGGCTCTCAAGCAATCCGAAGCTTCTTGCAACAAGGTGGAAGCTACAAGCACAAGATCTACTAAGGTTTCTAGGCCTCAGGTAGGATTCTAGATCTACTAGGTTGTGGTGGATGGATTCAAAATTCCTTTGGTGGAAGTGTGGATCTAGGTCTCCTCTAGCTCTCCACAAAGTATGGGAGTGAGTGGGTGGATGGAGAGGGAGATCTAGGTGGGTGAAGCTTTCATTAATGGCTAGGAGAGAGAGTGGGAAAAGCTTAGCATTTATGAGGAAGGGGAAGGGGTATTTATACCCCTTCCCACAAGTGGCCGTTGAGCAGTCACAGTTGCACCGGAGGCTCCAGTGGCCTTCTTCTGTGCGCAGGCGCGCAGCCCAGATCTGTTCTTTGCTTGGGCCAGAGGGGCGGAGGGTCCGGTGGATTTGGCGGAGGCTCCGCCCACCGGATCTGCATCGGAGGTTCCGGTGGGGCCTCCTCCCTTATCCAACAGAGCCCTGTTTTGGGGGAGGTACCACTAGAAGCGCACCGGAGGCCAGCCCCCAGTGCGCTAGTTGAGAGGTCGGAGCCTCCGGTGGTTTCACCGGAACCTTCGCCCACCGAAGGCGCACCGGTGGTTCCACTGGAGGGTCCGCTCTTATCCAACAGAGCACTATTTTAGCGGACCCTCACCGGAGGAACCACCGGAGGCCAACCCCTTAGAGAGCCAGTAGAGAGAGCGAAGGCTCCGGTGGTTTCACCGGAGGCTCTTCCCACCGGAGGCTCCGCTCAAATTCACCAGAGGGTAGTTTGGGCGGACCCCGCACCGGACCCGCACCGGAGGCTGGAGCGGAGGTTCCGGTGGTTTCACCGGAGCCTCCGCTGCATGTAAATTTGCCTTCTCAGCTTTGTCTCTTCTAGCTCTTTTCATTCCAAACAAATTTGTAGCCCATAGAATTTGTATACTTGATGAACCTGGGTATTTTCATGTATCAAATAAACATTAGTCCAATAGGTATGTTGTCATTTAATTATCAAAATGGAAGATGATATTTCATTCTCCCCCTTTTTGGTAATTGATGACAACATCCCTATTTGCATAATTAAATACACTACATGAACGGAGCTCCCCCTTTAGGTATGCTCCTTTCATGTTGAGAGAATTTAGACGCAATGGTTATGATCATATGAATAATAATAGTGATCACACAACACATAATATAATAAGTTCATAAGTTCATAAGCTCATAAAGCATAATACGAGGTTCACGCCACATGAGAATTTAAACATCCAAGTTTCCAAAGGAAAAACCAAACTCCCTCAAGCAAGAGAAAGATGCAAATCGAAAAACATGCTTGAGGGAGAACCATGCAAATACCGGCTCCTAATAGATAGATGTCTCTCCCCCTTTGGCATCAAGATACCAAAAGAGGGAGAAACCGATGTTAACGCCTCGAAGATCACTCGGAGGAGATATCCATGATCGGAGAGGGGGCACGGCGGCGAGACCGGGTGGCTTCTTCTCCTTCTTCTTCAGACCACTCAATCAAGTTGCCCTTGGAGTCTTTGGCTTGCCACTTGTCCCATTTGGTGATGCTAGGAAGAACCGGGGAATCCACGGATTCGCCACCATCACGATGAAGCTGACGAGCTGCTGATGCATGTAAAATGCATAGATCAATTTTGCATATTTTCACATGGTTTTCTATTACATATTGCATCATATAAGGGTATAATTCAATGTTCTATAGTATTTTGGGGTTAAATTACAAAGTCCCCCAACTTTTAGGGAATTAACCCTGCCTGTCAGAAACCCCTTTTCTATATTTTTAACGTTTCAGGGGGCAAACTTCCGCGAAATCACCTGAAAATCTGCGGGGGTCATTTTCTTGGAAGGAGAAGACTTGAGGGCGAAGGATCCACGAGAATTGGGCAAGGAGGCCCAAAAGAGGACCCTCCACGCGGCCAAATTCCTTGGCCGCGTGAGAGGCCCCCTTTTGGCCCCTATGGCCCAATTCCTTCCATCTTCGACTTACCGACTCCGTCTTGACCTAAAACCGACTATAAAAAGGGTCCCCCGTACCCTTACGGAGAGGAGCGTCGCCGAAACACCGAAACAGAGACCAGAAGTTCCAGATTGGAGGGGGAAAACTCCGGCGGGGCGCCGCCGGTGTGATGTCCTACCCCTCCAACGTCATCTCCATCGACATCTCCATGAAGAGGGAGTAGTCCACCCCAGGGCTATGGGTTTGTGGAAGTAGCACTTGTATCTCTCTCTCTATGTGCTTCACTAATTAGATCCGTATGAGCTGCCTCACATGATTACGGGCACCGTTGTAATTCCTATGTGGTGGATCTTTTCTATGAGTTATTGAATCTGAGATTGCAATTGTTTCTCTTGAGTTATTTTAGTAGATGTATCTTATGTACCCTGTTCTTATTTGCTAGCTTTGATCAATCTAGTTCTTGAGAGCGTGTGTGGGGTGATGGGTGCATTAGTTGGAGTAACGGGGGGTGGCTAGTGCTGTGAAAGTGACAGAAGTTCAACGATCCACTTAGGTTTTGTTAAACCTTTCTTAGTTACCTCACTAGGGATAAAAAGGAGTACCTTGTTATCGGGGATTTGAAGTGACACTAATCAATCTCCATGACTAGATCTAGCAAGTTCTTACTTCAACTTCATGTCACATTGCTTAAAGCTATACTCTGGTTTTTCCTTAATTATCGAGGTGTTATGATTTATTTCGCATCTTGGTGGAGTATAAGAGGGATCAATATGACCGTAGAGATCTCTATGCTAGGACGTGATGCCCATATGAAAGTACTCAATGTTAAACATGTTATTTTAATCTCACATGTAATTCTTTATGTCCACCATCTACCACTTTATTTGAGAGAATGCAAGTGTGAAACCATGAACCTCGGTCCTATTTTAAATATAAGAAAACACTCTAGTTACTTTGCTGCAATTTAATTTACTTGCACTTTACTTTACTTGTATCTCCAATTCGAATTTACATTATCTCCATCACCACTTGCATCACAAAAATACAAAAACAATCCATTTCATATTTATTTTCTCATTTGCATTTAGTAGTAGATTTAATTATTGCACATTTACTTTCAGTTCTGCATTGCAATTTAGAAGTCTCACACCTTGTGCTTGACAACCACTTGGTGAGGTTGAGGGCACAAAATTCTCTACTTGTTTGCAGGATCTTGGAGGAAGCTTGGAAGACAACTGCTGAAATACTGGCTCCCCAAGAGTTCGATATAAACCCTCGAGTCACCCTCGTGGGGAAGAAGGCTTGCCACTAGCTACACACTCTGCACTTGGAGTCTCAACCTAGCCATCAAGCGTTTTTTCTGGCGCCGTTGCCGGGGAGCCATAAGTGAAGGAGTTGTCCAAGGGAGCTCACAAGAAGTCTTCATCACCAACAAGGTGTGCAAACACCTAAGCTTGGGGACGTTGCACCTACGTGAGTACCGTCCTTTCTATCTCCACTCTCTTTCAAGTAGATTGTTTTGTTTCTTGTCTTGTTTTTGTTTTTGTTCTTGTTTTTGTTTTGTCTTGCATATTTTATTTTAGTTTTCATTTTAGTTTTGCATTTAGTTATCTAGTTTATTTTAGTATTTCGAATTTGCCTAGTTACTTTACTTTTCAGTTTTGCATAAAAAATTAAAAACTACATAAAAACTTTTAAATAGGTGATAGAACTAAATTAAGTGACTACACAAATACACCCAATGACCAATTCATTGCTATGCCAATTACTACACCTGAAATACAAGCTGAAAGCTATGAAGTAAGTCCTAGTTTATTGAATTTAATGACTAGAGAGCAATTTGGTGGTAGTGCTATGGAGGATGCCTCTATGCATCTTCATGATTTCATGGAAATATGTGATATGCAAAAATTTAAAAATGTGGAAAGTAGTGTTTTAAAACTGAAATTATTTCCTTTTTCACTTAGAAGAAAGGCTAAAGAATGGTTACTTTCACTACCTACAGCTAGTATAAAGTCTTGGGATGATTTAAAAGAAGCTTTCATTAAGAAATATTATCCTCCCGTTAAAATTTTGCAAAATAGGAATAATATCCTCTCATTTAGGCAAAATGATAATGAACATGTAGCCATGGCATGGGATAGAATTAAATTAATGCTTAGAACATGCCCATCACATGGAGTAAATGAATGGACCATACTACACTCTTTTTATAATGGTCTAAACTACATGTCTAGAAATATACTTGATTCTGCTGCTGGAGGTGCCTTTATGAGTAAAACTGTAGGTGAGGCTAAGAGCATATTAGAAAGCATATTGCAAAATTATAGTCAATGGAATACTGAAAGAGCACCCAATCCCACTAAGAAAATAAACTCAATTGAAGAAACCAATGATTTGTCTTCTAAAATGGACACTATTCTTGCTTTTATTAATAAACAAAATATGGAGAATGTGCCTTTGCAGGAGCTAGTTGGTAGTAATTCTGAAAATGTGGATGTTAATTTTGTTAGGAATTATGGTAGCAATGGTTTTGGTAATTCTTACAATTCATATAGTAAACCTCCTTATGTGCCAAATAAACCTTTTGTTCCATATCCTAATGCTAATGAAAATAAGTGGAAGCCCTCTAGTGAAATTTCTGAATCTAATAAATTGCTTATGGAACAAGTTGCTAGTCACAATGCTATGATACATGAGTTAAGTAAGTCTATTGCATCCATTAGTAGTGATATTAAAGGATTGCAACTTCAATATTCGAATTTAGATAAAGCATTGTCAAAATTAGCTGATAATCAAGCAACTCTATTAAGCATGTCAGCAGGAAAGCCACAAGCACAACCTAGTGTAGGAATGAATTCTATTACTATTGCTGCTCCTATTATTTAAAATATTGATCATATTTCTGAGAATACAAGTGAGCATGTCCCTACTAGCTTAGAAGAAACTTTGAATGAAATAGTGAAGTACCCTGAATATTTACTTCCATATATGTCTTATCTTGCTAGCAAAGATGAAATTAGTCCTCATGAATCAAGCATGCTAGCTAAATTAGAGAGTAAAGTAGAGGAAATTAGGATGCTTAATGAAATTAAGGATCCATTGCTTGATTTAGAAAAAAGTAGCTTGCAAGAACTTATTGCTACTCTACAAAAATTTGCTAGTGATCCCACTATAAATGTTAATCAACCTGGCTTTGGATCTTATATTGCTAATCATGTCTTGCAAGAAAAAATTGCTAGGTACAAGAATGAGGCCATGATACCTCCTAAGCTTGGGGATGCATGGATCCCCAAGGTGCTAGTTTCAATTAGAAAATAAATTCACCATGCTATGTTAGATCTAGGTTCTAGTGTATCGGTACTCTCTAAAGAATTATATGAATTGCTAGAACTAGAAAATTTAGAAGAGTGCTCAAGTGAATTTTTCCTTTCTGATAACTCTACTAAACATGCTGTAGGACAAGTAAAAGATGTTATGATTGAATTGCACATGACTTTCGTACCCGTTGATTTCATTATTATGGATATGGGGGATAAATCCCCTAGTCCTATTATTTTGGGTAGACCTTTTCTTCGTACTACAGGTGCAATCATAGACTCCAAGGAAGGGAATGTCAAGTTTCAAATCCCTCACAAGAAAATCATGGAGCACTTCCCAAGGAAGAGGGGCACGCTGAAGAACAAGCTCCCTCATGAGCTTTATCCCTCTTGATTATCAAGTAAGTAAAGCCTAGCTATATGGCTATAAAGAAAGCGCTTTACGGGAGGCAACCTGGTTGTTTTTGTTTGGATTTTCCTAGTGTCCTCTTGCTGTCTCAAGAGATTAGTTTTTTTTGTTTTAATTCTGGAGTTTTCAATAAAGAGTCAAGTCAAACCCATTTGGATTTAAAAGTTGCTATCCTAGTGCTTGGAATTTCTGTTTCAGCACGAGTCTGCTCACCGTATGATTTTACGTTTTTTATTGGTATATCGGATTGAGCTAATAAGTTTTTAGTATGCTCTGCAAATTTTCTTCCTATGTAAGCACAAAAAAATGGATTAATTTTTTTACGAGTCTAGCTTAGGGAAAAAAGTTCGTTTTGCTGCTGTTGCTTTTCTGGACAGATTCTGCCTTCTTTTGTTTTATGCACTCTTTGGGCTTGGGAATCGAATTTCCATGATTCTTTAAAGCAAGAGTGTGAACATACAACATAATGAACCTTATTGTCTATCTACTGGAGCATTTGATTTGGAATTTTGCACAGCAAGCATGTGATTTGTTTGTCCTTGCTAATCTCACCCCACAGAAAAAGAATGGGAGAAACATGTTTTGTGAAGTTTTTTCACAGGGAATAGAGGAGCTGCGCCTCAAGACATCCAAGAATGGTGAAATCCATAAGCTTGGGGATGTGATGAACACCCCACTGGAGCTACACTATTTTGGTTAGCACACGTCTACTTTCTGTTTTTCTAAGCAAAGCATTTATCGTAGAGACTTGAAGCGTCTAGTTTTTGTTTTTATTTTTGTTTTGATAAGACCACCACCATCATTTTATATGAGATTGAGCTACTGGAGTTTGGGGTTGGAATGTATTGGATGCTAGTATTATGACTTGGAATAGAGATGCCATGGTTGATTTGAAGAGCTACATATGTTTGCATGATTTATAGGCTTTTTATGTGTAGAAATTTGCAATAATGTTGTCTTGAGCTATCTCTTATTCATGTCCTTGATGTTAATTGCTGGTTTATTTAGTTTTTCATGAAATGAGTAGTTCTATGGACATATGCATGCATAGTATCTGGTCAACTATCTCCCTCTTGCTAGCCCAAAAATTTAAAAATTCCAACAAGTAAAAACTTGTTTCCAACACTCCTTAGCCAAGTATTTCTAGTGAGTCCACCATATCTTCCCATTAGCTTCATTGCTATTCCGAGTATGTTCACCATGTTATTGTGTTATTTATGTTCTAAATTAAGATATTCTATTTATTAATTGTCATGGGTTGAACTTGGGATAGGACTCTCATGAACTTTTGAAGGCACACTTTACTTTTTATGCATCTAATAAACATGACCCAATAATGGGAGCCACAAGTTTTGCGTTTGACAAGTGTGTGGTTGGGAGGTAGCTATAAACGTATATCACCGGAAAGCTTTCAACATTGCACAAAAAAATTACATTTGGTTGATATCATGTACTTTTGTTTTTGGACTCCTGCCATGCCGAAATGAAATAGAGGAATAGTAAGTTTTGATGAGTAAGTATCTATATGACTAGAGAAACGCATTGGGCCGCTAACCCAAGCCATGCTTTATCATGGTGGAAATTTACTTACAGCTTGAGTGACTCTACAACACATCCTATAATAAAATAAGAAGTTATGCATAATAGTGAATGAAAATAAAAAGGATGATGAGTCTACTCCGTTTGTTCATCTTGTCATTCTAACATGGGATTGTTTCCATGTCATGGGGCAAGAGGTACCTCTTTGCGGTTCTCTATGATGTCATTAATACTTATTATGATTGTACAAAGCTTATTAGGAATCTTAAGTTGAGTAATCATGGAGTAGGTTTTCACACTCACGGGGCATGAGGCTTTCAACCACCTTGTCATTCTCATTACTTCAATACTCACAATTTTAAGATGCTAGTGATAAAGGGGAAATGAGAGTCCTAGATCAATGGATACCACATTTAAATTAGTAATTTTAGTTGAATAATTTAGAGGCTAAATAAGACTTGATCATGTTTTACCTCTACTCAATTTTCTCCAAAGTGTCCACCATATTTTCTATTCTCCATTATGCTATTCTTTGACCAATATAGGATTTTATTTCTCATTTTGTGTATGCATTTGGTCCATAGTGCTTTTATTTCATTATACACTTTGTGAACTTTCATGAAGCATCTTTGCTTGCATATTTGATATTTCTTACAACATGAATTGTATATTGCTACTCATTTCTAGTATTAATCATTTGATTATATGTAGCATGAATAATCCTCCTTGATATCCCATGATTGTTTCAATATGCAAAACCCATCTTAGTTTTATCACCTTCATACTCGAGGACGAGCATGGGTTAAGCTTGGGGATGTTGATGCATGTAAAATGCATAGATGAATTTTGCATATTTTCACATGGTTTTCTATTACATATTGCATCATAAAGGGTATAATTCAATGTTTTATAGTATTTTGGGGTTAAATTACAAAGTCCCCCAACTTTTATGGAATTAACCCTGCCTGTCAGAAACCCCGTTTTCTATATTTTTGACGTTTCAGGGGGCAAACTTCCGCGAAATCACCTGAAAATCTGCGGGGGTCATTTTCTTGGAAGGATAAGACTTGCGGGCGAAGGATCCACGAGAATTGGGCAAGGAGGCCCAAAAGAGGACCCTCCATGCGGGCAGATTCCTTGGTCGCGTGAGAGGCCCCATTTTGGCCCCTGTGGCCCCAATTCCTTCCATCTTCAACTTACCGACTCCGTCTTGACCTAAAACCGACTATAAAAAGGATCCCCCGTACCCTTACAGAGAGGAGCACCGCCGAAACACCGAAACACCAAAACAGAGACCAGAAGTTCCAGATTGGAGGGGGAAAACTCCGGCGGGGCGCCGCCGGTGTGATCTCCTACCCCTCCAACGTCATCTCCATCGACATCTCCATGAAGAGGGAGTAGTCCACCCCAGGGCTATGGGTTTGTGGAAGTAGCACTTGTATCTCTCTCTCTATGTGCTTCACTAATTAGATCCGTATGAGCTGCCTCACATGATTACGGGCACCGTTGTAATTCCTATGTGGTGGATCTTTTCTATGAGTTATTGAATCTAAGATTGCAATTGTTTCTCTTGAGTTATTTGAGTAGATGTATCTTATGTACCCCGTTCTTATTTGCTAGCTTTGATCAATCTAGTTCTTGAGAGCGTGTGTGGGGTGATGGGTGCATTAGTTGGAGTAACGGGGGGTGGCTAGTGCTGTGAAAGTGACAGAAGTTCAGCGATCCACTTAGGTTTTGTTAAACCTTTCTTAGTTACCTCACTAGGGATAAAAAGGAGTACCTTGTTACCGGGGATTTGAAGTGACACTAATCAATCTCCATGACTAGATCTAGCAAGTTCTTACTTCAACTTCATGTCACATTGCTTAAAGCTATACTCTGGTTTTTCCTTAATTATCGAGGTGTTATGATTTATTTCGCATCTTGGTGGAGTATAAGAGGGATCAATATGACCGTAGAGATCTCTATGCTAGGACGTGATGCCCATATGAAAGTACTCAATGTTAAACATGTTATTGTAATCTCACATGTAATTCTTTATGTCCACCGTCTACCACTTTATTTGAGAGAATGCAAGTGTGAAACCATGAACCCCGGTCCTATTTTAAATATAAGAAAACACTCTAGTTACTTTGCTGCAATTTACTTTACTTGCACTTTACTTTACTTGCATCTCCAATTCGAATTTACATTATCTCCATCACCACTTGCATCACAAAAATACAAAAACAATCCATTGCATATTTATTTTCTCATTTACATTTAGTAGTAGATTTAATTATTGCACATTTACTTTCAGTTTTGCATTGCAATTTAGAAGTCTCACACCTTGTGCTTGACAACCACTTGGTGAGGTTGAGGGCACAAAATTCTCTACTTGTTTGCAGGATCCTGGAGGAAGCTTGGAAGACAACTGCTGAAATACTGGCTTCCCAAGAGTTCGATATAAACCCTCGAGTCACCCTCGTGGGGAAGAAGGCTTGCCACTAGCTACACACTCTGCACTTGGAGTCTCAACCTAGCCATCAGCTGCCTGTGCTGCATTGCGGTGCTTGAGCTCTTTATCATAGTGGTCTTCCCATTGACGCTGCTCGATCTTTTTGTTCAACTTGAAGGCATTGTCAGAAGGAGGAGGGCGAGAGGGACCGACCTCTTCTTCTTCCTCATCAATGATGACACAAGGTTTGACCTTGTTCTTGCGAGGATCAGGAGTGGGATGCTCAGGGGGCTCGGTATGGTCTTCATGAGGAGTTTCTTCTCCATGTGAGGAATCCAATTAGCATCATGAAATGGTTCATCCGGGAACTTGTCCTCCCACACATGCAAGATGATCTTCATAGTGAAAGGCCCAAAGCAAGCATTCTTGCGGTTGACAACCGGGTGCCATAGCTCATTCCATATATAGTCAAGCACATCGAGCTTCTGAGTGGAACCGGCAAGCCGCTTCTCATGAGTGAGAAGCATGAGATTATTAAGAAAGCCTTGGATCTCATCAACATTCCCCGCTTTAGGGTTGATGGTCTCTCGATAGATGCGGAGCATGATATCATAAGTGGGATAGAGACCCTTGACAAACCCAACATCGAATTTCTTCCAGTGGTACAGAGGGGTGAGTTGATCCTTGGCAAGAGATAGAGTGTTGATGTTGTGAACATCGAAGCAACCATTGTCGAACTCCTCACCACCTGCAAACGGTCCAAAATCCGGGTATCCTCCAAGAATAGTTCCAACGTCAGACCACTTGATTGTCAGTTGCCTTCCCTGTGTCATCCAAATAATATTACGCTCGGTCTCATTGGCGAGATGCACTGTGGCCAAGAACTGACAAACTAGATCTTCATCATAGTCTTGTTGGACACTCATGATGGGAGCAAGTCCAAACTTCTCAACAAGCTCAAGTGCCTCCCCAAAATAGTTGGGGTTCCTTTCCATATGCCCAAAATTAGTTGCATGTTGAGGATCAACATTCTCCTTGGGCTTCCTCATAAATATCTCATGATAGATTTGGCTCTGAAAGACAGTGTGGAAGCGAGCATCCTTACCCTAGAACTGTGGCATCAAGTGGTCGCGGTCAATGACATACGGGTTCTCGCGGCGTTCTTTCAAGGATGCCGCCTCGGACATCTTGGAAGCGATCTTCTCCTTACGAGACAACATCTTCTCGGTAGCCGGGAATCTCTTGCGCTTGGGCTGAGATGGGTCCAGAGTTTCCTCAATTTCATTGACCCTAGGATCCTTGCGACGACCCACGCTCTTGTAGCGAGTGCACTTGCCTTTGGAGCCGGAAGCATCTAAGAAAGAAATATCAAGGATAGCATGAAGAAAAGGTAATGCTCAAGTTTATAAAGACGCACAAATCCAAGGAACAAAGATATAGATGGTATTAGGGTTGAATAACTAGGGTTAGGGCATACGACAAATCCACCCTAAAATCATAACGATTCAAGCCTAATACACACTATCTAGGTTGCTAGGGTTTGTACTCGTGATCTCTACTCCCAAAACTCCAAATCCACACATCTAGATGTTAAGAACATGGAACTCCTATGCATACCCATCCATCAACTAGATGAGAAAGAGAGAGAGCACATACCCGCACCATCCATGGTGGAAAGGAAGGAGGAAGAAGATCCCAAGGTGGTCCAAGGCAAGGAGGAGGGCTCCCGACGGTGGAGCACACATATCCGGCGGCGGAGACCTTGGGGCGGCGGCGGTTGTGAGGGAGAAGAGGGAGGGCGGATGGGGGGGAATAAGATTGGATCTTAGTTGACCCCCGCTCGCCCTAGATCTTATCCCGCAGAAACGCCTCGGGCGGAGCCTTAGCCTCCGGTGGGATCCGGTGGACATGGGCAGCGGAGCCTCCGGTGGTTTCACCGGAGCCTCCGCCCGACCAAGTTTTCGCGCGCCAAGATCATAAAAACAAGAGCATTAAGAATGGAATAATGTTTTGGGCAAAGGAAGCTTGGGTTGGAAATTAGTCACTGATATACGAGAGACATTACTCGGAGGGGTTTGCAAGATGCAAAAAGATAGAAAGCCGAACCCGCACGAGTTGTCAAGGGGGAAGTATGATACGCGTGAAAGAGCCAAAAAATATCAAAGGTCGGTGGCCGAAGCCACCATGTTTGAGTGTGTACTTTGGCACCGCGAAGATATATCTTGGGTCCAAAAATACTACTCACAATTAAGCACAATAAGTCACAAATTGACCGGATATGCGATGATGAATTGATTTTTGCATAATAAGAGGAGTGTATACCATGAGTTGAGTAACGCTCCCCCTATTTCCATGCCTACATCCAAACCTAATAGCATGCATAATGAAGGTACATATGCAAGGTTTCAAGTGAAGTTGGAAGAATCGATGACATTTAGTTCATTCCTCGAAGCTCAAAATCTTGGTTCATCAAGGGCCTTTGTGAAGATATCGGCAAGTTGATCCTTGGTGGGGACATATGAGAGATCAATATCACCTTTCTCAACATGATCCCGAATGAAATGATGACGGATCTCAATGTGCTTCGTCTTGGAGTGAAGAACGGGGTTGTAGGCGATCTTGATAGCACTCTCATTATCACAAAGAAGAGGCACCTTGTCAAAATGAATACCATAATCCTTCAAAGTTTGCCTCATACAAAGCAATTGGGCACAACAACTTGCCGCAGAGATATACTCGGCCTCGGTGGTGGAGAGAGCAATGCAATTCTGCTTCTTCGAATACCAACATACCAAGGAGCAGCCAAGGAATTGGCAACCCCCGGATGTGGACTTCCTATCCGTCTTCTCTCTCGCATAATCCGCATCCGAATATCCAATGAGATGAAAGCTTGAACCCTTGGGGTACCAAAGACCGAAGTTTAGGGTATGAACTAAATATCGAAAGATTTGTTTCACAGCTTCCAAATGACTTTGCCTCGGGGAGGCTTGAAACCTTGCACATTTACCTACGCTATACATGATATCCGGTCTAGATGCACAAATGTAGAGCAAAGAGCCAATCATGGAGCGGTATACCTTTTGATCTACCTCTTTACCGTTGGGGCCGGGTTTCAAGTCGGTGGTCGTGGACATGGGAGTCTTCATAGGCTTGGCATCATGCATATTAAATCTCTTGAGCATGTCTTGAGTGTATTTGGCTTGTTTGATGACGGTTCCTTCATGATATTGATTAAATTCAAAGCCAAGGAAGAACTCCAACTCTCCCATCATAGACATCTCAAACCTATCGGTCATAAGCTTGCAAAACTCCTCATTGAACAATGTGTTAGTAGACCCAAAAATGATGTCATCCACATAGAGTTGGCATATGAACAAGTCACCCCAACCGTCTTGGTAAAGAGGGTGGGATCGATTAAACCAACATTAAACCCACGATCTACTAGAAACTCTTTAAGGTGCTCATACCACGCACGTGGAGCTTGTTTAAGTCCATAAAGCGCCTTATCTCTTCCAATAACCATGCATGGAAAGAGCAATGCACTTATGAGCACCTCTGTATGTGTCTTCATAGTCCTCATCATCATCATCATCAACTTCTTCTATCTTAGCAATCGCCTTAGACTTCAAGGCGAGGTTTGGAGACTTTCCAACTCCTCTTGAGCGAGCGAGAGCATCATCCGCGCTCTTGTGAGATAGGGATATGGATATGAACTCACTAAGAACACCAATGGAGTTGAGAGAGTTGTAGTCGGATCTTGTTTGAATGCTAGTGGAGAGGTTCTTCTCGAATGGAGTTATGTCCTTGACAAACTTCCTCTTGATCCACTCATCGGAGATTTCCTATTTTCCAAAGTCCCTTAATTTATTGACAAGGGTGAAAACTCTTCTATATATCTCCTCGGGACTTTCGTCTTCGAGCATAACAAAGTTCTCGGACTTGTCAAGAGCAACATCATATTTGGATGATTGGATGCTAGCATTGCCTTGGAAAAAGGTGTCAAGTTTATCCTAAGACTCCTTGGCGGTCTCGATGCCGCGGATTTGTTCAAGATGTTCTCTTGGGAGAGCCTTTTGGATAGTGACAAGAGAGGTATTGTTGAGTTGAAATTCCACATCTTCTCTTGGAGTCAGGTTGCTTGGATCATGAGGGTGGAATCCATGGAGAATGCTTCTCCACAAAGCGGTGCAAGATCCTGAAATATGAGACTCCATATCGAACTTCCAAGATGAAAATTCATTAGTGTTAAGCATGGGAGGAACTCCAACATTAACCATGTGTGGCATTGTGGCAATGGGATGGATAGAACCATAATTGGGAGGTGGTGGAACTTTAGAGTGAGACCCCAAACAGTTAGCGATTGAGACTTGGAGCCTTCGGAGCTCCCATCGCTCTTAGCCTTCTTATCGGCTTTTGCTTTGGCTTTCGCCTTAGCGAAAGCGATGTTAGCTTCCATTTCGGCGATGTCCGGAATGGACTCTTCATCCGAGATAACATTATTGGCGGTGAGAGGTGGTTCCTCGGACTCCTTGGTTTTCCCCATCAAGGCCTCCATCATTTTCTTTATGCTAGAAACCTCCAAACTAACACTAGAGCTAACCTTGGACAATTCGGTTTGGATGGTTCCAACCGTTTCTTGTAGGTTAGATATAGTGTCGGCCATTTTGGCGATTTTCGCATTAGAACTTTCGGGGGCATTTTCATTGACCATTATACTATTGGGCGGTTAAGCCCTTAGCAAGAGCCGAGGCTCTAATACCAATTGAAAGTGCACTATGGTCAACTAGAGGGGGGGTGAATAGGTTGACTACCAATTTTTCTTTTCTTCTCCTTTTAGTGGGGATAATCAAGATAAGATAAGGTTCTATAGATGTGCATCTAGGTGAGCAACCTATGTGGACAAGATAATATACGCAACGAAAGTAAAACGAAAGGTAGCAAGATAAACCACAAGCGTAAACAAGGAGACAACGATATGATTCCCGTAGTTCCTTCTCAATGATAAGTACGTCTACGTTGGAGAGGTGGGGAGCCACCTAGACACTCCTTGATAGTACGGTTGTGCACACCTTATTCTCCTTGAGCTACTCCGGTGAGGGAGATTCTCGTTTCCACTATGAGGTAGACTTGGAGGCATTGACCAAACCTTTACACGAGCTCGAGGTCACTCCACAAGATGGATGGATGCTCTCAAGCAATCCGAAGCTTCTTGCAATAAGTTGGAAGCTACAAGCACAATATCTACTAAGGTTTCTAGGCCTCAAGTAGGATTCTAGATCTACTAGGTTGTGGTGGATGGATTCGAAATTCCTTTGGTGGAAGTGTGGATCTAGGTCTCCTCTAGCTCTCCACAAAGTATGTGAGTGAGTGGGTGGATGGAGAGGGAGATCTAGGTGGGTGAAACTTTCATTAATGGCTAGGAGAGAGAGTGGGAAAAGCTTAGCATTTATGAGGAAGGGGAAGGGGTATTTATACCCCTTCCCACAAGTGGCCGTTGAGCAGTCCCAGTTGCACCGGAGGCTCCAGTGGCCTTCTTCTGTGCGCAGGCGCGCAGCCCAGATCTGTTCTTTGCTTGGGCCAGAGGGGCGGAGGGTCCGGTGGATTTGGCGGAGGCTCCGCCCACCGGATCTGCATCGGAGGTTCCGGTGGGGCCTCCTCCCTTATCCAACAGAGCCCTGTTTTGGGGGAGGTACCACTAGAAGCGCACCGGAGGCCAGCCCCCAGTGCGCTAGTTGAGAGGGCGGAGCCTCCGGTGGTTTCACCGGAACCTTCGCCCACCGGAGGCGCACCGGTGGTTCCACTGGAGGGTCCGCTCTTATCCAACAGAGCACTATTTTAGCGGACCCTCACCGGAGGAACCACCGGAGGCCAACCCCTTAGAGAGCCAACAGAGCACTATCCGCTCTGGCCTATGCTCGAATGCACCAGAGGGTAGTTTGGGCGGACCCCGCACCGGAGGCTGGGGCGGAGGTTCCGGTGGTTTCACCGGAGCCTCCGCTGCATGTAAATTTGCCTTCTCAGCTTTGTTTCTTCTAGCTCTTTTCATTCCAAACAAATTTGTATACTTGATGAACCTGGGAATTTTCATGTATCAAATAAACATTAGTCCAATAGGTATGTTGTCATTTAATTATCAAAACGGAAGATGATCTTTCAGAAGATTCTTCACATCTTCAGATTTAATACCCCTCTCTTTAAGAGATTTCTTGGCTTCTCTCGTCTATTCATCATTTAATTCAATCATTCCCCTCTTCTTGGGTGTTTGTGTTGGTCTAGGTACTGGAGTAGGGGTCGGCTCAGGCTCAACCATAGTCCAATCATCATGATTTTGGCTTATTTTAGCCATTAATTACTCAGCTTCTTCTGGAGTTCTTTGCCTGAAAACACAACCAGCACAACTATCTAGGTTTGTCCTAGATTCAACAGTTAGTACATTATAGAATATATCAGGAAGTTTATTATCTTCTAGCTTATGCCCAGGTGTAGCCCTTACTAAAGAACAAAACCTTGCCCAAGATACAGGCAATTTCTCTTCTTCCAATTGCTAGTAATTAAATATATTTTGTAAAGCACTAGCAGGCAAATATTTGAAAGAAAGCATTAACCAAACCAATAGGACTATCAATAGATCTAGGAGAAAAATTATTAAACCAAGTTTTAGCTTCATCCTTTAATGAGAAAGGGAATATTTTAGCAACAAAGTAGCTACGTTTCTTAAGATCATCAGAGAATAAACTACTCAAAGAGGAGAGCTCATTCATATGTTTCATAGCACTTTCATTTTCAGTTCCGCAAAAAGGTTCTTTCTCAACAATAGATATATAAGATAAATCAAGAGAGAAATCATAATCCTTATCCCTAATATTAATAGGAGAAGTGGCAAACTTAGTATCAGGAGATAATTTATATTTAACATCACGACTTTCCATTAGACGTATAGCAGCATCTTTATCCTTCATAGCATGTATTTCATCAATAAGATCATCACTAAGTTCAATATAGGCATCATCAAAATCATCATTAGGATTTTCTCTAAACTCAGGTGAGAAAGCAGGAGTAACAGGGTTTTTATCAGGATTTTCAGTGTTTGCAATATTTTTAGCTTTAGCAATAGTAGCATCTAAGAAAGGGCCGAGAGAACCACTCTCATCAAGCACAGTAGAAGCATCATTAAACGTATCCGAAGTATTTTCAAATTCAGCAGAAGTAGCATGTGTAGCATGTGTATGTGGTGGTGTAAGCAGCTTACTCATAACAGACGGTGAATCAAGAGCAACAGAGGTGTTCAGAGTTAGACCTCTTCTTGTAGTGAATGGTAATATAGGAACTCTTCCATCATGAGACTTACCCATGATGAATGATTGGCAGTAGATAATAGTACTCTCCGATGAGCTCACAAATAAAGCTATGCTCCCCGGCAACGGCTCCAGAAAATAGTCTTGATGACCCACAAGTATAGGGGATCGCAACAGTCTTCGAGGGAAGTAAAACCCAAATTTATTGACTCGACACAAGGGGAGCCAAAGAATATTTGTGAGCCTTAAAAAGCGAGTTGTCAATTCACTTGCACCTGAAAGTGGACTAGTTAGTGGTGGTTTATCAGTAGTAACAATTTTATAGTAGCAGCAGTAGTGAAATAATAACAGCAGTAGTATGAAAACAACAGCAGTAGTGATTGAAGTAAATAGCGGGATTAAATACTGTAGGCTTAGGGATGGATCAACGGGCGTTGCATGGATAAGAAAGTTCAAATAATGATCATGTCACGGGCATTGCAAATAAATAAGATAAAGCATCCAAGTACTAAGTAACCATAGGTATGTGTTCCATAAATAGTCATACGTGCTCGCAATGATAACTTGCACAACATCTATTGTCCTACCAGCCCGTGTCAGCGGGGCCTCAAGGGAACTACTGGTAATTAAGGTGTTCCTTTTAATAGAACACCGGAGCAAAGAATTAACACTCCGTGAACACATGTGATCCTCACGTCGCAGCCATCCCCTCTGGTTGTCCCAATTTCTATCACTTCGGGGCCTCGAGATCCGGACAACGATATGTGTAAACAACTTGCAGGTATGATCAAGAAACAATAAGTATCATCGTGATTCAATAACATGTTTAGATCTGAGATCATCGCACTCGGGCCCAAAGTGGCAAGCATTAAGCATAACAAGTTGCAACAATATAAATAGCACTAATAGAGGATACTAGGCACTATGCCCTAACAATCACGACATTATTACATGAACGAACTCATCCAATCCCTACCATCCCCTTCATCCTACAACGGGTAATTACTCACACATGGATGGGGGAAACATGGATGGTCGATGGAGAGGCGTTGGTGATGACGATGGCGATGATCTCCTCCACTTCCCCGTCCCGGCAGGGTGCCAGAACATGAACTTCTGATCCCCGAATCAAGGTTCGGGACGGCGGCGGCGCTCTGTTGTGTTTCTGTGGAATATGACGAACCCCCTCGAGTTTTCGGGTTGAAGGCTATTTGTAGTCGAAAGGGGAGTCCGAGGGGGGATGTGGGTGGCCCACGCCATAGGCTGGCGCGGCCTAAGGGGGGACCGCGCCAGGGGTGGTGTGGCCACCCTGTGGCTCTTCTCCTGGCTCCCGGGGTCTTCCGGGGTGAAAACATCAACGAGGTCTTTTCTGGGCAATTTCCCGAAAGTTGGTTTTCTGCACAAAAACAAGACACCAAGGTAATTCTGCTGAACACAGCGTTAGGCCGTGTTAGTTGTATTCAAAACACACAAGTTGAGAGGAAAACAATAAGAATAGTGTTCGAACAAGGAGATACGTTTTTGACGTATCAAGGTTGCGTGGAAATCCCGAGATCTGAAATTAGCAAAGTAGTCCCGATAAGGGCTACTGGAAAACTGGCAAGATGCTAATATGCATAGTAATGAGATTCATCGGGATTTTCCCCAAAATACCCAAGCTTAAATGATTAAGCTACGTCTTATGATACTTAGGTTTTATTAGGTTTACTTGGCTTAGAGTTGTTATATTAATTCTTGTTGTGATGGCTTGCATCACCTAAGGAGTTGGTAAGTAGTTAGTTGATTGCCTTCATAAAGGTTTATGATGAGTTGAGTGCTTGTGATTTACTTGGTTATAGACATTTCAAAATGTTATGCATTAATGAAGTGAGTATTGTTCACTTTTCTGCAGTTAATAAGATGATATCTTAATAAGGATAATTTTTTAAGGAAATCTAACAAAGTTTGTTTATGATTTGTCAAAATTGTTCATCTAAAAACAATAACTTCGGTAAAATTGAAATTTTCAAATACCCATTTAAATCACATACTAAGGTTTTAAGTTGAACAAGTGATCATATTTCATTAAGTAGGAATTCAATTTTTGAATTAAATTATTTTGAAGACATTAATTTAAAATCCTGAAAATAGTAGAGTAAGGGTTATATTCATTTCTCTTACACAATGTGTTGTTAATCAAAGGGGAATATTTAAATGATATACTTAAATTTTGTAATATGTGGGTATTCATTTTAACAGAAGTAATATTTCCCTTTTTGTTTTCATTAATATAATGAGTTAATCCTTTTGAAAGAATTAAATTAGCAGAATTCTCTAAATTTGGAAATAAAGAAATAATAATACCATTATTTTTCTACCTTTGTTAGGTTTTATTAGAATTACCATTATTATTCCAAATAATAAGGAATTTAGTTATAAATAGTTGATATAGGAATGATTATAAAAAATAGTATTGAAAAATTTGCATTAATTCATTGTCATAATTTATACCTATTTAATTTTGGTTATATATATATTTGTTTTAAATTTTTATTGATTTCTTTTTAATAAAATTGGTCAAAAGACCATTTGGCCCATCTGACTGGTGGGCCAACCCCACCAGTGGGTTCGAAAGGACCTGCTCGGGAGAGAACCCGAGCCAGGCCATCATTTATTCCCCCCAGATGGAAAACCCTAGGCACGTAAGAAAAAAATCCCCAAAAAGTTCCGGCGCCGCCGCCGTCGTCGCCAACCCTAGATCAGGAGGGTTCTTGAGCTGTTTCCCGGCACCCTGCCGGAGAGGAAATCATCACCGAAGGCTTCTACATCACCATGCCCGCCTCTGGAGTGATGCGTGAGTAGTTCATCCCTGGACTACGGGTCCGTAGCAGTAGCTAGATGGTTATCTCCTCCTCATATGCCTCCATGTTTAGATCTCGTGAGCTGCCTATCATGATCGAGATTGATCTTATGTAATTCTATATGCTGTGTTTGCTGGGATCCGATGAATATTGACCTTATGCCAAGTTGATTATAGTCTTTATTGCATATGTTATTTGTGATCTTGCATGCTTTCCGTTGCTAGTGGTTGCTCTGGTCAAGTAGTTGCTAGTGACTCCAAGAGGGAGTATTTATGCTAGATAGTGGGTTCATGCCTCCTTTTCGCCTATGCTCGAGTGACAGAAACGTGACGGGGGAGGATGTGTTTTTGCCACTAGGGAGAAAACAGCGGTCAGAGTGCCCGCGTGTATAATCATTTCTTACACTACACACATTGTTTAATGCAGTTATCTGTTGCTTGCAACTTAATACCTAAGGGGGTTCAGATGGTAACCTAAGGGTGGATTATTAGTCATAGATGCAGATGGATTTCGGACTATGTATTTTGTTGTAATGCCCGCACTAAATATCATAGTAGTCATCATGTTATAATGTGCACTACGGTGCAACCTTTATTTGTCAATTGCCCAGCTGTAATTTATTCTCCCAGCATGTTATCTTTATGGAGAGACACCACTAGTGAACCTATGAACCCGGGTCCATTTTTCCACACTGTTAAACAAACCATAACAATTTCATGCTCTCTTTACTTACTGCAAGCATACATTGTTTTCCACACTATACGTCTAATCTTTGTTTTCAGCAAGACCGGTGAGATTGATAACCTCACTGTACCGTTGGGGAAAAGTATTTTTGTTGTGTTGTGTGCAGGTTCCACGTTGTTGCTGACACCGGTGAAGCGCCAGCACCACCGTCAGTGGCATCAACCTTCCGAAGATCCTATTTCTCCTACTGGATCGATAACCCTGGTTCTTAACTAAGGGGAAAACTCCTACCGGTGTGCTCATCACACCCTCCTCTTGGGGTTCCCAACAAAGCGCATCAAGGATTTTTCTGGCGTCGTTGCCGTGGAGAAGGAAGTCTTCTGGCAAGGGGAGTCTCTCACTTTCAACCTCTTTATTTTGTTTATTGTATTGTTTTTATTTTTGTCTTGTTTTTCTTTCCTATATTAAAAACACAAAAGAATTAGTTTACTTTATAGTTGTTATTTACTTGCTTGCTTTTATTTGACTAGAATGAGTATTCCTGAAGTTGAGGTTTGTTCTTTTAAGCAACGTGGGGGAGAGAGTTTAAAAGATGCTTGGTATAGGATAAATGATGCTCATAATAAATGTACAAAAAAATATTCTACCCAGATACTCCTGAGGAATTTTTATGTTTGTAACTCTGGTTGGTATAGGTATGTGTTAGATACTCTTACGGGTGGTAATTTTCTAGGAACTCCTGCATTAGAAGACTGCAATTTGATTGAAAGTTTAGTAGTATAACCCCCCATTAAACCTATTAAAACTGAGATAACTTTGGAGGATGTTATTAATAAACTAAACTCTTTGGAAATGAACTTGCCAATTTTCCTTGATAATGCTAGCAAAATTAATGGATCAATAACTACTATTGATAAAAGATCATTGCTTTAGAGGCTAGCAACACTCATGATAATCAAAATTTTAGGATCGTTAAACTAGAGGATGCTATGGGAACTTTAAGATCAACTTTTTCATCTCTAAAATTCAAGAAGGAGAAAGCCTTTGTGGGAAAGGAGCAAACATTCATGTACGTTCCCAAGATAACTAAACCCAAATCCCAATTTGTGCTGAAAATTGCTAAAACAATTAATGAAGCTAAGAGTGACCTCCATGTTGAATCTTCAGAAACATATGGAGTGCATATTGATGCAAATAATGGTTTAGAGGAAGTTATAGTTGATGCTTCTTCACTTGAAAATACTTGAGTTAATCTTTTAGCCCTAGCTGAAAGGCGTTAAAGAAAAGCGCTACTGGGAGACAACCCGTTTTATTTCTCTGTTTTCATTCAGTTTTCCTTTGTTTTCTTTTGTGTTCTTTGCACCTGGGTGTTGTGTATTTCCTTAGCAACCCTGCTGTATATTTTCTTTTGTGTTTTTGTTGAGCCAATTAAAGCCTCTAGTGGAAAGTTGACACTATATTTCGGATTTCTGCGCATGAAACAGATTTCTGCTCTCCACTGTTAATTACGTATAAAATCACAGAAAACTCAAAATGACCTGATTTTTTTTTGCTTAATCCTGAGATATATACACGGCTTTTCTTATTCGACCACTTTTTTATTTGATCAACATAAGGTTTTCTAAAAAATCGATCTCTTTCTGCTGTTCTGTTTTGACAGATTTCTGCCAGTTATTGCATTTGCATCTTAATCCCTTTCTTGGTGTTCTTTTGAGAAAAAAGTTTTAAAAGAAGTTTTAACGGTATCTAATGTGTTTTTGAGTTATATTCTTGTGTTGAAACTGAACCATGTGAGTTTATTATTTCGATTGCACTAACGTTGCTAATGAAGATTGTGAGGATTTTGGTGTGAAGGAAGTTTTCAAGGGTCAAGAGAAGAGGATGATATGATGTGATCAAGAAGAGTGAAAATCCTAAGCTTGGGGATGCCCCGGTGGTACATAACAGAAAATTCCAAGAAGACTCAAGCGTCTAAGCTTGGGGATGCCCAAGGCATCTCCTTCTTCATCAATAAATTATCAAGTCACTTCTAGTGAAACTATATTTTTATTCGGTCACACCTTATGTGCTTTACTTGGAGCGTCTTTTATTTTTGTTTTCAGTTTTATTTATTTTCATAATAATCTTGGTTGGACCCCAGCATTCTTTTATTGGACAGTGACACGCTCCGCTTTTTCATGAGAATACGTTGTATTCTTAGTCTCTGTCTGGCTGCTGCATTTATTTAGCTCTTGTTTTGCATGCATCTCTTATCAGAGCTGTTAGTTTTAGTAGTATTATTTGAGTACTATCATGTTTGCTTGCTGTATCATAAAGAGTATTTTTGTTAAAACATATCTTGTACGGTGCTTGTTGGGAAAAGAAAATTGCTGCTTGATATAGAATTTATAACAGTACTAGTAGAAGCTTGTATACACTGTGGCTAGAACTTTTTCATGCCATGCTAAATGTTTTTTTAGTTTTAAAGCCTTGTGATTATTGAGTAGCATGAATAGCCTTAAATAGACGAGAGTGTTTAATATGTCTTGAAAGATTCATGAGTTGTTCTTGTCATAGTAAAGCATCAATATATGGTATTCTCTTTCGAATGTTTTATTTGGTTGACTTGGCGCATGCTCACACCATGTTTATAACTACAAACCAGTCACGAATATCCTCCATGACCACTTAGTTTTTGAACTTTTGTTACCTCTTATGGTTTAATTAATGATGCTTATGCCGCTATGCATGATTATGGCTCTTATGCTCTCTTGATTCGTCGCTCCCAGTCTTTTGCTAGCCTCCACCTGTACTGAGTATGAAATTCTACTCGTGCATCCAACCTCCTTAAACCAAAGTTTTCCCATTGTGTACACCATACCTACCTACATGTGGTATTTAACTGCCACTCCAAGTAAATTGCTCATGTGTTACCTTTAAAACCTTCAAAATTATTCATACTTTGTGTTCTTGTTTTTTCTCATGAGGACGTCAATAGAGAATCTTTATCTCACTTGTTGATTGGATTTCACACCCTGGAGTAGTGGCTTCATCCGTTTATCCAAATGATAGAAGAGCTGGCAGCGGGGTGCCCAGCCCCAAATTAATACAAACAAATTATCTTCACTATTTTTTCCCCTGATTTATCAGTCAAAGCATAATTGTGTAAACAAAAGAGAAAGAGGGATGACCTTCTACACCAGTTGCGTCCTTCACCATGGGAGTCGCTCTTGTGAATCCAGTTGGCTTGTGACGTACTGTATTGTCTGTTTACCATTCGTTGACATTAGCATACACCTCTCTAAAAAATAGACATTCCTCCACGGTGTCAAACTTTTAATACCTCTGTTTAATAAAATAAAAACCCCTAGCACATGAGTGATCCCTGCTTCTCTCTGCGAAGGGCCTTTCTTTTACTTTTATGTTGAGTCTCCATCTTCTAACTTTATGCACAATTGAGAGAGCATGTTTTTCATTTTGAGTTCTATGTGCATTTGTCCCATAAACATCAGTAATTACTTCATGATGTGATATTATTTGTTCTTAAATAATTTTGTTCTAGTCTTCCTCTTGAACTTTGAAAGTGTCCTGGCATTTATGTTTTGTCCCACTCTTAAGGACTAGCGAAATACCACTTTTCCATGCTTTCTCTATACCTGGAACAAACGTTTATCTTTCTTCGCATTATTATCCATGATCCTTTATTTAATATACTCTTCGTGATGCAAAGTAATTTCTATGCTTTATTATTAAAGTTCTATTTATCATGTTTGTGTTTGAAGTTTTATGATCTCAGCGTACATATGCTTTTACGTTTTAATGATCAAGATTATGATAGTAGCATGTCACCTCAGAAAAAATAATATCGTTTACCTACTTGAGGACGAGTAGGAACTAAGCTTGGAGATGCTTGATACGTGATAAACATATCCCTAATTTCTGATGCTCCATGATCATATTATGCCAATTGCTACATGTTTTCTCCCTTATTTATAGCATTTTTATACGTTTTCCGGGACTAACCTATTAACAAGATGCCAAGCGCTATTTCCCTGTTTTCTGCTGTTTTTTATTTCAGAAAAGTTGTTCTGGAATGTCGTGGTGGTGTCACGGCAGATGCCATAGGATGGCTAAAGTTGTGGGGACGATGGACGCTGGAGGCGCTCGGGGAGGGATCACGCGACGAGTAGCCGCGTGAAGTATGAAACAAGCACTGCCAACAACACGATCTACCCAGGTTCAGGGCCCTCGTGAGGAGGTAAAACCCCTACTCCTGCCTTTCTCTCTGTATATTAGTGTCTCACCGAGTAGCCACAGTACAAATGTTCTTGCTACCGAGTAGCCGCTCTTCTCTCTACGTGATGAACTAGGTCAAGAATGTGAACTGGTTCTGGGGTCGGATCGTCGTCCCTCGCGCAGGAGGGGGCAGGGCACCTTATATACTCGGTGCCCAGCCGGATACAGCCAAACACAAACAGATGTCGACATAGTGTGCACACCGTCCTTCTTCCGAGCTCCCGCTGACAGCTTTGGCTTCTAAGTTTGTCCGGTTGCGGAAAGTCGTTGGGAAAAACCAAGTAACCGATCTGTTATCACTGCCAGAGACACAGAGTAGGTCCCCCCTATCCTGCGACGCCCTGCTGACACACTGTCGCTGTCAGGCACGCCGTCCTTAGATGAACAGTGCCATGAACAGTGCCAAAGTACGGACCCGGGATACGCGGGATCCTGTGTCAGAAAGCTCCTTTGACTTCTGGCCCGAGTAGGATCCCGCCATTTCTACTCGGGCCAACTCTTCTACTCGGAGGAACATGACTTCCTTGACTCGTCCTTCTGGCCATCTATGTGTAGGACCGAATAGCAGTCGACCGGGTAGCAAGTACCGGGTAGCCGGCTACTCGGCCAAACATCTTCTTCTGATCTTGTCTTTAGCACTTGCCTTTACCCTACTCGGGGGTAACCCCCCGACAGCAGTCCCCGAAGCTGGTAGAGTCCTGCGAACTTGTTCACTGGACCCTGCCAGCTTAAAAACCAACCTTGACAGTCTTGCCCTTGAACCTTGGGATGCCGAGTAAAACCTCCAGGTAGCCCTTGATTTTATCTTAAGCTTCTTCCGAATAGAGTCACTTATCTTCTCTGTAGCCGAGTAAAAGGACTTGGTGAAATCTTGAATCGAAATCTCTTCGTGGCAGAGCACAATCCGGCTTTCCGCGGTGCAACTGGGCACGTGTCACGCGGACACGACCCCGACGCCTCGGTGCCCGGGAACTGACAGGCCACGCGCCCAGTTTTCACGGAGTGGGCCCACTATCCCTGTTATGTCCCATCAAGCACAGTAATTGCCCACGATCGCGTCGTGGGATCAAATGCGGCCGTTACAAGCGCGTCCCGCGCTGTGTGCGTTTCTAACCGGCCCACAGATCCCACACCGCACGATCTTGGCCACGATCGATCCCACTACCTCAACTCGTAACGGCAACCCGAGGGGCGGTATAAATACCCCCTCGGTAACTCCTTCTTCCTCTTCTACTCTCACTTTCCCCTCGCCTCCTCGTTTCTCCGCCGTCGCAGAGAACCTCGCCGTCGCGCATCTCACCGCGCTGCTGCGAGTTTCTCCACCCAAAACCACCAATTTCTCAGCTAATTCCTCCTCCACCGTGATGGCTCGTGACGACAATGTCCGCGCCGGCTGGGCCGGATCTGAGGTCACCGCCGAGGAGTGCCAATGGCTGGTGAACACCCGGCGAGTTCCTCCCGGTGTTCGCTGCCGGCATCCTGGCAGCGAGCTCGTCCCCACTCCGCAGGAGGGCGAGCACGTCGTCTTCCTCGCGCACTTCGCGCGAGGATTCGGGCTCCCGGCCTCAGATTTCTTCCGCGCCTTTCTCAACCACTACGGCCTCCAGCCGCACCACCTCCCGCCAAACGCCATCGTCATGCTCTCATACCATGTCGTGGTATGCGAGGCATTCCTGGGCGTACGACCCACCTCGACGACCTGGTCCCGATACTTCTTCTTTAGGAAGCAAAGCAAGGCCAGGAAAGATGGCGCGGAGAGCAGCCGCGGGATGACGGAGACTGGCAGCGCCATGATGGTGCAGCGCGGCGGGACCAACCACCCGCGGATCAAAGGTTTGGACTCTGTCCGCAAGTGGCAGAGAACCTTCCTGTATGTGAAGAACATCCCCGTCGAGAAGGGAGCCGCCGTGGTGGATCAGATCAATCTGCCCAGGTGGGCCAACACTGCTCCCACCGGGCAGAACTGGAGGACCAAGCCGCTAGTGAATTCCGACATCAAGCAGATGGACGAGCGCCTTGCCGAGCTGATCGAGGAGGGGCTCAAGAGTGACGACCCCATCGCCTGCTGGATCTCCAGGCGGGTACTCCCGCTGCAGCGCCGCGCACATCTCATGTGCTACATGGGCGGCCACCGAGATTGCACTCGGACGACCACGTTCGAGCTTAGCAACGCGGACGTGGCCGTCTGGGCGCGCTCCATCATGAGCACCGGCCTCAGGGACAGCTGGCAGTACGGCTTCGTGCCGTTCAGCCGCACGAAGCCCATCAAACGGGTTAGTATCTTTCCTCTTGTTTCCTGTGTATTGATCCCGAGTAGATAGCCTTCTTAGCTTGCTGTGCCTAGTATCCACACTCCGCGCCGAGTAGGGCACTTTGCAGTTTTGCTTAAGCTTCATGTGCTTTGTGATTGCACGCCCCTGCCGATTAGTACACTTAGAAGTTTTGCATAGGCTTCATGTGCTTTGTGCTTGCACGCCCTGACGAGTAGCACACTTAGCAGTTTTGCCTAGGCTTCATGTGCTTTGTGTTTGCACGCCCTGCCGAGTAGCACACTTAGCAGTTTTGTTTAGGCTTTGTGTGCTTTATGTCTGCACGCCCTGCTGCGTATGATGCCGTTATGCTACTCAACTGATTTGTGGTGCTTGCCTATTTTCCAGGTCCTTGCTCGCCAGATCGCTGAAAGCCAGGAGCTCTTCGAGGCTAACTGGGAAGAGGACCGAAAGGAGGACGACGAGGTCTCCTTCGACACCGCGGATAGCCTCTGCATCCCTCACGCCGTCCAGCTGGGTAAGCACCACGTCAACACGTCCATTCGGGACTGGTCCTAAGACGACGACGAAGGTGATTAAGTTCACCTCTTTCGGTCGCGATTAGCGCAACCCAATTTCCTCCGGTTTCCTAACTGCTTTCTTCTTCTCAACTTTTCAGACGATGCTGATGCTGATGCTGGTGTTGAAGAAGAGGGCGAGGACGAGGGTGAGGACGAGGACGCCCTTACCGTCGATCCACTTGCAGTCGTTGCTCCCGCCACTCGCAAGAGGGCAGGTAGCGGTGCTCAGGAGCCCCCCAGCAAGAAACCCAAGCAGGCCGTGAAGAAGGTTAAACAGGGGAGACGGCTTCTGCCTTCCCGTGCAGGGTAAGTAACTTTCTCCCGAGTTGCGCATCGTTGTTGCCGCTTTTTCTGAATTCCTTGCTATTGCTTCTCGGTTTCTTCTGTCCTTCTTACTTTTCTGAATTCTCTCTTCTTTTCAGCGCGCCCTTGGATGCTAACGCTGCTGCCGCACCCACCAAATCCAAGTCCAAGAAGAGATCCTCCATCGATGTAGACGCGCTCATCGAGCTTTCTGACGAGGATGAGATCGCGGCACGGGACAGGGCGCGTGCGCCCTCTCCTGTGAAAGGAGAAGATGAGGACGAGTTCCAGTACATGTACACTGATGCCCATGACACCGCAGAGCGAGAAGCACAGGACGCTGCTCACGACGAGAGACCGCTTTCTCCCCCAGCTGCCACAGCCGGGGAGAACACAGAATTAGACTCCGAGCAGCACGACCAGGCCGCCCTTGAGCGGCAGGAGGAGAACCAAGAGCAGCCAGCAACAGGGGCTGATGACCAAACTGACCCTGCGGCCCAGCCGCGGGTAGAGGGACAAGAATATCAACTGCAAGACCCCGCTGCCGGGCAGCGGGTTGAGACCACCGATGTGGAGCTGGATCTGCAGAGCCACGCGCAGCCGGATGCTGCGCTGGGTAGCGGGCCCTTGGTGCCGCCTACTCAGCAGGGCACTTCATCCACCGCACCGAGCTCCCCGCCGGTGAAGAAGACCAAGATTACAGCGAGCCTTCCAGTCAATAAGGAGGCTGCCGAGAAGAAAGCCAAGATTACAGCGAGCCCTCCAGCCAAGAAGGAGGCTGCCGAGAAGAAGGCCGCCGACAAGAAAACCGTTGAGAAGAAGGCTTCCGAGAAGCAGGCCTCTGAGAAGCAAACTGGCCAGCCTGACGCCAACGTCCGCAGGAATCCTCCTCGTGGCGCTGCGCAAGACTCTGCCACGATGCCGCCACCCCAACCAACTGTAAAACCTGTTGCCAAGGCCGGGCAGCTCATCATTGGCGATTCCGGCGCGGCCGCTGACGCCGCCGCTGGATCAAGTTTGCCAGACCCGCCTTCCTATCCGCCTTACTTGGTGAAAATGAGCAAACAGCACAACATCCCGATAACGGCGGCCGAGAAGAAACTTGCTATCAGGAAAGGCAAACAGGCCACGGCTGTGGACTCCAAGCCGCCAGCCAGGAACAAGGACAGATCCCTCTCAATTTACTCGCGTGAGGTCCAGGAGGCCGAGGTGACGTCCAGGGGGCTCGAGGAGATGATTGACCGAGTAGGCTTCATCGACGCCGAATGGAACAGCGACATCCTTGGCAACAAAACCTAGCACGGCTTGGCTTTGGGCGATTTGGACCATATGCGCATTGACTGGAACAAGGCGGACATGGGCTACAATCCCATGACCATCTCGTCCAAGACCAGCACGCTTGCCGCCAAGCTATTCGTCCACCGCAAGGCCGCAGAGGATATCGAACAAGCCTATGCAGTAAGTTTCGCTCACCCAATTCGAGTTGCATTTTTCTTCTCTTCTACTCTTCTCCTTCTTCTTATCCATCACCCAGTCCCCGAGATTCTGGCCGAGTAGGCGGATACTCAACCGAGTTGCCGTCTTCTCGGGTTGAATCTTCACGATTTGTGTCTGATTCGTCTTCTTTCTGCTTCTCAGAATAGCCTCTTGAAGAGAAAAAACTTGTTCCGGCGATTGCTCTGGAACCACAGCATCGCTAGAAGGCGCCTTGAGGCCCTCGAAATGGAGCGCAAGACTGATGAAGCGACGGAAAAGGAGGTCATGGATCGCACCCTCCAGATCTCCGAGATCGAAAGTAAGCTTTTAGCTACGCGGTTCCTGCGTTTTGTGTTTACGCCCGCTTCTGCTTTCTGCTGTAATCGATTCCTTTCTGCAGGCAAGTTTAAGACCTTGGCAGAGGAGCATGCGAACTGCCGCGTCTTTGTTGAGAGCGGTCAAACTACGATCAAAAGGCTGGAAGGTGAGTTTATGTTTTTCTCGGCTTGTTTTCCTTCCTCCCATCTTTGCTACTCTGCTGACCGTGTTTTGCTCTTCACAGAAGACCACAAGAAATTTGTCGAGGAGCATCTCGATTGCCTCAAACCCGCCAAGGTGCAGCAGCAGTTGGCGAGCCAGGCTGTGGAGCTGAAGAAGGAGTACACCACCGAGTTGGAACCTCTCCAACTCCAACTGCGAACCGCTCTCCAGAAAGCCGTTGACATAGCTGCTGAGAAGAACAAGATAGCAGCCGAGAAGAAGAAGTTTGAGGCAACTGCCAAGGCCGAGAAAAGGGCTCTCGAGCTGGAGTGTGATACGCTGAGGAAGAGCAACTCGGATCTCATGCTCCAGCTTGCCCAGTTCCGGAGGGTGGAAGAAAGGCATGTTGCTGACGAGGAGTCATGGGAGAAGACGCTGCGGTCGCTACTTTGCGAGCTGAACAGTAAGTACCCGCTTCCCTGCGCTTCGCTGTTCCTTTTGCTTCTCTGCTGCCTGATTCGCTTCTCTTCTCTGTCTCTGTTTCTAATCTTTTTGATAGCTTTTTCAGAAATCTTCCCCGACCTAAGCTCGGCCTGCAAACCTGCTCTTTCAAAGGCCCAAGCAGCTCGCACCGAGAAGGGCCAGCCCATGGATACTAAAGCTTCGATTGAAGACTGCTTCACGAACATGCAGGGGCAGCTCCAGCGCCTAAGGGGCGTGGGCACCGATCTGGTGCGCACTGCCTTCAAGCTCCATGACTTGTTCTGGCCTCGAGACTCTGCGCCAGCAACCATCCGTGGACTTGCCGAGAAGCTGAATGGTGTTAAGGCCGAGCTGAAGAAGTGGCGAGCATCCGGAGCTCGGGCAGGCGCTGATATGCTGCTCCTCTTCGTCTGCAGCTGGTACGACAACCTTGATCTCAACCTCATCCTCGAGATGCGCCGGGATTCGAGGTGGGAGAAGGATACCGACTGCGTGGCTCGCCGCCAGTTGGTTGCGTACGAGATCGCATCTTACGGGATACCGCGGGCTACATCGAAGGCGTCACCGAGCCCGACACGGATGTGGAGGGCGAGGATGACGACGAGGATGAAGATGACGACGAGGAAGCCACTGAGTCCGAAGGCCTGAGCTGCTTCAACAGTGCTAACGAGAAGACCGGGAAGGGGAAGGCTGCAGTTGTCGCGGATAGCGAAGATGAGGCCGAGAGCGAGAAGATGACTATCGACACCGCGACGCTCGAATTCGGCACTTCATCAGCTGCTGCCCTCGACGACACGGCGCTACTCCGCACCCAAACTGCTGCCTCCACCTCGGCAACGGACGTCATCTCGGTGGCCACGACGACCTCTGATCAGGCTGCCACCAACCCAGAAGCTGATGCAGCGAAGACTGACGCCACCAACTCTGAAGCTGACACTACCAAGGCCACCTCTGAGACTGATGCCGCCAGGACCAACACCGAAGTTGATGTCGCCAAGGCCAACATCGAGGATGCTGCTACCTCCACCTGATCATCTCCTGCAACTTTGTCCTTAAAACTTTTATCAGATCCCCGGGATGCCGGGTGCAGATGTATCGAAACAATTATGTTTGTCGCTTGCTACTCAGTTTTATTCACGTTTGATCTTTAATTTAGTCAATTTGAGCAGCCTTGGCTCGATGCCGGGTTGCGTTATCATGCAAGTCCCCGAGTTGCATTTCTTATTCGCTCTTCCTTTTTATCTCAGCTCTTACCCGCAACTTGTTGCTTTTTTGGTATTCGAGTCACAAGAATTCAAAGTTGGAGTTGCAAATACTTAGCCACTTAGAAACACTTATAGTAACGCAACCCACCACTTAGCCGAAAAGGAGTTAACAAAAAACAATAGTAAAAGACTCCCTACTCGGTTCCTGCACTCTTTCTTTCCTTAGTAATTTTTCTTGTGCTCATTGACCTTTTGCTTGTTCTCTTGCTTGCCATGAAGCCGGGTTTCGGACAGCAGCAGAGTCGAAGAGTTGGCATGTAGGTTTAAACACAATACTAAATGTACTCGTGAAATTTTAAGCAGAGCAACCGAGTGGACAAAAGGGAAGCCGGGTAGAAACACACAGAGTAATTTTGGACGATGGCAGTCCCCGAGCTCAATTTCAGATTGCAGAGTAGAATTTTAACTCGGATAAGAGAATACATACACATCTTTGCTCACGAATGAAAGCGACGAAGTAGGGCTACATTCCAGGGGCGCTTAGATTCCTCTCCAGCTTTATCTGCCCTGTTCTCCTGTGATGGATGCACGTCCACGAGATAATAGGCATCATTGTGCAGCGCTTTGCTCACAATGAAAGGCCCTTCCCATGGAGGAGACAACTTGTGCATCCCGGCTGTGCGTTGCACAAGCCTAAGGACCATGTATCCTTCTCGGAAGACCCTTGGGTTCACCTTTCGGCTATGATAACGCCGCAGGTTTTGCTGGTAGATAGTTGAATGTGACAGAGTGAGCTCTCTTGCTTCTTCGAGCAGGTCAACGTCATCTTCTCGAGCTTCTCTCGCCTCCACCTCAGTGTAGAGGGTTACTCGGGGGGAGTCATGCTCTAGGTCTATTGGCAACACGGGCTCAGCCCCGTATACCAAGAAGAATGGCGTGTAGCCGGTTGACCGGTTAGGGGTAGTCCTTAGACTCCACAACACCGCTGGCAACTCGTCTAGCCAACACCCAGGTGTTTTCAGCAATGGCTCAATCAGCCTTGGCTTTATGCCTGCTAGCACCATGCCGTTTGCTCTTTCCACTTGCCCATTGGAGGCGGGATGCGCAACAGACGCGACATCTAGTCGGATGTGCTTATCTCTGCAGAACCGCACCATTGCTCCTTCAGCAAAATTTGTACCATTATCCGTGATGATGCTGTGCGGATAGCCGTATCTCAGGATCACATCCTTTAAGAATTTCACAGCCGTAGCTCCATCGCACTTCCGAATAGGCTTTACTTCAATCCACTTGGTGAACTTGTCCACCATGACTAAGATGTGTGTCATGTTGCCTCTAGCTGGCTTGAAGGGGCCAACCATGTCCAAACACCATACAGCAAACGGCCAAGTGATGGGAATGGTTTTCAACTCGGAAGCCGGCATGTGGATTTTACTCGCGAACATCTGACAGCCGTTGCACTTCCTCACGATGTCTTCAGCTTGTTGCAGAGCTGTGAGCCAGTAGAAGCCATGCCGAAAAGCCTTCTTGACCAACGCCCGAGAAGAGGCGTGGTGCCCGCATTCTCCTTGGTGTATCTCCAACAGAATTTCTCCTCCTTCTTCTGGGTCCACACAGCGTTGCAGCACGCCGGTGGCACTTCTCTTGTGCAGCACATCTCTGAATATGGTGTAGCCCTTGGATCTTCTCTGAATCTGCCTTGCGATCACCTCATCTTCTGGCAGAGTGTCGTCCTTTAGAAAGGATAATATGGGCATGGCCCAACTCGGTGTCTCTCGTGTAGAAAACACTGGTTCGTCCACTTCCATCGGAATAGGCACCTCTGGCTGCTCTTTAGGGTTGGGAGCACTTCTCTGAAGCCCTGAACGATTGGCAAGAACCTCCTCAATGAATGCGACAGTCCCCGGGCTAAGGACAGCAGTCCCCGAGTATGGAGTGGCAGTCCCCGAGTAGGGAGTGGCAGTCCCCGAGTAAGGAGTGGCAGTCCCCGGGTAGGGAGTGGCAGTCCCCGGGTAGGGAGTGGTAGTCCCCGAGTAAGGAGTGGCAGTCCCCGGGTAGGGAGTGGCAGTCCCCGGGTAGGGAGTGGCAGTCCCCGAGTAAGGAGTGGCAGTCCCCGGGTTCTCTGTTGCATTCTCCCAGTCAATCTCCATGGGAACGGATTCTTCACTTGGCAGAGAAGGAACAAATATGGATTTCGAGTTGGGAGATGGCTTGATGGATGGCTTTCTCAAATGCTCCAAGGCAATCCCCGCCGGGATGGACTGCCGAGAAGACCCCAACTTGGACAGCTCGTCTGCTGCCTCATTCTTTGCTCGGTGAATATGCTGGAACTCGCAGCCTTCGAAGAATCCAGTCATAGATTGTACCAGGAAGCGGTATGATGCCATGTTGGCATCCAGAGCATCCCAGGTGCCAGAGACTTGCTGCACCACCAGATCTGAATCGCCGTAGCATATAATGCGCTGCACGCCAACCTCCTTGGCCACTCGCAAGCCGTGCACCACGGCCTCGTACTCTGCAACGTTGTTGGACGCCTTGAAATGAATCTGTAGCACGTACTTGAGTTGGTCTCGTTTGGGTGACGTAAGCACTACGCCAGCACCAAGGCCTTCCTTCACCTTCGAGCCATCAAAGTGCATCTTCCAGTAATTGGAAACTGGAGCAGGAGGTTCGTACTGCACCTCAGCCCAGTCCACCAGAAATTCTGCCAGGATTTGAGACTTGATGGCTTCTCTTCTCGCATATGCGGGAGCGTATGCGGCCAGCTCAATTGCCCACTTGGCCACTCTGCCACTCGCTTCCTTGTTGCCCATGATATCCGAGATGGGAGCAGAGCTCACAACAGTGATGGGATGCTCTTGGAAATAATGTTTCAGCTTCTTGGCGCCCAGGTACACGCCGTAGGTCATCTTCTGGTAATGCGGGTAGTTCTGCTTTGAGCTGGACAGCACTTCACTGAGGTAGTATACTGGGCGCTGCACACTTTTGCCTTCTTCTTCTCGTTCCACCACAATCACCACACTGACCACTCGGTTGGTAGCAGCAATGTACAGCAGCATTGGCTCCTTGGGTAGCGGACTAGCCAGGATGGGAACGCTGCCCAGCATTGCCTTCAGCTCATTGAATGCCACATCTGCTTGTGGAGTCCAGACGAACTTGTCACTTTTCTTCATCAGCTGGTACAGAGGCAGGGCCTTCTCGCCCATTTGGCCCAGGAAACGGCTCAGAGATGCCAAGCAACCAGTGAATTTTTGCACATCCTTCAGGGATCTCGGCAAAGACATGCTCTCAATAGCTTTTATCTTTGAAGGATTGGCTTCAATGCCCCGACTAGACACCAGGAAGCTGAGTAGCTTGCCAGCCGGAACGCCAAAGGTGCATTTACTCGGGTTCAGCTTCATTTTATACTTGCGCAAGTTAGCGAAAGTTTCCTCAAGATCGGCAAGCAGAGTTTGTGTTTTATTCGTTTTGATGACAATGTCATCTACGTACACCTGCACATTCTTGCCGAGCTGGTTGTGCAAGCATTTCTGCATGCACGCTGATAAGTAGCACCCGCATTTCGCAACCCGAAACACATGACACGATAGCAATAAGCCCCGTACGGGGTAATGAAGGCAGTCTTTATTTGATCAGCAGGATTGAGAGCTATCTGGTGAAAACCAGAGTAGGCGTCTATGAAAGACAGCAGTTCACAACCAGCAGTGGAATCGATCACCTGATCGATGCGAGGTAGCGGAAAAGGATCCTTGGGGCATGCTTTGTTCAAGTCGGTGTAGTCGACACACATGCGCCATGCAGTAGCAGCCTTGGGGTCCTCCTTCTTCTTCTCGACCATGACCGGGTTGGCTAGCCAATCCGGATGCAGCACCTCAATGATGAAATTGCTTATCAACAACTTGGTGATCTGGTCACCAATGGCCTTCCTTCTCTCATCTCTGAAACGGCGCATAGCCTGCTTCACTGGTTTGGCGTCAGGACGCACATGTAACGAGTGCTCAACCAACTCCCTCGGGACTCCTGGTAAATCTTCATTGGACCAGGCGAACACGTCCCGATTCTCACGGAGGAAGTGGATGAGCTCGCTTTCCTATTTCTCCGCCAACCCGGAGCCAATGATGGCTACACGGTCGGGGAACTCAGGGTCGACCTGGACCTTCTTTGTCTCTTGAGATGCCTGGAACGCGGTCCCGTGCTGGGTACTCGGCACGCCCTGCGCGCCAGCTTGCGCGGATTGCGCCATAGCCACTACCTCGTACATCTTTTTCTTCTCGGCAGCAATCACCATGGACTCCGCCAACTGAGAACCAGCAGAGGCACACTCCATGGACTTCTTGTAATCACCAGAGATGGTAATCACGCCATTGGGACTAGGGATCTTCATCTTCAGATATGCAGTGTGGGTAGAGGCCATGAACTTGCTCAGAGCAGGCCTGCCGAGTAGGGCATGGTAGGGGCTCTGGTGGTCAACCACCTCGAACTGCAGGCTCTCTGTGCGGCAGTTCTCCCTGGTGCCGAATAGCACATCTATCCACACTCGGCCAATCGGGTTGCACGAGACTCCCGGCACAATGCCATGGAAAGTGGTCTTGCGAGGTAGCAGCATGTTCTCGGCCAGACCAAGCTTCTCGAGTGTGTCTCTGTACACAATGTTGATGCTGCTGCCATTGTCGATCAGTACCTTGCTGAACCTCACATTCTTCTCGGGACCCAAGAAAGTGGGATCCAGCACCAAGGCGTAGCTACCCGGGTTGGGCATCACCTTGGGATGATCTACTCGGGACCACGTGATCTCTTGGTTGCACCAATGCATATAGTGAGGAACAGCAGGGATCACGGCATTGACCTCCATGGCACGCATGTGCTGTGATTGCTTGTCGACAGGCTCAGAAGTGAAGATCATGTAGCTCTCGTGGTGTTCTTGGTACTGGTTGCGGCCTCCACCCTCATTGTTGCCGTTGTTGTTGCCCTGGTAGTTGTTGTTGCCTCTGTTGTTGTTGAGGTTGTGGTTGTTGTTATTGTTGCGGTAGCCCTCATTGTTGAAGTGACGGTTGGCTCCCAAAGCCACTTGGTTCACGTTTTATCTTCTCGGAAACATTGGAGGCCGAGCTGCGGGTGCGCGAGCAGGCTGCACATTGGCATTTGCAGCTGGCAGAGGAGGAGGAGGAGGCAAGCCTTCATTCCTGATCAGATCCCACCACTCGCATTGTCGGGTAGTGTGGTTAGCAGGCCTCGAGGGGTGCTGAGTATGGAAACTGCATGGGCCATCCCTCATGTCGTCGAAGACGAACTTCCTTGTCGGTTCCGAGTTGCCGCTACCCGACTGAGGAGCGCGGTATGGTTTCTTGTTGCCTTGGCCCTGGTTCTAGTTCTGCCCGTAGGCTCCAGCAGGTTTTTGCCTTTGGCTGCTCCCAGCTCCAACAGCCACTGCATTCACCTCCTCAGGGTCATACCGAGTATCTATTTGGTCACCCCTGCGCTTGTTGCGGAACTCGTTGCGCTTGTTGCTGTTGAAGTTTCTTCTCGGCTCGGGGGAATCCATCAAGGGCTGAGTAGGGTCACCGAGTGCGTACTGATCCGCGATCTTGATGGTCTCCGCCAGAGTGTTTGGCATCTCCCTCTGCAACCTTTGCCACAACATACTGCCATGTCTGCAACCCTGCGCAAACCAAGTGATGGCTTGGGCCTCATTCACACCTTCACAGGTGTTCCGCAATGTGCTCCACCGAGTAAGGTACTCACGGTCCGTCTCGTCTTCCCGCTGCCTGCAAGCGGACAGCTGCTGTGGCCTATTCGGCCTCTTGTAAGTGCTGGTGAAATTGCTGATGAAGTCCTCCGAGAAGTCCAGCCAGCAATTGATGCTGTTCTTGGGCAAGTTGTTGAGCCAAGTGCGAGCTGGACCCTCTAGCATTTGCGGAACATACCGTACTGCCCATCTCCGGTTGCCGTTCGCGATATGAACCGCGGTGACATAGTCATTGAGCCAATCCTCCGGCTTGGTGCTACCATTGTAGCTCTTGGTGCCCCTTGCGAGCTGGAAGTTCTTCACAGAAGGCTCGTTCATGATGCGCGGGCCAAAGCACTCAGGGCCAGGAGGTTTCGTGTTCTCGAGTCGTGCCGACAAGCTGATCCGGTCCAGCTGGTGCCTTGCATCTCCAGGCGCCAGCACGCGCTCGCCCACACGATCCAGGATGTCATAGCCAGCCAATCCCATGGCCGAATAGCCATCATCATATCTGTCCACCTGCACAGCTGCAGGCTGATCCACCGGGTTGGCGGCTGGCGCCACCGCACGCGGCTGCTGCCTCTGCCGAGTAGGCTGAGCAACTTGATGCTGAGAAGGGCCTGGGCGCTCTCCATCTCGGGCCTGTCTTTGAGATTTATGGGCTTGAAAGCCTGCTCCTGCAGTGTTGTGTTTCTGACCGGACTGTCGCGGCACAGCGAGTTGTTTCGCAGCGACAGCCGGGTCGTACACCTGCATCTGCCTACCCTTGCCGGAATGCCCACTCCGGCTTCTCTCACGGCTAGGATGCGGTGATGAAGCCTGATCGTTAGATCTAGCCACGTGCGAGTGCACCACCTGAGAAGCTCCAGCACCCGGGTTGGCTTTCCGGAACTCCTCATTCTGCCTAGCCACCTCTAGCACTAGCTCGTTCAGCCTCTCCTGCTGCCTACGGCCTCAGCAGCTCTAAGTGTTTTGGCGGGTGTGCTGTATCTGGGTCTAGTGGAGGTGTTTGCGGTGGCGGACTGACTAGGAGCCTCTACAACCGTTGCCATCTCGGCGCCTAGGTTGCGACGCGTAGCACCTACTATGCTAGCTCTCCTAACAACCGGTGTGAAACCGTGAGCCTTGTTGTACTCAATCTGATCTAGGCTAAGCTCTAGCCTAATCTTCTCCAACTCCGCCTGCTCAGCGAGCAGCTCCTCGCGCTGCCGGTCGAGCTGCGCCTTCATGGTCAGGAGCTCGAGATCAGTGGGAGGCGGCATACCCGTCCGCGCAGCAGATGCAGGGATTGTCGGAGTAGTGGAAAGGGGAAGGTTGCACTCCTTCTCGTAGGGCTTGTGCGTCTTCCCGCCAGCACTCGGGCCAGCGAGATCCTCGGCGACGACCGCGGCAGTAGCAGCCGTGCTCTTCCCGACGTCAGCAGCTGGGCCGGCCATCATCACCTCCGCGACGTTCGCAGAGCGGCCCAACGGCCTCCCGCGTGCAGCGATGACGGCAGGTGGATCTTCCGCGACATGCACCAGCTTAGGGTACTCGCGGTCGATGACGGTGGCGATGTAGACGAGGTGCGCGCCGAAAGAAAGCACCGAGCCGCCCTCCGGCATGGCCCCAACGGCCTCCCGCGTGTGGCGATGACGGCAGGTGGATCTTCCGCGACATGCACCAGCTCAGGGTACTCGCGGTCGATGACGGTGGCGACGTAGACGAAGTGCGCGCCGAAAGAAAGCACCGAGCCGCCCTCCGGCATGGCCCTGCCGCCGAAATCGCCGGCGTTGTCGGTGACGAAGTCGAGGGAGCCGAATCTGTGGACGAGGCCGCAAACCACGCGCTCTCCGGTAGCAGAAATCGATCCCGTCCGAACGGAAACTCCAGCCAGCGCTGCTGGTTTCCCCACGGTGGGCGCCAACTGTCGTGGTGGTGTCACGCAGATGCCATAGGATGGCTAAAGTTGTGGGGACGATGGACGCTGGAGGCGCTCGGGGAGGGATCACGCGACGAGTAGCCGCGTGAAGTATGAAACAAGCACTGCCAACAACACGATCTACCCAGGTTCAGGGCCCTCGTGAGGAGGTAAAACCCCTACTCCTGCCTTTCTCTCTGTATATTAGTGTCTCACCGAGTAGCCACAGTACAAATGTTCTTGCTACCGAGTAGCCGCTCTTCTCTCTACGTGATGAACTAGGTCAAGAATGTGAACTGGTTCTGGGATCGGATCGTCGTCCCTCGCGCAGGAGGGGGCAGGGCACCTTATATACTCGGTGCCCAGCCGGATCAGCCAAACACAAACAGATGTCGACATAGTGTGCACACCGTCCTTCTTCCGAGCTCCCGCTGACAGCTTTGGCTTCTAAGTTTGTCCGGTTGCGGAAAGTCGTTGGGCAAAACCAAGTAACCGATCCGTTATCACTGCCAGAGACACAGAGTAGGTCCCCCCTATCCTGCGACGCCCTGCTGACACACTGTCGCTGTCAGGCACGCCGTCCTCAGATGAACAGTGCCATGAACAGTGCCAAAGTACGGACCCGGGATACGCGGGATCCTGTGTCAGAACGGCTCCTTTGACTTCTGGCCCGAGTAGGATCCCGCCATTTCTACTCGGGCCAACTCTTCTACTCGGAGGAACGTGACTTCCTTGACTCGTCCTTCTGGCCATCTATGTGTAGGACCGAATAGCAGTCGACCGGGTAGCAAGTACCGGGTAGCCGGCTACTCGGCCAAACATCTTCTTCTGATCTTGTCTTTAGCACTTGCCTTTACCCTACTCGGGGGTAACCCCCCGACATGGAAATATTCTCGAAATTGGACCCCACAAAGCCCGAAGTGTCTATTTTCCCTTGAAGCATCCATAACACCAAAGAGGAGTCGAAGACGGGCAACAGGGGGGCCACACCATAGGGTGGCGCGGGTCCCCCTGGCCACGCCAGCTATGGGTGTGGGGCCCCTGGCCTCCACCGCCTCTGCCCTTTCGCCTATTTATTCCTCCCGGATCAAAAACCCTAGGCACCTGATAAAAAAACTCCGAACAGTTCCGCAGTCGCCGTCGTCGTCAACCCTAGATCAGGAGGGTTCTAGAGCTATTTCCTGGCACCCTTCCGGAGAGGAAATCATCACCGGAGGCTTCTACATCACCATGCCCTCCTCCGGAGTGATGCGTGAGTAGTTCATCCGTGGACTACGGGTCCATAGCAGTAGCTAGATGGTTGTCTCCTCCTCATATGCCTCCATGTTTAGATATCGTGAGCTGCCTATCATGATCGAGATTGATCTTATGTAATTCTATATGCTGTGTTTGCTGGGATCTGATGAATATTGACCTTATGCAAAGTTGTTTATAGTCTTTATTGCATATGTTATTTGTGATCTTGCATGATTTCCGTTGCTAGTGGTTTCGCTGGCCAAGTAGTTGCTAATGACTCCAAGAGGGAGTATTTATGCTAGATAGTGGGTTCATGCCTCCTTTTCTCCTATGCTCGAGTGACAGAAACGTGACGGGGGAGGATGTGTTGTTGCCACTAGGGAGAAAACAACGGTGAGAGTGCCTGCGTGTATAATCATTGCTTACATTACACACATTGTTTAATGCAGTTATCTGTTGCTTGCAACTTAATACCTAAGGGGGTTCGGATGATAACCTGAGGGTGGATTATTAGTCATAGATGCAGATGGATTTCGTTCTATGTATTTTGTTCTAATTCCCGCACTAAATATCATAGTAGTCATCATGTTATAATGTGCACTATGGTGCAACCTTTATTTGTCAATTGCCCAACTGTAATTTGTTCACCCAGCATGTTATCTTTATGGAGAGACACCACTAGTGAACCTATGAACCCCGGCCCATTTTTCCACGCTGTTAAACAAACCACAATAATTTCCCGCTCTCTTTACTTACTGCAAGCCTACACTGTTTTCCACACTATACGTCCAATCTTTGTTTTTAGCAAGACCGGTGAGATGGAAAACTCACTGTATCGTTGGGGCAAAGTATTTTGGTTGTGTTGTATGCAGGTTCCACGTTATTGCTGGCACCTGTGAAGCGCCAGCACCACCGTCAGTGGCATCAACCTTCTGAAGATCCTCTTTCTCCTACTGGATTGATAACCCTGGTTCTTAACTAAGGGGAAAGCTCCCGCCGTTGTGCTCATCACACCCTCCTCTTGGGGTTCCCAACAAAGCGCATCAGCCTGCTGTAGAGTCCACAATCTAATCGATCCGCGGTAGCGGGAAGTTATCCTTGGGGTAGTGTTTGTTCAGCCACGTGTAGTCGATGCACACGCGAAGGATGTCCGTGTTTTTCTTCGGGACCAGCATCGGTTTTGCTAACTAGGTCGATATCTTGATTTCCCTGATGAACTTGGTGGCTAGCAATTTGTTCACCTCTTCTCAGAGTGCTCTCCGTTTTGGCTCGGAAAAGCGTCGAGTGGTCTATTTGACCGGTTTTACATCTTTAAACACTTCCAATGAGTGCTCGGCGAACTCCCTGTGTATTCCTGACATATCTGAAGGCTGCCAGGCGAAAATCTCCCAGTACTCACGGCGGAATTCGACGAGCGCGCTTTCCTATGCGGATGATAGTTTGGTGGACACGATCGCTGTCATCACGGATTATGTCGGGTGCACTTGATGCTTTCAAGTTTCGCTACTCGAGCTGAACTCGAGATATGGGGCATTCTTTTTGGTTAGTGGCATCACGGAGTTGTCTGTGGTTTTTGCTAATTCTTCTAGCTCCTCTTGCATCCCGAAAGATTTCGCGATCTCATGGAATTCGTTGTCGCACTTTTCTGATTTCTGGAAGTTGCCGTTTACGGTGATTGTACCGTATTCTCCTGGGAGTTATGCTTGGGGTCGGCATAATGAGGTACTGCCATGAATCTCGCGAACGATGTTCGGCCGAGAATGGCGTGGTATTGTGATGGCTAGTTGACTACCTCGAAGTCGAGGAACTCTCTCCTGTAGTTACTTGGGTCTCCAAGTATCACCTCCAAGTTGATTGTTCCGAGTGGTCGGACGGCTTTTCCAGGCACTATCCCATGGAAGGATGTTTCTGATTCCGCGAGTCCCTCCAGATTCCTGTTCATCTTGCGGAGTGTGTCCGCGTATATGATGTTAATGTCGCTGCCACTGTCCATAAACACCCTAGCTAGGTCGTAGTTGCCTATTTGCGCCTGGATGACGAGCGCGGCGTGCCATGGTAGATACACCCGTGGAGGGTGGTCCTCTCTAGAGAAAGTTATCGGTTGCTCGGACATCTTCAGGTATTCAGTCTTGAACAGTGGAGCTTGCACTGCCATGATAACGTGGCGAGTGTTTGTTTTCTGGACTCTTCGGGACGGTTGGACCTTCTGTATCATGCCTAGGAGCCCCTGAGGATTTGGGTATCCGTTTGCTCCTTGGTTTGCGGCAGCTGGCGCTGGGAGTGCGGCTAGAGCCATGTTGTGGTGTCCTGCGGGTGGAGGCAGGGGTGGTGGTTGGTGTCCGATGTTTCCTCCTCGCAGTTGCAGGTATCCTTGGTTAATGGCTGGCATGTGCTTCTTTGTGTACGCCTCGTGGATGTCCTGGAACTTGCGGCAATCCTTGAGGAGGTGAGTAGCCTTGGTTTTTCCTGTTCGCTTATCTGTAAACAGATGAAGGAAGCAGTATCCATCAAGGTCCTCCTCAGGGGTTTTCTCATCTGGTTTTGGCTTCCACTCGCGATTTCCGCGGGAACCGTTGTCGCGATTTCTTGTGAACTCAGCCGCTACCAGTTCCAATTGATCGTCCAGGTCGTAGTATCGTCTCTTCCTCTTCCGGCGGTCTCCGTTGCGATCTTCGTCGTGCGCGGGCAAGGAAGCTTTTTTGTTGCGTAGGGACTCTTCGCCATTCGCCCATTTGTCTGCTATCACCATCAATTCGCCGATTGATTTGGGCACGAATCGTCCCAGTTCTTCTCGGAAGGCCACGCGTCGATCACCCTTGGTGAAATATTCGACCGATATCTCCTCTGATATATTTCTTGCCGTGTTTTTGAGAGTAGTCCATCTCTGGATGTACTCGCGGGTGGTTTCGCTGCTTTTCTGCCTGCAGGATCGCAGTTCCTCGATAGACGCTTGCCGCTTATAAGTCGCCTGGAAATTCTTCTTGAAGTCGCGGGTGAGATCGTCCCAAGATATGTAATGCACACATAGTCTTCCTTTGAGCTAGCTTCGGGCTGCGCCGATGAGGTGCGGGTTCAGGTACTGCATGGTTGTGATCTTGTTTCCGCGCTGGCACTTGACCGCGGTCAGGTAGTCAGAAAGCCAGGTCTTGGGTTCCTGCGAGCCGTCGTATTTCGGGACTTCCGTCATGAGTTTGAATATCTTGGGCATCGGCGCTTCGCAGATGCCGCTGCTGAAGCAGATCTCTGGAGGGGGTCCGGCCTGAGGGGGGATGAGGCCGGCCTGAGGCCGAGGTGGAGGCCGGCCCCCTCTGTTGGGTGCCCGGCCTGGAGGTGGGGGTGGCCGGCCTGGCCGGCTCCTGAGGCCGGGGAGGGGTATTTCCCCCCAACTTCTCCTCCGAGGCTCCGAATCTGACGCTGTCTTCACCGCCTTTCTTCGTATCTTCTTGCGCATTGTCTTGGGTACTTTCCGGGGCCTCCGTGGTGGGTTTGAACCTGAGCACGCAAAGTGTGGAAACATGAGGTAGCGCACCATCCTCCACGTGACCGAAAGTATAGAGCGAGAGGAGCGAGTTCACCTTATCCTTGATGGCCTTTGCGCGTGATCTTGTCATCGGTGAACTTGGTGGAGTTGGGTGGGCTACATCATCTCCCCCCCCCCTTGAAAAAGAGTCGACCTCGACTCGGCGTCGTCTTCATCACTTGGGTAGCCATGGAAGGGAGATATGTCCTTGACATTGAAGGAGTTGTGGACGAGGTACTTAGATTCCAGTAAGTCGAGCTTGTAGGCGTTGTTGTTGATGCGCTTGATGACCTTGAAAGGGCCGTCGCCTCTTGGCTTGAGCTTGGAGTTGCGCTCTTCGGGAAAAAGGTCACCTTCTTGGAACACCATTGGTTTCTTGTTCTTGTTCATGATGGCGGCTCGGTGCTCGGCGTGCTTCTCAAGGGTAGCTCATGTTGATTCATGTAGCTTCTTGATGTAGTCGGTGCGCTTGTCAATGTCCATGTTCGCTCGCTCGCGTAGAGGCAAAGGAAGTATGTCGAGGGCGATGTTGGGGTTGAAGCCGTTGACGATCTCGAAGGGGCTCTTCTTGGTAGCTTGATGTAGAGCACGGTTGTAGGCGAACTCGGCGTGTGGGATGCATTCCTCCCAATTCTTCAAGTTGGGCTTTATCAATGCTCGAAGTAGTGAAGAGAGTGTGCGGTTGACGACCTCGGTTTGTCCATCCGTTTGCGGGTGATAGGCGGTGGAGAAGAGTAGCTTGACGCCGAGCTTGGCCATCAACGTCTTCCAAAAGTATGAGGTGAACTTGACGTCGCGGTCCGAGACAATGGAAGTAGGTACACCATGGATACGCACAATTTCCCTGAAAAACAAGGTAGCAACATGTGAAGCATCATCGGTTCGGTTGCAAGGAATGAAATGTGCCATCTTAGAGAAACGATCCACAACTACAAAGATTGAATCCATGTTGGTTTTAGTTCGTGGGAGTCCTAACACAAAGTCCATGCTAATATCACTCCAAGGTGCATGTGGGATAGGCAATGGCATGTAAAGACCATGGGGGTTGGAAGTAGACTTAGCTCGGAGGCATGTAGAACATCTCTTGACGTGTCTCTCAACGTGATGCTTCATCTTGGGCCAATAGTAATGGTTGGAGAGCATGGCGTAGGTCTTGTCGCGTCCAAAGTGCCCCATGAGACCTCTTTCATGTGATTCCTTCAATAACAACAAGCGAAGAGAGGACTCGGGAATGCATAATTTGTTAGCCTTAAACAAGAAACCTTTGTGGAGATAGTAGTCATCAAACCCTCGGTTAGGCAAACATTTCTCAAAGATAGGAGCAAAGAAGACATCGGAAGCATATAAGACTTTGATTTCATCCAAACCAATCACATTGATGTCAAGGCGTGTAAGAAGACACTCTTTCCTAGACAAGGCATCCGCTACAACGTTCTCTTTACCTTTCTTGTACTTAATGACATAAGGAAAAGATTCTACGAGTTCTACCCATTTAGCATGCCTCTTGTTCAAGTTAGCTTGGCCTTTCAAATATTTCAATGATTCGTGATCGGAATGAATAACAAACTCTTTAGGCCAAAGGTAGTGTTGCCAAACTTCTAGCATTCAAACCAAAGCAAATAGTTCCTTATCATAGATTGGGTAGTTTAGCCTAGCGCCATCTAGTTTTTCACTATGGTACGCAATGGGACGTCCATTTTGCATGAGAACGCCACCAATTCCTATGCCACTAGCATCACATTCAATCTCAAAAGTTTTCTCAAAATCCGGTAAGACAAGCAAAGGAGCTTCGGTTAGTCATTTATTAAGTGTGTCGAAAGCTTTTTGTTGCGCGTTGCCCCAAACAAAAGGTACATTCTTTTTGGTAAGTTCATTCAAAGGGCAAGCAATTGTTGAAAAATCTTTGACAAAGCGGCGATAGAAACCGGCAAGGCCATGAAAGCGCCTTATCTCACCCACAGAAGTAGGGTTGGGCCAATTCCTAATTGCCTCAATCTTCTCGTTGTCTACTTCAATACCATTACAAGAGATCACAAAACCCAAGAAAACAAGCTTGTTGGTGCAAAAATTGCATTTGGAAAGATTTGCAAAAAGTTTTGCTTTGCGAAGAGGCAACAATACTTGTGAAACATGATCAAGGTGATCCTCCAAAGATTTGCTATAAATGAGGATATCATCAAAGTAAACCACAACAAATTTTCCAATGAAAGGACGCAAGACTTCATTCATGAGACGCATAAAAGTGGAAGGAGCATTTGAAAGACCAAAAGGCATAACAAGCCATTCATACAAACCAAGTTTTGTTTTGAAAGCCGTTTTCCATTCATCACCTATGTTCATACGTATTTGGTGATATCCACTTTTAAGATCAATTTTAGAGAAGATGGTAGCACCACTCAATTCATCAAGCATGTCATCGAGCCTAGGAATAGGATGTCTATATCTAATGGTGATAGCATTGATAGGACGACAATCCATGCACATACGTGAAGTAGCATCTTGCTTAGGAACAAGGATAACCGGCACGACACAAGGGCTAAGGGATTCGCGGATAAAACCTTTATCGAGTAGTTCTTGAATTTGGCGTTCAATCTCCTTAGTCTCCTCGGGGTTGGTGCGGTATGGAGCACGGTTTGGAAGTGGAGCACCCGGAATGAGGTCAATGCGGTGCTCAATTCCTCGTAGAGGAGGAAGACCCGGAGGGAGTTCATCGGGAAAGACATCTTCAAATTCCTGCAACAAAGGCAACAAAGATGGAGGAACATTTGTCATGTCGTTAGTTTCAATGGCTTCCCCTTTGCACAATAGGACAAAGTGTAGTATGGTTGGGTCATCTCGTAGCTCTCGCATCTCTCTTTTGGTGGCAAGCAAGGCAAGGCCTTTGGAAGCACTCGAAATTTTGTCGCTCATGTTTGGCTTGTGGCTCTCACTCTCTTTTAGGTGGATCACTCTCTCACCTCTCATCTCACTAGACTTAAGATCTTCTTGTTTGCGTGCAAGTGTCTTGGCGTTGTCGGCGATCACTTGGCTAGGAGACATGGGACGGAGAACAAAGGTCTTGTTGTTCCACTTAAAGCTATAGTGATTGGTACGCCCATCATGGATAGCACTCTTGTCGTATTGCCAAGGGCGGCCAAGAAGAAGATGACACACGGTCATATGCACAACGTCACACTCCACCGTGTCTTCATATGGACCAATCTTGAAGTGCACGGAAACCGTATAGTTGAATCTTGAAGGAGCCGGAGTCACTAAGCCATTGGACATGGTATGGATGCGGATGTCTCTTGAAAGGCAAGTGAAGTTTGTCACAAAGTTCTTTGCTAGCCAAGTTGTGGCAACTACCACCATCGATGATAACCTTGATGGATTTGCCATTGATACCGGCTCTAGTTTGGAAGAGATTGCACCGTTGATCATGCTCATCTTGAGGATAAGAAGTGAGGACTCTTGTGACCACTAGAGATGGGTTCGTGTACTCATCACAATACACACTTTCTTCATCTTCATTAGGCACATCCAAAGAATTGAGTTCCACTTGATGCATAGCATAGTATTCACCCTCACTCATGGAGTCACGTTCACCATCTTGATTGACTATCATGATCATCTTGTTGGAACACTCAAAGGACTTGTGTCCACTACCACCACACTTGAAGCAAGTAATAGTGCTTGACTTGACTTGAGGAGCACTTGAAGAAGAGGTGGAGGGTACTTTCTTCTTGAACGGTTGTGAAGACTTGTTGGGAGCACTAGAGGCTCGAGTGTTGCTCTTGTTGGTAGTAGGAGTAGTAGCTTGTGTCACTTGAGTTGAAGAAGAAGGAGGTCTTGAGTTGAAGAAAGCCTTTTGCTTATTGTACTTGAGTTCTTCTGCAATTTGGCGTTCCGCCTTGAGAGCTTGGTGGACAAGGGCCACAATGTTGTCATATGGTTGATACTCGACGATCTTCCTTATAGGAAAGTTGAGGCCATTGAGGAAACGGGCCATTGTTTGCTCTTGAGATTCCATCACATGGGCACGTATCAAAGAGGTCTCCATTTCCTTGTAGTACTCATCAACGGACTTCAAACCTTGACGAAGTTCTTGTAGTTTCTTGAATAGGTCACGCTTGTAGTGTGGAGGAACAAAACGAGCATGCATGAATTGCTTCATCTCGTTCCAAGTGGCAATAGGAGCAATGCGGTTGCGAACTCTTTCGGCTTGTAGGCGATCCCACCACAAGAGTGCATATCCTTCAAATTCCAATGATGCTAGAGCAACCATCTTCTTGTCGATGAAGTTGTGAATGCCAAAGATCTTGTCTACCTTGAAAGCCCAAGCAAGACATTCTTCGGGGTCATTCTCACCATTGAACTTTGGGACATTGAAACGAAGGGCACTCATGTTGTTGTCTTCTTGTTGACGTTGGGGACGCTCATGGTGTCGCTCATGGGGATCTTCGTCATAGACGGGGGGGGGGGGTGAATCATCATAGGGGTCATCCTCATTGTCTTGGCGGTGACGATCATGATGGGGAGGATGACGCTGGTGGTCATTAGGTGGGGGTTGTTGATGGTGACGGAGTCTTGCTTCGCGGCGTTCACTATCATCATTGTCATTGCGGTGATGTCGAGGACGTTCTTGTTGTTGGCGTGGCGGAAGCACTTGTTCATCACGAGGGTGTTGAGGACGATCATGTTCTTGGCGGTCATTGTTGTTGAGACGCGCATTACGCCTTGGTGGCCTTCGATGTTGATGAGCACCGTCCACGAAGTCATTGTGGCCATAGTCTTGAGCGTGGCCTTGAGGAGGTGGATGATGATGTTGTCGAAGGTCTAGGCGTTGTGGTTGTTGAAGAGGGTCACCACGGCCTTGGCGATGTCGAGGTGGTGGTGATGGCGAGCTATCTTCATACCAATTTCGTCGCGGAGCTTGTTGAGGTTGTGGAGGAGGTGGTGGTTGTTGTTGTTGTTGACCATCCTCCTCCAAGTTGTTGTTGCGATCATGGCGATCATGGTGACGAGGTTGATGAAGATCTTGATTGTTGTGATTTGAGCGACGAGACCTTGAGGACGATGATGAATGACGACGATTGGCAAGATTAGCCAAGTTGATGTTGATGCGCGTCATTTGATCATTCAATCGAGCCTCTTGCTCTTGGAGTCGATGCTCATAGCGTTGCAATCCATCGTTCACGAGTTCGCGGAGTCGGAAATGGTCATTGCGAGTGACGTAGGTGGCGTTAGCATTGACGATGTGGAATGGGTTGCCTTCATCTTCCGAACTCGGACTTGAGAATGCTCCTTCCCTAGCCATCACAAACACACAAGGGTGATATTGAAGAAATTGATGTCTCACTTACCCAACGTTACCTTTTTTGGTCGTATTGAGACTAGTGGACGAGCCTAGGTGTAGGGCGGTATGTCAAGAGCGAATCCAAAAAGATCGAAAGAAACCGTAAACAACAACACACACACTTTATGTGGAAGGCAAATGGGTTAGGAAAAGTGGCGAGGAAAAATCGACAAAACCGAAGAAACGTCTATTGTCAAACGTGGAGAAACGTCAAAGAAAAGTTAACACAAAAACCAAACCTAGTGGATGGAAATATGGTGGAACACACCCACACAAGGGATAAATGGGGTTAGTGCGACCAATGGACGAGCGAAGACGAAATGAACCTAACGAAGACTAATGCTCAGTGCCGCACTAACACAATGAGGACGCTAGCTCAAACCGCAAATTTGAAAAGGCAACAAGATTCGCACCGTGGCAATCGGTCACTCTTTCTCTTTTGCGACGCAATGCTACACGTTCCTACAATGGAAAGCTATTGGCATCGATCCTTTGTTTCTTTTTCTATTTTTTTTTTGATTTTCTCTTTTTGATGGATTCCAAAATGCCAATGCCTACTCGTAGCTAATCTCTCACAAGCGCTAACCTCGCACTCTCGATGCCATAAATGCGATGCCAAGCGGTGTAAAAAGAACTAGTCCGAATAGGTAAGTAACACAATGGGGTGGGGTGGTTCAAGCGGAAGCAAGTTTATACCTCTCTTATTGATGATCACGGACTTGCGGCCGGTGGGTGTCGATGTCGTGGTGATCCGATGATGTGGAAGCGTAGGTGATGTCGTGGGCGTCACGTGGCAACTTGTTGCACTCAATTTGGATCACAAACGACAAAGAAAAACAAGTTCCAAAATCTGTCGGAAAATCGAAGAGCTGAAATTTTCTGAGTTTTTGGCTCAAATTCGAAATTCCCACAAAATCAAGAAAATTTTTGGGCGAAATTGAAAAAATTGACTGAATAGAAAGGTGTGAAATGGTATTTGGCAACAAATCTATGAAGAAAAACCACGAAAAACTCAATGAATCAATAGATCGGTCAAATTCTCTTTTGGCTATTTTTTGAGGATTTTCGAAATTTATGGTGGAAAAAGAAAAATTGGTGGATGGAAAGTGTTGTGGGTGTCGGATTCGTGTGTATCTAGCTCTGGATACCAGATGATGTGGAGGGTTTGTCACATCCCAATTTTGGAATACATGTTAACACAGTTGTTTTGCTAATTGCTTGACAATTAAACTTTGATTGTGTTTGTTTAAGTGCAACTAAACAAACTAATTATATAAACTTGCAAACTTAAAAAGGATAGCAAAGCAGTAAACTAAAAATATTCAACATATTGTTCCAATGATAAAAATATTCAACATATTGTTCCAATGACTTTGGCAATATTTTCTAAAGTAAATATTGATCAAAGAGTTTTCCAAAAACTATCTTATGAAACTCATACTTGTTGAATATTATTCCAAGGCCTAAATTAAGAAAGAGGAAAACACTTAATAAATTTCCATAAAGGATTATCAGAAAAAGAGGCATTCTTAAATGCTTCACCAAAATATTATCAAATGTTTTTCCAACCTTGCAAGATTAAAAACAAAGGTATTGGAGAGCATTGACTTGCTATCCCTAGTCACATAAATATTTTGGCAAAGCATTGCTAAAGAAAAGCCTAGTGCTTTATTAAATAGAAATTCCAATATTTCCAGAAACAGAAAACTAAAACAAGTTACTATTGGAAACTTTCTTGAAATGATTTGAAATTCATACCATTGCTTCCTTATATCAAATAAGGAACACACACAAGAGGAGACCAAAAATTGAATCCATTAAAGCCCTGAAAACATGAATTTTCTCCACAGCAACATTTGGGATTTTGAACAAGTTTGTTCTACAAACTTTTTCCAAATGCCATGAAATAAATACCACATGCTCTATATCATAAATAAGGATGAAAACCAAAAGGAAACAAGTTTTTGAATTGTTTAAGTTTCCAAAAACCCCTGTTTTCTTCACAGCACCTTTTTAAAATTTGAACAAGTTTGTTCTATGAAGTAACTCAAAATGACTTGAATTTTCTACCACATAAGGAACACATCAAATAAGGAATGTGTGCCAAAAATTATCATTTTTGGAAGCTCCTAAGTAGTCTAATAAATTCAATGTCCATTTTTGTAAGAATTCAAATTTGAACAACTTTGAATTATGAAGTTTATCTAATTGAGCCAATTTTCATATATGTTGTGCATCTCAACTAATTAGAATTTTGGGCAAAAGGATTTAAATTTTGACTTTGTTTGCTTAGGGAAAACATCCATTTTCAGAGAGCAAAGGACCTAATTGTAATTCTCCAGGGACTTAAATGTAATCCTAGTCACATGGTCTTCTTCTTCTTCCTGTAGATGACGAAATGGAGGGCATGGCTGCCCATGCTTCCTTTGCTTCGAGTAGAAGACTCTCTGATGATAAAAACCCCTCTGTGGCCTCTTACCTGCCCCCTCTCTCTCCCCCTTGAACTCACACTCTCTCTCTTAGATACTTTGGCCTAACCGAAACCCTAGCTAGTACGGTCGCCGTCGTTCCGGCCGATTCCGAGCTCGCCGCCGGTCGCCGGTGGTCCCATCGTCTCCGCATCGTCGTGGTGGTCCTAGGTGCAAATGGAATCGAGGCGGGAGCCCTCGAGGTGGCCGCGCCATCCGGTTCTTCCCCGAGCCCGACGGCACTCCGGCGAGCCATTCTCGCCGGCGCACTCCTCCTCTGCCCTCCCCGATTGGTCCAGCGCGTTTAGGGTAAGCAGGGGAGTCCCCCCGACTCTTTTCCCCTCTCCCTCTCCCTCCGAAACGACGCCGAGCCGAGCTCACCGTCCGGCCGCCGCCGCACGCCGTCGCCGCCGCTTTACGGCCACTCCCGGGAAGCGAGACTGCGCGTGTTAGGTTCCCCGTGTAGTAGGCAACACGTAGGTGCCCTCGAATCGAAGAATGATGGTCGTTTGCGCCGTTAGATTGCTCGCCGGAGCTCCCCTCCCGCCGGCGTGACATCATGGTGACGCAACGCTCGCGTCACCGCCTCCTTAACCGCGCTTAAGAGTTAAACCTGCCTGTGGGGCCGCAGATCCGCCGCGTGGCTGCCCGCGTGGCAGCTGGCCCGCGAGTCAGCGACTCGGGCTTGCTCCCGCCGCGGTAGCAGCAGATCCGGCCGGCCCTTTTGTAAATCTGGCCCAACACAAATTGGTTTTCCATTTTAATTTTTGCAGAAAAGATGCATGTTTACTTTAGGCTCTAAAAGGCAACTTAAAATATTAATTTGACCAAACCAAATTTAACAGTGGTACACAAACTAATTCTAAACCATCTCCAAGTTGTAGATCTACATTTGGATGGATGAATTTGAAATGAAAAATGTTTTGGTAACAGCTACCAGAAACACCAAAATGAGCACCATTTTTATTTTACAACTCAGAATGAAGTGAGGCCAATTGCATTGGAAAGCCCTTGAAATTTCCTAACAGGAGCATTTAACCTCGTTTCCAAATTCATTGTATTTTTGAAATGGCATGCAATTTGGTAAAACACCAGAGAGCACTTTGGTGATTTTTATAAATTAATTAAAGATGAATTTTGATGCAAACCAAATTGGATGGTCTTGTATATGTTTAGGACTATCCAAAACTAGAAGGGTTTAATTTTTAAAGCATCATAGAAATTTTGGTGGACAGATCTTTAAAATGCTTGTTTCTGCCATTTTGGCATTTTAGCTATTTAAATTGTGTGATTATATTTTTGTGTTGCAATATTGTTTTCTAGCATGTATAAGTTGTGTGAACTTGTTTTCTAAGTGTTACTTAACTATTTTAGCATGTTAGATTGTGTGGACTTGAGTGGAGAATAAATAGGATTTATATTAGTAGCATTATGTTTTATCTCTAGTTTATTACTTGCATATAATTTTTGATTGATTAATTTGTGTGCAAGTGATTGAATTGTTGTGTTGAGATATTAGATTCAGTACCATGTTGGTACTTATGTTTTGTTAGTATCACCTCTGCTAGCTTTCATTTGAGTTGGTAGAAAAGCATGAGTAGTTTAATCATTACTATGAAAATGTTTTGGAAAAATTCCCTCATGTGTGGAATTTTTGGCATTAATATTTGTGGTTGCATAGCCACATATTTTTGGGTTGTGTTCATAGGACCAGTAGCATTTTGATGATGTTGTTATCAGTACTTGACCCCTAAAGTTTTCACTTGTGTGAAAACAATAACATGAGTAGCATTGCCTTGCTTATTTAAGCACCCTATTATTTTCTGCTAGTATTGTTATTGCACTAGAAGCTTGTTTAGTATTTTGTTAAATTTTTAGCAAGTGGACCAGAGGCATTGTGACCTCTTAATGCTTTGATATGCTAGTGGAACACCCACTGGTTTCATTGCATTTTTGGTGGAAACATTATTTCCCCCACACTAGATGTGTTTCTTTTATATATGTTTTGAGTAGATCTTTAAATGCTTTTTAGGCTTATTGATAGATTAATTCTCATGAAACTAGTACCATTTAGGTACTGTTATTTTGGTTATAGAACCTCTAGATACTTGGTGCTTGTGTTTGAAATAGATTTAAATAGAAATGCTTAAAGTCTAAATTTCATACTAGGATATTCATGTATGCTTTTTGTCTTGTTTTCCCCTAGGGAAAAATATGAATCTTTGGTATGGAAACCAGAGGATGGAATGTACTTGTGGCATTATTATCTTAGGGTTTTCACCTCTGATAGGTTTCCTCTTAAGTAGCATAAAAGCATGAGCAACACTTGGATGACTGTGAACTAATCTCCTCACATGTGTAGCATTTTAAGCATAGTTTTTCCTTGTTTCCTAGCTATGATTTTTTTTATGTTATTTTGTGAAATCCAGTAGCATTTATGGTACTGGTTAGAGGAGTATTTTTCCTCTGCTAGCTTGCACACTTGTGCATAAAATTAACTAGTGTAGCCTAAACTAGTCTAGTATTTTTCCTAAATTTTCTACTAGTATGAGTAGGAGTTTTTGGATGCTAGATTGTTTGTTTGGAGCACTTTTATAAAAGTGACCAGAGGCTTATTAACATCTTGGTGAGCATATTTGCTAGTGGAACACCCACTGGTATGTTTGCCTCATGGTGGAAAAATAGGTTTGACTTGTTGTCATGAGCTTATTTCACCACTTGAGTAATTTAGCAAATTATGTGTGCTAGCCATAGAGATTGTTGTGGGATTTTTTAGACATAAAAATGTGTTTTATGTGACACCCTACTGTCTAGTAACATGTGCTCTACCCCACTGGTCCATGGTGTTCTTAACTAAAAATCATTGAATTGGCCACACATAAACACTAGGAAAAAAAGCAGACTTTTCAACTATAGTGTTTATGCCAATTTTTCTTAAGGGAAAAATTGAGAACTTGGGTGGTACTTCTTGATTGCTTGCTGTATGTATTACTTGTAGCCTTGTTTGTCTTGTTTGGTTCTGAATGTGTGTCCTTTATTCTCTTTTTACGGCATTAGAAAAACGAAGAGGAAGGAAGTGTCGTGAAGGTCTGTTTCAAGTTCCAGTCACTCCAACAACCAGGGACACAAAGAGATACCAGGCAAGCCATCCTGATTGCTTGCTGATACAATACTTACCATTATATATCATGCATGTTTTACCTCTGAAGTTTTACCAAAACTTGATTATCAAAACTATTTTTGATGTGGAAATTACTACTATACTATATTATAGGTTACTATCATGCCAGTAGTTAAACTTGGTAATACCAAGCCCATAAGCCACCATATGGTATTTATTACCATCAAATATACTAGTCCCTAAGTGGACACCCTAAAATTGTGATTCTACAAAACAAAGGCTTTACGGAAAAACCCGGAGAAAAGGCGGATCCTTGTTCTCCGGAGGAATGTGGAAGTGGTCATTTTTGAGAAAGTGGTGTTTTCAAAAATGACACATAACCTAGTCTTCGCCGGACAACCTTTACCGTACTGCCACCCTACCCCAACATGGGCAAGGGGCTTAACTTGAAGTTTGTTCTTATTAGTGTGTGCTATCTCAATCGCTATAAGGGACGTCGTACCCTCGAACCGAATGTCGTCAAAACTCCCAATGTTGAGGCATAAAAAGTGTGGGATTAATTTTCCCTCCGGTTGCATCGGTTGAGTCTCCTGTCATGGCGATGTGCGACATGGTGCCGAGGAGATTAAAACTGAGAGATAGGCATATTCTAGCTTGAACATAGTGGATGGTTATGATCAGATACCTGATGTTTACATACTGTTGTTACAGTCCGTGGTTGTTTCACGGGAGGTGTACTGGATCTGGTGGATGTGTACACCTCTGCAGAGTACAACTTTTTCGAAGAAGCCGCGTCCTCGGATATGGACAGTTGAATGGCCATGTAGCTAGCATTGTGTCAATGTTTTCAAAAAGGAAGTTTTTGAAAAGAAATTTTTGGAAAGGAAGTGTTGAACTTGTGAAGTTCGGAAAGGAATGGAAACTTATACCGTGGAGGTATCGTCGATGATGAAAAGCCAGATGATGTTATACAAAACAAAATGTTTTGCAAAGAAAACCTTTTCTACTCTAAGCAAGAATTCTGGAAACTGATTCCAAGAAGTTTTGCAAAGAGAAAATATTCTTGAAACAAAAGTTTAACAAAAACCTCTTGTACATGTGATATCTACAAGAGAAATAAAACTATATTATTTTATTTCTTCTGAAGTATCTTCTTCAACGAAGATACAGATTAACCTGACTGCAACTGTGGTGTCATCTTATATGAACACCATTGATAGTGAACCCTATTTATAGCCTACCTATTCCACCATATAAGCATATTTGCATGTTGGTAAGTGACATGATGGATGTCTTGCTGAGTACATTCAAATGTACTCATTATGGTTTCGCCCCTGGTATCTACTTATCAGATTTGGAGAAGGAGTCTCCGAAGGATATCTATGAAGAGAAGTACGGAGTTGACGGCTGTGCGAACTAGGATCGTCTCCGGGTCAGCAGCCTGTAGGTTAAGGCGTGACTTGGGCTCAACTACGTTGTGTTTTTAATTGTCTTCCGCTGTGTTTGTTAAGTTGCCTGCCCTTCGTGGCAGATGCTTTAAACTTGATCATGTGATCATTTGTGTAATACCTTTATGTATTCGTGTAATGGATGATGTATTTCTGTGTGCCAACTGTGTATGTTGTTCACGACTGATCTTTCTGGGATCGTGAATGTATGCATACGTAGGGTTTCAGACTGCCGGTCTGGGGTCCTTACAGAGTTGGTATCAGAGCCATCCTGACCTTAGGAGACCTTAGTTAGCATGGACGTCAGATAGGAAAGAAAAGTATTTTTGAGTAAAAACCTATTTACTATCTACATTATTTTTATCTCAGGGAATTTTAGTATATTTTCCCTCCTTCTGATCTTTTCAAAAGATTCTAAATGCATATCAAGGGCGTCTTTGAACAGTGGTTCGAAGGGCGGGCCTTATAGAGTTAGTATCTCTCTCGGTTAAGAGTTTATTTCTTACTTGTTTGCAACTGCTCCGCTCTGTTTTTGAAACATCTCCCGTTTTTGAAGTTTTCTGCTCAGAAAATAGTTGGAGTTTCAAAAACAGATTGTTGCATAGTTTTACCTCTCTCAGTTAAAAGTTTATTCAAAACTTTACTTCAATTATCTTGTTTCTATCCAAAAACTTGTATACTTGTCGATGTCCCGAGAGACGAAAATAATTGCATAACTCTACAGTGATGTTGGTCAGCAGTAGAAATAGCTCTTCAGCCACTTCTAGGATTTTGGATCATCCCCCGACGTAGCTCCAATGGATCCTTGCTTGTGTGTTTTGGCTTGCTTATGAGTGTCCATAGGACTTTGTGCTATTGTGTGGTGTAGAATTTGGTTCATCTAGGCTTCTATATGTTTGTGGGGTGCTCAAAATTTTGCAGATTTGTGCTTGCCCCGCTCTTGTTTTTGAATCGCCTCCTGTTAAATTTTTGCAAGCAAAAATGTTTGTATAGCATTCAAAAACAAGAATTTGTTGCTTAGACTTAGACTTGTTTTCGCTTCGAAATGCCACCCGTCGTGAACCACCACCATTAATGAAAGCACCATTGGGCCTATATAGAGGACCATCAAGCCACACGAGCTGATAGCGTTGCTACCAGTGATGCACTCCAACAGATAAAGCTCCAATAACGACAGCCCTCAAAGAAGAAAAGGCGTGAAGAAATCAACCACTACTGACCAAAACCTCTATGTTTGTCTGTTTGCAAAAGACTCGTTTTGCCCTGTTGGCTAAATGTTGTACCTTTTTATGTCCCTTTTTAAAAGACCAAACAAGAGAAATCCCCTTTTAAAAGTTATATACCTCCCTCCTCTGGAGAAAGGTGAAAAAGAAGCCATCACATGCCATGATGCGCAACCCCCTAAAAAGCCAATCAAAAGAGCACAATTCAATATTCGACGTACGATGACGCTAGTCGTATCGTGTCGGACAAACATAATTAAATAGAAAGTTAACAAAGCTAACATGCTTGGTCTAATCTTAGGTTGACACCTAACCAAAGCATGCGAACTACTGACAACTCTCTCTAAATCAAGAAATTAAGTGACTTACAACACCTTTTATTATAGTTGGTAAAAAGGAGGTGTCACGAGAAAATAAGATGATGACCTATTCGTTTACTAGTCAATAGGATATCATGTGTATCTACTTTGGAAACCAAATAGTAGTAGACATTGTAGGTACTATGAAATTCGAGGTTTAGAAATTAAGTGAACGATGGAATGTTTATGATAGACCAAGAAAACAACAGTTTTCCTGTTTTTGTTCTTTGTGTGCTCTTGATTGAAATAAATTTGTGTTTTATTCAATCTTGCTTCCTAACTTATATGGAGTTGGTAGGACTTGTTATTATGTTATTTTCTTACAATGAATCTACCCTAGAAAGTGTGTGCATGATTGAAAACTCGAATAAAAATGAATAGCATTTGTTACCTTCTAGTTTATTATTTGGATTGTTGAGTGGGCAAATCCTTGTAGATTTGTTGTACCTAGATTTTTGTTATGGTTATGATAGGTCCGGTACCATTTTGGTACTGTTATTTATATGTTGTTCTCTTCATTAACTTGCATGTGATCTTATAGCAAAGCATGAGTAACCTTTGCTATTTTTCCAGTTTTTATTACTTGCAATTATTGTGAAAGCTAGACCTTTGTGTGAATGCTTTGATAAATTTTGTGCTATGTTTTCTTTGAGTCCAGTACCATTTAGGTACTGATATTTTGATGCTTGTACCTATGTTAGCTTGCACGTCTTTTAATAAAACAGCATGTGTAAGAATTGCTATCAGTATGTACTAGTATTGCTTCACTAGATTAAATAGCATTATATTTTTATCTTGTATGCAAAGTTTTTCATGAGTAATCAGAGGCTTAGTATCTATTTTTACTTGGTATTAGTAGGCCATAGCCCACTGGTCCCATTGTGTTTTGGCTTGAGGATGAAAATCCCCAACCATACACCTGTGTGAAAATAGCATGTTTCACTATGTGATTGATTTCTATTTTCCACCATGGAAAATATAATTGTTTGTTCTCACCTATGAAAGTGAGAAGTTTATTTCTTATTAGTAATATGTTTAGGTGTGATCCTTTTGTTAGCATAATATTCCTTAGGGGTATCATGTTAAGAAATGTTTCACTATCGTATGCTGAAATTAAATTGTTCGCAAATAAAATAAATTCCTCTTGATTGGTAGATTGTTTGTGAATGATTTTAAATTGAGTGTATGGATTTTTGAAAAGGTTTAGATAACCTTTCATTTATTGCATAGCTACTGGTTGTGTGAATTATACCTTGCTTATTTGCTAGTAATTGTTTAAGAAAACAGAAATTGCTAGAAGAAAATTTCTGCATGATTAATAGTTGTATCATGGGATTGTTTTGATGTTTGTGCTGACTAACATGAGTAAGTTTTGTGTACTGTTATTAGGTACATTTATATTCATGACTTGCTTGTTTAAGTTTAAACATCATGATAGCATTGTTTGCTTCTCTAGAGTGAAACTAGTTCACCACTAGAAAATGGTGATTTTTGCTCTAGTATTACCCTCTTTTTATTTTTATGAGTATATGTGTTGGTATAGCATGTTTAGGAAGTTATTATCATGCCATGAATTATTTAGTTGCATGTTCTATGGTTATAGGATATGATTATCTCTTATAGCATGCTGGTGTGGATTTTTCATACTAGTGTGTTATTTGTGCAGTCCTGTTTTTTATGCCTGTGTAATAGGAGTTTTATCTTGTGTAAAGATGGTGTTTTAGAGTATCTTTATGATTGTATTCATTGGTTTTTAGCTACTGGTTGTTTGCTAATTGTTCATGATTGATGGATTCCAAAACCTCTAATAAACAATAACCTAGTGAATAAATAGTCTATTCATCTGTGGTGTTGTTTGCTTGCTTATTGGTTTTTGTTTAAATGTTTTACCTTAGCATGAGTTTATACTTGTGTTATGATTGTGCTCAAGAGTATTTTATGAAACTAAAACATCCAACAAAAATCATGAACACATTAAGTGATAATTGATTGTGTGGGGCTAATATCCACTGCCATGGGTATTATTCTGTCTGTTTATTTTTACCTTAGCAACCTAACCTTTGCACCCACAAGCTATATTTTTTTAGCTTATTATGTACCATGTTAGGTGAGTGGTACACCACTCCATATGTGGTATGTAATATGTGGGATATAGCTAAGAAATCATGTAAAAATTTATGGTACTTTTCCAGGTAGTTCTGCACTAAAAGGAACTAGTTGGCAGTAGTGATGTTATCAGAAATTTTAAAAAAAATTGGCGGTTGAGTAAATTGATAGATAGAGAAAGTTGTGAAGATTTGCTAATTTAGGGATGTACCCCACCTCCCAAGAAAAGTCAAAGGGGGGAAGCACCTGCACTCCAACACTAACTTTGTGTTTGTTGGCCCTCCCTTAGTCCTCGCTTGTGAATCTCGGGGACGAGATTCTTTTTAAGGGGGGAAGACCTGTCACATCCCAATTTTGGAATACATGTTAACACAGTTGTTTTGCTAATTGCTTGACAATTAAACTTTGATTGTGTTTGTTTAAGTGCAACTAAACAAACTTAAAAAGATAGCAAAGCAGTAAACTAAAAATATTCAACATATTGTTCCAATGATAAAAATATTCAACATATTGTTCCAATGACTTTGGCAATATTTTCTAAAGTAAATATTGATCAAAGAGTTTTCCAAAAACTATCTTATGAAACTCATACTTGTTGAATATTATTCCAAGGCCTAAATTAAGAAAGAGGAAAACACTTAATAAATTTCCATAAAGGATTATCAGAAAAAGAGGCATTCTTAAATGCTTCACCAAAATATTATCAAATGTTTTTCCAACCTTGCAAGATTAAAAACAAAGGTATTGGAGAGCATTGACTTGCTATCCCTAGTCACATAAATATTTTGGCAAAGCATTGCTAAAGAAAAGCCTAGTGCTTTATTAAATAGAAATTCCAATATTTCCAGAAACAGAAAACTAAAACAAGTTACTATTGGAAACTTTCTTGAAATGATTTGAAATTCATACCATTGCTTCCTTATATCAAATAAGGAACACACACAAGAGGAGACCAAAAATTGAATCCATTAAAGCCCTGAAAACATGAATTTTCTCCACAGCAACATTTGGGATTTTGAACAAGTTTGTTCTACAAACTTTTTCCAAATGCCATGAAATAAATACCACATGCTCTATATCATAAATAAGGATGAAAACCAAAAGGAAACAAGTTTTTGAATTGTTTAAGTTTCCAAAAACCCCTGTTTTCTTCACAGCACCTTTTTAAAATTTGAACAAGTTTGTTCTATGAAGTAACTCAAAATGACTTGAATTTTCTACCACATAAGGAACACATCAAATAAGGAATGTGTGCCAAAAATTATCATTTTTGGAAGCTCCTAAGTAGTCTAATAAATTCAATGTCCATTTTTGTAAGAATTCAAATTTGAACAACTTTGAATTATGAAGTTTATCTAATTGAGCCAATTTTCATATATGTTGTGCATCTCAACTAATTAGAATTTTGGGCAAAAGGATTTAAAATTTTGACTTTGTTTGCTTAGGGAAAACATCCATTTTCAGAGAGCAAAGGACCTAATTGTAATTCTCCAGGGACTTAAATGTAATCCTAGTCACATGGTCTTCTTCTTCTTCCTGTAGATGACGAAATGGAGGGCATGGCTGCCCATGCTTCCTTTGCTTCGAGTAGAAGACTCTCTGATGATAAAAACCCCTCTGTGGCCTCTTACCTGCCCCCTCTCTCTCCCCCTTGAACTCACACTCTCTCTCTTAGATATTTTGGCCTAACCGAAACCCTAGCTAGTACGGTCGCCGTCGTTCCGGCCGATTCCGAGCTCGCCGCCGGTCGCCGGTGGTCCCATCGTCTCCGCATCGTCGTGGTGGTCCTAGGTGCAAATGGAATCGAGGCGGGAGCCCTCGAGGTGGCCGCGCCATCCGGTTCTTCCCCGAGCCCGACGGCACTCCGGCGAGCCATTCTCGCCGGCGCACTCCTCCTCTGCCCTCCCCGATTGGTCCAGCGCGTTTAGGGTAAGCAGGGGAGTCCCCCCGACTCTTTTCCCCTCTCCCTCTCCCTCCGAAACGACGCCGAGCCGAGCTCACCGTCCGGCCGCCGCCGCACGCCGTCGCCGCCGCTTTACGGCCACTCCCGGGAAGCGAGACTGCGCGTGTTAGGTTCCCCGTGTAGTAGGCAACACGTAGGTGCCCTCGAATCGAAGAATGATGGTCGTTTGCGCCGTTAGATTGCTCGCCGGAGCTCCCCTCCCGCCGGCGTGACATCATGGTGACGCAACGCTCGCGTCACCGCCTCCTTAACCGCGCTTAAGAGTTAAACCTGCCTGTGGGGCCGCAGATCCGCCGCGTGGCTGCCCGCGTGGCAGCTGGCCCGCGAGTCAGCGACTCGGGCTTGCTCCCGCCGCGGTAGCAGCAGATCCGGCCGGCCCTTTTGTAAATCTGGCCCAACACAAATTGGTTTTCCATTTTAATTTTTGCAGAAAAGATGCATGTTTACTTTAGGCTCTAAAAGGCAACTTAAAATATTAATTTGACCAAACCAAATTTAACAGTGGTACACAAACTAATTCTAAACCATCTCCAAGTTGTAGATCTACATTTGGATGGATGAATTTGAAATGAAAAATGTTTTGGTAACAGCTACCAGAAACACCAAAATGAGCACCATTTTTATTTTACAACTCAGAATGAAGTGAGGCCAATTGCATTGGAAAGCCCTTGAAATTTCCTAACAGGAGCATTTAACCTCGTTTCCAAATTCATTGTATTTTTGAAATGGCATGCAATTTGGTAAAACACCAGAGAGCACTTTGGTGATTTTTATAAAATTATTAAAAATGATTTTTGATGCAAACTCAACTGGATGGTCTTGTATATGTTTAGGACTATCCAAACCTAGAAGGGTTTAATTTTTAGAGCATCCTAGAAAATTTGGTGGACAGATCTTTGATTTGCTTGTTTCTGCCATTTTGGCATTTTAGCTATTTAAATTGTGTGATTATATTTTTGTGTTTCCATATTGTTTTCTAGCATGTATAAGTTGTGTGAACTTGTTTTCTAAGTGTTACTTAACTAATTTAGCATGTTAGATTGTGTGGACTTGAGTGGAGAAGAAATAGGATTTATATTAGTAGCATATGTTTTATCTCTAGTTTAATACTTGCATAGTATTTTTGAGTGATAATTTATGTGCAAACACTTGGATTGTTGTGTTGAGATATTAGATACAGTACCATTTTGGTACTTATTTTTTGTTGTTATCACCTCTGCTAGCTTGCATTTGAGTTGGTAGAAAAGCATGAGTAGCTTAATCATTACTATGAGAATGTTATGGAAAAATTCCCTCATGTGTGGAATTTTGACATAATCATTTGTGGTTTTGTAGCCACATATTTTTGGGTTGTTTCATAGGACCAGTAGCATTTTGATGATGTTATTATGAGTACTTGACCCCTATAGTTTTCACTTGTGTGAAAACAATAGCATGAGTAGCATTGCCTTGCTTATTTAAGCACCCTATTATTTTCTGCTAGTATTGTTAATGCACTAGATGCTAGTTTAGTTTTTTGTTAATTTTTAGAAAATGGGCTAGAGGCATTGTGACCTCTTAATGCTTTGTTATGCTAGTGGAACACCCACTGGTTTCATTGCATTTTTGGTGGAAACATTATTTCCCCCACACTAGATGTGTTTCTTTTATATATGTTTTGAGTAGATCTTTAAATGCTTTTTAGGCTTATTGATAGATTAATTCTCATGAAACTAGTACCATTTAGGTACTGTTATTTTGGTTATAGAACCTCTAGATACTTGGTGCTTGTGTTTGAAATAGATTTAAATAGAAATGCTTAAAGTCTAAATTTCATACTAGGATATTCATGTATGCTTTTTGTCTTGTTTTCCCCTAGGGAAAAATATGAATCTTTGGTATGGAAACCAGAGGATGGAATGTACTTGTGGCATTATTATCTTAGGGTTTTCACCTCTGATAGGTTTCCTCTTAAGTAGCATAAAAGCATGAGCAACACTTGGATGACTGTGAATTAATCTCCTCACATGTGTAGCATTTTAAGCATAGTTTTTCCTTGTTTCCTAGCTATGATTTTTATGTTATTTTGTGAAATCCAGTAGCATTTATGGTACTGGTTAGAGGAGTATTTTTCCTCTGCTAGCTTGCACACTTGTGCATAAAATTAACTAGTGTAGCCTAAACTAGTCTAGTATTTTTCCTAAATTTTCTACTAGTATGAGTAGGAGTTTTTGGATGCTAGATTGTTTGTTTGGAGCACTTTTATAAAAGTGACCAGAGGCTTATTAACCTCTTGGTGAGCATATTTGCTAGTGGAACACCCACTGGTATGTTTGCCTCATGGTGGGAAATAGGCTTGACTTGTTGTCATGAGCTTTTTTTCACCACTTGAGTATTTTAGCAAATTATGTGTGCTGGCCATAGAGATTGTTGTGGGAGTTTTTAGACATAAAAATGTGTTTTATGTGACACCCTACTGTCTAATAACATGTGCTCTACCCCACTGGTCCATGGTGTTCTTAACTAAAAATCATTGAATTGGCCACACATAAACACTAGGAAAAAAAGCAGACTTTTCAACTATAGTTTTTATGCCAATTTTTCTTAAGGGAAAAATTGAGAACTTGGGTGGTACTTCTTGATTGCTTGCTGTATGTATTACTTGTAGCCTTGTTTGTCTTGTTTGGTTCTGAATGTGTGTCCTTTATTCTTTTTACGACGTTAGAAAAACGAAGAGGAAGGAAGTGTCGGGAAGCTCTGTTTCAAGTTCCAGTCACTCCAACAACCAGGGACACAAGAGTTACCAGGCAAGCATCCTGATTGCTTGCTGATACAATACTTACCATTATATATCATGCATGTTTTACTTCTGAAGTTTTACCAAAAACTTGATTATCAAAACTATTTTTGAGGTGGAAATTACTACTATATTATAGGTTATTATTATGCCAGTAGTTAAACTTGGTAATACCAAGCCCATAGGCCACCATATGGTATTTATTACCATCAAATATATTAGTCCCTAAGTGGACACCCTAAAATTGTGATTCTACAAAATAAAGGCTTTACGGAAAAACCCGGAGAAAAGGCGGATCCTTGTTCTCCGGAGGAATGTGGAAGTGGTCATTTTTGAGAAAGTGGTGTTTTCAAAAATGACACATAACCTAGTCTTCGCCGGACAACCTTTACCGTACTGCCACCCTACCCCAACATGGGCAAGGGGCTTAACTTGAAGTTTGTTCTTATTAGTGTGTGCTATCTCACTTGCTATAAGGGGCGTCGTACCCTCGAACCGAATGTCGTCAAAACTCCCAATGTTGAGACATAAAAAGTGTGGGATTAATTTTCCCTCCGGTTGCATCGGTTGAGTCTCCTGTCATGGCGATGTGCGACATGGTGCCGAGGAGATTAAAACTGAGAGATAGGCATATTCTAGCTTGAACATAGTGGATGGTTATGATCAGATACCTGATGTTTACATACTGTTGTTACAGTCCGTGATTGTTTCACGGGAGGTGTACTGGATCTGGTGGATGTGTACCCCTCTGCAGAGTATAACTTTTTCGAAGAAGCCGCGTCCTCGGATATGGACAGTTGAATGGCCATGTAGCTAGCATTGTGTCAATGTTTTCAAAAGAGGATGTTTTTGAAAGGGAAATTTTGGAAAGGAAGTGTTGAACTTGTGAAGTTCGGAAAGGAAGGAAAACGTATACCGTGGAGGTATCGTCGATAATGAAAAGCCAGATGCTGATATACAAAACAAAATGTTTTGCAAAGAAAACCTTTTCTACTCTAAGCAAGAATTCTGGAAACTGATTCCAAGAAGTTTTGCAAAGAGAAAATATTCTTTAACAAAACTTTACAAAAACCTCTTGTACATGTGAGATCTACAAGAGAAATAAAACTATATATTATTTTTCTTCTGAAGTATCTTCTTCAACGAAGATACAGATTAACCTGACTGCAACTGTGGTGTCATCATATATGAACACCATTGATAGTGAACCATATTTATAGCCTACCTATTCCACCATATAAGCATATTTGCATGTTGGTAAGTGACATGATGGATGTCTTGCTGAGTACATTCAAATGTACTCATTATGGTTTCGCCCCTGGTATCTACTTATCAGATTTGGAGAAGGAGTCTCCAAAGGATATCTATGAAGAGAAGTACGGAGTTGACGGCTTTGCGAACTAGGATCGTCTCCGGGTCAGCAGCCTGTAGGTTAAGGCGTGACTTGGGCTCAACTACGTTGTGTTTTTAATTGTCTTCCGCTGTGTTTGTTAAGTTGCCTGCCTTTGTGGCAGTTGCTTAAACTTGATCATGTGATCATTTGTGTAATACCTTTATGTATTCGTGTAATGGATGATGTATTTCTGTGTGCCAACTGTGTATGTTGTTCACGACTGATCTTTCTGGGATCGTGAATGTATGCATACGTAGGGTTTCAGACTGCCGGTCTGGGGTCCTTACAGGGTTACTCCTAGATTGGCCCGATCTTCACGAATCGACGAAGAACACGAAGAACGCGAAGAACACGATGAACACGAGAGGGGGAATCGCGGGGGAATCATGGGCAAACGCAAGGAAACGCACGGGGATAACTAGCAAGAACCGAAGAATCCCAAATCTCCCGTCAACTAAACCCCGAGGGCCGCCTACGGGACGATCGATCCAACTGAGCTCACCTTGATTGAAACCGCTTCACACCCGTAGCCGGTCCACTACGCCAATAGAACCTCAAGGAATCCGAGAGGAAGATTGGACAATTCTTGATTGAAACCCAAGGGGAGAGATCAAGTAATTGGATGAGTCTTGATACGATCCTCGACGAAGTCGGAGGAGTAGCCCTGATACGTTCCTAGGTCAAACCATAGGAGTAGTTCCTCAAAGAGGGATACAAGAGAGCTGAGCTCCAAATGTTCTTAATTCAACTCTAAAAAAATAGATCTAGCTCGAGGTCGTCCTTATATAGCTGGGGGTCGAAGCAGGTGAAAACCGGGTCGAGAAGGCGTCATTTGCGTGCATTTCGGGTCCACGCCGGCCTGGGAGCCGGCCTGGCCGGCCATGAGGCCGGGGTGGAGGCAGAGGAGCTCACCAGGCCCACGCCGGCCTGGGGCCGGCCTGGAGCCCGGCCTGGGGCCAAGGTGGGGCGCAGAGGCCGGCCTGGAGGGATGGTCGACCTGGGGCCGAGGTGGGGAGGAGGGAGGCCGGCCTGGATGCCGGCCCTCTCTGGAGGGGGTCCGGCCTGAGGGGGGGATGAGGCCGGCCCCCTCTGTTGGGTGGCCGGCCTGGAGGTGGGGGTGGCCGGCCTGGCCGGCTCCTGAGGCCGGAGAGGGGTATTTCCCCCCCAACTTCTCCTCTGGGGCTCCGAATCCGACGCCGTCTTCACCGCCTTTCTTCGTATCTTCTTGCGCATCGTCTTGGGTACTTTCCGGGGCCTCTGTGGTGGGTTTGAACCTGAGCACGCAAAGTGTGGAAACATGAGGTAGCGCACCATCCTCCACGTGACCGAAAGTATAGAGCGAGAGGAGCGAGTTCACCTTATCCTTGATGGTCTTTGCGCGTGATCTTGTCATCGGTGCACTTGGTGGAGTTGGGTGGGCTACATCAGGCGGCGGCACCAACTCCCTCCCCTCCAGATCTCAGCCAGCGAGGACGATGATTTCCTCTCCCTCTGCTTTCCGCTCCGGCGGCAGGAGGGAGGGGGGACCTCGTTTCTCCGTCCAATAGTTAGGGTTAGGGTCATTCTGCTGTGGTGCGTTGTTGGGTGGTGGGAGTGGCACTCGGGCAAATAAATCTGACTCAACTCTACTCCCACACCGGCGACGACCTTCACGACGAAGTCTCGAAGTTGAGGGCAACGTATGCTTGTCGATCTTTCATATCTACAACTTGGTCTTCTCGTCGTTCTTTAGATCTAACGAGATCTGTTTCTTGGTCTGTCTTTGGCGTGTGTCGTCTCTACGGCGACGCTGGAGACCGGGGCAATGTGGTTCTTCTGGAGCGTGGATGTTGGTCCGGAGGTGGTGGATTTGTCGTTCTCCTCCGACTTCGTCGATAGGAGGAGACGGATCCTGGTCCAAGAAAGCACGGGGACGTCCCCCGGTCGACGTGCCACATCGACACATGTCTTGCTACGTGGAACGGAACTGTTCATCGACTCAGAAAGCCTCGTTGGCGATGGTGTTTACTTGGATCTTGCAATTGTGGAGGTTCGGCATCTCTTCCAGTGTACGCCTCGGCAACGCTGGACTTGGGCGGAGTCCGCTTGCTACGGTGGTTGCAGGAAATCCTAGGGATTTCGATCTCTTACGATTTTATTTGCAAATTCGGGATAATCAGTTTATCCCGGTCTGTCTTTTAATTTCCATGTGTGTGGCGTCCTGTAACTTGATTTTCGATTAATGGAATACATGATTGCTCAAAAAAAAAATCATACGCGGAGTACAATAACAAGGAAACCACAACACCCTTGGAGTACTGCTACACGTACGACATTTCATACCTGTACGACGCGAAACTCTGGGCCTCCGATGGCCTTCACCTATGAAGCTGGTCCGCAGGATGCAGAGTCGTACCTGAGTCGTACATAAGCTATCGTACGCGAAGCTGTTTCGTTTTTTTTTTTGTCTGTGCGTGCATGTAACGTCATTGAAGGCCCCGACACGCACATAGAACCCGGATGGACATCAGGGCTAATTCCAACACGTACCGTATACTTTTTTGTTTGACCGACGTGAGGTCAGCCAGGCGTCCAGGCCTGATCACGGACGAGTTCCTTGTCACCACGCGCCTACCTGCGACGAGGACGCCTGTAAAACAGACCTGCGACGACGACGGCAAAAGCAAATAGCGACCAATTGGGAGGCGCGGCGCTATGCATCCACCCGTCGACCCAGCGGCTGTGCGGTACGTGTATGCCCGAGATCTCCTTTTCGCTACTACTACTAGTATTTTTTTTTTGAACATACTCCCTCCGTCCTCAAATAAGTGTACGTTTTCCTTTTATGGAAGTCAATTGTTCTAAAGTTTGACCAACTTTATTGAAAAACGTAACAACATTTATGATACTAAATTGATATTGTTAGATCCGTTTTAAAATATACTTTCATAATACATGGATTTTATATCATATATATTGATATTATTTTGTATAAAGTTGGTCAAACTTTAAAAAGTTTGACCAAGACCAATCTAGAGGTACACTTATTCGAGGACGGAGGGAGTAGTTACTACTACCCACACGCTTTCTGTCCCCTCCAAACCCTCGAGAGACGAGAGGTCACACCCTCTTTCGCGAGTACATCACCCTCTTCAGGCTAATATTTGGATGGATTAATCGGGATTATCCCCATCAAACCTTGAATCCCCGGATGTCCTAACAAACTCCTTTAGCGCTAGAGTTTTTGGTTGGTTTTATCCACCGTGTTTCTTCGAGAAAACACGAGACGAAGCCTATCGCTAAACCATGACCCTGACCTCGTGTTTTTTTCCTCGAGCGAGCGGGTTGAGCATTGCGAAACACGTGCGGTCGCAGCCGCAGTCGCCGTCATCTCCTGTCCAAAGATGTCGCGCTCGCCGTTATGCTCCTTCCCTACCCAACGTCCCCTGGCCTATCTTTTTCTCCCTGACGCAGACTCTGCCGCCCTGGACACGCCATAACCCAACCATATCTCTCTCGGTATTGAGGCGAGGCATGCTCGCCCCCGCGTAGGAGGTCGCCTTCCTCGGAGTCCATCACACAAGGGAGGTGTTCCTCAACGGTGTCTGTGTGTTGTTGTTGGCGTCACTCCATACTTGAGAAAGAAAGACTGGCCATGCCATAATTAATTGCTTCTTTCTCTGCAAGATTATGTCGGTGATCAGTTTGCTTGTGCGTCTACGCCGATGACCCTGACTTCTCTTTCTCTCCCTTGAGTTTCTGGAATCGACACTCTCTCCATTGTCCAATCTGTGATGGTGTAGTTGTAATCCTACTAATATAGATCAGTAATTACTAGCACCCAATCTCTCTCTGTTCTTGAAGTGTCTGGTGTGCCAAAAAAACGAAGTTGAGTCCGGGAATTAAGAGGGAAGAGGGTTGGGAGGGGAATTGAGTTTTTTGTGTTTTGAGAATCAGGGAATTGAGGGGATTGGGGGTTCCCAGGACCATCGGGTACGAGACAAAGATGAAGGCCTGCCTGGTACATGGGCCTGGATTAAGCCCACTAGTAAAAAAAGCACGCTTCAATCTTGGCAGCTAGACTCCAGCCCCCCCACCGCACGGACAGACCAAGAACCCTAGGCTCCCGACTTCAGCGGCTCCGCTTGCCAACTCCGTCACCGGCCGCGCCGCGTCTCGATCAGCACGCGGCTGCACACTATGCCGTGGCCTATGCACTCAAGGAAGAGTAAGAGAAAGGGAAAGGGGGCGTGGGAGAGTACAAACCCTAATTGGGGCCGGAGCTTATCGGAAACCCCCTTGTCGTCGCTATGGGCGGAGATTCCGATTCTGACCCCGGCTTCGTCCCTCCCTACACCTCGACCTTATTCCGAGGAGAGGGAGGTGTCATCTGCAACTAGCTCTCCAGAAGCATCCTCCGCCTCCCGTGGAACTGGGTGAGAGTGACCTCCGCTTTGGTTCGATGGATGAATACATAGATTTTCGGACCTCTAAACTCATGCTTTCTCATCATCGTTTTATGAACAAACACCGTCTCCTGTCTCCCAGTAAAATTGCAGCATATATGTACTTGTTGGTAAAATTTACCTCTTCTTGCAGTCCTCGCCGGAGACCAGCCAGTGTCCGGCTCCGGCACAGTGCTATGTATTCAGACCGCCCGAGGCGATCCCAGCGTAATCGAGGAGGACAGGAACAACAGTCAACTAGCTCACGGTAAGTCTTATCGGCATTATTTTTCCCCATTTATTTTTGGTCAATGTATTAATATCGATATATCACCTCACCACCGTAATGCTCAACACACTGCATTTTCTGGTCAGGGTTGAGGAGCAGGATGCCGGCAAGGGGAGCAGCAATGAGTTTGGGCCTACAATTTCTGACACGTCGAAATTCAAGACACTGTCGCTAAATGACTCACCTCCCGCACATGATTCAGACGATGGGTATGACCATTAACGTCGGATTCTTTCATTCATACGATTATCCTTGTTGTTACAATTTTTTGTGCCCCGTGACATCCATCCTTGGATGCGTTTCTCGGTGTCATCATCCAAGGCTGCCCCTGACCAACTATAGGCACAGGGTAGTGGAGACCCCTGAGCTCCACAAACCAGCCACCACGCATTCGCCTTAATCGTTAGCATACACAGTGGTGCTGATCCTGATCTGCAACAGACCTAGTAGTGGAATCTTATTTGTTCAGGTACTGACAGATAGGATAGCAGCATACATCCCTACCACCAGAACGACTGTCTTCCCGGTGATCTCAGGCCCATTCTCCACCATCCTCCTCCGTGCTACCGAGATAGCCTTTTACATTTCCTTTCCCCTTTGTTCCATCTGATAGCACGATATAACACCCAAAAAAGTAAAAATTAGTAAGTAGAAAGCGCAGTACAACTGCAGATGGATAGTGATTTGTGTTGGAAAGAACCATTCTGAGTTCTCAGGATTGACATCGCACTCATTTCAACTTGTGTGGGACAAAGATAAATGCAATATGGTTACAAGTACTTTCTGTTTAGGAACTACTAGAGTTGAAATCATTTCTGCAAGAACCATTTTGGGATAAATGTTTTGACTGATTTTGTGAGTTCAATTCTTCTGATCTAGGGCTGTGGCGCATCCTGGTGACATGGGCACTGGTCTACCTGATTCTACAATTATGACGCCAGCAGCTGCTGATGAATCTCTTCCACTGAGGTAAGCATAACTTATATTCCATGCGATGTGTATGAGCATACCATACATTGAATAGATATTCGTTGGCAGCATGCCTATGATTCTAATGACCTGGTACTTGACACCGATGTGGGAAGGTACGCATGTGAATGCTTTGCGGTCCTGCACGGGCCTCCCAAGCATATTTCATGTGATGCATATGGTTTTTATCATATTTGATTGCTGGTTTGCTCTTTTATCGAGACTTTTGTGCCTATTTAGCTGACATTGCCTTTAGCACAAAATCATGTCGTGCATGTTGTTTCTATCATGGGTGTAGCGCCTGTTATATATTGTTTTACTCAAGTTACTCAAACACCATTTCGCTTACAGTAAAAGGTGAAACAATAGTTTGTCTTTCAAGTTTACGTGTTTCATTACAGTGACTTGGTTCTTTCTTTGTTATTCATTACATCGACGTTCTCCTATGTTTATCCTTCTAATATTCAAATTTCGGATAACAAGTAGATGAGGTGCTTGTTTCAATCCTGTGTTGCCATATTCTTTCTATCAAGCAAAAAAGATTGCACTTATTTGGACAAGAATCTGTCTTGCTCTAGAGTAACAAGGCATATTGTTTGGTGGTTGGAATTCTCCACAACTTTGATATCGGAAGATGTGGAAACTATCATGTATTTCTTTCACCACGGGCAGGAAAGTTTGAGAACATAACATTTTATTTTCACATGATATCTAAATTTATTTCTGCCCTTTTCTTGAATATTGGCCCCAATTATTGGATCCCATTAAGAAATTTCTTGTTACATGTACCACTCATTACCTTCAAAGTAAAAATAAATAAATAACAAGACCAGAGGGGGGTCTCCACCCTGGCATTGTCATTAAGGTAGAAGTGAGGACTCGAACCCGTGACCTGGCACTTGGCTTCAGCCTGGCGACCAGTGGGCCACGGGAGAGTCCTCCATAACCTTCAAAGTAGTAAAGCTTGGGTATTTACGTGCACATGGAGTAAGCAAGTAATGACCAACGCAACATGTGATTTGTTTGTGCTCTAAAATATAAGCACCATAAATAAACCTTTTGTCATTAAAATTCTTAGGTTAACCTACTATTACTACGTGGTTATAAACCCATAATTATTATATTTTTTAAATAGGACTACACCAAGGGTCAGTTTAAGCCCTTATCTATTTGCTTTGGTGATCGATGGTTTAAATATATACAACATAGGCCCCTAGAAGCACTGGTGCACAGCGGAATTTAAGGCGTGCTGATAATGTAAAGAGATGCAGGGGTAGACCAAAAGTGACATGGGAGGAGTCTGTAAAGAGAGACTTGAAGGACCGCTATGTCACAATAGAACTATCCATGGATTGAAGCGCTTGGAAATTAGCAATCCACGTGCCAGTCCATGAAGTAGGCTATCGATCTCCTATTTTCTTTTTCGTTTTTCACATCTTTTTCTTTTTCTTTTCTTTCCCCCTTTTGTTGGTTCTTACGGGTTTCATCTCTAGCCTACTCCAACTTGCTTGAGACTATCTAACAATGCCAGCGTTTAAGTGGCCAACTTGCTGCCTCTGTAGATGAATTAGTACTGTACTACTTTTGTTGCTTTATTCTGCCAGTCATGATTTGTTATTTAGTTCTAGGAAAACGAATTCACTTACTGAACTGTGCCCTCAACAAATTCACATGTTGCATGGCATAACTTAAGGACTCATTGTTGCCTTGTTGGTATTTGGAGCATGAACTAAATTTCGATGATCGTGTGGTCATGTTTTTACTTAGGTCAGAGGAGCGAAGCACAGCTGAAAAGCTCTTAAGTGAGCCTAAATTTGACAGCATTGACGATGAAATGGAATATTTTTGTAATCGTGAGAGAGCAGCTCGAGCTGCTCGAGAAAAGGCGCTACCATTGTCTCAGCAGGTTGCACTAGAAAAATTTGAAGCTCAACGGAGGCTGGTACCACCAAATCAGGCTCAACCAGTTGCAGCACAAGAACAACCATCAGCAATTGCAGCACAAGTGCGATATGAAGGTTCCAAAGAAAAAATTGCTGAGAATGGGAAGAAATGGATGAGCCAAGAGGTGAGGGTGGCATTTCAAAAATACATCGAAAAAGAAGATCTTAAGGTAATTTCTATCTTTGAATTCCACTAAAAAAAATTCTAGTTGTTTCACTTGTAAAAAGTTTTACTAACAGTTGTTGTTATAGTACCATGACTACGAATTTGATGAACTTCAACACCAATGTTTTCACGTGGAGAATTATTGCAAGATCTTCCACCACTTCAACTTCACTGTAAAGATGAAAGAGCCCGGCTCAAGTGAGTGGATCTCGACGCTTTACTTCGCCGAAGTGAAGGAGATATTGAGACGGAAAATCTACTTCTGCTGCCCTCTCGAGCCGTATGAAAATGGTATGTCTTAACAAAGTCGATATCGGCAAGCAACAGCATCTTTATTTTGTGCTCGCTAACATCCTGCCCCTTATTCTTCTTATAGGTCATTGTTATGCATGCAAGAACCAACGTATGGATGACTTGAAGCATCCTGTGATAGGTGCATTTGACAGGGGCAGTCCAGAAACAGTATTCCCCTTCATGTACGGAGATGATTCCTCCTCCGATGATGACGATGGACCCTTCATGTACGGAGATGATTCTTCCTCGGATGACAACAATGGACCCGTCTATGACGAGGCCTGGAGGACAAGTATGAGAGCTCTTGGGGTTAGGGTTGGATGACGTGCTGGTGACACTAGGTTTGAGGGCTTACTTTTAATCGAAAGATGACAATGTAACGCATAAAACCTTGCCTCGAGTAAAGCTAGTTGAGCTATACTAGTATATATGTTTATTCCTCCAAACTGCTGAGCATTACACTGTTTCTTTGGCATTTACATATCTCCAGAGGTTATCAATGTTAAGTTGCCTGCTTGCCCCAGAAAGGGATCGACCACGGTTCAGTTATGCTCTGTCACAAACTCGATTTTGGTACTCCCTCCGATCAATTAAAAGTGTCGTGAGAAATGCTACACTGACGACACTTATTTAGGATCAGAGAGAGTACTACGTTTGGTGTCTTTACTTATCACTACTTTTTTTAATGTTAATACAAATTGATGACTTGAGGTGTTTTTCATGACATATCCGTTGGTGTCATTGTCATGCGGCAAATCTGTGCCTTTCAGTTGTCAAAAGGTTTTAAAGCTGTGCTTCGTAGCCCTAACTTTCTCTAGCTGGTGACCTTTTTGAGTTAGTAAGGTTTTGCGGCCAAGACGTGGCAAGTTACATGCCCCAAGTAAGAAAATACAAGAAAATTGTCTGGCCTAGGTAACCAAACAACAATTTTTTTTGCATCAACAGTTGGTGTAACCAAACACGTCATTCCATTTCAATCACCGTGCGAGTGCTTGCTTGGCCATTGCTGCGCTTGACTTGAGACAGAGAGAGGAGAAGGGGAATTCATCAGCTATAAGAGGAGCAAGGATGTTCCTGAAGCAAATTTAAATTCACAATACCAACCGTGAGATCAGGGGAAAAAATCATCCATCTTCTACTGTTTACATGACATATACTTTGCCGGCTAAAATAAGTAGAAACTCGAATAACTGTCTGAAGGTTTCCCCAGAGTCTTCTGTAGGGTAAGGGTTCAACCGCAGGCAGCAGGGGAAGTCACATTGGCTTTGAGTGTGTCTTCTGCTTGAGATATGTTAACTGAGGAATACATTCAACGCGGCTGGTAAACTCTCGAATGGCTCGGTAACAGACCACACATGATAGTTCAGGCTGAAAGATCACAGAAAAGGAAACATGTTCCTCAATCGTGCATGCAGATATACCAGACAAAATAATATTGGCAATGTCAGATCAAATAACTCACTGTGTATCCAAGCTCTACATCAAAAAACACGTTTCCCGTTTCAGAAATAGCAACCTCTGAATCATGAACAAGAAGATGGTTACAAGCACAGAAGAAAGCATTATAAGGTAAACATTAGGTAGGCTCAGAGCGCAAATGAAAACCTTCTGGTGGTTCTAGCTGAACAAAAAGTGTAAATCAGCACAGCTCCAATAAGCACACGCACTCAATATGAGGAGTGTGGGGAAACATATCTACGGGTATTACACGCTTCAGCTCGTAGCAACCGCGCAAACCTTTCTCCTCCTGCAGACAAATTCAATGAAGAAGGAGCTTAACATCGCAACAGACCCAAAATAACCCCAAAGCCAAATAATAGGACGGAACATACCACGCCATGACATAGGTAGTCCAAATCCCGTGCACAAGTAGCTGGATTACACGAGACATACACTATGCGAGGGGCTTTAACTTCTAGCAACCACTTGATTAGTTTCATGTGCATCCCTGGTCGGTTAGGATCTGAAGAATTTATCCACACAAATTAGGTCTTGACAAACGAACTAGAATTCATCTGAGTGATTGTTGCTCTCCAAAAGTCAAAAAAACTCAAGCCCGCTGATTGCACAAGAGCAGAACACAACAAAAAATGTTCTATATCTATATGTCATGTTAACAGCTAGTGGATGTTTAAATTTCAAGGAAAAATTGAAGAAGAATTGTGCTTAAAAAAAATCTAGTAAGTATCAGGAGACTAGTGAATTTAGGTGCAGAAGAGTAATGGCAAACAAAACAAACCTGATATGATTATGTCAGGCTTCGGAAATTCCTTCCCAAATGTGTCATTGATTTTATTAAGGTCTCCCTGAACAAAGGTAGCATTACTGATACCATTCAATTTAGCATTCTTTTGAGCATCCGCAATGGCTTCAGGGACAACTTCATATCCATAAACATGCTTTGCCCTGGGCAAAAGAAGAATTTTTAGCAACTCTAATGTTAACCACTGGTAACAGTTGCTCTCTCACATTAGCTACGGCTACAAGAAAACCCACCTTCTAGCAAGGGTCAGGCCAATGGTTCCAGTACCACAGAATAAGTCAAGAACAATCTCAGAGCCATCTCCTTTAAGCCCAGCAGAATCTTCAATGAGCTTATAAAGAACATCAGCCTGCAAGGAAATCACGCTACTTTCATACACAGAAATTCAAGAATCAATACAGGTACTAAACACCCAGCTATAACAACCAATAGAAAAGGACTTCATTTCAGAAATCATATTTCTGCCATTTACTACTTTCTAGAGCCTGGTAAATATGCAGGCTCCACATATATGCTATTTTTAAAGGTATGTGCATGCTTCTATTGAAAAATAAACAACATAAAACTTAAGACGCACATCACATGGCATGCTGCAATGATGAGGGGAAAATAATGCATTGATTCATTCATTTATATACCATAAACAAACCTGTTTTGTATTAGTCTGGAAAAAGGAGTTGGCGGATATTTGGAATGTAAGTCCTCTCAACATCTCTGTAATGGTCGGTTTCCCATACAAAGTATATTCTTGTTCACCCACAGATGTATTCCCAACAGATGTGTTGACATTATTTACGATGCTAACCTACATCAGCAGTACATTAATATCAATATTTGATAGCCAAGATGGTTACCGCAGAAAAGAGCTCTGCTGGATATATGATTAGCCAAATAGATTAAACATCATGTCAGGAAAGATTCAAGTATGTACCACTTCAGGTATTTTTGTGATTCTATCAACAAGAGGCATCAGGAGCTCAGGTGTATAACACGATGTCACAAAATTGACCATCACTTCTGGAGCTCCAGTGCTGACATTTCTGGAAAAGAAATACAAACAAAGTGGGATCTTTGAAAGTCGCAATCATACAAAAAATTTGCTCAAAAGGTGTTGAATGGATCCTTTGTTTGGTGGAAATAACATGACTTGTCTGTTGTCCCTGCTTTATCCGCTATACTTATTTGTACATAATACCTATTTAGATGTCACTACATGGTCAATCAACTAATGAGGCCAAAGATGAAAAAGTAAAACCACAGTTTAATTTATTAGTATGTTATACTGGTCAAGGTTTTTGAGTCGTCGAGTCGTTCAGGGGTAGCGACTCTTGACTAGTCGAGACTAGTCAAGACTCCTGGTCGACTAGTCGAAATGAGTAGTTTAGCAATAGGTACTATAAAATCACTATATTATATGTATAATTATATATGACTAGCAGCAGCCAGCAGAGCAGAGCAGCATCCGGTGAAGGGAGTTGGGGATCCTGGGAGCAGTGGTCACCGTTGGAGGAGCAGATCAGCAGCAGTAGTCTGGCAGATGGAGAAGTGGACCAGCAGCCGGCAGAGGGAGAAGCAGATCAGGGAGAAGCTGGTTGAGGAGCAAATTAGACTGGACGTTGGGGCAGCGGTGCCATGGCCTTGTGGTGGCGCCAGCCGGCTGGATCTTGGCCTCTTGGGGCGGGGGCGGCTAAAGGAGAGTCGCGAGCGGCAAACGTTTTCTGACTCGGGGGGAAAAAACTGAGACTAGGTTTCACGGGAGGAGCTGGGCAAGTAATTTGGGAAAAAAATATGACGGTTGGGTCCAACTTCAAGTCGATCGACTCAAAAACGTGGACTAGTCGAGGCTAGTCAAGACTAGTCGACTGAGTCGTTCGACTCAGCCAATGAGTCGAGTCGAGCTGCTGAGTCGGACTTCACTTTGCGACTCATCGACTAGTCGTTGACTAGTCGCGACTACTCGCTCGACTCAAAAAACAGAGATACTGGTTTATCTGAATCTATCGATCAGTACCATTCCAAAGTTATGTTGTAGTAATAACCCAATAATTTAAATATGCTTAGAATTATAAACTGTGCATGGAATTTGCATGCAGTAAGCAGCAGATATGATATCCCATTATCATACTACGAATGAAAATGCACATTCCAGTTCATGGAAAGTGAGATACAGCATAAGCTGCATTACTGTATGAAAAACTGAAAACACACAATCAGATGGACCGCCATACCTTCCAGTTCTTATCATAAGATGCTTGAGAAACCCGATGTGCTTGTAGACATCATAAGGTGTGAGGCCAAGAGCCGGATCCATCCAACTTTCTTGAACAACTGCAAGAACCTATGGAAATTAGCAACTAATCAATTCAACATTTCATCACCTGTAATCAAATACTAACAAACTGAATGATAGTACAATAACATAATCACAAAAAAGGTGAATGGACAAACAGAAGCCAGCCACTACCACTACCTGTTAACACGATGAGCCCAGAATTGCATCAGACTTATTAACTCCACAATGGCATAGCATTAACAATGCAACATGGCACACACAGACAGTCTAGCTTTTTTTAGACCCCTCGACCGGTGATACAGCTGTAGCATCTGGACTTATGCACTAACTCAACACCACACTCACACCACACCCACGCATACCCCTAGTGCACAAGCTAGACCTAGAACTATACACGGCACGCAAGTTTATCCAGTGTACCGTGGGAGCTAGTAGTTGTTGCATACATGCGTGAGGGGATTTTATTAATGGGACACAGTCCCTGTGAGACATGCGAGGTAAATCGGCCACAGCAGGACTCAGCCTGGGACGGGTTAGGTGGCCCACTGCCATCCTAGCAATGCTACCTATCAAGCAGAAAACTTGGACCATACCTCTACATGTCAACCAACTCTAATACACCATGTCAACCAACCTAAAACTCTAATACCGAGCTACTGGCGCATTGAATCCAATACTCTCATTTCAGAAAGCGAGTCATCATCAACCAGTTCATTACCTTATCTGCCGGCTCACTGTGCAGCAAGCACGTCTCGACGTGAAGCACCTTGTCGAAGAACCCTGGTGCATGAAGTCCGAGCGAATAACCGTCAGTCTCCAGCTCTTCCCCCCTCACCACCTCCTCTTTGTCCTCCTTCCACTCCCTTTTCATCCACCTCTTGGTCCCAAACGAGAACTCCATCTACAAACATGAAAGCGAAATTGGGGTTACCTTTCTCACCCAAACCCCTCCTAAACCCCAAACCCAAACCTCACCTTGTTCCTGTACCGAAATATCTCATCGCACGGCACGATGGGCTTAAGGATGGCATCCGCATCCGAGCTCTCCAAGCTCCTCGCATCAAACTTGCCGAAATTAACCAGCAAGTCGCGGACCTGGACGTACTTGTGGTGGATTTGCGCAGAGTACGCGAGGGACTGGCTCTTGCAGCCGCCGCAGTCGGCGGCAAGGGGGCAGGGGGCCTCGACGGCGTCGTGGTGGGGCGAGAGGGTCTTGAGCTTGGCGGCCTCGGCGAAGGCGCCGCGGCGGAGGCGGCGGACGCGAGCGACAAGACGCTCGCCGGGGAGAGCGCCGTCACATAGCAGGACGAAGTTGGAGCCGTCGACCTTGCAGACACCCTTCCCCTTGAAGGCGAGCCCCTCGCAGGTGAGCTCGAGGATCTCGTTCTTCTTCGGGAAGTACCCCTTGCTGCGTAGAGGAGGCGGCGGCGGCTGGGATGGGATTGGAGCGGGTGCGGGGGCTTCTGGAGCAGTGGCCGTAACGGCGAGGAGGCGACGGCGGTGGTGGAAGGGAATCCGGCGGCGGAGAAGGGCGCCGGAGAGGGGGCAGAAGGCGCCGGCCGCGGCCATGCGGGCGGCGGTTGTGGCGTGAGGATTTGCGGCGGACGGTGGGGATGGCGCGGCAGAGGAGCCGGGATGGTGGTAAGAGCACTCTATGCTCTGGCACGACGGGCCCGCTGGTCAGTTAGCTAACCACACGTCCACACCAACCGCGGCAATTTGCAGCACACACATGCTATTTTACGGTTGAAAAAATATATCCATTTCATATAGTACTCCCTCCGATCCATATTAATAGGTCATGTCTAAATACATCCACTTCAGCACCTATTAATATGGATCGGAGGGAGTATGTAAATTGCGCCGACCCCTAACATTTATTAAGGCGAACCTAAAAACGAGATATATTTCGTATCTTTCGTTTTGGAGGCCAATTCTACATTGTACCTACAAACCTAGACGATCAGCGGGAAGCGACCTTCAACTCCTGAGCCTCACGGCTCCTCGTCGTCGCTGCCACAACCCGAGGTCGATTCTAGCCAACCCCCCCCCCCCCCCCCCCCCGCCGCCGTCGTACGGAGAGAGTCCCTTGTCGTCGTCTCTCCAATTCTAGCTCTTGCCTCGACTCTAATGGCAGATCCATGTAAGATGTGAGGTCTGAAGGGTCATAGCATAAATTCAAAAAAAAAACTTAGCAGCGATAACCATAGATAGTCAAGATCTATTACTATGCAGATCTAGAGTAACAGAGGAAGAACAAAATTCATACCCTTGAAGACCGAAAGCAAGGATTACCCTCCCGCAAAAGGGTTGATGATGAAGACGGCAAAGCCGACCTCAAGGTCGTGTAGTCGTTCCCGCGACTAGTGCCACACGTCGCAGCACCTCGTAGCTCTACACATGTACGTCGTAGATAACGAATCTCGGTATTAGAGAGATGGACCGAAGCACTACTAGCACGCTGGTGTGCGTATAGTGGAGAAAACATCAAACCTCGCGCAACTCCCTTTGCGGAACAACGGTCGGAGAAACGGGAAGAGAGAGAGAATTGGGATGGAAAAAGGGGGAGGGGGTGCCCCCTCAATATATAGGAGGAGGATGGGAGCCAACCTCCTTCGCTTAGCCACGTGGGACTAAACCCACATGGTTGGCCGGCCAAGAGAGAAGGTGCACCCCTTTTAGTGGGCCAATTCGGCTAGCCCACTAGGAGGCTCCCCTTGCCTCCACTTTTTTCCCCCTAATGGCCTCTTTTGCCAATTTTGGTCGATTAGTGAAAAACAACCATTTAAAAATAAAATACAATAAATTTAATTTAATTAAACTAATTAATATTTAAATACACATTACTTAATATTTTCTAGCTCTGTCACCCCTTCCGGACACCACCCCCTCCCCCCCCCACCCCCGATCTCCGTTAGGCACTTTTCCCTTTATTCTCATACTCCTTTGGAACTCTTCGATCTCCATCGGATAAATCTCGTAACGATTCCGGTTCTCTTCTCTATATTTCTTCCCGTACTAATATCACTCCTAAACGTCGTCTACCCTTAAGTGTGCCACCCTATGGTTCGGGAACACTCCATACATAGCCGAGACACCTCTGAACGGATAGTATGAGGACCTAGAGGGGGTGAATAGGTGCTACTTCAAATTTTAATCCTCTTTCAAATTAGGCTTAACACAAAGGTAAATTTTCTAGATACGCAACTACGGTGAATTTACCGATATGATAAGAACAACACTAAACAAGATGCAAACACAAAGTAAAAGAGTGGGAACGAGGTAACCGATAGTGGAAGCACGCAGAGACAAGGATGTAATCCCGAGTTCCTCCTTTTGAGGGGAGTACGTCTCGTTGGAGGGGTGTGAGTTTCGCCACAAAGGCGTACTCAACGCCACAAAGGCCTCACCTTATTCTCTAATGAACTTCGCCACAAAGGCCTAGTTCACCTTCCACCAAATCTGGAATTGGATCTTTGATATCATGGGCTTTGGACCTAAAATAAAGTGGATCTTACTGGACTGGTCTTAATTGGATTTGGATCTAAACTCGACATTAGGTACAATAACAAAGCGTGGACTTGGACCCCAAGAGTTGGATAGTCCATCGTCCATTGAACGTGTGCTGCATCTCGCTTCTCCGGCCGCCGATGCCATGGCGCCACGAACAGCAGCCAATTGCTCTCCATCTCATGTCCGCTAGTGTACCTGTCAGACTCCAGCTCCCGTTCTCGTGTCGCCGGCTCGCCGCACCCTTTGTCCAGCCGCCGCCGCACCGTCCGTCGCCGGTCGCAGGCTCCCCGTCTCGTGCACATTGTGTCCTTCGTCCGCCGCAGGCTACCCATCTTGCATCGGTCGCTTAACACTCGGGGGACAGCTTGGGCCTTTTCGATCCGCTGCCTCCAAACGAGGATTGGCTACTGCACTGATTTAGTGCAGATAAGAGAAATTTGATGGCATGCTTGTTATTTTCTGAAGAAAACCTGGATACCCATCGGTGAATCATTGCATCGACCGTATATTAGCTAGTGAGCATACGGTCCATTGGACCTTGGATGTCCAAGGTCGCAGCAACTTGGACTTGGATGGATTTGGATGATGCAAAGCTAAACATGGACTGGGCATGGACCGGATTAGTTTAGAGTGGATACTACTTAGACTACCACTTTTTGGATTTGGACTTCGATCTAGTTCTAGATTTTCCTCCACTATTGATTCCCTTTGAGGCGGAAATCAGAGTCTTTACAATGAGCTTGAGGCACACATCCACAACTGAATTCGGGGCTCACAAGAACACCAACAATATTGCTACAATCACATGTGAGCAACAATGGAGTCTAAGTTTTCCACAAAGAAACCCTAGACTCAAATACCTCAAGTGAATGGGGAAATGAAGAACGGGTTGGTGAAGATGTAGATCGTGGTCTTCTCCTTCAATCCTCCAAAGATCAACTAGTTTGGTGTGGAGGGATTGGGAGAAATCTAACTTTTGGTGGCTCAATAAATGCTTGACTTGAATGCTGGACAATCGAGCTCTTTAGGGAAGAAGGAGAGGGGGTATTTATACCCCCTCGCCGATTAAGGTTGTTGAGAGACACTAACCCCGGAGTCTCCGGTCTGGGCCGAAGACGTGCAAGTATCCAGGGATACTCCGGACAGGGCATCTACCTCTTCATCTTCGAAAGACTCACACGGGGGCCGAAGTATCTGTGCATACTCCGGGGATACTCCAGACAGGGCCACTGTGAGCCACACGAAGCATCACAAGTATGGGCCGGAGATTACGGTAGATATATCCGGTCCAGACGCTCCGGAGTCTCCACCCAGGAAGACCAGAGTCTTCGGTCTGGAGAAACCAGACAGTCTCTGGCCAGCAGAGAGAACTTCATCTTAACACTCGCGAAGGGGCCAAAGTTTCCGATGCAGACACCCCGGAGTCTCTGGTCCGGAAGACCGGAGTCTCCGGCCTGGAAACCCTAGACAACAGCAGAGAGAAAGCACAATACTTTGCTATTTGATCGCTATGCTTTTATGTTGAAATAACCTAACCACCTGAAGCACTAGGAACACGGTTAGGTAATCACCGGTGTTGTTATCTAACACTCAAAAAAAATAGGGAGTACGCAAAATGTTCTTTCAATCTCCCTATGTTGGTGTTAGATGACAACACTTGGATTTGCAAAACATAAAGCATAGAAATCACTGAAAATCATGTTACAAGGTCAAGCAAGGCTCCCCCTAAATGTGTGCCCTAAATCTTTAGGTGGCACTACTTTTAGGTGAAGGGTTCGACTTGAGTTAAACAACAAACATGATAGACAAGAGACAACTAGGAAATGGCGGAGATGATACCTTTTTCATATTGAAAGAGAATAAATCGAGGATAATAGCATTCTACAATAATGATCTCGGCCATAGATAATAAGCCATGTCTCACAAAGTAACATAGTTCAACAAAATAAAAAGGAAATAGCAAATAGTTCAACAAACATAAACATCAAAGGGACACAAGCTCTAAAATAATGGTAAAAGAAAATGCTTATGCCTGAACCTGCAAATCCTGTGACCTACTAGAGCAACGTATCTCCCTTTGGTATCGAAACAGAAAAAAGGAGAGAAGAGCGATGCTACGGATCCCATAGATCACGCGGAGTCCTCATCCTCTCAATGATACTCGGAATCCTCATCATAATCAACACCTTGCTTTCCTTTCCCTTTGACCACATTAGAGGTGGTGGGATGAGAAGAGATGTCACTGAAGGCAGCCAAATTGACAGCATAGCAGTTCCACTTGTTGTATGGAATGGTGGAGTCATATTTCTCACTGTCACCAGAGTCCTCACCCTCAGCACTAGCAGGTTTCCTAGTTCCCTGAATCTCCTCCTTTTTTTTGAAGAGAATACCCTAGTTATGGATGATGTTCTTGTTATGGACATAGTGATCATGGTTCTCCTTGCGGATCACGGTTTGCATGCATAGCAATGTCCTCTGAAACCAGTTGAATTGTTTCACCTTTTCCTTGGTGGGAGGGGAGAGACGGTCGACACCGAAAGAGGAAGAGGGCATGGCATTCTTCCTCCTTGAACGCGGAGTAGGATCCTCATCCTAAGTAGAAGCAAAAGGAGAACAAGCAGGAGCATCCTCATGACTCGGAATCTACACCTTCTTCAACTTGTGAGAAGTGAACCCCCTAGGTTCCAAACCTTGAACCTTGGTCAAGATAAGCTTCATTACATATGAAGCATATAGTGTGGTCTTCTTCTCCATAATAGCAAAGTGCATCCCAGAAAATATGAAGTCTAGAACATCAACTTCCCCTCTCGCACTCTGGGCCAGCAAGGAATGTCTAATGGGCATGGCATATGAGTTTGACTAACCCACCTATGATCTCATCAAGGTTACCTTCCTAAGGTGCAATTTTCTCCCTGAACATACAGAGAAGAATGTTGTAGACTCTCCTGAGTCCACTAGCCTGTCTAGGAACTCCATTGATGCAATAAAGAAGGGCCAACTTGCCCTTGTTGGGATCCACACCAATCTGATGCATCCTCCTACCTGCCTCAATTTTAGCCCCTGCAAACTCATACCCTAGCAAATTCCTAAACTCTCTGAAGTTGGAGGAGAGCTTGGACGGGTCGGTCATTCACTGGAAGAATCGTAGATCATCATTATCAAACACCGCCGTGGCAAAGAACTAATGCATCATGGGAACGTCGTAGCTTTGTTGAATGGCCATCAGAGGTCCTAGACCCATCTTCCTAGCAACCCAAAGAGCTTCAACAAAGTATTCCTTGCACTCAAGATGTTCTATGATCAAAGGCTATTGTGGACAAACTGGCTTGCGCTTATTGAGCTTGTCATAGATTTCCATTTGAATCAGCTTCATCTCATTCCTAGGAAAGTGAGGATCCTCAGAGTTACATGGAAAATCAAACAACCTCCTCTTCCTCATCTCACTAAACTCCTCCTTAGACAACCCACTGAGAGTGTCAAGGCCATCAAACATAGAAGCCCTTTCATTATGAGCCTCCAAGAACTTGGTTTGCTGAGCAACAACACGCTTGGCATCCTTTTCCTTCTGCCTCCGAATAGACTCCGGAACAAAGCACTCTTGTTCTTCATCGGAACGGAGGGGATTTCCCTTCCTTTTTGACTTGTGGTATTCCTCTTATTGGGATTGGAAACCAAAGCCTCGAACCTCTTGTTCCATGTGAAAGTAGAGTATTAGGAATAGCATGGGATGAGCATATATGTCCCAAAGTGGAATGCAATAGGCACTTCAAGTAGAATGTGTGTTAAAAACTATATCTCCTCCGGAGTCTCCAGGTCAACGGCCGGAGTATCCGGATAAGGCCAGAGTCTCCGACCAGGAGGACCGAGTCTTCGGTCTACCTGACCTGACCACGCAGAATCCAGATTTTGGCACAAACGTTAACAAAGACATAGTACAACAAGGACCAATTGGGAGTCTAAACCCATCAACAACAAAATCATCCATAAAAACTTAGGTATATAGTCCATATTCATCTAGATTACACTAGAGAGGAGGTGGTGAGATTTGAACTTTTCGTTCCATGGAAGAGGCTCCAAACGGAAGGGAGAAAGGTCCCCGACGATGGAGAAGAGGAGAGGGGGTGTTGGTCGAGCAGTTTCGGAGGTGGTAGGGCGTCTTCGGCGAATCTCCTGGAGGAGGCAACGGCAGGGAGAGAGGTGGGGGTCAGGGTGGAGAAGTGGCAACTAAATTGGTTGCCCTTCACCCCGACCCCCTTTATATTTTTCGAAACTGCCGCAGACTGGAGTCTCCAGGGTAAAGTGGTTGGAGTCTCTGAACCAGACGGAGTCTTTGTCCCTTCTACTCTGGAAACTTTGCCAGAATGGAGTCTCCGCCCTTTGCATACCGGAGTCTCCGACCCAGTTCTTCCAGAAATAAGGTTTAAGGATATGGGAGCATACATGTGGCTAGAAGAGCAGTTTAGAGGTAGGAGAGGTTTGGGGTTTAGAGGGAGTCACTCATAGGGTGGTATCCACTTGACATATGCAAAAAAGCAAACGATAAAGGCCATTTGTCAAGTGTTTCCCACAAAATAAACAAGAGAAGGAGATCAAAGAAAAAAACAAATAACACCAATTCTTCAAACAGAAGAGCTTGGTGGCTGAGGCAACCATGTAAGAGAGTATGGTATGACACCGCGAAGATATATCTTGGGTGCATTGCCAAATCTCAACATTTTATCTCACAATTCAACATTAGAAGAAAGATATATAAATGATATTTGGGGGAGGGAGAACCCAATGTGTTAGGATAACACTCCACTTATGGTCATGCCTACACCTAAACCCAAACACATAGTCAATTATACGCGTGTGTGAAAGATCCTCAAGTCAAACTCCTTTAATCGATGATATTTTGCTCATTCCTCAAAAACATGAATTTTGAATCATCTAGAATATGTTCGCAAGATTATCCTTGGTTGGTACATAGGCTATCTCAATATTACCTCTTGCCACATGATCTTAGATGAAATGATGACGAATCTCAATATGCTTCATCCTTGTGTGTTGCACGGGGTTGTAGGCGATATTGATGACACTCTCACTATCACATAAGAGAGGCACCTTATCCAAGTGATCATCATACTATTTGAGGGTTTGCCTCATCCATAGCAATTGGGTGAAAGCACTAGCTGCCGCCACATACTCGACTTCGGCGGTGGATAGAGATATACAATTTTGCTTCTTAAAAGACCGACTCACGAAAGACCTACAAAGGAATTGGAAAGCCCCGGAAGTCGATTTCCTATCATCTTGATCACCAACCCAATCTGAGTATGTGTACCCTTTGAGAGAAAATTGTGCCCCCTTTGGGTACCACAAACCAAATCTTGAGGTATGAACCAAATACCGAAAGATCCTATGGACCGCCACCAAATGGCTTTCCTTAGGAGCCGCTTGATACCTTGCACACACTCCTACACTCAACACAATATCGGGCCTAGATGCACAAAGATAAAGCAAAGAATCAATCATGGAACGATACGAATTTTGGTCCACATCTTTACTGTCTGGATTGCGCTTGAGATGGCATTTGGTTTGCATTGGAGAGTCCTTCTCTTTAGCACCTTGGAGGTTGAACCGCTTGAGCATGTATTGGGTATACTTGGCTTGATAAATGAAAGTCCCATGAGCCAATTGTTTGATCTCAAAACCAAGGAAGAATTTGAGCTCTCCCATCATAGACATCTCAAACATGTCAGTCATAAGCTTGGAGAATTCATAATTTAAAGATTGCTACCAACCACCGAGCAACTGGAGTTGAAGACTGAAGTTCTAGCACTGTAATTTTAACCACACTCTCTTTTGTGCCTTCTTGCGAATCTCGGGGACGAGATTCATTTTAAGGGGGGAAGATCTGTCACACCCCAATTTCTGCCTCTGTGTAGTGTGAGTGGAACCCAAATGTTTGGGTCAACAAAAACTTTTTTTAATGATGTTTTCCTTGTTTGAACAAGTTGTGTGTTGCAAATCATCTAAGCATTGCAAGATTTATTTTTCTTTAAACTCATCTTAGTGTTTTCCCTGAGTGTGAAATGTTTTCTATCTTCTTTTCTATATGTTACCCTTAGGGATTTTCACCCAAGACTTAGATCATGCTTGTTTTCAACTTGAAAACTTTATTTGGGTTCGTTTGATCCAATAAAACAAAATGGCATTTGAAAATATGGATGGTTTTCTTTAAAAATCCTATTCGAGTTTTTTCCTGAAAAACTAGCCAATTACCTATTTTTAGCTCTTGTTTTCAATTTGAAAAGATATCAAATTTTATGTTTTCTTGGATTAGTATTGTTCTCTGGTATGTGGACTTCAAACCCATAACCTTGTTTTGAATAATGAAGGTTTAAAACATATAGTGGCATGTTTGTTTTTTAGACAAGAAAATAACAGAGAAAACAAGTTGATTTTGAAAACAGAGAAAAACAGAAAGATGGCCTTTTTCCACTTTGTTTTCATGGCTTTAACCATTATCAAAAAAAAATGTGTTTCTGAATATTCATGGCATGCTTAACAATGTCCAATTTAAAAATCCAAATTTGGATTTCATCTGATAATTTAATCAATCTTGGACATTTTGTTGTTTGTGTCTGTTTCGACACTTAGCAAAAATTCAGTTTAGTCGTTTTCTGATTTTTTCTAAAACTGTCTTTTGAGAGAAGTTTGATTGATTGTAATTGTTTGAATTTGTTTGAATTAGAGGGGGGATGATGTCCTAACTACTCACCTATGATTCCCCTAGCCTTTTGTGCTTTGGATTCCCTTTTCGGTAGAATAGAGAGAGAGAGAGACAGAGAGAGAGAGAGGGATGAGAGTGAGAAGAGAGGGCCGAGAGGAAGAGGGGACGGGAGGGGGACACGCCGGGGGGCACACTGTGCGCGCGTGCCCGCGCGCCACTGTATCCACAAGGCCCGTTCTTCACTCCACCTCGCCGCCCCGCTACAGCACGCACCAACCCTAAGCTCTAGGGAAAAATTGCACGACGCCACGACGCCGCTCGGGGCCACGTCGTGCACGTTCGTGGAGACATCAAGAGCACCACCCCGTGCCTGCAGCTATAAGACACACCGCTCACCCCCACCTCTCCACTCACTCCTCCACGTCCCACCGCACTCCCCTGGCCACCCATCTCCTTCGTGTTTGCTCTCTGTGAGCACCACAAAGAGGAAAGACGTCGCCGACCACGATGAGAGCCACATCGAGGTTGCCACCGTACCATCAACCCACACCTCGCCATTTTGTCATAGAAATACTCCCCGCACCCGGGCGCATCTCCGTGACCCGCCACCGTGTCCTATCGTTTGCAGATTCGTCGCGCCGTCCTCGGAGCCGCCGCAGACGCAATGCTCGCCGCCGGCGATTGGAGCCACCGCAGCTGCTACCGCTTGCTCTCCTACACGGCCTCGACCACGTGCGACCACCCTGACACCGTGCTGCCCCTAGGTGAGCCCCACTGCATCGCCATGCTCGTTTGGATCCGCGAGGAGATAGAGAGGGGAGGGAGGAAGACGACGCTTGGCAGCCGTTGATCGCGAGATCAACGGTACCCTTTGAACGCGAAGCGTTCCCGTGCTGCAGCGCGCGCGCCCACGGGCCGTGTTCGCCACTTGTTAGGCCCTGCCCGTGTAGATCTGGCACGTACCCTGTTTTCCCCTAGGGTTTTATTCTTTTTTATATTAAACAGAAAGTACAGCCTATCTTTTTCCCTAAGAAAAATGTAAAATTTCCAAACCAAAAATCATGCTTGTACCTTAGCATTTTCTCAACCATATCCAAGTGGTAGATTTACTTTTGGACTTTTATTTTTCTAGTAATGTTTATTCTTGGAGAACCTATCTGTTTATCCATTTTTAGCTTAATTTAAAAATAATAATCCAAATTTTGCAAACTCAACTATTTTGGATATCCCTTGGTTATACCTACCATTGTCACTTGGCCTTGCATGCAAGTGAGCTTTCTAGAGAAAATGTCGTGCATTTTGGTAAAAGACCAGAGAGCTCTTCTAGGAATTTTGTAGGCTTTTTGGTGATTTTTTTATGTGAATCCAATTGGATGAGCTTGTGTATTCTTATATATACCTAATCCTAGCTTTGTGTAAATTTTAGAGTTGTAGAATAATTATGGTGTGCATAACTAGATTTAGCATTTTTCTGTTTTTATTTTTTCTTATTTAAATAGATTCAAATTAAGACTTGAGTAATTGATTTATGTTTTATAGCATGTGCAAGATTGTTACCCCTTGTTATTAGGTTGTATTCTTACAGAACTAGCATGTTATAAATATTTTGGTGTTGAGTGCTAGATAGAAGTAGTTTTACTAAGCATAGTCATTTTCTAGAATTTCCTAGGATTTAGGAAATTGTGGCATTTAACTTTTAGGTTTAGTAGCTTAATTTTTTAGGTTTATATGTTAGGTCCAGTACCACTTGGGTACTAATTTTATGATGGAGTCACCTGTGTTATCTTGCACTTTAATTTATAGGAAAGCATGGGTAGTGTTGACTTGATATATTGCTTCCTATTTTTATCACTAGGATGAGTAGTGTTTGTGATGCTTGTTTAGTGTGATTTGTTTTCTTTCAAGTATGACTAGGGGCATGATGTCCTCCTAATTCCTTGGTAGGCTAGTGGAATACCCACTGATGCCATTGCATTTTTGTGAGAAATGTAATTTTCTCCACCATAGGCATGTTTGCTACTAACTTTGTTTAATTGTGTGTGTGCTTAGTATTTTTACCAAAGAAAATTGAGTAGTGCTCTACTAGATTTTTGTTGAAGTGTTTAGTACTAGACTTGTGAATCCTAGCATGTGTAGATGAGATACTCTCTGTGATGTGGTGTTCCCTTGCGAGTATCATATTAGGGAAGGTTTGGTTTTGCATTTGATTGGTTTAAGAGTTGTTTGCACTGATAGGAATATTTCCTAGTATTGAGAATGATTTGTGGGAAAATTTACTCTGAGTGGCATAATTTTAGAAAGTGTTCTTTGAGCTTGAGTAGAGTGCATAGCTACTGATTTTATAACATGTCACCTTTGATGCTCGTTCTTTGGTTGTAGAAAAGCATGGTTAATTAGGCTTGGTTGACCCTTGTTGATTTTTACGAGAGTAGTTTCTCTTATAGAATTATTTTAGTATAGTTGTCTATTAGCATGTGTAGGGTGTATGTTTCTGTTATTTGATGCTTATAAGCATGTGTTGCTTGTTGGGAAGGTTCATCCTTGTAGTGTTGATTGCTTCACTATTAATGTAGTAGTGGTACCCCTTGAATTTACGAGTTAACCTTTTATTGGTTCCTTCCTATTTTTTTATGGGTTTATGTTTAGCCTAGCATATTTAGCATGTTTTCACTCCTGTTATGTTGTCATGAATCTTTTGGTTGCAATTTTGTGTTTGTTGAGAAACACACTATTTCTTAGGCTTGCTTGTGTGGTGATTTTTCATACTAGTATGCTACTAGTGAACCCCTGCTATTATCCTATTTCTAGCAATATTCTTCTCGTGTGGTTTGTGTGGTCTCTAGTGTGCCTCATGGATTGTTACCAATGTTTGAGCCACAGGTTTATTTAGTTACTTTTGTGATTGAGTGCTTCTTTAGTCTCTGTGTGGACCCAAGCTTAGTTAGTAGCTACCTTGTTTATATGTGGTTTGCTTTGTCACTTGAAACATTATGAGTAATTACTTTAGCATGAGTATTGTACCGGTGCTTTTGTTGTGACTTTATTTATTTAGTTGTCTATTCATTTGGGTTAGTGGGAAATTTAACTAGTTGATGCTTGTTTGTGTTATTGTTAATACCCACTGGCATGGGTATTACTTTTGATGTTGGTTATTACTTTAGTAGTCTCACCCTTGTGACTAAAGGCCATTTTATCCTCTTCAATGCCTTGATATGAGAGTGGTACACCCACTAAACCCATGCCATTTAGGTTGCGGGATATGGTTTCCCAACCATAAGCATTCTAGTAACAACATTTATAACATGCGTGTTTGTTTGGTGTTTTTTCTCGATAAACCTTGAATGATTGTTTTAGTATAAGTTTGATTGTTGTATGTGTTGTTTTGTATTATTGTTAGCCTTCGTTGGTTCTGAGTGTGTGTCTTTTATTATTTTTATGACGTTAGAAAACGAAGAAGAAGAGGGTGTCATAGAGCTGTGTGTCAAGTTCGAGCTACTTCAAAGCCAGGGACCCAATGAGTTTCAAGGCAAGCCATCCTGATGCTTGCTACTACGCTTATCATTATCTATCATGCATGTTTTTACTTATGAAGTTTTACAAAACTTTAATTAACAAAACTATTTTTGTTGTGGCTATTACTTCTATTAATAATATATAAATTGTTATCTTGCCAGTAGTCGAAACTTGGTGTTTCCAAGCACATAGCCACCATATGGTATATTTACCACCAAAAGTAAAATAACAGGATGTCCCTTAGTGGACACCTTAAAATGTGTTTTTGCAAAACAAGGACTTTATGGAAAACCTGGTGGAAAGGTGGGGCCTTGTCCACGGGAGAACTGTGAGGTGATCATTTTTGGAGAAATGTGTGTTTGAAAATGACACATAACCTAGTCTTCGCCGGACAACCTTTATCGTACTCCCACTCTACCCCAACATGGACAAGGGGCTTGTATAGAAGCTTGTTCTCGTTAGTGTGTGCTATGTCTCAATTTGCTATAAGGGATGAGATCCCTTGAATCGAAATGTCACAAAGTTATGAAACACGAGGCATGCAAAGTGTGGGATTAATTTTCCCTCCGGCCGCAGCAGTTGGGTCTCCTGTCATGGCGGCGTGGGACTCGATGCCGGGGAGAACAAACACAATTGAAGAGATAGTCACCTACTAGCTTGAATATAGTGGAAGGTTAGGACCAATTATCTGATGTTCGCATACTGTCGGAGACAGTCCGTGGTTATCCATGGCGGATGTTCTGGATCTTGTGGATTGTGTACACCTCCGCAGAGTAAAACTATTCGGAATAGCCGCGTCCTCGGATATGGATAGTTGAATGGCCATGTAGATAGCATTGTGTCATTGTTTTCAAAAGGATGTTTTGAAAATGGATTTAGTACATGTGAGGTACTGGAAAGACGAACCTTGTACCTGTGAGGTACGGATGAAGAAAAGATGGAAATTCTTTTACAAGAAGTTTTGCAAAGAAAAACTTTATTTTCTAAAAAAAGTCAAACAAAACCTCTTGGATATGTGATACGGCATAAACGTATCCTTAGTTTCTGATGTTCCATGTTGTTTTCTTATTGTTTCCCACATGTTTGCTATACACTTTATGTCTTTTTTATCGATTTTCCGGACTAACCTATTGACAAGATGCCAGAGAGCTAGTTCTCTGTTTTGTGTTGTTTTTAGTTTTAGAAAAGTTGTTCTGTAAATACTTTCGGAATTGGAAAATTCGAAGCCCGGAAGTCTTAGAATTCCTAAAGGTTCCACGGAGTACCAAGGAGACCCGGAGGGGGCCTTAGGGGTCCCACACCATAAGGCGGCGCGCCCCCTGGCCGCGTTGTGGGGTGGAGTGGGGCCCCGAGGCCTCCACGGCCTTTTCCCTTTCGCCTATTTATTCCTTCTGAGACGTAAACCCTAAATATATTCCACTTCATCACGAGAAACACCCGAGGCCGCTGATACGTCTCCAACGTATCTATAATTTGTGATGCTCCATGATCATATTATGCCAATTGCTACATGTTTTCTCCCTTATTTATAGCATTTTTATACGTTTTCCGGGACAAACCTATTAACAAGATGCCAAGTGCCAGTTCCCTGTTTTCTGCTGTTTTTGGTTTCAGAAAAGTTGTTCTGGAAACATTTTTGGAATTGGATCCCACAAAGCCCGTAGTGCCTATTTTCCCCGAAAGCATCCAGAACACCGAAGAAGAGTCAAAGACGGGCATCAAGGAGGCACACCATAGGGTGGCGCGGTCTCCCCCTCGCCGCGCCAGCTATAGGTGTGGGGCCCACTGGCCTCCACCGCCTCTGCCCTTTCGCCTATTTATTGCACCTGGATGGAAAACCCTAGACACATGGTAAAAAATCCCCGAAAAGTTCCACAGCCGCCATCGTCGTCAACCCTAGATCAGGTGGGGTTCTAGAGCTGTCTCCCGGCACCCTGCCGGAGAGGAAATCATCACCGGAGGCTCCTACATCATCATGCCTGCCTCCGGAGTGATGCGTGAGTAGTTCATCCCTAGACTACGGGTCCATAGCAGTAGCTAGATGGTTGTCTCCTCCTCATATGCCTCCATGTTTAGATCTCGTGAGCTGCCTATCATGATCGAGATTGATCTATGTAATTCTATATGTTGTGTTTGCTGGGATCCGATGAATATTGAACTTATGCCAAGTTGATTGTAGTCTTTATTGCATATTTTATTTGTGATCTTGCATGCTTTCCGTTGCTAGTGGTTGCTCTAACAAAGTAGTTTCTAGTGACTCAAAGAGGGAGTATTTATGCTAGATAGTGGGTTCATGCCTCCTTTTAGCCTGTGCTCGAGTGACAGAAACGTGACGGGGGAGGATGTGTTGTTGCCACTAGGGAGAAAACAGCGATGTGAGTGCCCGCGTGCACAAGCATTGCTTACATTACACACATTGTTTAATGCAGTTATCTGTTGCTTGCAACTTAATACCTAAGGGGGTTCAGATGATAACGTGAGGGTGGATTATTAGTCGTAGATGCCGATGGATTTCGGTCTATGTATTTTTTTTTGTAATGCCCGCACTAAATATCATAGTAGTCATCATGTTATAATGTGCACTACGGTGCAACCTCTATTTGTCAATTGCCCAGCTGTAATTCGTTCACCCAACATGTTATCTTTATGGAGAGACACCACTAGTGAACCTATGAACACCGGTCCATTTTCCACACTGTTAAACAAACCACAACAATGTCCTGCTCTCTTTACTTATTGCAAGCATACATCATTTTCCACACTATACGTCTAATCTTTGTTTTCAGCAAGACCGGTGAGACTGACACCTCATTGTACCGTTGGGACAAAGTATTTTGGTTGTGTTGTGTACAGGTTCCACGTTGTTGCTGACACCGGTGAGGCGTCATCACCACCGTCAGTGGCATCAACCTTCTCGAGATCCTCTTCCTCCTACTGGATTGATAACCTTGGTTCTTAACTGAGGGAAATTCTTGTCGCTTGCTCATCACACCCTCCTCTTGGGGTTTCCAAGACACCATCCACGTTTGCATCAGCTGCTGTCATCGTCATCCCGAGATCGGGAGGGTTCTGGAGCTCTCCCCGTCACCATGCCGAGAGGGAAATTCATCACTGGAGGGGTCTACACCACCATGCCCTCCTCCGAAGTGATGCGTGAGTAGTTCATCCCTGGACTACGGGTCCATAGCAATAACTAGATCGTTGTTGTCTCCACTTTGTACCTCATGTTTAGATCTTGTGAGATGCCTAACATGATCAAGATCATCTTTATGTAATGCTACATTTGTGTTTGCTGGGATCTGATGAATGTTGAATGCTATGTCTTCTGATTATCAATCTATCATATTATCTCCATGCATATGTTATTTATGATCTTGCATGCTCTCCGTTATTAGTAGATTCTCTAGCCAACTAGATGCTAGTAACCCCAGGATGGAGTATTTATGCTCGATAGTGGGTTCATGCCTCCTTTGCATCTATGCTCGAGTGACAGAAACATGACGGATGGAGGATGTGTTGTTGCCATTAGGGAGAAAACAACAACGCTTTGTTTAAGGATGATGTTATTTTTTACATTACATTACACACTTTTCTTAATGAAATTATATGTTGCTTGCAACTTAATACTCAACGTTTGTTCGGATGATATTAGGAGGGTGGATTATTAGTCATAGATGCAGTTGGATTACGGTCTATGTTTTTTGTTGTAATGCCCGCATGACTCACATAGTAATCTTTATGTCTTTCATATGCACTACGGTACATCCTTCATTTCTGTCAATTGCCCAACTATAATTTGGTCACCATACATGTTATCTATCTTTCACGGAGGGACACCGCTAGTGAACTGTGGACCCCGGTCCTTTATCCTCATACTGATAAAACACCTACTGCTTTCATACTGTTATTATTGCTTTCATACTATTCTCGTACTGTTTTCCACACCATACATTTAACCTCTTTGTGTTCAGCAAAACCGGTGAGATTGACAACCTCACTTCTTCGTTGGGGCAAAATGATTTGATCGTGTTGTGTTGTTCCATGTTGCTTCTGAACCGGTAGTGCGCCCTGCCATCTCAGCTACTTCAACCTTCTAAAGTTACTCCTTCCTCCTAGTGGTCGATTCAACCTTGGTTTATTTCTGAGGGAAACTTGACGATGCACTCTTCATACCTTCCTCTTTGGGTCTCCCAACGAACGTGTGATCACACGCATCAAGCACTTTTCTGGCGCCGTTGCCGGGGAGGAAGAGAATTTCTGCAAGGGGAGTCTCTCACATCCAATCATTATTTACTTTGTCTTTTGACTTGCTTTATCATGCTTGCTATCAATGGGTGATTTCTTTGGGTTCATGGAAGAACAACAAAAATACTATAAGGAACACCGCTTGTCAGAAAAAGGGAAGCACTTATCGGAACAAATTAATAAATTGCATGGCCGTGCTAGAAACGTGTGCTCCACTTATAATATTATGTATTGCTTTGATAAATCTTGTTTCTGTAGGAGGTATAAACACCTTCCTTTTCAATGTGAGTATGATGATAATGTTACCATATCTTCTTATGTTAAGGGAAATTATGAATTTTATGAGGTGGAACAAATTGAAGAATTTATTGCTTGGAAGGGTGCATTCAAAATTTCATATTTGCTTGAAAGTATTGATGATGCACCTTATAAATATGAGATTTATGCTATACTTGAATATTTATTTGATGATTACAAGGATTGTTATTACTACATAATGGAATATCTTAATAAATGATCTCAACCTAAGGAAGAGACTAATTTCTTGCACGAGCCTATGAAAGAGGAAATTGCTGAATCTGGAAGCTAATTGGATGAAAAAGAGGAGGAGAGTGATGATCAAGAGGAGGAAGAATGGAGCTACCCATGTCTACCTGCAAATGAGAGTAACTCTTTAACTCATAATTATGATGATCCTTTTGATTTTTTTGAAATACACTTTTTTGATGAAATTGATGCTTGCCATACTTGTGACCTTGATACTACTACGAATTAAACTTGTGAGAAGGATATTTCTATTGTTATTTATGATAATCCACACTACTTTGATAAATTATGTGATAATCCTTTTTTGTTCCAAATATTGATATGCATGATAATATGGAAATTTGCTTAGCAAATTTATATGATAACGCTCTAGATGATGGTCCTATGTTACTTGATGTTATAAACTATAATGCTACTGAAAATATGATTGCTATAATGTGCCCCCACACTTTTTTGTGAGTGATCAATCATCTTGTTTTGCTATCGCTAAAAGTGGGAAAAAAGAGGAGCTGGTTTTAAATTTTGATCCCACTATGTTGGAGCTTGATATGAATTTTGTGCTTTGAGACCATGACAAACATGCTTTATGTGATAATTATGTTGTCTAGTTTGTTCATGATGCTACTCAAAATTATTATGAGAGAGGAAAATACCGTTGTAGGAATTTTCATGTTACTAAAACACCTCTTTTTTTATGAAAGTTTTGAAGTTGCTCTTGTTCTACCTTCCCAGGATTTTAGTTTGAGCTTCTTTAATTTATTTCTTTACAATATTCCTAGGCATATGAAGTGGGTTAGACTTAAATTTGTTTTATACTTTCTTCTTGATTCTCTCTTTTGCTTAATTCATATTTCTTATCTGAGCATCTTCTTCACTTTAATACACGTGAATCCACTTTTCTAGGCCTAGCTAAAAGGCGTTAAAGAAAAGCACTTCTTGGGAGATAACCCATGGTTTTATTTTTTTTGCTTTATTTTTATCTGTTTTATTTGAGTCAAGGGGTTGGATACTTATGTAGTAACTCCTTTGTATCTTTCTTTACATGTTTTAGTGGTTCCAACTAAAGTTTCTGACAAAAGTTGGAGTTGGTTTTGGGATTTCTACGCAGGAAACAGATTTCTGCTTTCCACCGTAAAAAATAATGAAAAATCCAGAAAGATCAATATGATCTGAAATTTTGTATTCTTATTCCTCGGCTAACTCTGCAACGTTTTCGTTCTTTAAGTTTTTTTATTTGAGTAACGTAAGTGCCTTGAAAAAATTCGTCTTTATAGGCTATTCTGGTTTTGACAGATTCTGCCATTTTTCTTGCATTTGCTCTTTTGCGATGTCAAGTGGATTTCTTTGCTTCACTAAACATCAGTGGCTGTATATAATGTTTAAAAGTATCAATATCACTTGTGCCATACAGAAACCATGGATTTTTAATTGTTGCACTAACCCTCTAATGCGAATTTCTGTTTGAGTATGGTGTGAAGGAAGTTTTCAAGGGTCAAGAGAAGAGGTGATATATGTAATCAAGAAGAGTGCAAGGTCAAAGCTTGGGGATGCCCTTGTGGTTCATCCAAGCATATTTTTAGAATACTCAAGAAATCTAAGGTTGGGGATGCCCAGGGCATCCCCTTCTATGTCAACTATCTATTAGGTCACTTCTCGTGAAACTATATTTTTATTCGGTCACATCATATGAAGTTTACTTGGAGCGTCTGTTTGTTTTCTTTTGTTTTCCTTGCTGCAATAATATCATTGGACCTAGCATCCTTTTTTGGTAGAGATACACGCTCCACATTTTTGTTTGAATACTTGTTATGCTAATATTCTTGGTTTTTCTTCTAGTTACTGCAAAAAAAAAATCATGTTTTGCTCTTGTTTTCATTGGATCTCTTATTCAGAGCTGTTAGTTTTAGTAGTATTATGTGATTACACTCATGTTTGCTTTCTGTAGCATGTAGAGAATTTTTTTAAACATATTTTGTATGGTGCTTGTTGGGAAAAGAAACTGCTGCTTGAGGTAGAATTTTTAACGGTGCAAGTAGAAGCTTGTATAGACTGTGGCTATACTTTTTCATATCATGCTAGATGTTATTTTAGTTCCAAATCCTTATGGTTATTGAGTAGCATTGTTAGCCTCAAATAGTTTAGAGTGTTAAATGTGCCATTGAAAGAATCATGAGTTGTTATTGTCATATTGAAGCATAAATTTGTGGTATTCTCCTTTGAATGTTTTATTTGGTTGACTTGGCGCATGCTCATACCATGTTTATGACTATGAACCAGTCACTAATATCCTATATGATGATTTAGTTTTTGAACTTGTGGTACCACTTATGCTTTGATTAATGATGTTTATGTCGCTATGCATGATTATGACCATTATGCTCTCTTGATTTGTCGCTCCGAGTCTTTTGCTAGCCTCCACCTGTACTGAGTATGAGCTCCACTCCTGCAATCCAACTCCCAAACCCAAAGTTTTCCCATTGTGTCTGTCATACCTACCTACATGTGGTAATTAACCGCCACTCCAAGTAAATTGCTCATGTGTTACCTTTAAAACCTTCAAATTGCTCCTGCTTTGTGTTCCTATTTTTGCTCATGAGGACGTAAATAGAGAATCTTTATCTCCCTTGTTGATTGGATTTCACACCCTAGACTAGTGGCTTCATACGCTTATCCAATTGATATAAGAGCTGGCAGCGGGGTGCCCATCCCCAAATTAATACACACAAATTCTCTTCACTATTTTGCCCCTGATTTATGAGTAAGCATAATTGTGTAAACAAAAGAGAAACAGGGATGAACTTCTACACCAGTTGCGTCCTTCATATGGGAGCCGCTCTTGTGAAGTCTATTTGGCTTGTGACGAATTGTATTGTATTTTCTGTTTACCATTCGTTGACATTAGCGTACATCTCCCAAAATAGAGACACTCCTCCACGGTATGTTATTATTGGCAAGCGATGGTTGGGAGGAGTGTAAAACATTTTATACCTCTATTCAATAAAATAAAATCTCTAGCACATGAGTGATCCATGCTTCCCTCTGCGAAGGGCCTTTCTTTTACTTTTATGTTGAGTCTCCATCTTCTAACTTTATGCCAAGTTGAGAGAGCATAGGTGCCATTCTGAGTTTTATGTGCATTTGTCCCAGAAACATTATTAATTGATTCATGATGTGTTATTGCTTGCTCTCTAATTATTTGTTGTAGTCTTCCTCATAAACTTTTAAGGTTTCCTGACATTTATGTTTTGCCCCACTCTTAAGGACTAGCGAAATATCACTTTTCCATGCTTTGTTTATACTTGAAACAAGCGTATATCTTTCGTTGCATTGTTATTCATGATCTTGTATTTGTGTTACTTCTCATGGTGCAAGGTGATTGCTATGCTTTATCATTAAAACTCTATTTATCATGCTTGTGTTAAAGTTCTATGATCTTAGCTTACATATGCTTTTACATTAATATGATTATCAAGTTTATGTTGGTAGCATGTCACCTCAGATATTAGGTGTTTTTATCGTTTACCTACTCGAGGAAGATAGGAACTAAGCTTGGGGATGTTGATACGTCATAAACTTATCCTTAGTTTCGGATGTTCCATGTTGTTTTCTTATTGTTTCCCACATGTTTTCTATACACTTTATGTCATTTTTATCGATTTTCAGAACTAACCTATTGACAAGATGCCACAGAGCTAGTTCCCTGTTTTCTGCTGTTTTTAGGTTCAGGAAAGTTGTTCTGGAAATATTCTCAGAATTGGAAAATTCGAAGCCTGGAAGTCTTAGAATTCCCAAGGTTCCACGGAGTCCCGAAGAGACCCGGAGGGGAGCCTCAGGGGGGCACACCATAGGGCGACGCCCCCCTTGGCTGCACCGTGGGGTGGTGTGGGCCCCCCAGGCCTCCACCGCCTTTGCCCTTTCGTCTATTTATTCCTCCCGAGACGTAAACCCTAAATATATTCCACTTCGTCCCAAAAAACACCGGAGGCCACCGTCATCGTCATCCCGAGATTGGGAGGGTTCTCGAGCTCTCCCCGGCACCTTGCCGGGAGGGAAATTCATCACTGGAGGGGTCTACACCACCATGCCCTCCTCTGAAGTGATGCGTGAGTAGTTCATCCATGAACTATAGGTCCATAGCAGTAGCTAGATGGTTGTTCTCTCCACTTTGTACCTCATGTTTACATCTTGTGAGTTGCCTAACATGATCAAGATCATCTTTATGTAATGCTAAATGTTGTGTTTGCTGGGATCTGATGAATGTTGAATGTTATGTCTTTTGATTATCAATCTATCATGTTATCTTCATGCATATTTTATTTATGATCTTGCATGCTCTCCGTTATTAGTAGATGTTGTGGCCAAGTAGATGCTAGTAACTCCAAGGGGGAGTATTTATGCTCGATAGTGGGTTCATGCCTCCTTTGCATCTGTGCTCGAGTGACAAAAACATGATGGATGGAGGATATGTTGTTTCCATTAGGGAGAAAACAACAATGCTTTGTCTAAGGATGATGTTATTGTTTACATTACACACTTTTGTTAATGCAATTATCTTTTGCTTGCAACTTAATACCCAATGTTTTTTCGGATGATATTCAGAGGGTGGATTATTAGTCGTAGACGCAATTGGATTACGGTCTATGTATTTTGTTTCAATGCCCGCATGAATCACATAATAATGTTTATGTCTTGCATATGCACTACGGTACATCCTTCATTTCTGTCAATTGCCCAGCTGTAATTTGTTCACCACACATGTTATCTATCTTTTCACGGAGAGACACCACTTGTGAACTATGGACCCCCGGTCCTTTTTCCTCATACTGATAAAACACCTACTGCTTTCATACTGTTCTCCTACTGTTTTCCACATCATACGTTTAACCTCTTTGTGTTCAGCAAAGCCGGTGAGATGGATATCATTACTGCTTTGTTTGAGAAAAGTGATTTGATTGTGTTGTGTAGGTTCCACGTTGCTTCTGAACCGGTAGTGCACCCTGCCATCTCAGCTGCTTCAGCCTTCTGAAGTTACTCCTTCCTCCTACTAGTTGATTCAACCTTGGTTTCTTTCTAAGGGACACTTGCTGCTGCACTCTTCATACCTTCCTCTTGGGGTCTCCCAACAAACGTGTACACACGCATCAATATGCAATATCTACAAGAGAAACTATATTACTTTCTTTTGAAGTATCTTCTTCAACAAAGATATAGAGATGTTAAATCAACCATGATGTATCTTCCATCCATCATGGGTAGCAAACCCTATGTATAGCCTACCCAGTCCACTGTATAAGCATACTTGCATTCTTAAGCTTCATAAAGGATGTCTTGCAGAGTACATTCAAATGTACTCATATTGGTTTCGTCCCTGGTATCTACTTGCCAGACTTCGTGGAGCAGCCTCAGGAGGAGTTCTACGAGGAGGAGTACTGCACTGATGGCCCTGCGAACTAGGCTCGTCTCCCGGTCAACATCCTATAGGTTAAGGCGTGGCTTAGGCTCTACCATGTTGTGTGTTGTTTTGCCTTCCGCCGTGTTTGCTAAGTTTCCTTCCCTGCGTGGCAGTTGTGTTAGACTTGGTCATGTGACCATCTGTTGCAAAACCTTTATGTATTCGTTTAATGGATGATGTAACCGGTATGCCAACTTGATATGTTGTTCACAACTGGCGTGATCTGGGATCGTGAATGTATGCATATCCGGGGGGGAGGGGGGTCCATGGACTATTGGTATGGGGGCTCTACAAGGAGGCCCTCTTCCCATGTTCTTGGAGCAGAGTGCAGATGTCCGCTAAAGCATCGACCCAGATTTTGCTAGGGATCTCCAAGGCAACCCGAAGAGAGTCTGCACAAAAGTAGGAGAAATCACAAAAGGAAGAATAAATCCCGAGATTAACTCAAGTAAACACACGGCGTACCCGATAAGGCCTGAGCTATAGGGCAAAGGGTATCGGTTAGCTAGTTGTCATGGGCCACACCCGCGTCCTCCAACTTCTTCAGGGCTTCTCGAGACTCGGCGAGACAATCGACCGCATTTTTTCGAGTGGACTCCAACTCCCTTCGGGTGGACTCCAGCTCCCTCTCGAGGTCTTGATTCGAGCGCAAGCTTTGGTCTTCTCGGTATTTTCACGGGTAGCATCGTCTGTTGTATGAAGAAAACACGTTAGCGATGAAGGAACCATAAGAACAAAGCAAGGTCGCGAAACATATGATAACTTAACTCTCTAAGAACGAACACCCTGAAGGCATTGATCGTGCTCTTGGAGAAGAGAGACACATTTTGCCTCAGCCTCTGCAAGACGATTCCCGAAAGCAGCTAAGAAATCAAGGATAGCCTGCAAAAGAAGATACAAATCAGTACGGTATTGCTTGAGTCTATACCCGACTGTACACAGTCGAATATAGACTCAGGGGCTACTCTCGTTGGGAGCACTGACGTGCACTCGATAACAAGCAAAACTAAACAAAGAAAGTAAAACAAGCTACTTGAGTATGTAACCGACTACAAAAAGTCGCCTACATACTCGGGGGCTACTCCCATCAGGAGCAATGGCGTGCAACCGAAAAAAGAAGACGGAATACACGAGAAAAGGAATTCACCTTGCCATTTGGAGTAGACATGGGATTAGGAGAGAAACCCGAAACCTCCTTGCCCGCGGCAACTCCAACATCCTTTGATTGGTCCAACGCGAAGCTAGGCATCCTGTATTGAGAAGCCTCGACTGCCTTCGTGGGACTCGAAGGACGCGGAAGAAGACTCGACGCTTTGGCCGGCTCAGGCGCAAACCCCTTGTTCTTAGGAGACTAACATGAGGATGTGAATTTATCCCTGTTAAGAACCACTGAACAAAAATTAAAGGCAATGAACAAAGAAGCGAATCTAAATTCATAAATCACACAACTTACTCGTCATCGTCATCTTCGTCAAAGTTGGCCAAGTCCCAGGCAGTAGGAATCTTTGACCGCTGGAGTGCAGGTGGAAGCACGTTCAGGGGACTTGCTCGGATAGGTTCGATCTCCTTGACAGTTTCCTGGCTCCAGGATTTGTCTTTGGAGGTCACTTCATCCTCCTCTACCCTGCGGCGCTTACGGTGCGGAAGCTGAGGGTCCTCGTCCTCTTCCTCCTCTTCCATTTCTTCTCGCTCTTCACTCGACTCCGTGTTGGCAACACTTGTGTAGAGAGGAGTATCAAGGTTACTCGCTAGAAGATCAAAGTTCCCATCGCCCGTCGCGGCAAGCGGCGGGTAACACACCGCTACATCTTTGTTCTAAACAAAGGAAAACCTGAATTCAATTAAGACAGGAATCAAGAGAAATGAATCGGCACAAGAAAGAAAAGAAATTACCTCAGTCTGGGGGTGCTCTGAGTCGAAGGGCTCGAAGGGAGAAGCTGAATAAGTCTCACCTTTCTTCAGACTGGTAATAGCAGTGAGCTTCGTCTCGAACTCATTGTTTGAGAGCAGGTCGTTGCATGTTCGACTCAGGTCATTGACACCCGAATACTATGACATGGTGTTTTGTCTATCCTGCAGTGTTTGCACCCTTTGACGCGGGAAAACGTCGCCAGGTGGATCCCGTTCAGCAAACGCCCTATGTCTTGCCAGCAAAGCCGCATAAACTGTTCAAGTAGTGGCGTTGTAGCTTTGATTTCCTCGAGTGACAGCTTGTGCGCCCACGAATTCCTCCGCTAGAGAGTCGTGAATGGCTTAAATTAAGGAACGCCACCCGCGTCATTGTCTTGGACATAAAACCACTTCCTGCGCCATCCTTGGGCTGACTCGACAAAAGTCATCTTGGAGTAGGGAACTCAGTGCTCACCTGGATTCTGAAGCCCCCAGTCGCCATTGGTTCCCCTGGCATCTTATCTCCCATAGGCCACTTCTATCGGTATATTTTCACCAAGAAATGGTCTTCCACAACCCCCAGTGCGGGCGGACGCCCAAGAAACACTCGCACAGAACGATGAAGCACGAGAGGTGTTGCACCGCATTGGAGGGGAGATCATGAAGCTGTATGCAGATACATCCATTTTGCATCAATATTTTATATTGTTATTTTCTGTTATTAATCGATATATTTCATGTTATGATGCATTACTTATGTTATTTTATCTTATTTTGCATGCTTGATAATCATTGGAGAATAAACACCGGGACCAGGAATCTGATGGAAAAAGCATCGTCAGGAAACCCTATTTCAAAAGATCAGAAGATGAGGGGGATACTGGAGAGGTCTTAGAAGTTCTGAGGAGGAAGCCAACCAGAAGGGCAGTCAGAGGGGAGGCCACCAGGGGCCCACACCTTGGGGGTGGCGTGCCCCCTGGCCGCGCAGCCAGGTGTTGTAGCCACCCTGGCCCCCTCTGGGCGCCCCTTCCGCGTACTTGAACCCCAGGGGATCATCAAAAAACATTCCGCCTGCCTCATAGGGGCGGAAAACAACAGAGAGAGAAAAGCTCTCCGACAGGGAGAAATTTGACAGGGAAATTCCTCCCCGGAGAGGGGAAATCGTCGCCATCGTCACCGTCATCACTCCGGGCTTCATCAAGATCATCGTCGTCATCATCCTCACCACGAACACCATCACCCTCAATGTCCACCTTCATCCTTCTATAACAACTAGGGGTCTTTATCGTCGTTTTCCACTAGATCTCTCACCGAGTGTGGATTACTTGTTAGTAGTTGATGCTTGTGAGATTTTTCGGTGTTTGTACTTTATGACCAGATTGTTATTTACCATTTATATCACCTTTGATTATGATCCATATGATGTCTCGTGAGTAGTTCGTTTAGTTCTCGAGGACATGGGAGAAGTCATGATGTTAGTAGTGGAGTTATGTTGAAGTAATATCTATATGGTTATATATTTAAGTTGTGGTGTTATTCTTCCAGTGGTGTCACGTGAACGTCGAATACGTGATACTTCACCTTTATGGGCCTAGGAGGATGCATTGTGTATTTGGCTACTAATTGTGGGGTTGCCGCACTGACAGAAACCTAAACATCCGTTAGGAAACCGATGCACGAGGGAGTGTAGGATCCTAGAGTTTAAGGTTGTGGTTAGATTTATCTTAATTACTTCTTGTATTTGCGGATGCTTGAAGGGAGTTTAATCAAAAGTATGTATTAGTCCTAGTTGGGCGGTGCATTAGCATAGGTTCACCCACACAAAACCTATCAAAACAATAAATATTAATCAACTGTATGAAGTGAAAGCACTTGACGAGATTCCCATGTGTTCTCGAGAACGTTCTGCCACCATAAGCGACCGGCTTGTCCTTTTCTCTCAAAAGGATTGGGCCACTCGCTGTAATTATTATTACTGTTATTTATTTACTCACACTTTATTTATCTGATGTATACAAACCACCAAAAACCTGTTTGCTAGTGTTTATAGTGAATTCTCTATCCAACCTTTTTGTCAACACCTTCTCCTCCTCGTTGGGTGTGACACTCTTATTTATAGAAAGTACTACGATAATACCCCTATAATTGTGGTCATCAAGACTATTTTCTGGCGCCGTTGTCGGGGAGTGAAGCGCTATTGGTAAGAGAAATTTTTACTGTGAGTGATGTTTTTATTTCTGTCTACTGCTTTGTTTTACTATGGATAGTCCATATGGTTCTTTGTTTAAGGGCACTACTATTAGTGCAAGGGTAGTAGATGACGCTATGTGCTGAATTAGATCCTTATAAAATACCTATGAAAATTGTTGGACGTGTTATGGATAAATGCTATTATGGAGATGGAACTCTCCATCCCGGTGATCATTTTCTCTTTATATATGAATTATGTGAGTTATTCAGGTGTGCAGGTATTACAATGGATCAAGTTAAAAGGACATTATTCTCTTTGGAACTAAAGGGAAAAGCTGCGGAATGGTTTAAAATGCCGAAGAATGGTGAATCTATTGGATGGGAGGAAATTGTACCTCTCTTTTATTGTACCTCTCTATCCTCCCAATGAGATTCATAAAGACCAGAATCAAATATATAATTTTTGGCCTCATGATGGAGAGAGTATTGCCCAAGATTGGGCGAGAATGAAGTTATTAATGCTTAAATGCCCCATTATGAGCTCCCGAGTAATATTGTTATCAATAATTTTTATGCAAGGCTTTATCTTCATGATAAGGATTTATTGGATGCTTCTTGTTCTGGATCATTCACATGTATGAAGGAAGAAGCTACATGGGACCTTCTTGACCGTATTCAAGAAAATACTAAAGGATGGGAGAATGACAATGGTATAGTCATGTATAAATTACAATTATGAATGCATTAAATCTTTTATGGGAACCGATGATTTCTATAATGTTAGTGCTATTTGTGGTATTGATTCTCAAATTTTTGCAAACTATCTTAAAGCCTTTGATTCCTATCTTGATATTCCTAAAAAGGAGTTGAACAAATATCATGCACCTTATAAAGATATTGCTAATTGTGTTCCTGCTAGAAACATAGAAGTGCATGTTATTAATCCTGCCATGCCTGAACCTTATATTGAGAAAATGCCTTTTCCCTGCTAAAGTAAAGGAACATTCTATGGTAGCTAGTGCGATTAACAAAAGTATAAAGAAACCTATTGAACCAGATTAATAAATAACTATAGAGCCTATAGTAGCTATGGTTAAAGATCTTGTTTTTTAAAATGTAGAAGATGGACACATTGTCTTTTGTGAGGATCCCTCTAATATTCTTTCACATCCCCATAGACCTAAGAAAACTAGTGTTCATGTGCTCTCTGTTAAGATTGGTGATCATTGCTATTATGGTTTATGTGATATTGGTGTAAGTTCTAGTGTTATTCCTTACGAGCTTTATAAAGAAATCATTCATGAAATAGGTTCCTGTGAACTTAAAGATATATATGTTGCTGTTCAACCTACTAATAGAGGAACTGTTTTTCCAACTGGTATTGTTAGATACGTGGAAGTTTTATGTGGTAAAACTGAATATCATACTAATTTTCTAGTACTGGGTAAGGATGCTAGTAAGACTTGTCCTATTATTTTCGGTAGACCTTTCTTGAACACTTGTGGTTCTGTTATAGATTGTAGGAAGGAGAAATATTGACTAAATTTGATGGAAAATCTTATGAGTTTAATTTCTCTAAATTTGCCAGAGCTCCTTATGAAGCTGAATTGCCTGATGAAAATTTTAAAGTTGAACAACTTGCTTCTATTGCTCTTGCTCCTAACAATGCTTTGCAGCAATACATGGAGGACCATGAAAGTGAGGTCTTTATGGAAGAGAGAAATGAGATTTACGATATTCTTATTCGTCAACCAATGATGCTGAGACATAATTTACCTGTTGAGGATTTGGGTACCACATTACCACCCAAGGAGGATCCTGTTTTTGATTTAAAAAAAATACCTAATGATCTTAAATATGCTTATATTGACGAGAAGAGAATATATCCTTTTATTATTAGTTCTAAAATTTCAGGTGAAGAAGAGGAAAGATTATTGGAAATATTGAAAAAACACTATGGAGCTATTGGGTATACTCTTGATGATTTGAAAGGAATTTCTCCTACTATATGTCAGCATGTTATTAATACTGAACCAGATGCAAAGTCAGTAGTTGAACATCAACGCCGTTTAATTACTAAGATGAAGTAAGTGGTAAGAAATGAGGTACTAAAACTCCTTGATGCTGGTATTATTTATCCTATTACTGATAATAAATGGGTAAGCCCTATGCATTATGTCCCTAAGAAAGGTGGGATGATTGTTGTGCCTAATGAAAATAATGAGCTTATTCCACAAAGAGTAGTGGTTGGTTATAGAATGTGCATTCATTTTTGAAAGGTTAATAAAGTTACTAAGAAAGACCATTATCCTTTACCTTTTATTGATCAAATGCTAGAGAGGTTGTCTAAGAAAACTCTTTTTTTCTTTCTTGATGGTTATTCCGGGTTTTCCCAAATTGTTGTTAGGGAAAAAGATCAAGAGAAAAAACCTTTACTTGTCCTTATGGAACTTATGCTTATAGACGTATGCCTTTTGGTTTGTGTAATGCTCCTGCTATGTTTCAAAGATGCATGTCTGCTATTTTTCATGGCTTTTGTGAAGAAATTGTGGAAGTATTCATGGACGGTTTCTACATCTATGGAACTTATTTTGATAACTGCTTGCACAATCTTGATAAAGTTTGGCAGAGATGTGAGGAAACTAATCTTTCTCTTAATTGAGAGAAATGCCAATTTATGGTTAATGAAGGAATTTTTCTTGGACATAAAAATTCTGAAAGAGGTATTGAAGTTGACAAAGCTAAAGTGGAAGCAATAGAGAAAAATCCTTCTCCCAAGGATGTTAAAGATACTCGTAGTGTTCTTGGTCATGCTAGTTTTTATAGAAGGTTTATTAAATATTTCTCTAAAATATCAAAGTATCTTACTAATCTTCTTCAAAAATACGTACCTTTTGTTTTTTATGATGATTGCAAGAAAGCTTTTGAAACTTTAAAGAATGCTTTAAGTACTGCTCCTATTGTTCAACCACCTTATTGGAATTTACCTTTTGAAATTATGTGTGATGCTAGTGATTTTCTTGTATGTGATGTTCTTGGACATCGAGTAGATAAGAAATTGAATGTTATTCATTATGCTAGTAAGACTCTTGATGTTGTTGAAAATAATTATGCTACTACTGAAAAAGAGTTCTTAGCTGTAGTTTTTGCATGTGATAAATTTAGACCTTATATTGTTGATTCAAAAGTTACTATTCATACTGATCATGCTGCTATTAGATACCTTATGGAGAAGAAAGATGCTAAGCCTAGACTTATTTGATGGGTGTTTCTTTTACAAGAGTTTGATTTGCATATTGTGGATAGGAAGGGTGCTGAAAATCCTGCTACTGATAATTTATCTAGATTGGAAAACATTACTTATGACCCTATTCATGTTAATGATAGTTTTCCAAGTGAACAACTAGGTGCAATAAAAGTAAGCTCGCACGATAGTCCATGGTATGCAGATTATGCTAACTTTATTGTTTCCAAGTATTTGCCTCCAACATTTACACCTCAACAAACAAGAAAATTATTTTATGATTTGAGGCTTATTTTTGGGATGACCCACACTTATATAAAGAAGGAGTAGATGGTATTATGCGAAGATGTGTTCCATAATATGAACAACGATAAATATTGAGAAAATTTCATGGTAGTGCTTATGGAGGACATCACGCCGGAGATAGAACCGCACAGAAGGTTCTACAATCAGGTTTCTATTGGCCTACTCTTTTTAAAGATGCACGTAAATTTGTTTTATCTTGTGATGAATGTCAAAGAGTTGGTAATATTTCTAGACGTAATGAAATGCCTATGAATTATTCTCTTGTTATTGAACCTTTTGATTGTTGGGTATTTGACTTTATGGGTCTGTTTCCTCCTTCAAATGGTTATACTTATATTCTTTTTGTTGTTGATTATGTTAATGGGTAGAAGCTATACCTACAAAAAGTGTCGATGGTGAAACCTCGTTAAAAATGCTTAAAGATGTTTTCCCTAGGCTTGGTGTGCCTAGATATCTTATGACTAATGTAGGTTCTCACTTTATTCATGGTGTTTTTAGAAAAAACCTTGCTAAATACGATGTTAATCATATAATTGCTTCAGGTTATCATCCTCAAACCAATGGTTAAGTAGAATTATCAAGTAGAGAAATTAAATATATCTTGCAAAAGGCTGTTACTAAATCTAGAAAAAATGGTCTGATAAGTTGAATGATGCTTTATGGGCTTATAGAACTTCTTATAAAGTCCTATGGGTATGTCTCCTTATAAGATGGTTTATGGAAAAGCTTGTCACTTTCCTTTAGAAATAGAACACAAAGCTTATTGGGAAGTGAAAGAACTTAATAAATATTTTAAACTTGTTGGTAAGAAAAGAATTCTTGATTTGGGTTCTCTAGATGAATGGAGATGTGAGGCCTATAAAAATTCTAGACTCTTTAAAGAAAAAGTTAAACAATGGCATGATAGGAGAATTCTTAAAGAGAGTTTCATGTTGGTGAGAAAGTTCTATTGGATAGGTCTCGCCTCAGATTTTTTGCAGGAAAATTACTCTCGAGATGGCAAGGACCTTATGTTATTGAAGAGGTGTATCATTCGGGTGCAACTAAAATTTCTTCCGTCGAAGATAACACTACACAAGTGGTAAATGAAAAAAGACTCAAACATTATATTTCTGGAGATTCTTATGATGAAGATGTTGATACTATTGAATTGGTAACCCAGTGAGAGTTCATAAGGGAGAAAATTCCAGAATCTGCAGAGTCCGTTTTCGAATAGGTAACAATTCTGTTAAGAAAATGTTCGCGGGTTACTTTCTAAGTAATAAATTATTCATATATGGAAAATACAAAAAATATTGAGCCGAAGAAGGGTAGGAGAAGGTTCCCCAGGGCACCACACCACCTGGCGGCGCGGGCCCACCCCTGACCGCGCCACCCTATGGTGTAGGCGCCTCGGAGCCCCTCTCTGACTCGTTTTCGACTTGCGCTTTCCTTTCGTTATGCCTATTTTTGCTATATAATCCCTCGGATCCCCCGAGGTCTATATATAGTTTTCTCGTCGTGTTTCTGTTTTGACCTATTTTTGCGAGATTTAATTTTTTGATTTAGAGCCACGATGTCCTCTTCTGGACCTCCCAAAGACAGTTTTGTGAGAACGTCGTCAACCCGTACATGAGTGAGTTGAAGATGCATCCCAAGGAGTTGCTGCTCAAGGATGAGGTGGTGCAGAAAGAAGATGTTTGGGGTCCTAAAGGGGAAGGCAGCCTGGAAGCTAGGATGGAAGAGCTGGAGCAAGAAGTCTTTAGGCACAGGAAGATGGCGGAGCGTGAAGTAAACATCATCCACATAATAAAGATGAAAAGCTGATCGCTAAGCACAAGAAGGAGATTTAAAAGCTTTGGGAGGAGATCTTCTCACTCACCGAGACCACCAACAAATCACAAGCACAACTCTACGACATGTAGAATCAAAACTGTGAGTATGAGAACAGTTTTAAACATATAAGTTATGCTTCCAGTTTCAGGATATTGGAGACCAGGTCATCATTTGTTGATGGAGAGCCTTTACCTTGGAAGTATGATGATGGGAAAGACTCACCACCACCACCAAAGAATTAATTCGTCATTGGTATTGGCATCCCCTTGGCTTGTTCCAAGATTGGGGGAGTGTCGCGGTACACACCTTTATCCTTCATCTTTTTAACTTTTAGTAGAGTCATATCATGAGTAGAGAAATGATCATATAGGATGGTTTGTAGTATGGAAGTGTCAAGCTTTAGTTGGTTATCACTGTGTCCCTTGGTTTGAGTTGGTTATATGGTTGATCTTGTTATTAGTATTGGTATCAGGAGCATCAAGTTAATCTAGATGGTTTTGGCAAACTTAGCATTCGTCAGTAGCAACAATACTTTGAGGCTTAAGTAGAAAAGAGGGAGTTGCAAGTAGATATATTATTCCAAGATCTTTCTTCCTTGTTGGCTCATAAGCTTAGTATTCTCAAGTTAGAGATTGTTTGTACTACCAAGGAAGATTGCATGATTGGTTCTATCATATATATGGTTGTTTGTTTTCCCTCAGCTCTTATGCTTGCTACCCAACCTTGCTAGCCAAAAACCTGTACTGAGAGGGAATGCTTCTCGTGCATCCAAACCTTGAGCCCAAGACTATTCCATTTGTGTCCACCATACATACCTATATGTGGTATTTCACCGCCACTCCAAGTAAACTAATTATGTGCTACATTTAAAATCTTCAAAATTACACCTGTTTTGTGCCCCTGTTTTAGCTCATGAGGACGCAAATAGAGAATCTTTATCTCACTTGTTGATTGTACTTTACACACCTGGACTAGTGGCTTCATCCGCTTATCCAAATGCTAGAAGAGCTGGCAGCGGGGTTGAAAGTGCAATATGGTCAACTAGAGGGGGGGGTGAATAGGTGACCTACAAATTTTACTCCTTTTTCACTTTTAATGGGGCTTTTAAGAAAGTAAATGCTTGATTACCTAATTGTGCAACTAAGTGAAAACCCTAGGTGATAAGAAGCAAGTAGCAGCGGAAATAAAGGAGCGGTACAAGATAACAACAAGTGAAAACACGGAGACAAGGATATGTTTCCCGTAGTTCCTTCTTAAAAGAAGTACGTCTACGTTGGAGAGGTGGGGAGCCACCTAGGCGCTCCTCAATAGCACGGATGTGCACACCTTGTTCTCCTTGAGCTTCTCCGGTGAGGGAGATTCTCGTTTCCACTATGAGGTCGACTTGAAGGCGTTGACCAAACCTTTACAAGGGGTTGAGGCTACTCCACAAGTGAGATGGAGGCTCTCAACAATCGAAGCTTCTTGCTACAAGGTGAAAGCTACAAGCACTAGGGTTTCCCTTGGATGACAAAGCAACCAAGAGATTACAAGATCCCAAGAGTTGTGGTGTGGGTACACACGTTTTGGCTTGGTGGAAAGGTAGATCTAGACCTCCTCCATGAGATCCTTGAAGGGCATCGAGTTTGGTTGGAGGAGGAGGGAGATCGGGGCGATTTGAGCTCTACAACAATGGAGGAGAGAGAGGAATGGACGAGCTAACTATCTAGAGGAAGAAGACAGCTATTTATAGGCTCCTCCAGAATCTGACCGTTGCAGTCTTGCGGGACCGGAAATTTCCGGGCTAAAGGCCGGAATATTCCGGTCGGAAGGACCGGATATTTGAAAAGTCCGGGGGGCGGATAATTGAAATATCCGGGGGCGGAATATTCCGCCCCAAAACTCCGCCCCCATCTCTGTGCGCAGGCACCAACACATATATGAGAAAACTGCTAAGGACCAAGGGCCGGATTTTTGCTCCGGAAATTTCCGGGGCAAATTTCCGCCCCACCTTCTGTGCGCGGGCATCAACTTCTGGTAGAAAAATGGCTAAGGACTTTGATGCCCGGAATATTGAAATATCCGGGGGGCGGATAATTGAAATGTCCGGGCCCGGAAATTTCCGGACTGAATTTCCGCCCCCATCTCTGTGCGCGGGCAATGCGAAGAAGACCAAATTCTGCTAAGTCCTTGGAGGCCGGATTTTTGGCCCGGAAATTTCCGGGGCAAATTTCCGCCCTGGCTTCTGTGCGCGGGCAGGAACATACTTAGTCGTTTTCGTGGGAGCCAGAAGAGTGACCGGAAATTTCCGGCGAGGGGCCGGATAATCCGCCCCATAGGATCCGGAATTTCCGCCCTGTATACTGAAAAATCCGGTGGCTGAATTTCCACAGTAGTGATCTTCTCTTTGATCTTTTGACTTGGATATATCGATGATCATGTAAAGTAATAGTTGCACAGGCTGAAACACATTGTTAGATAGGAGATATCCGTGTTAGCATCATCACCAAAATCATTAGAGGGATCATGAGCTTTCAATCTCCCCCTTTTTGGTGAATGATGACAACACGGGTATTTGCAGGGAATGAAGCTAACAATGCAGAATTATAGAAACATCACACATAGCATATATAGGAGACATGCCTCCCAATAATAATAGTTCAACACAAATGACTAGTACGGTAGAACGGAGTTCGAAAAAGACGCACGAAAAAACGGAAAGGGCACGAAAGAACGAAAGAGAAACCCTCCCAAGCAAATCCCCACGATCATCTAAATCTTCTCCCCCTTTGGCATCAAGACACCAAAAAGAGAAAAGAGAGAGCTACGTCCCATGGAGCACACTCTAGGCCTGGGTATCCTCGTCGTCCTCTTCAGCTTCACTGTCGGTGGCAGTCTCCATGTCCTCATCTTCATCAACACCAATATCCCAATCAACATCGCGGTTGTTCCAGTTCCTGTAGGCAACCCGAGGTGGAGGAAGTGGTGGCACAGAGGGAGTCTTGAGGGCAGTCATAATGTGATGCTGATTCTCCAAGATGGTGCGGCGTTCCACATAGGCTGCGTAGTTCTCCTTGTGGAGGCAAACAGTCAAGCTGAGCACCTTCTCAACAGCACGAGCAAGCCACGAGCGCTTCTTCTTTCCAGGAGGAGGAGGACGCATGCGAGCATCCCTGTGACCCTGTCCAGATCCCCCAACATCATGAGCAGCCTGCTGAGTATGAGCAGACTTCTTGTAGAGGTTGACATCCTTGTGATCCTCACAGTCCAATTCCAAGTCTTCTCGGAGTGCCTCAGGATAGCGTGCCTTGATCAGCTTCATGATATAGGGGGCATATGGTGGCACCTTGCGATGGAAAAGAGCATAGTGGATCTCATTGAAAATGAAGTCCATGACATCCACCCTGTGAGCCTCCATATCAGTCATATCAGTCTCAGAAAAGGTCAGGAATGCATGGTGCATAAGGTTGACCAATCCGCCACGAATAGCATCATTGTTCCCCGCACTTGGAGCAATGGACTCCCTGAACATGCGCAGGAGAATATCATAGACTGCAAAGAGCCCTTTAGCTGAACCCACTGTGCCGCGAGGACCATAGAGCTCAGCAAGCCTGTTCTTCTGGTACTCTTCCCCATGAATGTGCATACGGTGGCCCTGAGGAGTGTTGAGGCCAGCAAACGGATAGTCAAGAACAGTGGCAAAGTCATGGAAGTTTGCAGTGAGCAGGTGAGGGCCAGACATCCAGGACATCCCAATATCTTCAGAATCATCAATGACAAGAGTAGCAAAGAACTGCTGGATGTAGGTGGTGTTGTAAGAGCAGCGAGTCTCCATAAACTGACGAAGACCAAGGACCTCCACAAGCTGAACAGAGTTGTTGAAGTACTCGGGGTTGGCAGCAAGATGGGCAAAATTGATAACCTTCATGGGGCAAACAGGCTTTCTCATAACTGTGTAGACCTGCTTGAAGAGAGTCTCCTGCTCGACGTGCCAAAAGCACGAGTCAATCGTGGGGTCCTGAGGACCCTCCGTGTACCAAGCCTTCTTGCGCCACTCAGAAAAATCAGCAATGGGCATAGTGCCCACATTGAGAGGTGCCTTGCCTTGCTGCCTACCAGCTCTGCGAGCAGCCCGATCAGCCTCACGTTGTTGCTCATAAGCTCGCTGAGCATCTCGTTCACGCCGGCGGGTTTCATTGTCTTCCACAAAAGTTCCCTCCTCATTCTCTGTCAGATGGCGTAGGCGTTTGCGGGAACTGAGCAGCTTTCCAGACCTAGAGGTGGAACCATCGGGATCCATGGAGGAAGGGACGTGCGGTCTCTTAATCCGCAAAGGAAGAGGAGAGGCAGAGGAGGGAGGCAGGAGAGCCTCCCGGAAGGCTCGGAGGAGGCGGCGGCTGGCTGGGGCGAGTGGGGAGACGAGGGGAGGAAACAGTGCGGAACCGTCTCCTCCCGTCGCCCTTATATAGCCCCAGACCACGGGCACCGGAAATTTCCGGTGTTAATACCGGATATTCCGGACCCCGGAGATTTGGGCCGGAATATTCCGCCCAATTATCCGGTGTGCCTTCTGCGAGCGGGCATGCTGGATAGGTGGGGGGGATTATTCGAGTCCAAATCTCCCTCCGGAAATTTCCGTGGTTTAGGGCACGGAATATTCCGGACCCCCGGAAATTTGTTCCGGAAATTTCCGCCGAAATTTCCGTGGTGCCTTCTGCGAGCGGGCACAACGAAACTTAGCGAAATTTCGGGGACAAACGTCTGAGGGCCGGAATATTCCGGTCCTGGGCCGGAATTTCCGGGGTGCCAAAACCAACCGAGTTTGGTGGAAAATGGATCATATCGTGAGCCTCCAAAGATGCAAAAAAGGACACAAAATAACTCAAAACACGAGAAAAACATCAATAATGAAATCCAAAGAAAAGGTTGGTGGCCGAAGCCACCGTGTTTGAGTGATACCAAGGAGCCGCGAAGATGTATCTTGGACTCAAAAGTACAACTCACGTTTAAAGCACTATAAGTCACAAATTGACTAGATATGCATGACGTTTTGGTCGTTTTACGCATGATAGGTGAAGTGTTGGTCCATGAATTGAACTACGCTCCCCCTATGTCCATGCCTACATCTAGACTAGATAGCATATATAATGAAGGTACTCATGCAAGGGTTCAAGAGAAGTTCGACGCATCGATCACATTTAGTTCATTCCTCAAACCCCGAAATCTTGGTTCGTCAAGGGCCTTCGTGAAGATATCCGCGAGTTGATCCTTGGTCGCAACATATGAGAGGTCAATATCACCCTTCTCAACATGATCCCGAATGAAGTGATGCCGTATCTCAATGTGCTTCGTCTTGGAGTGAAGAACGGGATTGTAGGCGATCTTGATGGCACTCTCATTGTCGCACAAGAGAGGAACATTGTCGAAGATGATGCCATAATCTCTCAATGTTTGCCGCATCCAAAGTAATTGAGCGCAACAACTCGCCGCGGAGATGTATTCGGCCTCAGTGGTGGAGAGAGCAATGCAGTTTTGCTTTTTGGAAGACCAACACACCAATGAGCGACCAAGAAATTGACAACTCCCGGATGTAGATTTCCTATCCGTCTTCTCTCCCGCATAGTCCGCATCCGAATACCCAATGAGCTGAAAGCTTGAACCCTTGGGATACCAAAGACCAAAGTTTGGGGTATGAACTAAATATCGAAAGATACGCTTAACCGCTTCAAGATGACTTTGTCTAGGGGAGGCTTGAAACCTTGCACATTTACCAACGCTATACATAATATCGGGTCTAGATGCACAAAGGTAAAGCAAAGAGCCAATCATGGAGCGGTATACCTTTTGATCTACCTCTTTACCATTCGGATCGGGTTTCAAATCAACCGTCGTGGACATGGGAGTCTTCATAGGTTTAGCATCATGCATATTGAATCGCTTGAGCATATCTTGAGTGTACTTGGCTTGCTTGATGAATGTGCCTTCGGGATGTTGCTTGATCTCAAAGCCAAGAAAATACTCCAATTCTCCCATCATAGACATCTCGAACTTGTCCGTCATAAGCTTCGACTTGAGAGAAGCCTTGAGCAACCAATCTAGCCTTGTTGCGGATGACGATGCCGTCCTTGTCTTGTTTGTTCTCGAAGATCCACTTAGTGCCGATGACGTTCTTGCAATCTTTGGGCCTTGGAACCAATTTCCACACTTTGTTGCGCTCGAAATTGTTGAGTTCATCGTGCATGGCTTCAAGCCAATCTTGATCTTCAAGAGCTTCATAGACCTTCTTTGGCTCAATGTGCGAGACAAATGCATGTGCTTTGCTAAAGTCCGCTAGTTGCCTCCTTGTGACGACCCTTCCACGAACTTGTCCAAGAATCATATCCTCCGTATGGCCGGCACGAGCAAGATTATCGAGTCTTCTCTTTGCTCTACGAGCTAGCATCTCCTCCAAAGTTTCCTTGGATAGGGCTTGATCATCACCTTCATCATCGGAGACATGTCCACCTTGGTCTTGATCATTGATGGGAGATGGATCCCTAACGTGATGAGTTGCATCATCACCATGTGTATCTTGTTCTCCATTATGAGCTTGGCCTTCATCATGAGCTTGGCCTTGATTGTTTGCTTGGCCTAGTGGTGAGGCATGAGGGCTTGGTGCATCTTGTTGGGTAGCATGGTTATCAATGGATGTAGTCAATGGCTCCACTTGAGTAGAGCATAGTCCTTCTCCCTCCGTCATCCGGTTTTCCTCAATGGGAATTATTTCACCAATCCCCATTCTTCTTATGACGATGGGAGGAATTGCATCTCCTACAATACCATGATCTATACGGCCCCCTTGGGACCCATTATCCTCATCGAACACCACGTCTATAGCTTCTTCAACTTGTCCGGTGGATTTGTTGTAGACTCTATAGGCGTGAGAGTTTGTGGCATAACCAACAAAGATACCCTCATAGGATTTAGTCTCGAACTTTGACAAGCGTTTCCCTCTTTTGCGAATGAAGCATTTGCATCCAAAGACCTTGAAGTATGAAACGTCCGGCTTCTTGCCCGTGAGAATCTCATAGGGGGTCTTGTTCAAAATCTTGCGGAGATATAATCGGTTGCTAGCATGACAAGCGGTGGATACGGCCTCGGCCCAAAAGTTGTAAGGAGAAGAGAACTCCGCAATCATGGTACGAGCCGCATCCATAAGAGTCCGATTCTTTCTCTCCGCCACACCATTTTGTTGAGGTGTGTAGGGAGTGGAATATTGGTGAGCAATGCCTTCCTCACTAAGAAATCCCTCAACGGTGTAGTTCTTGAACTCGGATCCATTATCACTCCGGATCGCCATGATGCTCGTATTATGTTGTCTTTCCACCAAAGTGATGAATTCGATGACCCGCTTTTGAGTCTCACTCTTTCTCTTGAAGAAGTACACCCAACAATATCGTGAATAATCATCCACAATCACCAAGCAATACTTTTTGCCTCCAAGACTATCATATGATAGAGGACCAAAGAGGTCCAAGTGAATGAGCTCGAGGATTCTTGATGTAGTGATGTTCGTCTTGGTGGGATGAGCTTCTCCATGTTGCTTTCCTAGAACGCAAGAGCTACACACACGATCTTTGGCAAACTTAGCATTTGTTAGTCCTAGAACGTGATTGCCACTTTGAAGGTCATGCAACGTCCTCATATTGGTGTGGGCTAACCGGCGATGCCATAGCCAACCCACATCAACTTTAGCCATTAGGCATGTCGCGGCACACGTGTCTCCTTTGGAGAAGTCCACTACATACATGCCGTTCTCGACATGCCCAACAAAGGCTACTTTAAGAGTCGTTTCCCAAGTGACAATCACATTCTCTTTATTAAAGAAAGAGGTAAAACCACTTTTAGCAAGTTGAAGAACCGAGATGAGATTGTAGCCAAGGGACTCAACAAGAAGAACATTCTCAATTGACAAGTCATTTGAGATTGCTACCTTTCCTCGTCCCAATACCTTTAGTTCGGAGTTGTCACCAATAGTGACGCAATTGAGATGAGGTAGTGGAGGAAGAATATCACTCATTGCGTCATTGCTTCCGGTCATATGTTGGGATGCACCACTATCCACCGTCCATTTGCTCGTACCGGAAGCACCCCCCTACAATATATTAGTTGCTTGATTTAGGGACCCATTTTTGAATGGGTCCTCTCATGTTAGTGACAAGGGTCTTAGGAACCCAAATACTCCAATGATAATCGTCACCATAAGAAGTACCAACATATTTAGCATATACATGACCATCTCTAGATTTCATGAGCACATAAGATGGATTATATTTCCCGGCAAAGTTATTGTGAGTGGTGCTCCCCCTAGAGGTCTCACCACCCACAATAGTGTTGGTCTCCTTCCCTTTGGTCACCTCTCCCTCTTTCACAAATCTTACTTCTTGTGAGGAGGAGGTGACTCTCTTCTTGTTCTTCTTCTTGTACTTCTTCTTTGACTTGGCAACATAGCCAAGTCCCTCCTTTCCATTGCTGGCATGATGAGAAGCAATCTCATGGGAACTCTTCTCATTTCCTACAAGATTAGTTGTACCACAAGCATTGCTAGACAAGACATTCAAGCTAGAAGATGAAGTGGATACTACTTGCTTGTTTGATTGTTGAGCTAGAAGATTGTCACGAGATTTGGTTAACTTGTCATGAATTTCCTTAAGAGACATGAACTCTTTTTCAAGTTTTTCATAACGAGTGCCAAGTTCCTCGTGAGCAATTCCTAGCTTTAATTCTTCATGCTCAAGAGTTTTAATTAAGGCAAGAGATTGAGCATTTTCCTTCCTAAGCTTAGAGACACTTATGGCAAAGTTTTCTTCAAGACAAGACAATTTCTCCTCAAGTGAGGCACGAATGGAACGCTCATTATCAAGAGCTTTTTCAAGCTCTTGCTCATTGCAAGTATGACCTCCATGGCTTTCTAAGGTCATGATGATCTCCTCCTTTTCATCAACAAGAGAGTTAGCCTCATCAAGTTGCCTCAAAAGGGAGTTCACCTTTTCCTTAGTCTCCCCCTTAAGGCTAGATAGCCATAAACTTAACTCATTAGACTCACTATCCTCCTCACAAGCATTTTCAACACAATCCAATAACGAAGGAGGGTTAGTGACAATGGTCTTAGAGTTGGGAGAGCATACCGAAGTGGCTTTTGCCATAAGACATGTAGGTCGGGTTGCCACATTCTCATTGGGGGATTCGAATAGAGAGATCGAAGGTGATGATGCGGTGGCCTTGGCGATGTGAGCTACACCTACCACCTCATCTTCTCCTTCATCTCCGGAGATGTAAGTCTCAAGAACCGCCCCTTCTTGTACGTAGAGAGCTCTTGGAACCTTCCTTGCAAAGTTCTTGTTTTGAGGAGGCTTGGTCTTGATCTTGCGAATGAGCTTGCCTTCGTTCTCTTCTCTTGGCTCAAAGGGGCACTCCTTCACGAAGTGGTTAGCGCTACCACAATTATAGCATGTCCTTGAGCGCTCCCCCTTCTTCTTGTAGTTCTTGTTACGTGGAGGCCTTGGAGATCCGGCCTTGTGAGCTTCCCATCTCTTCCAATATCCATGCATAGCAAGGGCAATGCACTTGTGAGCTCCTGTGTAAGTATCTTCATAGTCTTCCTCATCATCATCATCTTCTTCACTTTCATCGACTCGAGCCATTGCTTTTGACTTTAATGCAAGGTTGGGAGACTTTCCCAACCCTCTAGAGCGAGCTAGAGCATCATCCGCACTCTTGTGAGAGAGAGAGATTGCGATGAACTCACTGAGAACACCTATGGAGTTGAGAGTATTGTAGTCCGCTCTAGTCCGGATGCTAGTGGCAAGATTCTTCTCGAAGGGTGTGATAGCCTTGACAAACTTCCTCTTTATCCATTCATCCGTGATCTCTTCCTTGCCAAAGTCTCTCAGTTGATTGGCGAGAGTGACAACTCGTCTATAGAGCTCTTCAGGAGTCTCATCCTCTTGCATAACAAAGTTCTCGGAGTTTTCAATGGCCACATCATACTTGGAGGACTGAATACTAGCATTTCCTTGAAACAAGGTATCAAGTTTGTCCCAAGCTTCCTTGGCGGTCTTGCAACCGCGAATGTGAGTGAGATGCTCCCTTGGAAGAGCCTTCTGGATGATAACAAGAGCAGTTTTGTTGAGTTGAGATTCAACATCCTCCCTTGGAGTCAAGTTGCTTGGATCATGAGGATGAAACCCATGGATCACGCTTCTCCACAAAGCCGTACACGATCCTGAAATGTGAGATTCCATTTCAAACTTCCAAGAGGAAAATTCGTTAGTGTTAAGGATGGGTGGAACTCCAACATTAAGGATGTGTGGCATGGAAACGATTGGGTGGATGGAATCATAGTTTTGCGGTGGTGGAACTTTTGAATTGGACCCCGAACCATTAGCCGTTTGAGACTTGGAGCCACCTTCACTCTCCTTAGCTTTGGCTTTAGCCTTTTGAGCGGCATTAGCCTTAGCTTTGGCAATGTTTGCTTCGATTTCGGAAATGTCCGGATTTGTTTCCTCATCCGAACTATCCTCGTCGGTGACATGGGGAGAGTGGGACGGCTCCTTGGTTCTACCCATCATGTTCTCCAACATCTTCTTGATGGAGGAGACCTCCGAGCCCACACTAGAGCTAACCTTCGACAATTGGGTTTGTATGGTACAAACCGTTGTCTCAAGGTTGGCTATAGTGTCGGCCATTTTGGAGAGCTCCTCCTTAGAAGTTTCGGGAACATCCCCGTTGACCATGATTACTCTTAGGCGGTTAAGCCCGATACAAGAGCCGAGGCTCTGATACCAATTGAAAGTGCAATATGGTCAACTAGAGGGGGGGGGGGGTGAATAGGTGACCTACAAATTTTACTCCTTTTTCACTTTTAATGGGGCTTTTAAGAAAGTAAATGCTCGATTACCTAATTGTGCAACTAAGTGAAAACCCTAGGTGATAAGAAGCAAGTAGCAGCGGAAATAAAGGAGCGGTACAAGATAACAACAAGTGAAAACACGGAGACAAGGATATGTTTCCCGTAGTTCCTTCTTTAAAGAAGTACGTCTACGTTGGAGAGGTGGGGAGCCACCTAGGCGCTCCTCAATAGCACGGATGTGCACACCTTGTTCTCCTTGAGCTTCTCCGGTGAGGGAGATTCTCGTTTCCACTATGAGGTCGACTTGAAGGCGTTGACCAAACCTTTACAAGGGGTTGAGGCTACTCCACAAGTGAGATGGAGGCTCTCAACAATCGAAGCTTCTTGCTACAAGGTGAAAGCTACAAGCACTAGGGTTTCCCTTGGATGACAAAGCAACCAAGAGATTACAAGATCCCAAGAGTTGTGGTGTGGGTACACACGTTTTGGCTTGGTGGAAAGGTAGATCTAGACCTCCTCCATGAGATCCTTGAAGGGCATCGAGTTTGGTTGGAGGAGGAGGGAGATCGGGGCGATTTGAGCTCTACAACAATGGAGGAGAGAGAGGAATGGACGAGCTAACTATCTAGAGGAAGAAGACAGCTATTTATAGGCTCCTCCAGAATCTGACCGTTGCAGTCTTGCGGGACCGGAAATTTCCGGGCTAAAGGCCGGAATATTCCGGTCGGAAGGACCGGATATTTGAAAAGTCCGGGGGGCGGATAATTGAAATATCCGGGGGCGGAATATTCCGCCCCAAAACTCCGCCCCCATCTCTGTGCGCAGGCACCAACACATATATGAGAAAACTGCTAAGGACCAAGGGCCGGATTTTTGCTCCGGAAATTTCCGGGGCAAATTTCCGCCCCACCTTCTGTGCGCGGGCATCAACTTCTGGTAGAAAAATGGCTAAGGACTTTGATGCCCGGAATATTGAAATATCCGGGGGGCGGATAATTGAAATGTCCGGGCCCGGAAATTTCCGGACTGAATTTCCGCCCCCATCTCTGTGCGCGGGCAATGCGAAGAAGACCAAATTCTGCTAAGTCCTTGGAGGCCGGATTTTTGGCCCGGAAATTTCCGGGGCAAATTTCCGCCCTGGCTTCTGTGCGCGGGCAGGAACATACTTAGTCGTTTTCGTGGGAGCCAGAAGAGTGGCCGGAAATTTCCGGCGAGGGGCCGGATAATCCGCCCCATAGGATCCGGAATTTCCGCCCTGTATACTGAAAAATCCGGTGGCTGAATTTCCACAGTAGTGATCTTCTCTTTGATCTTTTGACTTGGATATATCGATGATCATGTAAAGTAATAGCTGCACAGGCTGAAACACATTGTTAGATAGGAGATATCCGTGTTAGCATCATCACCAAAATCATTAGAGGGATCATGAGCTTTCAGGGGTGCCCTGCCCCAAACTTAGTTACAACAAATTATCTTCACTATTTTTGTGTTTGATTTATCAGTCAAAGCATGATTGTGGTAAACATAAGAGAAGAGGGATGATCTGCTGATTTCAGTTAGTGTCCTTCAATGGGAGCCTCTATTGTAAGGTCTAGTTGGCTTGTGACGTACTATATTTTCTGTTTGCCATTCGTTGAAAAAAACATACACCACTCTCAATATTGTTTTCAATGACCCTGTTTATCAAATGAAAAGCTCTAGCACATGAGTTAATCCTTGCTTCCCTGTGCGAAGGGCCTATCTTTTACTTTTATGTTGAGTAAGTAAACCTACCCCTTTCTGTCTTAAGCAAGCATTTGAGTTATTGTGATCCATCCATCTATATGTTAATTTACTCAATCGTGTCCTTTATTCTTCCTTGTTTATTACAAATGTTTTTATCTGAATGAATACCACTTTGAAAGTTATCAGTGATTGCAAAGAAATTTTTATGATTGAGCATGTTTAACTTTGCAATATAAGCTCTAATAAAAAGACTCTAATCGAAAGATAAGTACACTGCTAATTGTTCTCTGACCAAGAACGAAGTTTTCCCTCGCCAATTTTGATTTCCTTTTTGCACCTCTATTATGACTCCATTTACTTGTTTCAAGTTAAATTATATGAGAGGTAGTTGCTTGCTAGAATGACTAGTGTATTGATAGATGTGATGCTTCTTGTCCGTATTTCATTTATCGACACCTCACTCCATAAACATGTGGTCATGTTTACCGAGTTCAGTTTTGCTTGGGGACAAGTGAGGTCTAAGCTTGGGGGGAGTTGATACGTCCATTTTGCTTCACTATTTTATATTGTTATTTTCTGTTATTCATCGATATATTTCATGTTATGATGCATTACTTATGTTATTTTACCTTATTTTGCATGTTTGATAACTATTGGAGAATAAACATCGGGACCAGGAATCTGATGGAAAAAACATCGTCTGGACACCCTATTTCAGAAGATCAGAAGAAGAGGAGGGATACCGGAGAGGTCTTAGAAGTTCTGAGGAGGAAGCCATCCAGAAGGGTAGCCAAAGGGGGCCACCTGGGGCCCACACTATGGGGGTGGCGAGCCCCCTGGCCGCGCCGCCAGGTGGTGTGGCCACCCTGGCCCACCGATACGTCTCCAACGTATTATAATTTCTGATGTTCCATGTTGATATTATGCCAATTGATACATGTTTTCTCCCTTCTTTATAGCATTTTTACACGTTTTCTGGGACTAACCTATTAACAAAATGCCAAGTGGCAGTTCCCTGTTTTATGATGTTTTTAGTTTCAAAAAAGTCGTTCTGGAAATATTCTCGGAATTGGATGATTCAAAATCCAGAAGTCTTAGAATTCCCGACACGTCCTGAAAGTCCAAAGAAGACCTGGAGGGGGGGCCTGGAGCCCCCACACCATTCCTCCGCGCGGTCTAGCCCCTCGCCGCACCGGGGGTGGTGTGGGCCCCTCGGGCGTCCACCGCATGTGCCCTTTCGCCTATTTATACTCCTCGGAGGGAAAACCCTAAGAGAATCAGCCTTTTCCACCAAAAACATGGTTAGCTCCGCCGCCGCCACCGACAAGTTTCGGGGGACAGATCTGTGTTCTGACACCCTGCCGGGACGGGGAAGTGCCCCCGGAAGCCATCTCCATCGACTCCACCGCCATCTCCATCACCGTTGTTGTCTCCTACAATGAGGAGGGAGTAGTTTTCCCCCGAGGCTGAGGGCTCTACCGGTAGCTATGTGTTTCATCTCTCTCTCCCATGGTGTGATCTATATGTGGTCGTGAGCTTTGTAATCTAGTTGAATTCATAGATATTATTCTTCATCTATTATGCTACTCAAGTGGTTTTTGTTATTAGATCTCCGTAAACAATTTGATCACGGCGTAAAGGTGACAGTGTGTCCACCGTGTGGTTTAGCATTATATTTATATTTTGTGTTGGATAAACCTATGAAATTGTGGTGTTTGCGTGGAACCATCTGGGTCCCATGGTGATAGCATGGGGGTTACTTAGTTGGGAAAGTGCTTACTCTGAGGAGTGTTCTTAAATCCCTACACATGGATTGGTGTTGTCATTCGATCGGAGAGTGGTTTGGAGTAGCTTAGTGAAGAGATGGTATTTATTATTTCAATTATGTTTTCATTGTTGAGAGTGTCCACTAGTGAAAGTATGATCCCTAGGACTTATTTCCAAGCATTGAAACACCGTTTTCCGCCTGTTCTGCTACATGTTTGCTTGCTGCCATATTTATTTCAGATTTCTATTATTACTTATAACCTACTATATTACTCGCATTTCACTATCTCTTCGCCAAACTAGTGCACCTATATGCCTGACAAGTATATTGGGTGTGTTGGGGACACAAGAGACTTCTTGTATCTTAATTGCAGGGTTGCTTGAGAAGGATATCTTTGACCTCTACCTCCCTGAGTTCGATAAACCTTGGGTGATCCACTTAAGGGAAACTTGTTGCTGTTCTACAAACCTATGCACTTGGAGGCCCAACACTGTCTACAAGAATAGAAGTGTGTGTAGGCATCACCCACCTCTGGTCGCCCCCTTTCGCGTACTTGACCCTTAGGGAACCCTAAGACCCAGGGGATCATTGAAGAAATATTTCGCCGTTGCCTTGTGGAGGAAAACAACAAAGATAGAAAAGCTCTCTGGCAGGGAGAAATCTGCCGGGGAAATTCCTCCCCGGAGAGGGGAAATCGTCGCCATCGTCACCATCATCACTCCGGGCTTCATCAAGATCATCATCGTAATTATGCTCACCACCGGAACCATCACCCTCACCGCCCACCTTCATCCCAATGTAACAATTAGGGGTCTTTATCGTTGTTTTCTACTAGATCTCTCTCCCGGTGTGGATTACTTTTAGTAGTTGATGGTTGTGAGATTTATCGGCGTTTGCACTTTATGACCAGATTGTTATTTACCATTAGATCACCTCTGATTATGATCCATATGATTTCTCGCGAGTAGTTTTATTAGTTCTTGAGTACATGGGAGAAGTCACAACGTTAGTAGTGGAGTTGTGTTGAAGTAATATCTATATGGTTTGATATTTAAGTTGTGGTGTTATTCTTCTAGTGGTGTCATGTGAACGTCGAATACATGATACTTCACCTTTATGGGCCTAGGAGGATGCATTATGTATTTGGCTACTAATTATGGGGTTACCTGAGTGACAGAAACTTAAACGCCCGTTAGCAAACCTATGCATGAGGGAGTGTAGGATCCCAGAGTTTAAGGTTGTGGTTAGATTTATCTTAATTACTTCTTGTATTTGCATATGCTTGCAGGGAGTTTAATCACAAGTATGTATTAGTCCTATTTGGGCGGTGCATTCGCATAGGTTCACCTACACAACACCTATCAAAACAATAAATATTAATCAATTGTATGAAGCGAAAGCACTTGACGAGATACTCATGTGTCCTCGAGAACGTTTAGTCACCATAAGTAAAACAACCGACTTGTCCTTTGCTCTCAAAAGGATTGGGTCACTCTCTGCAATTATTACTACTGTTATTTATTTACTCGCACTTTATTTATCTGCTATATCCAAAACGACCAAAAACTTGTTTGCTAGTGTTTAAAGTGAATTCTCCAACCAACCTGCTTGTCAACACCTCCTGCTTCTCATTGGGTTCAACACTCTTATTTATCGAAATACACCCCCTATACTTGTGGGTCATCATATGCCATAGACATGCAGCAGCCCGAGGAGGAAGGGGTGAAGAGGGAAAGACAAACCTCGGGCAATGTGCTCCCAGAATTCGACGCGTTCGTTGGCGCCAGGGTGTGGCACTTCTTCTCTCTTCACGGGCTGACACACGCTCCGTGAATCTTCATTGGGAATCAAACCCTCCTTCTGCATGTTGATGATGCTCTTCTGCGTCACGATTGACGAGCGCCACTCGCCCGTCTTCTTCTACGAAGGCGCGGATGAACCCATGGCGGCGTCCTTGCCAGATGTCGCGGCGACAGAACGCTTGCTCTTCCACCAGCAATGGAGGATGCCTTCGCAAGGAATAGTAGGGGCGCTGGAGGAACAAGGCAAGAAAGGGGAAGAAGGAAACGATTTACACCTAAGTCCGCAATTTATACTACAAAACAAACAATGTGTGTCATTGATCTCCGCAAAGGAAGCGTACGTGGGGCACATCCCAGGCGCCACATGTCATGTGAAAACAAAGCGCCAGGGACGGTCGCGCTGCACGATCTTCAAATCAAGATTGTTCACAATTTACTGCACGATCGGCGGGAAAACCGGCGCACGACGGCCCGTTTCCCGGTCAAAAAGTTGACATGGTGGACCCACTGTGTCCTGTCCCACTATGTCACGTCTTAACGGGAGCAGGCGAGTGCGCAGTGACATCATCACGACATCAACACACGCAAATTCTTTTGTATGGCGTTCAGAAGACTCACTCGATACAAAAAATCAAGACTCGCTTCTCTACAAGGAAAATTTTGCCTCACTGGAGGACTGCACAAACAATGGCATTCGGCATTAAATAAGACCGAGAAGCAGGAGTCGTTCTATCGAAGAAAACTCGCGGGTGAAGGATCCCTACACACACCGTAACTCGCAATTACGATGTATAGACACATCCCACGACAAACCCTCGGTCGTCCGGCCATCACGGCACACCTGGATGTCGCATTCTTTGAGTGCGAAGGTAAGACCCAAGAATTTATCCAGTGGGCCTGGAGTCGCACTCAACCTGTGTCCTCCAGCAACTTTCCGTGTCAACGACACGAACAAAAATCCTAGCGGACGCGCCGGGTGTCCCTTTTGAAGGCTAAGTTCAACTCGATAAGTCCTCCACGGCCCAGTCGCAATGATCACCTAAACAAATTCGAGTCAGAGGTCTCGAGTTTGTGTAGGCCACACCTGTTTTTTCCCGAGAGCAATAATTTGCCATGAACTGTCGGGTGAGCCAAGCAAATGAGCCGCATCCTTCTGTGGAAAAAGCCAACGCATGGTGCATATGTCACTCAATACTCGAGTACCATCTATACAAGGTTCACACCTTTTGATTTAAAACCTGGCTGCTCGGTCGCAAGATTCTGAAACAAGTCTTGAGTGCTTACTCGAGTCTTTACAGTCGGAAAACACTCATGGGCTACTGACATGGGGATGACTCCCAGGTCACTCGAATAAGCATACCCGGTCTAAGGCCCATCACTAAAGTCCAGTGTGAGGGACCGCCTCATTGTTCTAGAAGGCCAAGCTAGAGCCCACCCGCAAGACTTGCGGGTCAAGATGGAAAGCATCTACAGACTAGAACTAGGGTTTGTAACCTACCTGTGTATGAGTTTGAGACCTGGCCTCCTATTTAAAAGCCGGGAGAACCACCCGGGGGATCATCCAGTGTCTACGCCACACACCATATGAGCTTCCTCTCGAGATCTAATCTCTTTATCTGCGCGCCCTCCATTGTAACCATACATCATAATACAAGACATACAAACATGAGTAAGGGTATTACCTCTACGAGGGGCCTGAACCTAGGTAAATCGTGCCCCTGTTAGCCGTCGAGCCCGCTAGTTCCTATTTCGTTCCTCTACTCGAAACCCTACCGGCTCATCCGAGGGATTTGTTGACATGGGTATTCAACAATCACCTTGCAGAAACCCTTTACCTCAGATTTTGACATATCTCCATAAGTGACGGTTGCTTGATTTATATTTGGTCTCAACTCTGTCATAATTGCCTTGCTTCCGGTTATGACTTGTGCACCCACTATCAAGTATCCATTTTGACCCACCAGAAGCATAGTCCTACAAGAAATCATTGACTTGAGTTAGTACCCGAGGAAGGTCCTCTCATGCTAGCAGCAAGTATCTTTGGAATTCAAATATAGTTGTCGTGGTGGCGTCACGGCAGATGCCATAGGATGGCTTGATATAGGAGTCGATGGACACTGTAGGTATCCGGAGAGGGATTGCATGCTAAGGAGCACGCTCAGGAAACTGCTAGCACCATGGTGTACCTAGGTTCAGGGCCCTCGTGCGGAGGTAAAACCCCTACTCGTGCTTGTCTGTCTCAATATACGTGGTAACCGAGTTACAATGTGCTCCTAGAGCTCTCCTAGCTAAAGTAAGAAGAAGCTCTCTCACTATCTCTTTTCTGTCTAAGGAATGGAATAAGAAACTAGCAGCATCGTCCCTCGCATAGGAGGGGTGTGGTCACCTTATATAGTGGTGGCCACTTACAGGGCGTATAGGGTTAGGCGGAGATCATTGTGCCGTAGCGCACGCCTGCTGACACGATGCCGAAAGTTGCCTCCTCCGTATCTGTTGCGTGTCTTGTCCCCCTTGTCACAGACAAGTCGTGGTCTCACCCATACCCTACACTGTACCCATGTACATTTCTACACCATTCGTCTTCTAAGTTGAACCGCACACGCGTACTCTCCCGCGATCTTCGGGATTTCACCTACCCCATTGACCTTGCTCCGGGATAGCTAGTTCTTCATGTAATACCCAGATTCTCCAAGTGTATCTCGGATATTCCGGAGGAACATCCACCTGCAATATGTCACCCATGGTTCCTCTTACCGAGATAGATTTATCTTGGTATCAATTAACTCGGTTCGGGTTCTCAACCCAGTCAGCTTTATCTCGGTATCCACTACTTGGACACCATTTCATACCAAGCTTTTCCCTACCCGGGGGTAGCCCCCCGACAAGAGTAATCATTGATACCCTCAATAGGACCAACATATTTAGCTTGCACAACACCATAATAATCAACAAATAATAAATGGTGTGGATTGTTAGTTCTTGTGGAGTTGCTGCAAGTAGTGTTGTCCCTAATGACAATACCACTCTAACCAAGATTCTTCTTTGCTTGTGCGGGATTGGCCCTGTTCTTGTTCTTCTTGTTCTTTCTGTTGGACACATAGTCAATACCTTGCTTTCCATTTTGTGGTATAGGAGAAACCACTTGTGTCTTTGGAGCCACAATCTTCTCAACACTAGGGCCCTTGCCCTTGATTCTTGCTAGCTCTTCCTTTAACCTAGCATTCTCCTCAGTAACATTTGAATGGTCACAAGAAGAAGTAGAAGTACTAGGAATATTGAAATGATCTAGTTGAGTTTGAAGTTGTTCACAATACTTGTTGATGGTAGAGTGTTCACTCTTCAAGGCCTTCTGAGCCTCGATGAGCTTCTCTAGCTCCTCGGTTAGTTTTTCATGACCAAACCCCAAACTCAACCTTTTTCTTTTTAGACAATTTATATTTAGCAATGGCACGGTCACGTTCCTTAATGAGTTTAGACATTAATTCATTATGTGACTCGTCAATAGTTTCAAGTTTCTCCTCAAGAGAGACTCGAATCTCATGCTCTTCCTCAAGAGAGATAGTGATAGATGCCTTTTCAATAACATCCTCTCTTTTGGTACCACCTTTCTTATCAAGAGCCTCTTGAGCCTCTCCTAGTTGGCTCATGAGAAGATCAAAGTATCTTTGGTCTCACCTTGCACGTTAGACATAAATCGACCCAAAAAAGCAATTTCATCTTCTACACTAAGACTATCAAGATTATTCTTTTAATTTGGAGTCTTAGATGTGGTAGAGGATGATACCTTGGTGGCCTTAGCCATGAAGCACTCGGTGGAAGATTGAGGAAGATTCTCATTAGGGACAGGGGCGAATCTAGAAAAAAATAATCGTGGTGCACAATTTCCACATCAACTTAACGATATATGCAAATAAATACTTTTTTTTTACTAATATTGGTGTGTTTAATAAATCTTGGCACTCAAAATTCATCAAAACAAAATGGACACAACCTATGCTACCAAATAAGAGCGATCGATTTCTTGCCTAAATGAATAAACTAATTATGACTTCACATCCTCCACAGTGGTGAAGCTTAGTTCAAGTCAGAGGGGGCCACCGCCCCCCCCAAAGATTTACAAATGCATGAAGTTTTTTTTTCTGAGAGAGTTTAGATTAGTTAGATTTGTGCGTTTTGGCCCCCTAGGAACTATAATATCAACAAAGTCTGGCAAGCTCCGCCACTGATCCTCCATAACCAGTAAATTAGCAATATGACGGATTAAAATAACTGAACATATTACATGGCATTAGAGAGTGTTTTACCTTTTAACTGCGGTCTCTAAACAAGAAGCAACATAGGCAATATGCTCTGTCTTTGGACTCGATGTACTCCAACTTCCAAACTAGTCAAACTGTTCAGGATTAAACCTTCTCTCTATCCCCAATCAGTGTATACGGAAATTCATAAATAGCCGGTTGACAAGGTCCATTCATCAAGTACTTTCTTCTTACCAAGTCCTTGACTTTAGGATGATAATCTTATATTTTCTCCGTTGTCCTAGATCATATTGAAGCTCATCTTTCCAATTTATATTATCTCGATTTTGCGAGGGCGCCTTTCTTCTCACAAGATCTATGTACATGTGTTTGTATTTGACAAACAGTAATTAATTAAGCTGAACTCCCCACCTCAATACTATATCTTGTACAAACAATAGAAAATCGTATGAGTATTTTAGGCCGTCATAGTCCCGGAACCTTTGTCTTGTGATGGGATTCAATAATTGAAAGTCATGGAAGGCTGTTGATCGGGACGATAGCTAGACTTCCGCAGATGTTTGAAGATAAAGTGATATGTGGAGGCGCCGGAATCAGCCTCCATGCGTATGCCCTCGCCGAGTCGCTAGCGGTTCGTGTTGCGAGGAGAGGCGAGAGGATGTGCCGATGGGATCACGGCAACATCAATCGTACAAGCACGTGATCGTCTTATACATCAAACATATTGATATATGGCATGTTGTCTTAGGATTTCCTATTGGGTCTACAAGGTCGAAGCCTCCCTACCCGAATCGGCACACATCAATGTCTCACCACGTCACACAAGTCCACTAACGACCGACCCTGGTGCCCAACGCCACTCACAACCTAGTGCATCGCTAATAGCACATGTTTAATCGCCACTAACGAAATGTTTGGACCCTAGTGCATGTGCACTAGGCTAGCTGTACCTAGATCCGCCCCTGATTGGGGATTCAAAGAATGACGATGATGATGCAATAGCAATAGCGGACACTTCACTTGTGGTTTGTTTTTCTTCATCATCACCGGAATCATACTCTTCTTGACTGACAAGCACAAACCTTGAAGGTGTTTTATTTTTTAAAGTTTTCTTCTTGAAGAGAGATTTCTTGTGATGGATCTTTGATTTATCCTTGAGAATAAGTTTCCCTCCTTGACTCTCTCTATTCTCGAAAGGGCACTTGGAAACAAAGTGATACTTGTCTTGACAATTGAAACAAGCCCTCACTTTTTGAGTCCCTTCCTTTCCATATCTTGACTTTATCTTCTCCTCTACATATGCCTTGGCCTTGGGAGGAATATCACAAAATCTTCACACGACAAGAGCAATGAAGTCCTTAAGAACGTGATCATACTCTTGATCTTTCAAAAGTGCCAAGTCTTCACTCGAATAAAACTCTTCTTGATGGTCCACCTTCTTGGTCACAACCTTGGCCTTGAAACCAATAGAGGCTCATTTGTGCATTCCAATAGCACGGGCATGAGTATCATGAGCAAGTTTTGTTTGAACTTGGAAGGAGACCATTTCTTGCATCACCTTAGTAGAGGTCATGAGATGATAGTTGTGTCTTCCTTGAAGGCTCTTAAAGGCCATGAGAACAAAAGGCATGAGGTCACTCACACAGTTTATCTTGATCCAAGCATAATTCACATGAGTGGCACCAAGACCACTGAAAGAGGTGGCAAGGGTCTTGAGTCTCCGGTACATGTCCCCATGGTTCTCACCATCCTGCATACAGAACACTTCTGCCTCATTGCTCAAGGTATTATACCTATTCCTCTTCATGCTTTCATTTTCCCTAAACATGGAGATAGGAGCATCCCATGTTTCATTGGCGGTGGAGTATTGTTGAAGATGAGGCATGTGGTTTTCACCCACGACTTGTTGAATCATCTACAAAGAAGTGTAGTTCAGTTGGCAATCTACCACTTCTCTTCTTTTCAAGTTCTTGGGGTCATGAGGATTGTATACATCTTGAACAACCCTCCAAATATCAATGCAAGAAGAGTTCAAGTGATTTTTCATGTAATATTGCCATTGACTAAAAGAATGTGCATCAATTTTAGGAGGTTTGCCTCTTGAGTTAATATGAGGATGAGGAGAGTACACTATGGAGACATTGTGGTACTCTTCCTTCTCATCCTTTCCCATAGAATTTTTGTTCTTATATGAAGGAGATTCACTTTTAGTTTCTCTACCCTTATTCTCATCCTCCTTATCATCCGAAATTTCTTCCATAGGAATCAAAGTAGATTGTAACATCCCTGATTTTTGGAAAGTGCAAAAAACACTAAAAATCGAAACTTTTTCTTTTCATGTTATGCAAGTCACCAAAAACCAAATTAGATGCAAGAAACAAAAGGAAACAATACATATTTGAATGATATTGGAATTAAGAATCCATTAGGCCTATATTTTCCTAAACCCTAAAAGCCCATTCAAAAATTTCATTATTCAAAGAAATAGTTTTCTCTTAGAAATCTTTATTTTATAACATGTTTTCAAATGAAATATTACTTTGAGAATGTATTATGGAAAAAAAATCATAGATTTATAACCCTTAATAAAGTTCTCAGCCTCAAAAATATTTGATGAGAATAAAATATTTTAATAATAACTTTTAGTTGTTATTCCAAGTTTTAAACATAAAGGTGTGAAAATAAAATGCATTGCTTTGAAAATAACATAAAATAAGACTTAGGAAACAATATTATGACTTGTGGGATTTTTCCAAATTTTATTAAGCCACTTTTATATTTATTTAATTTTCTATTTAAAAAATGGAATTAAGTTACTATTAGTAAATCACTGAAATGTTAGATTTATAAAATATGAAAGTGAGGTAAAATTAATTTCAAAATTAGTATTTTACATTTTATTGTCTCTGAAATTTATTTAATCAAAACCTCATTTTATTATTTTTTAATTTAAAAATATACATTAAGTACTATTAGTAATTAATTATATTTTTCAAAAATATAAGAAGTGAAATGTGTTCAACTGTTTATAACAATGTTCTAAACAGGAAGATATTATTTGTACAAGTTTTTAGAAATTAATTTGAGGTCAATTGGATTATTAAAACTAAAGATATTAAAAACACGAAAAAAAAATGATGACGTCATCGTCATCAAGCCACAGCCGTTGTTGTTTCTTCCGTTTCAGGCCGAATTCAATCTCCATGAATTCGAGCGTTTAAGGGTGCAATAATTTTTCCCGAGCCCATCACCTTATAACCCACGGTGTCCTCTCCATTTTCCCTCTGGTGCCTCCCTCTCTCTCGCCACCAAGCCAAAGAACGAGCTCGCCAGAGTTCATCTCTGCCGCCGCCATTCGAGCTCGATTCCGACGCGATGAGCCTGCCTCCCAGCCTGAGACCACCCCCTCGTACCCCCCCGTCATGGCGCGCGATTTGACACCCCTACCCGCAGGTTTGGGGCTACGTAGCGGCGAGGAAGAGCTCGCCGAAGCCGCAAGCCTCCTCGACCACGGGATTCTACACCACGGCGTAACCGCGGACCTCCTCGGAGCACCCCAACGCCACCAACGGTGACGCGCTGAGCATCTCCGTGGTCTCCCCGAGCCCGGAGACCCCCTGTAGCGTCTCCGCCGTCTACACCCGAGCTCGTGCCACCGTCCCCGCCATCGTCGGCGACCAACTTTTGGAGGGAGGTAAACCCTAGCCACCCCCTCTGAATCTCATCTGTTTTATTTAGATCCAACGCGCAGAAACAGATCACTTAAATGAACCGGTATGGACCAATAGGAACACGCCACGTGTTCGCCCAGTTGGCAGCCTCCGACTTGTTATCTGTCGCCCAACGCTATGCGTAGCAGGCCCAAGGCCACTTCCTATCCATCGCCCTGCACGACCGATAAGCCATTTTTGGCCCAACTGTCTCTCGAATTTATTTCCGAATAAATTAGAATGTAAATTTTGCAAAAAGCCATGCATCTTAGATCTATCATAACTTTTGATCCATAATCCCAAATTTAGCAAACTTGGACTTTTTGGAAATCAGCACAACAAGTAGAAACTTTTGACACTAGCCAAATTTAAAGTTGACCATTTAAAATTTATTCAAATTCAAATATGCTTGTTTAAAGAATTTTGGCATAATTCAAATTCTACAAATCCAAAAATTGCAAATAAGATATTTCTGGAAACCTTAGGATGAGTACTTTCATACCTTCTGTCCCAAAATAAATTTTGAACAAGTTAAATTGGAATTTAGAATTAAGTGATATACTTGAGTATTTTTGACATAGATTCAATTCCATAAATAATTTCAATATAGTTCCTTTTGCATTTTTGTTCCTATTGGTAACCTTGAACCAGAAACAACCTTGCCCAACCATTTTTGACACCCTTGGACCATGACCATGAGTTTTTGACCAAAAACCCAACATAGTGATACATCCAATTTCACCATGTCTTAGAAATTCTTTCCATCATCCATTATTTGATGTTATGGCTATTTGGAGGCAAGACCAAGTCCTTAGAATGTGTCAATCACATATAGTACCAAGTAGTGAACTTATTTTTCTATCTACTTCTTCTCTCCCCCATTCTTGCTTCAAGAATTCATCAAGTTAGCAAATGGAAAACAATACTCAAGCAATAGAAGGCACTTCACTTTCAATTTGGTGGCGACATGAAGAGATACAAGTAATATCAATGAAGAAATTTCTAAGAAGAGACTTGGACTCCAAAATTAGAAGCAACTCAAGGAAGTACAAGTGTGAAGAAATTCATAAGAAAACATATCCATCTCTCTTTCTATCTTTCTTCTTATTTTCTTTCTTTTCTATTTGACTTAGTGGTATTTGTGACTATCCCATACCCAAACCAATTAGTGAAGTTAAAACCATGAAGAATTTATCAAGACCAAGAGAAGAATCCATCCAAGAACAAGACTAGCATAGAAGCATGAATATGATCTTCAAGAAGACAAGCATGTGGAGACTTGGATGCCATCCACACAAGTTGAAGAATAACAAGTTGTTTTTGTCCAACCATTGGCCCAAATGGAAAATCCCAAGACTTTATCTACTTATCTATATGGTTATGAAGTTAGTTGAACCTAGACCCACCTTAACCAAAATGGAAAGACTAAACTAGATCACGCAAATGTCTTCATGAAAATGACTAAGTGTTACACATGGTTATGTGTTACTTTAGTTGAAATAGTGAGATCACCTTGGTGAACTCTTGGAACTTCTTAGATAAATATGTTTCCAATAAATTTTTATCACTACAAACTCAACCTAGTCCATCCCTAGCAAACCCTTGGAATTTCCTTAACAAGTATTGAACTCAAACCTTGACCTTGTCCTAGCCAACTTGGTTAGACCCCGTTTGGATATGTTAGTTGCTCTGTATGTTTTCTACACTTGTATGTTTGTTTGCTAGGATGCTTGTTTAATTTGTTATTGTGTTTTCAATGAATATATTATACGGAGAGCAAAGATCTTTTGTGAAGAGAGTGTGATATCTTCACAAACTTCAACAAGGAAAGTAAAACACCATCAACCACCTATTATTTTCTATATGCATTAGTTAAATTTTTAGTAGTATGCATGATCGGAAATTTTACTAAGTTATATTATGCTATGCTATTATCCTAGTAGTGTGTAGCCATATATTTTACCCTTGTTATTTTGATAGGCTTAGAACTTAGTATATGCTATGCAATGTTACAAATGGTTTTACTAGATGTTGAGGAAAAATTCTAAGTATAACTAATAAATGAACCACCTGGATGGAAGTGGTAAGACTGGTTTATGTTGAGTGTTTCCTTAGAGCCCTTGTCTAAGCGTTATTCCACTTGAGGTTGTCACTTGAGGATGGACACCCAGGAACAAAGAGATTACTATGTCCTTGTAGCTTCCCGTGCAACCTTTAGTCATATGTGCTATGTCTTGATCAACTAAGTTGAATGAACTCACCAAGCTTACAAGCAGATGTAGCATAATTATAGGTGGAACATGCAAGCCAAGCGGTGGTGGAATTTCTTCTGAAAGATCTCGTCCCAATCTTCTCCTTTCCTTAATACACTCAGAGTCTATAGGATGTTTGGGCTGATTTGAGTCTGAAGGTGAAAGTGCACAAACTCTGCAGAGTCAACAAACTAAGATCTTAGCCGTGTCCCCGGTTATGGACAACTATGAGCAGCTGGACAAGGAATGACGGAAGAATCTCATCACCAATTTCAATAAGTAAAATCTTGATCAAGTGAACAATATTGTGGTGCTTGGATATTAATCCAATGTTGCCACCCTTTGAAAAGAAAAGTTGTTTTACAAAAGTGATAGGAGAAAACTAGCTTTATGCAAACTTAGCCAAAACTCCACTCAGCCAAATAAGCATGTAGTATTAGTCTTGCCATTTATATCCACCATAGTGTTACTTTCCAATACATTAAATTGTATTGACTCCCTTGTGGCTGCATATTCCATATTGCAGATATTTCTGAAGACGAGTGAGAATTTCGTTTAGGATCTCGAGACTATCGCCAACATGTTTTGCCTCTGGCACATGAAGAAGATGGGTTCAATGTTGTACTATTTTTTCCGCTGTAATTCTTTGTTTTCTGCTAGTCTTCTAAGACTATGCAAGTTGTAATCTTATTTTGTAAAGACTGGATCTTGCGATGTAATAGAATTGATGCATTTGCACGATATTTCTTCGTGTACTGTGGTGCTAGCAATTGTTCCAGGGACTAGCAGAATAACACAGATGTTCTTACATTATTTAAATGTGGGAACGCTACAAATATTGACCTTATGCCAAGTTGATTATAGTCTTTATTGCATATTCTATTTGCGATCTTGCATACTTTCCGTTGCTAGTGGTTGCTTTGGCCAAGTAGTTGCTAGTGACTTCAAGAGGGATTATTTATGCTTGATAGTGGGCACCTAGTGTGTGTGTGTGTGTGTGTGGGGGGGGGGTGAATAGGTGCTACTTATAATTTTAAAACCTTTTCAAATTAGGCTTGACACACAGGTAAATTCTCTAGATATGCAACTACGGTGATTTACCTATATGACAAGAACTACACTAAATAAAATACAAACACAAAGAGGAGAGGGAATGAGGTAACCGTTAACGGAAGCAGACAGAGACAAAGATGTAATCCCGAGTTCTCCTTTTGAGGGGAGTATGTCTCATTGGAGGGTGTGAGTTTCACCACAAAGGCCTACTCAACGCTACAAAGGCCTCACCCTATTCTCCGATGAACTTCGCCACAAAGGCCTAGTTCACCTTCCACTATAGATTCCCTCTGAGGCGAAAAATCAGAGCCTTTACAATGAGCTTGAGGCATAAACCCACAACTAAATTGGGGGCTCCCAAGAACATCAACAATCTTTCTACAATCACAAGTGAGCAACAATGGAGTCTATGTTTTCCATGAAGAAAGCCTAGACTCAAATCCCTCAAGTGAACGAGGGGGAAATGAAGAACGGGTTGGTGAATATGTAGATCGGGGCCTTCTCCTTCAATCCTCCAAAGGTTAACGAGTTTGGGTGGAGGGATTGGGAGAAATATGAATTTTGGTGGCTCAATAAATGCTTGACTTTAATGCTGGACGAGCTAGCTCTTTGGGGAAGAAGGAGAGGAGTTATTTATATCCGCTCACCAATTCTAACCGTTGAGATCCACTAACCCCGGAGTCTCCGGCCTGGCCCGTAGACTCGCAAGTATCCGGGGATACTCCAGACATGGCATATGTCCTCTTCATCTTCGAAATACTTACACGGAGCCCAGAGTTTCCGGGCATACTCCGGGGACTCCGGACAGGGCCATTGTGAGTCACACAAAAATGCACACCAAGAATCACAGGGGGGGGGGCGAAGATTCCGGTAGAAATATTCGGTCCAGACGCCCCGGAATCTCCGGGCAGGAAGACGGGAGTCTCCTGCCTAGAGAAACCACACAATCTCTGGCTAGCAGAGAGAACTTCATCTTCACACTCTCGCGAAGGGTAACGGAGTTTCCGGTGGAAGAATCCGGTGCAGACATCCCAGATTCTCTGGTCCGGAAGATCGGAGTCTCCAGCCTGGAAACCCGAGACAACAACAGAGAGAAATCATATCACTTTGCTATTTGTTCGCTGTGTTTTTATGTTTAAGTAACCTAACAACCTGAAGCACTAGGAACACTGTTAGGTAATCAACAATGTCGTTATCTAACACTCAGAACAAAAATAGGGAGAACACAAAATGTTCTTTCAACCTCTCCGACCAATGACCAACAGCGGGATCTTGACACCCATGATGGTTCCTATGCATTCCACGATTATGTTTGTCGCTTCAACCTCAAACATCGAGTCCCCACACATCTTTCCTTAGCGACACTATGTTAGTTCGAGACTTGATCATCTGGTATCTCATACCCCGTTCAATCTTGTTACCTACATAACAATTCTATTCGTTCCCGTGTCGTTGCATCTCCATGACATAGTCACATGCTTGCAAGCTAATTGATGCAACTTCATCGAGTGGCCCAGAAGTATCTAGCAGTCATTAGGATAGGCAAGTCCCGCCCTTGATGACACGCCTCAACATATCCCTCCGGTTACCAAAGAGTCACCTTTATAATCACCCAGTTACGGTCGTGGCATTTGATGCAATCAAAGTAACCTCAGGATAGCAATTAAACATCATCTCACAGTCTAAAGCCGTGGTACTATCACGTTATCATAAGGTTGAACTTAGACTTGACCTCGTTATAATAAAACATATTGGGTGTGAGTCCATCACATCATTCACCAATGACATGACTCCATTGTCAATGACATAAATGCCCATGATCATCTTTTGCCCAATGGACCAGTATAACTAGAGGCTATTAGGGACCTGGTTTGTTTACATACCACAGTGTACTAATTTTTCCGCTTAATACAGTTATAACATGGTATGAAACATTATGAACACAAGAGTTATGCTAATAATTCTCCTTTATTATTTGCCTCTAGGGCAAAACTCCTTCAGGGTCAACTGACCCCACAACTTTTTGGTGAAACTCTCAGTACATGCTATATTTCTCCCCTAAAAACCGATCAAAACTTTTTATGATTATGTGTTTGACTACACATGTTAGAACACCTAATTGTACGTCTCCTAGTAGCTCCTACCAACCATAGGTATCTTACAACTGAATAAGAAAATTCGGGTCACGAGGAAGTCAGCGCTGATTTCCTTCTATGAGGAAGTGTAGCAAAGTCACCTCTGATTAGGAGTAAAATTTCATAAGATGGACCCGTCGCTATTTCATCATCATCTCGCACCGCTTGAGGCAAGAAGCCAAGTTATCGATAATCAAAGAAAGGTGTGAGTGAATGAGCCCAACTTTCTTATTCGAATATGACTCATTTCCACTTTCATCAAATAGAAAAATCTTAGCTAGGCTAGCAGTGGGTAACCAACATAGTGCCCCACCCGCGCAGGAATGTGGAACCATCGGGGAAAGGCTAAACATATTAAATACCAGGAGAGAAGTCACTGGTTCGATATGACCGGGAAGAGGACCCTGATAACCTTGCCAACAAATTCAAGGCCTTAGGAAAAAAAATCCTGCAATGGACCATAGGGACCGAGAACGAACACGCCATAAAAAATAAGGCCTGGGTTCCCATTTAAAGTCGTCTTCAGACGTGTTACAAGTTTACTGCTGTGCCTCGGGACAATAAGTAAATCTAGAGAAGTTCTCAATTCGTTTTGCTCCGCCACTCCTCAACCTCCCGAGGCCACACCAACGCAACTGCCATGGCCACAACCTCCTGAGGCCACCACGACGGATAGAGCGACCGTGGGAGCCCCGGCCCATGCGGCGCATGAGGAGGGGCGCAACGACAGTGGAGTGGGGGTACGGTGGCGCAACAACACTGAGCGAAGGGTATGACAGTGAGTTTGGGCAGGGTGGCACGACGAGGCTGGGGTAGGGCGAGAGCGGCATGGTGACACTAGAGGTAGGTTAAGGAGGTACGTTGACGACGATAGTAAAGGATGACATGGGAAAGGAGAGAACGAGAGAAAATGGGAGGAAAAAAGAAAAAAGAACTTGTTTTTTCTATAGTGCCATTTTTTCGGATTATGTTTGTGGGAGCATCTCCGTTCTAGCCACGAGCGTGAAAAATTCTCTCTTTGTTTTGAAAATAACTTTCGTATTTTATTGATCAGTCGCCAAAGTTACATGCATTCAAGCAGCCACACATGGCGCCCCGGATCTAAAGAAAGAGTGAAACGAGCTCAATTTTAAGCCTCGGTATTTGAGAAAATCTTACTTATATATAAGCGGAGATTTTTTTGTTTTAAGCAAAGGAGAAAAATATTCTTGCCCATATTTTTCAGAGCACCGACTCGGCGACTTGCTCACTCCGCGGTTGGCTCAGAAGCCAACTCGCCGACGCCTCAGAAGCCCACCTGAGGGCCCAAGGCCCACGCTGCACCGCGTTGCCGAAACCAGAATACTTCTATCCCCGACCCTAATTTTCAAACGGGCAAACTTGCATCCACCACCCTAAAAACCCAACCAACTCACAAAATCGTCCTCCCACCCGCCCTCTCTGCTCCCTCCTCCTCCCCTCTCTACTACTTGTATCCTGCGCCCGCCAAGCCGCAGGCGAACAGAACCGACCACCACGCCCACTCGCCGCCTCCTCCCCGATCCGCCACCGCCGCAGGAGCCCCCCAGACCCTACCCCGGTCGCCCTCCTCCCGGCGGACGCCCCCGCGGTGGAGAGAGAGGGCCAGGTCAGGCCCGCCCCCGCTCCGTTCCTGCGCTGCTCGTCGTTGCCGCGCGAAGCGGCGGGCCGCCGAGCTGCGCGTGCGGCGCCCTCAGAGCGCGATTCGCCCTAGATCCGAGGCAGGTGAGCTCCGTTCGCGAATTCGTTGGTGGAATTTGGTGTAATCTGCCATGAGATGGGTTTCGGGCCCGCGTGTGTGGCCTCCGGGCTGGGACGCCGTGGGGATTTCCGCGGTGGGTTTTGGGCGGGTTCGTGTGTAGTCTGCGGCTGCATCTGTTGTTTGCTAGGTTGCTCGTGGTAATTTCTTGCCTTGACCTAAGCAGATTTCCTCCTCCGGTGTTTGGGCCACCTTGCGGGGTTTTTGGTTTGGAGGTTCAGGTTAGCCTTTTATCGCCCTCAGAGGAGATGCGATGGGGAATTTGCGGCGCGAGGGTTGCATCTCGTTGATGCTTTCTTCTCTCTTGAGGTTTGCTTCGGTCGCTTGGATTGATTTCTGGGACCAGTTCCTAGGAGACGATTTGGTAGCGAGTTATTGCTTGGGCGCTAGAAATTTCCGAGATTTCCGAGTGTTCGTTTCGTTTATTTAGGCTCTTCTCTATGGGGATTTCATCTGTGATTCTTCGTGGGTTATGATCTCTGATGAGATTGTTTCCTCGGTTGCGTTTCTGGCGTCTACTGTTACGATTTTGGCTTGGATTCTGTCAGATATTTCTCCCCGCCTCTCCGATTTGTATACGCTTGCAGATTTTTTCAGCTATATTGGAATACTTTCGCTTCGTCCGTAGATTAATTCTGTTATCTACTCGAGGTTCTCTGAGCTATATTGGAATACTTTTGCTTTCGCTTCCGCTTCGTTCTATTGGATTCGGATGCGTAGGGGGTGGTCTTCTCTGAGCTTTGGGTCTTTTGTCGTTTCAGATATTTGAACATCTGGGTAGATTTCTAAGAACGTTTGGGTAAATTTGGACATTACCATGGCGAGGAGATTCAAAGTTTGCGGGCATCCCTCATTAAAGCTGATAACTTTGTTTAGTCAAATCTGACTTAAGAGTTAGTGGTCACTAAATGGATTGCAGAATGAGGTGGTTTTGCATCTTGGTTTGCGAACATATATAATTTTGTTTTATTAGAGTAAAAATTTGAAACATTTCAAGGTGTAGGAAATTCTAGATCTAGGTAGCATTGTTGTTTTGGTTTTCTGTGTAACTGTTGTTGGTATTAAGCATATACCCGCGTTATAGACTACTGCATGCTGAGCATGCTTTTCTTGCTTGCAGCAACATTGGTTGGGTTTCAAGTCAAGGGTGATTTCAATGGGTCCAGCAAAAGGTTCTCGGACAATCCCCAAGATCACAATAAAAAAGCATGAGGATCGACAGTATCGTGAGGATCCAATTAGTTCGACCAAGGTGAAACTTAAAGTAAGATATAGCAACACTTGCTTATAGATTGATTCTAGACAGTGACCAGCAGCTGTGGTAGCCACCAGTGCACCGCATTTTCCCCTGTCTTAAGATGATTCACATGCTCTTTTCTCTTGCACTAAAAGGTTTTGATTTCTCAGAAGAGGAAGATGTCAGACTTGGGTCCCCGGTGGAGCAAGGATGAGCTGATGCACTTTTATGAAGCCTACCGTCGACATGGAAAAAATTGGAAAAAGGTTTGGCTCTCAATTTTTCCATTTCTATCTGGTTCCTTCTCTCCTAGGTATCTTTTGAGGCATGGTGAGAAAGCTGTTTGTCGACTCTCTGTAGGTCAGTGCAGTAATTGGTAGCAAATCAGCTGACATGGTAGAAGCTCTTTACCGTGTACATCGGGTGAGTATTTGTTTCTAATGCTATTATGGCCTAGCTTAAAAGTCTACGATCTTGCATCCTCTAATATTTTCTTTGTTCGGTAATCCATAGATGATAATTCACTTACATATAACAGGACATTTATATTTCGCTGTAGGTTCATGTTTCAATGAAATAAAAAACCCCCGGATCTAGTGTAGTTCAGCCTCAGACTATTTGGCATGATTTAATTTGATAAGGGAGCCTTAAAATAGTTGTAGACTGACATTTCTTGTTGTAGACTTTCTTATCTCTTCCGGAGTGCGACGGTAATGCCATGGGATTCATTGCACTGGTTACTGGTCATGACAATGTTTTGGTAAGATTTTCATGTTTGACTTGTGCTGAATGTGTGAGCTGCTATTTACTTCGGTTTTTGGCTATGTCAAATCCTTCAAATTCTCTTGTTTTTTTGGTAGGTTGAATAACGTGTGAATGCTTTTACCATTTCTAGTCCTTTGTACTTTGTAGTTCAGTTATCAGTAGTTCAGTACCATTTGATAACATAGGAGGGCCCTACAAATTTCACTAAAAGGAAATGTACAGGTGACTAAGTACAGAAGGTGATGAGTATATTATTCATATCTTTCAAAATGGTGATGGTTGTTTCTAACTTTGAGTACTAATCTGGATTGAGTAGTGACATTGCATTCATTGAATTGCTCTTTGCACTTCATAAGCTCTGAAGTATGATGTTCTACAAATGGGTGATTATAATGTGGTTAGCGAAGGAAATACAACACGGGAATATATCTGCTAAAGCAAGGCAATGATAAAGCTTTATAAGGAATTCAATCTAGTTCTGAATTTTGACTAGCATAAACTCCCTGATGGCAGGAATCCCCAAGTCATAAAGAAACTGATCAGATGGTTAGATCATATGGGAAGGGACGGAGACGTGGAGAAGCTGCGCAGCAGAAAGAAAACGCAGCACCTCACACCCATGACACCTTCACATATCCGGAAATGAGAATTTCTGGGTTTACATCTTCTTTCAAGAAAAGATATTATGGAGGCAAGTATTGCAACGCAAATATGACTTCTAATTTTATTTCCCCTTAAACATGGTTTTGATAATTTCTCGTTTTTTTTTCAGAACTTGTCAGATACATCAGAAAAAATCCTGTTGAGAAACGTACCCCTCGTGTACCGGTTATTGTTCCTTCAGATATAAGTGCTACCGACAACGGCACACCACAAATTAAAAACACTGTCAGTTCTACAAAAGGTGCTAATGAAGACATCAATAATGATGGCACTGTCTTCACAATGGATGGATGCTCTCCTGATGGTAGCTCAGGAATTACTGAAGTAAATAAGAATGTTGAGGGTCAGATTTTCTTGGAAATCAAAGGAACTGGAGACACGGAGATATCCGAGACCCAACAGCATTTGAAAAAGAGAAGAATTCATCAAAGCATGGACGAAGCCCAGACCAGTAAAGCTGAGCTTGGAACCACGACGGTGGCTGAAAAAGGGAATAACTTAGATAATTATCAGAGACTTAGTCAGTTATTTTCACCAGGTATTTTTCGAACCAATTGGTTGCTTCCCTTTGCCATTGGCAACAGACAGAGAGCCTCTTTCTGGAATTAGAAATCATGTATGTAGCTCATTAGAAGGTTATCCAAATCATGACAGAGCCATGAGGTGGCCAATGAGATAGTCTTAATGAGAAACATGTCCATAATGTTTGATTAACTATTCATCGTAATTTGTAATGCTACCGAATTGCTGTTCAGTGGAGCTTCATAATATGTGGTTAACCTTCGTTAGTAATACTTAGTATTATTAATTATCAGTATTGTAAAATTCTGTCTCATGTTTTTTGCAGATGAGATGATGGTCTTAGATGTATTGGAGAGTCTGGTGACTGTGCCTAGTAAAGCACCACGGCCTGAGATTAACATTCCTTCAGGTTGGCCATATTTCTCCTAGTTTTTCTTTTCACAGTATATGTTATCTCAGGAATATTGCGTGTGGCTCATGCTTCCCTTTTTTTATCTGAAGATTCAGGTGCACTTGGAAAGAAATCCTCATCATCTCATAGACAGGAGGAAGCGCTTTCTCCAGTTGGTCAATCTAAGGAAAGGAAGCAAGTTAGTGAATCCAGTGCTTCGAAGACAAGGAAGAAAAGAAGAAATACGTTATTAGATGAAGATGTAAGATATTATGAATATTCCTTCAAAGCACACATAAAAAAACTGTCACGTTGATGTGTTCTCCAGTATTACTCCAGTTAGTCTGATATTAGTTCCCTTTTGTCATATTTTTTCCACAGGTGCTGGCTGAAGAACAAAGTAATTCTGGTAATACTTCAGTTCTACCAGAAACATGCCAGGTTGATACCACCGAACGGCCCACCCTGAACTGCGACTTTGAAAAAGAAGCAATAGATGTACCTGAATCAAGTGCAAATATTTCTGCTGAAGTATCCTCAGATGCACCGACGAAAATTGACCCTCAAATAAATATGTCAAGGAAAAGCAAAAGAAAATCCAAAATACAATGCAGAACAAAGCATGTGTTTTGCAATGAAGGTGCAGATAATTTACAGGTACAGTCATACTTAATCAATAATTGAATACTGCAGATTCAGATATTACATGTGATACATGTCTCCTAAGTCGTAACTCTTCTCTACTTCCAGGCAACAAAGTTGCGGCATTGCTTGTCATCTGAATCGCTTCGTAGATGGTGTACATATGAGTGGTTCTACAGCGCAGTTGATTATCCATGGTTTATGGATAATGAATTTGTAAGCTACTTAAATTTTGCAAATTTGAGCCATCTGTCAAGGCTCACTCGATCAGAGTGGAGCACAATCCGAAGGTATGAACTTGCTAACCCTGGAAGTTGTAGCTTTGATTCTTTGTCCCGTTTGGTACATGCTTTGTCTGTTTGCATACATTGAAGGATCTTTTATGTGCAGTTCTCTTGGCAAGCCCCGCCGCTTTTCCGACCACTTTCTGGCAGTAGAGAAGGAAAAACTTGAGGATTATCGCGAAAATGTTAGGAAATACTATGCTGAACTAAATGATGGTTTGCGGGATTCTCTACCAGCAGACCTGGCTCGGCCGTTTTCAGTTGGTCAGCGTGTCATTGTTCGTCACCCGAGTACCAGAGAACTTTGTGACAGTAAAGTCCTAGTCATGGAGCGGGATTGTTACAAGGTCCAGTTTGACAGGCCTGATCTAGGTGTTGATATAGTAAAGGTATGTATTTGCTATTTTGGTTCCTTTTAGCAATTATCAGTATACTTGTTCCATTTTGTGGGCAATGAGGCATTTAGAAATTAAGTGTGCCATCTATCTATGTGGTAGAAGAGTTCGGCTATTAGTTTTTTCACTATTTAACAAGGAAGAATAAACGTGCCTAGACTATAAAAGTTGTCCCTGCAATTGGGTTTTTATCCTGTGAAATGTGGTTTGGAGCTTTTTTTTAAACAATGTTAAGCAGTTTCCATGAGAATTACTAATTTGGCAGCAGCCTCTAGTTGTACTGCTGTGGTTTAATACATACTAATTAATACATAGGCAATTGCTTTTCTGGCATTTGACATGCAATCTTTTGTGCACTTTTGCTGGGTGTTCATGTGTTGCATTTCTAGTAGTTATTCTTATCATGGAATGCACATGTAATTCATTGAGAATCTCAGGTGATGATTTGACTTGATAATATGTTTCCATATCCAGAAATGCATATAGCTGAACTTGTTTTTTTTTCAGGACACTGATTGTATGCCTGTAAACTGGTTGGATAATCTGCCTGATGATCTCAAGAAAAGGAACTCCCTCCCGAATAATGCACGCTGCAAAGTGGATATTGAGCACATTCCGGAGCTTACTTCAAAAGAGAGCTGGGGCCATATCATGAATGGCGTTTCTGTATCTGAGCCGTCCAGTAGTCCACACGTAACATCAGATGAACAGCTTAAGGTATCATTCTTTCCAGATTTATTTTCTAAGGAGGATATATTTTAGTCAGACTGAATATGCTGGTTAAAGCTAGTCATGGTCATTAAATACTGCTTGCTCCTTGACTGCTCTGTAACACGCAAATTGCTTGTGATTGTGGTATCTCAGGGCTAATTCTGATTAATCTATTTATTCACAGGCTAAATCTGCTGTTAGTTGTGAAATGCTATCCAACGAGAGCGCCCCTTGTAGATATACAGCGCCAACATTGCGCCCACTCCAGTTTGTTGATCACAGTTTACAACCTAGAGGTCACACAAACAAAATGAGTGCTCGCGATGATGAACTGGATTCTTTTGTTACTTCATTTGTCCAAAACTCGCTTTCACAAGCCAAACAGATGGTTGGTAAAGTCATGCAGGTATGTTCCAGTCCAGCTGGCAACTCTCAACTTCTGTGCAATGAAGGTATTTTCAACTCAATGTGCTGTCCATGTGTTGATGCGCAGACAATCTCTGAAAATGGTAACGAATCTCGGGATGAAGGAAGATGCACATCGAATCAAGCAGCACATCTAGTTGATGGCAAACTTCCATCCAGCCTGATACAGAACTGTGTTGCGACAGTTCTTGCAATCAAGGTAAAATGTCCTTAACAGATCCCATCTATGCCGATGATCTATCTCTGGTATTGCTCATGTAACTTAATCTTCCTTCTCTGAAACGTGCAGGACCTGAGCGAATATCGGCATCCCCCAGCTAAAATAGCCGGTGTCCTGGAGCACGCTTTCTCGATGCTACGACCAAGCTGTCCGGAGAACCTCGCAGTCTACAACGAGATAGAGAGCTGCATCTCAGTCATCAAAAACCAGATACTAGCACTCGTGCCAACAACATCTGGCAATGGCAGCTCTGCCATGCTGATGTAAGTAGTCCCAGCCGTGGAAGACACCCACGCCCTCCGCTACAGGAAAGCCGGGCATCTGGAGCAAAGATAAACTCTGCTCTGCCGGCATGAGCTTAGATTTATGCAGCGTTTGGAGTAGAAAACGTAGCATAGACGTGTGTTCTGGATCGATTGTCCAGCTCCATTGTAATCTGTGTGTGTATATATATAGTCTTTTGCACGAATAAACCATTTCAGGGTCTGCTTGGAATGGTACAGTTCGTTTCTCACAGGAGCAATAAAAATAGTCGATACAAATTCAGACAGCTGAATTTGATATAATTCCAGTTATAATGGCAGTGCCTACTATCTGTCTATTTTGTACAATTGCATCTCCAGTTATAATAAGGGCAGAAGCCAAGAATGCTGTGACTATTATTTCCTCAGATATGCAATAACCCAGATTTCTCTCTCACTGACAAGTTTCAGAGACTCTGAAACTGCTTGTCAGATGTGTCTTTTCTGTTTAAGGTACTCCAAATAGTACTAGCAGTCTAGGGTCATCATCGGGTGTGATGAAGCTGGTGGCCTCCTTTGTATTGATCGTATGGTTATGCCCTTCTTTTCTTATGTAAAAACAGTAGTACAGCTGTGGCGTTAGGTGTGTGTGTAAGATGAACCGCCCGAAATCCTTCGAGATTCTTATGACTTTGATGGAATCCATATAGAATCATCTCTCTTGCTTCTGACTTTGATGGTTGGTGTCTTGGTGAGAAGGAGATCGATAGATAGTTTCTGCTTTGTCTGATCAATTTTTGTATGACTGAATAGTTGCGCCTCTAGTCAATCTCTGAAGCATCTACCACTCAAAAGGAATCCATATAGAATCAGCTCTCTTGGCTTCTGACTTTGATGGTTGATGTCTTGGTGAAAAGTTTCCGTTTTCACCCTGCCGGCGGCCATGTGGTAGCAGGGCGCAACAGCAATGGCAGCCGCCCCGCAACGCCCAGGGAAACGGGAAAAGATCAAAACGGACACAACTATAGAAGGCACGAAGCAGGTGCAATGCCAAGGACTTGAATAGAAGGGAAAAAGTGATAGTGCAAGGACCTGTTTGTACGAGAAAGGAATAGCCAGGGGCGAGGAAAGAAGGCACGGGGCATATCTGTAAGATACCAGGGACCAGCGCGCAAAATCTCAAAAAAATTTGGACCATTTCTCGATTTGTGCGTGTCATCCTTGCGCAGGAATCTTCTCTGTATCGTTCCAATTTTATCGGATGTCCCCAAAGGGACGATCAGTCTGCAAACGGCACAGTTTATAAACCGGTCGAAGCTTCCCTGTGGTTCCGAGGTGGGACTAAAGAAGCGTCACCGCGCCAGGACAGGAGCCAGGATCCCACCCAACAGCTAGCGGGCCGCTTCTGCGTGCTGGAAACATACAGACGGCCCAACCAAGGAAGCGAGCTGGAAACATACACACGGCCTGCTTCCAAACGGTGCATGAACAGCGTTCTTGGTCTTGTGACGAACATCTCCCGCTCGATAGTCGATACACTTCCCTTAAAAAAAAAAAAGTCGATACACTCTCAGAATCACGGAGAAACCAATTCTCATGGATAAATCCGTGCATAGCCATCCAGGAAAAGGCATCTGTATTCCTCGTGCAGCTCTGGCACATATGTGTAATATGGGCCGCCCGAAACACTTTGAGCATTGAAATATGGTCTACAATGTTTTGTTGGTCGAACTCCATCTCCAGGTAAGAACAGCTCTTGGCTTCTGACTTTGATGATTTATTGATTGATTGACGAAGAAGAGATACAAGTACAGGTACATAGTTTTTGCTCTGCCTCATTATTATGCATGACTGATGAAAATAGTACTGCACTGCCTCTAAGTTTAATCTCTGAACTCTGAAGCATCTAGCAGAGCAGCCCTGCTTATTATACTGACACTTGGACTGTCTCAACATTGATCCCTGCTGCTAGCAAGAGAAGAAAATGTGAACCTCTTCGATCATGTGAATGTAGTAGTATTAGATTGTCTCAACATCTTCAGTCTATTTGGAAGAATGAAGTGAAAAAATTCAATGAATTCAGCATATATTTGGAACAAAAAAAAAAGTGAACGGATTCAGCATATATCCGACAGAAAGAAGTTCCAGCTGAGCCGCAGCCAAAAACAGAGAAATGCCGCTGCGGCTGTCACGCCACCGCCACCTCCTCGCACCAAGAGCTAGGCAAACTAACCAGCGCTGTGCGGTGGCTTCGTTGGCCGCGGCCGTGGCTGACCACGCGCGCTCCGGACACAACGCCACCGCGGTCACCGTCTTCCGGCGCGTCCTCGCCGCTCACCCGGCCGCGGCGCCGACGAGCTCGCCTACGCCGCGCTTATCCGCTGCCGCGACGCCCGCCTGGCATACCAGATACACGCGCAGGCATGCCGATGCGGCCTCGCCGCCTCCAACCCCGTCCTCGCCTGCTCCCTGCTCGCCTTCCTCAGAGACTCTGAAACTGCTCGTCAGATTTTTCTTTTCTGTTTAACGTACTCCAAATTGTACCAGCAGTCTAGCGTCATCATCGGATATGATGAAGGTGGTGGCACTATGTTGATCGAAGCAATGCACTCCATGATGAATAGTTGCGCCTCGGTAGTTAATCTCTGAAGCATCTACCACCGGAAAGGACTAAAAAGGGTTACACAGTTTTCACCCAGCCAGGGGCGCTGTGGCAGCAGCGCGTAACGGCAATGGCAGCCGGAAGAAAAACGGAGGAGGCCAAAACGGACAACAACTACAAAAGGCACAAAGCAATGCGTGCAATGCGAAGGACTTAGCTGAAGAAAAAAATAATAGTGGAAGGACCAGCCAGGAATAGCCAGGGGCTGAAAAAGAAGGCGCAGGGGGCTGAATAGCCAGTTGGAATCAAAACCTAATGATTCACCTTTTTGGAAAGGTGTTCTAAGGGGCAAAGATGAGTTCTTCAAGCATGTTAACTTCACTATAGGTAATGGTGAGAGGACTAGGTTTTGGGAGGATTGTTGGCTAGGGAATAAACCTCTTATGGAACAATACCCTACGTTATACTCTATTGTGAGTAATAAGAATATACTAGTGTCTGATGTTCTTCAAAATTCGCCTCCTGCTTTGCGTTTTCGGAGGGCTATTATTGGAGATAAATGGGATAGATGGTTGCATATAATGGGAAGGTTAATGGATGTCACTCTTACGGGTAATGAAGATGGATGTACCTGGTCACTAAATGATTCTGGTGTGTATACGGTCAAATCTTTATATACAGATTACATGAATGAAGATACTAGTTTTCTTCATAAGTATTTGTGGAAATTAAAGGTTCCGTTGAAGATAATTTTTTTTATGTGGTTTCTCTCCAGGAAAGAATTGCTGACTAAAGATAACCTAGTTAGGAGAAAATGGGATGGTTGTAGTAGGTGTGTTTTTTGTGGTGAGCCTGAAAGAGTGACTCATCTTTTCATTTCTTGTGATTTTGTTAGGAAAATTTGGAGATTGCTTCATTTTACTTATAGTATTTCACCTCCATCTAACATCCCAAATTTGTTTGGTAACTGGCTGGGTGGGGTGGATAAAACAACCAAAGCACTTATACGCATAGGAGTATGTGCTTTGCTTTGGGCTCTCTGGAAACACAGAAATGATATTGTTTCTAACGATGCGAAAGTTGGGAATTTTTTGCAGGTAATTTATCAGGCCAACCATTGGATGCACCAATGGTCTCTCCTTCTGCCAGAAGGACATCGTGCTCGTTTGGATGGTGGATGCACTCGGCTGACGGCGGTCGTTCAGGCTATCTTCAGCAGGGGTGGATGGTTAAGTAGTAAACGTATTGCTGCTGGTTAGCCTTATATTGATGGAGTGTTTGCTCTTGGCATCTTGTTGCCTTTTACTATCGTTTACACTGTTTTGTTCTCAAAAGGTACTGTTGAGTGCCTATTTGAGTCTCTCTGGGTTGTAATAAATATTTGAATGATCTTTATTAATAAAGGCTGCATGCATCAACTAGATGCAGAGGCCGGGTCTGCCCATTTCAAAAAAAAAAAAGGGGGCATATATGAAAGATACTAGGGACCAGCGCAAAATCTTTAAAAAATTTGGACCATTTCTCGATTTGTGCGTGTCATCCTTGCGCAGGGGCCATGGTAATCTTCTCTGTATCGTTCCAATTTTATGGGATGTCCCCGAAGGGACAATCTCCCTGCAAACGGCGTAGCTTATAAACTGGTCCAAACTTCCATAGGTTTCCGAGGTGGGACTAAAGAAGCGTCACACCCCGCAGCCACACACAGCGCCAGGAGAAGGGATCGCAGCCAACAGCTAGGATTGATGTATTTTTTTTACTAATAGGAGTTCAAGTCAATTTTTACTTCCGATACCTATCTTACTCCAACGTTACATTTGTTTTGTATTTTACTTTGCACAACAACGATGAGGGAATATGCAGAAATTTACTCAATTTGTAAGTAATTATACTTCGCTAATGTACAACCAGGAAAAATGAATTATTGCTAAAGAACATTGTGATACACAATAAAATTTTCTTGAAATAGTGCTCTAAATAGATATTACGTGTTGATTTAGTAAAATCGGACCTTACAAAGGTAACTAAGCATGTACAGTATCACACAAGCAAGTATGTTGACAAAAATACTTTGCAGCGGTGACATTGTGTCTTTATATTCGCAGAGAATGTTTTATTACACGTACACAATTGATCCTCACTACTCCAACTGATGTTGCTTCCTTCAGTTTCCTAAAGGTTGTTGCGTATACTATTAAAAATAATATGACTATAACATTATTTGAGAGATTAAATACTTGAAAGTTACATGCACAAATCAGTAGTCAGATTTGTCCTTTTAGACTGTCGATGTCAAAGTTATATTTATGTTCTACCACCAACTGTCAGATCTCAAAGGGACTCAAAAGGCACAGGAATTACTTTGGGGTTACTGAAGAAGGAAAACTGCCTTCTAAAAATACATTATGCATCGAGATTTTTGGGCAATCTGGAAGAAGGGATCAACAAGCTGAAGAAGCATCGGTTTTTCTTGCAATGGCTTGTCGCTGTCAACATGGAAAGTTACTGTACCTCGAAAACCGAGGTAATGTTCATCAACAAATCGTGTACTAATCAAGATTATTTATTTGGGTTTGCAGTTTTTGGTGTTTTCTGTGTGGAGTGAAGCTCTCCATGGGCAACCAGTAAATGTGTTACGGAGTACTTCTTTATTCTTTTGGAGTTGTGTTTTCAGTTTTCACAAAATTATGTTCATGCTATGTAGTTGCTTTGGCGAGGATAATGTTTCCAACTGAGGCAAGAGTAGCAACGGACATTGCTCAAGTGGAATTTACCCTTAGTTCTAGTGCAAATACACTTCTGAATAAAAAACATTTCCGAATAAGTGATGAACACTTAGCACGGATCAGGACCCTCTCCAAAACAGGTTAGGCACAGTTCCGCTTTTTGTATAACCATGGCACTTTCATATTATCTATATTTTGATTCTAGTGATATTCACTTCTTTAGCTTATCTGCTTGGTGTAGTTGAAGTTGAAATCTCAGATTTTGCCTTGAAAAGCTTATACAGTCTTGCACATCAAATGGAATAATACTACCTCCGATCCGAAATAAGTGTGATGGTTACACCACGTCTAGGCAAAATTTTGACTTACCGTCCGACACATATATAGGATCGGAGGGAGTATAATATTCTCGGTGTAACATCAGACTGTGAATGATGGATAATTTGGCTCTCTTGTGCTCTTTATTCAAGAGTGATTCCATATGAAGTGCTGATGACTAGTCTTTCTGTGTGGGTGGTGTCGGTTAACCTAGTGTTGCACTTGTGCATAAATTTTTTAGTGCATACTTTTTTTCCGAATTCAGTTATAAAACGACATTTTACCAAGTCTATGGATCGGTACTAATTGCAAGATGAATGTTTATACCAGTTGAACTCGGCAGACGCTTCTTCCCACGCTGTGCCAATGTGTTGGACAAGTTGATGGATGATGAAACTGAACCAGCTTCCCTTGGAAGAGATACACCCAGCAAGAAGAAGAAGTTTCATGACCTGCAGGACTTAATTCTGAAGGCATTCAACGAGGATAAGGAGGAGTTTGACAGGTCAGCCTACAAGATAAGCACATAGGGCTGTCTGCATCCATGGATGCAGAGACTGGGGTAATCCCCCTTTTCCAAAAAAAAAACGAGATAAGCACCTTGGCCTCATTGTTGGCTTGTTGACATATTGATGCACGATTTTCCGTCTGAAAGTACTCCAAATAGTACTGGCAGTCTAGCATCACCATCGGATTTGATGAAGCTGGTGGCCTGGCCTTTGTATAGTTACTAGAGGCTGGGGCGCCCCTTGGGGCGCCTCCTTGCCGGTCATCTGCCTTCCAATCAGAACACCATGAGGGTATATGAACTGCACTTTTTAATCCATTTTGACTGCCAAGCTGGTTGTATATCAACAACAATTTAATCTCTCTTGACAACGTACATGCCACCGTGCCGGGCAAAGTGTTCAGGGGTTACAGTTTCAGAAGACAAAATCCACTAAGCCAATTTTTCATACAATATATTAGCTAAATAAAAGAGTTATTGTACATGCCACAGGCCAACGCCAGTGTGAGCCTATTAGCCTCCATAGCTATGGTGTCTTCTGGTTCACTTTATTTGTGTAAAGAACTCCAAAGACATACGGATACACCTTGGAGGGGAAGTTCTAAAGTGCTGAAAAGTACAGCCCCACAGCTGTTACATTGTACACTCTGCGACAATATTCAGTCTTGCTAGCACGGGATCGAGCATATCTGTAGGAAATTTAAAGCCACTTTTGGATATTCTACAATTTGGAATATGTCAAGATACCAGTGCCAATAAAGCAGCAATTTTATATAAGATGGGACATACGCATTACTGACCAAGTGCATTCTCTATGTCCATAACAATTCAGTAATCCCAGGGATGCTAACAAACTGTCCAGATTCATATTTCAGACTATGCAAGAACTCACAAAATAATATTGTTTGCATACATGCTACAATTTACAAACATATAAAGTGGATAAGCTAAATTAGAGCCTGTATATAACGATATGTACCTTTTACCATCCATGAGTGGGCTATTGAACAAGCACAGTTCAGAGTCGGACAAGCAACATACCCTGCTCTTATAATAAGACACTGGTAGAGCAGCTTTTCAGTAACACGCGAGCTTAAAATCTTGCAAAAAATCTCAAAGGATACTTGTTATGAAAAAACAGGTTGAAAGATAACTTGAAATCCAGAGGAACTATTAACATAATTCTTCTGCTGATTAATGACATTTCTCAGAGGCTATTTTGCCTTCTTTCTTACTTATTTTAGCTCTTTTTGCTAAGCTTTGGTGACCTCAGCATGACAAGCCACTCAAAGCGTCCTCACATTCTCAAACGTACATTCTCCTGCCAGAAACCCGATGAATTAGGACATGCAGTGATGAGCCAAAAAAATATATAGAAAGCGTGCATGTATAGTACATCCTCCTTTACGTACATGTATTATACGATGTGCATGCCAAGCATTTCCCTCCTTTGGCTCTTGAACAATCTTTTCTAGCATGTGGTTTAGCGCAGTATTAAAGAAGACGATCCAAATGCAACTTACAAATTAATAATGATAACCATTCCCATTTCAGTTAATGTTGGGTGAGTTTTGTTATATATGTATTATAGCTGTTCAAACCAGAGTACTCTGTTAACCTGCTAGATATGCAAAAGAGAAGCCAGGAAAAACTACAATGATTGGAAAAGTTGTAGTATCATAGTCCAGCCCTTACAGTCTCCTACTTGCAATATTTGGAGCAACATTCCTGATGTGTTCTTTTCTCTTTTTCTTGCACAAGAGTTTAATATATTTGACAAGTTTGCAACAATCAAGATTGCACCGGGAACATATTCCATGTTATATAGAAGCCGTGCCTGCAAAGTACCAAGTATTTTAAAAGCAGAAGCTTCATTTCGTATAGTTCGATCACTATTTATATATGCCAAAATGGAAAATTAGTTTTATTCGTGCATCATGGAAACATTCAATTTTGTTTATATATGTCAATAGTAGAAAATAAAAAAGTCATACCTGCCACAGGTAACCACCGCTAGTTTTGGATATGTATAACCGGAAATAACCAAGACCAGATAATAGATCTTCAAAATATTCACGCAAATTTGCAAGATTCCCACTGAACACAAGAAAGAGAATTGTTATGGCAGAAAAACTATTGGCTCTTAAAGCAAATACATGAGTGATTCCCCTTACTTGCATGTTTTTGACATAATTTGAAGAGGGGCTCATCATCCGTACACGTAAATTGCCCCTAGAACATTTTATTGTCCATTTACATTAGTACTTCTAACAAAAAATTATGACACAACTATAACACCAAAGTACAGAAGATACAAGTACAACAATATTTCCAGCATTTCTAAATGAGGCCATTCGGCGAATAAAAACTTTCAGATAATGTTTCTCTCTCAGTCTTAACCGAGCCATAGCCGACGCCTAACACGAACATCACGTCCAAACACATCATCCACTGTTATGACCTAAATAGCAAGGCATGAGCGTGCCCCGAGAAGGTCACAAGAACAACGCAGATAGATGCTCGCCGTATTTCTGTGAAACTTTGTCGCACCATCCCATCACTGACTCCTCTTTGATCAGCATGTACTTCAGGAAAAAAGGGAGGAGGAGGAAGAAGTCCTGGTGAAAAGGTGTGATGTGTAGGACAAAAAAATGAAATAGATATCTGAGCAGATAAGAGCATCATATCATAGTTTCATCAATAAAGAATTTATCCTACATGAAATATATAACCAACAAACATGATAATTGTCCAGTGTAAACCTTTTTTATCAGCATGAAAATAATACGTCCCAGTTTAATCATGAACCCTGAGCTAAATATAAGAGATCACACAATGTTATTCCCTCATTTCTCCGAAATAGGCTCAGGTAAATTAGCATCTGACTAAAAAGAATAGCAAATACAAAAAAAATGAGGGAACAATCCTCCGTTGGTCCACAGATCCATATAGAGTTACCAATTTTATTTGCAAGGCCAAACACCTCCTTATATGTAGTCCAAACATATGCACCAGCCTATTTTTTTATAGTACACAAATCATATTTAAGCAAGGTTTCTACTGCAGTTATATTTCAGGGGAATATAAGTTGTAAATGGAGATCGGCTCCCAAGAATTTTGTTGTTTGGACACTTCTCCATGGCCACTATGTTGAGTAAACATTATTGAAAACCGGAACTGAATAAGCTCACTAAGAAAAAGGTCAGCAGATTTAAGAAATTTAGAAGCAAGTGACATACCAAATGCAAAGGACCAGGCTGCTCTCAGCCCCTTCGTTGTTAACTAACCTGAAACGAACCAGACAGTATTGACCATTGTAACATCAGCATATCTCGCATATGGATAAAAGGAAATTATAGTTCACCCTAAGCGCAACCTAATCTGTACTGTATATGACATAGTTCATGCACGACTTAAACATAGCGACCAGTTTCTCATCACATACTACATTTTTTCTAATGCTCTTGGTCATGTCCCCGTTGCCGAGCTTGCTGCCATCTATCCAGCCCACTGATTAAGAAGAGGAAAAATTGAAGGGTGAGGTTACCTTGCCTGCCATCCCCTGGAATCCTCTTCCGCGCATTGGCGACGATGTCGATGAGCCAGCAGCCCAGCACAGAACTGGGCGACCTCGGTACATGGTACAACCAACTTCCACACTACATGGACCATTTCGGCATTAGTGATCCTAAGGTACATCTCACATTTATTACTTAACATATCCCAAGAAAATAATTATTTTACATGGTATCTTCTCAATACGGACCTTCAGAAGTGCTCGGTCATCCTTATTCACGTAGCCATTCCACATATCAGCTGATGAACCATCGACATCGCCTAAGGGAGTTCTGTCAGCAACACATGTTCTTTGTAAAATAAGTTAAATAGCTAGTCCTTTATGTTTTCAGAAACAAGCGAGTTATAGATACAGTGAATAGGAAGGATCATGTTTATCTTTAGAGAAAATGTAGTTAGTATTTGTTTTAAATCAAATATATCTCGAATATGTGGCAAATTGAAACGCCTATCCCAATCTTCACGATACTTCTGATTCCGAGAAGAATCAGTGAAATCCAAGTCAACTATCGGAAGTAGCTCTCACATGCAGTGTTGCAGAGCCATTTCTGCTCCTTCTTTCATGTAAGTGAGTGAAACCATAGTGACAATGGTCCCTGGTTGAGTGCCCCACGGTTATTGTGCAGTACAGGCACTCGTGCATGCTTTGAAAGCAATGGTCATCCCAAACAAGGGCATGAAAATAACAGTGGACCCCTAATCTAAATTCACACGGACACCAGCATGCAAAGTTTCAACCATCAATACTTTGTGCCGAGCAACCCACACACCATGTGCTCGAGGTACATTATGTCGGAAACTACGATACCACCAAACAACAATTCTAAAGCTCAAAACAAATCCACAACAATCCAAATACACTACTACTTGGCCAAACCCAACCACCCTCCAATCAATCCAAACTCTGGTAGGTACTCTCCTAAACATTTCTAGCCAACCGAGGCATCAAGCACACACTCCGATGTCGGCAGTGAGTTGCGTCCCTGGATAATGTCAAGAAGAGACTACCGCAATCGACGAGGCAAGGCGAGCGGAGCCGGGGATCCACAAGACGGAGGCGCACGTGGTGCTGGATTTGGTGAAGAGCATGCATCTTACCTTGTGGCCACAGGCTGGGATGGCGAGAAAAATCGGGGGAAGGAGGCGTGCCTCTTCTCCAGCCTTCGGGCTTGGGTAGAAGCAATGGTTGACGGGGCTACTGGAGGCGGCTCGGCGCCCGGCCGTCCTCCTTTCAAGCAGATCCAGGAGGAGCAGGTGTGGGGATCATCGCCCAGCTGCCGTCCTGATGAGCAAAGCGAGGAGGTAACTCAATTCTATCTTTCTTCCGCCTACAACAGAAATATTATGACAAAAATTGTTATGCCAACAACAAACAGGTGATCAAATAATTTTTAGATGCAAGTACAACAAAGTTAACTGAACTTTTCATGGTGGCGTACCTGGCTCGCTGCTTGCTCGTGGAAACGACCATGGCACCATGGATGCTCTTCTTTGACAACCAATGCTTCACAGGGACCTCTTATGGAACACATGCTTCCAATCCTGACATCCAACGACCACCACAATCAACAACAGCTCAAAGTGGCATATCCGCAAACAGCTCTGAGGCATGGTCCCATGAGCCAATCTTCTTTCCCCGGGCGACCAAACCAAATTGAGGGAAAGGGGGGGAGAGGAAGAAGGCTACCTCCGAGGAATTCTTTGAACGCCCCTCCCCGATCCTGCCATCTGAACCCCCCACGCTTGTTGTGGTGATCTGCGGCACACACGACATACCACGGGCAGAGCGGCGGGTATGACCTGGATGCAGAGGGAGACGAAGACAACGAGGTGGAGGCGTCATCCATGGAGATGCATCGATGGAGGGGCGACGGCGCGTACGGGCGGCGGCCAGGTCGGACGTGTTTGCTTCGGCTAGAAGGAAAATAAATAGAGGAGAGGATAGGAACGGCTGCTTGTGCTGCATATGCCTCCTCTCGGCTGCTGCTCTAGTTGGCCGCCGGCTGGAGGCGGTAGTGGAGGTAATGATGAAGAGCGAGAGGTCCGCTGCCGCCACCGCCGTCGGCGAGCTTGACAATTCGGCGAGGGGTGGAGTAGAAAGGGGACGAGGGCCAGAGGAGAACGGCGACGAAGCTCGGCGCCGCGGCCGCGGGCGGTAGTGGTGGTAATGGAGAAGCGCGGGGATGGCGGCGAGCGGCTAGGGTTTCACCGGCGGCTGCGGAGACGAGGGGATCGGGAGGCAGCGGCCGGCGGTCGCGTGCGTGAGGAGGAAATAGTAGTGAGCTGTGCGGGTGCGTGCGTGCTCTTCCCTCTCGACAAGCAGGACAAAACGAGCAAGCACAGGACAAAATTGAACGCGCGGAACGGCACCACAGACACAAAACGTAACGCCCAAAACGTACGCGTGGACTGCCGCAGAGGCGCGGCAGGTCCATCGCGATTACTTGTCTTAGATGCCCATCTTTTCTTGTGTAGTAAAACAGTAGTACAGCCGTGGCACTAGGTGTGTAATATGGACCATCCGAAATCCTTTTGAGATTTGAATTATGGTCTACAGTGCTATGTTGATCGAACTCATGTAGATTCAGCTCTTGGCTTCTGACTTTGATGATTGATGACAAGGAGATCGATGGTTTCTGCTTTGTTTGATCATTCTGCTTTGTTTTCACCATGGCGGCGGCGCTGTGGCAGCAGGGTACAGGCAATGGGCAACCGCGCCGCAACGCCCAAAGGGTACAGGCAATGCCAACGAATAAGCAGAACAGGTAAAAAGGAGAGGAGCTAGCCAGAAGAAAAGGTAATAGTGGAAGGACCTGTTTTAACAGAAAGGAATAGCCAAGGACGAAGAAAGAAGGCAGAGGACATATCTTACAGATACTAGTTGAATGCCCGTGCGTTGCCACGGTCTAATTATGATTTTTTGCCACAAACATAATACACATAAAAGTTCACGAGAACAAGAAAATCACATAATATTTTGAAAGGCAAGAATTTTTTTTTTTCATCAATCTTATAAGTTCACTGCCTTCAGACATTGATCTTGATCTACCGTATTTCTTAAGGAAACCCGGAGCTATAATTTTGTGCTTTTCTATGATCATTATCTTCCCGAAACCCATGTGCATTCATGCTGAAACTCCGTTTGACAGTCCTATATGGTGTCACCCATAGCTCATAAGTACTCGTCAACAAAAGCATTCTCGAAAAGATGTACTTGTCCACAAAATGAGTGCAATTAAGCAATGAAACAAAGCCAAGCACCACCCTGACAACAACCATTTTAGAATCCTCACAAATGTAATAATAAGTATGGTAAGGATCTCAAAGGACAAGCTACTCAATTATCATTATTTAAAAGAGAAACAAAATGATTTTGACGTCAGTATCCACACATGTATTGTCACAATGATACCGGAAGTATATCAATCCATTTCAAACACACTATCTACACTACTTAGTTAATGATACAAACAAGGATGTGAGATTAAAAATTGATTGATAGATGAACTGCTGTAGTCATCTGTGTAGCATCTGTACAAACACTTTTTCTCTTCCTCTGATTCTTTTAGTAGAATTTGGTGCTCTGATTTTAAAGCCATGATTCTTTTAGTAGAATTTGGTGCTCGGATTTTAAAGCCCACATGCCGTCAAAAATCAAAATAAAGCATAAGTCCATACACACCAAGCTCAGTATAGAAGTGTACTGTAAAACAGAAACAAAAAATTCAGGCTGAATTATATTAAATTTCTCTCTCAAATCTTTCAGTAAATGGTAGGAAATACTTTTCTCTTTGACATGCGCTTCCACTGCAAGATCTTCATGAGCAACAAAAGTTTTAGAAAATTCTTCCAATCAACAGTTCTCCCAATCTGCAATATCCTTTCTCATTAGAAACTTGTCCCTAAATGAAAGAACTTAAAAGGTAACTTTTTCACCTACATAGAATTTGCTTTACAATTACATGAATCACGCATACTGACTATTGAATAAGATCAACTTCCCACAAATTATTCAAAAGAGAATGGATTCAATCATTTGTACCATTTTACATCAATATATCTGTAGAAACATATAGTTAGATGACCTTGCGTTGCGATAGAATTGATATCATCGTGATTTCTAAATGATTAAGGAACACGAATATTGGGGATAACCAAATGGCATTAGAGATTCAACGGGTTAAAAGATAAAGTAAGTGCATATCCCAACAAGAAAAGATGACCGCATAAAAAATAAATCAAGTAGAAAAAGTTGGCACTGTAATTGATTTTTTTGTATATGCATAGTGTTTAGCCCCACGACCTATTTTATGAGTTCAAAACTAATATAATTTGTGAATCTCAAACTGCATTGAGAGCAAACTTAGTTCACCAACTTCGTCTTCTCAGTTCCTGAATCTATGAAATATAAGAGCAACTACATGTGTATTACTTATAATCCAATCAACTATAAAACTTCGGTAACGGCTCAAACATTGATTTCGATTTAAGTTACCAAATCCAGACCCTCTCCATCATACGCGCATGAACATAATTCCAAACATGATTGGATGGAAAAGAAATGAAAAGAAAAAACGATAATCAAAAGAGTATGCATGAAAGATTTTTTTTGGCATGAACGTGTGTATCCGCGAGCACGGAAACACCTATGGAAATTAACAGACCATGGTAACTTATGGCTTCAACCCTACACGACTCAGATTCGAATCAATTGAGTGCCCAAAACCTAACTAACTGTAAACACAACGAGTATAAAAACAGAAAACTGTGGTATTCCCATTCGTAAATTAACCACGTAAATATATTTCTTAATGCAACATACAAGGTTTATTTGACAACTATAATTTGGGTCTATCTAAGTATGGAAAGTGCATAACTTCACAGACCATGGACAGTTCAAAACAATTAAGAAGCGATTGAGAGGCAATCTCGATTAGCACAACAAATCAGAGAACACAAATATAGAGTATGAAACAAGAAAAGGGGCATGAGAATTAAGTCTAATACTATGGCAGACAACATTTACCTCAATGCATTATCCAAATCTACTTAACTACTTCTCACCCTCCAAGTCAAGTAGCTCTTTTTACACTCCAATGTTCTGTAAGAAGAACAAAAGAACACAAAAGGCGTCACTGCGAGATGCAAAATCTGCTCAATGGCAGGCTAAATAGAAAATAGAGTTTTCTAGTCTAGGGCCACTTAATTTTTACACTAAGTACAGCTGTTCTTTTGATTTTAGTTTTAAGAGAAATAATAAAAGACGATGGGTCTCTTTTGCTAAGTTCGATCACAATGCCAATTCTGCCAAACTGCCATAGATAACGTGATGATATTTCACAATTGGCGACATCAGTTGTGTAAAATAGCATAAGCAGACATACTATTTTGCCAAACCTTTATGATATTTCCATGGTGAGCAGTACGAATACATGATCAAGCATAAAATGGATCAAACCTTGCTGGATAGGTCTGAAGTTTCTGGTACTGTAGCTGCATGGAACTGTTGGGGATTTAGAACTTCCATCAGCTCCAAAGGTTTCACTTTATCAGGCTTTTTTCTTCTGAAATTGTTGGCATTTTATGCTCACACGCTACTCCTGGCCTTAATCTTCTTACTGTATACTAAAATTAAAATGTATACATGTCATATACTCTTTCAAGGGATGGATCAATCTGACAACTGAAAGATAAAAATAGAGGTGAAAGGAGCATACCTGGCAGAGGAGACGGCGACCTGGGTTGTTGTGTATGGTGTGAGAGAGGAAGGCGTCAGTGTTGTCGGTCTTGGCACTTGGCATCAGCAATATGTAAGAAGAAAAAGGGTTCATCTCTTAATGATAGAGTATCCCCCATATTATGTGCTGCAAATAATGACCAGTCAATGTTTTCTAAAATGACCCAAGGGATTAGGGAACAAGAAAACGGTTAGGGTTACAGACATATATCAAGTTGATAACCTGAAGCATGTCACTTGGACTTAGACCCCAAATATTATTTATCATCTTGGACCTAAAAAAAGCAAGGGACTGTTATCATCGATAAAACATGCACATGAGACCTTAATAGTCTTGAAATCTCTCACCTGCATAGAATATTAGAACATTGGTCTGGAGCTGTACCTACAGAATGGGAGTACAGTGCCAATATTTGTAGCAAAGGAAGATTTTGGAATCGAGGAGCACTGAAGCAAGAATCGACTCTATACATCCGAAGAGCTCGTTAAGGAATGAGAGGTGGGGCAGGGCATGAGCGGCGGGGCGGTGCCCTGGAAGGCGGTAGTTCCAACAGACCAGAGCGACGGGCTGGTGCACGGCCGCGGCTTTGCGTGGAGGGCGGTGGTTACAACAGACCAGAGCGACGGGCTGGTGCACGGCGGCGGCTTCGCGTGCAGACCTTTAGGGCGAGGGAGAGGCGACTCTCTTGCGGGATCTCGCGCTGGATGGCGCGGCGGAGGGGCAGTGGCGATGGCGACGGGGATGGATGTGAGCGTCGGGGACGGCGAGCATGGCGTGAGAGGCACCGGGGCAAGCCGGGGCGGTGGTTCCAACTTCCAACAGACCAAAGCGATGGGATGGTGCACGGCGACGGCTTCGCGTGTTGGCATTTAGGGTGAGGGAGCGGCGCCTCTCTTGCGGGATCTCGTGCTGGATGGCGCGGCGGTGGAGACGGGGATGGATGTGCGCCTGGGGGATGGTGATGGTTCTCGGACCGGCGTGGCGGCGTGCAGCGCTAGCGTGGAACGGAGACGGGATAATTATTTCTAGGTCTCGTCGAGGCGGGGTTGTTTTGGGCTTGGCCCATGTAGTGCTCGTGCGCAATCGCGCGTAGCAAACGACGGACGAAGAAGTCGGACGTACCAACGTACGAACTCCCATTTAATAGTAAAGATCAGGGACCAGCGCGCAAAATCTCAAAAAAATTTGGACCATTTCTCGATTTGTGCGTGTCATCCTTGCGCAGGGGCCATGCTAATCTTCTCTGTATCGTTCCAATCAATCTGCCTGCAAACGGCGCAGCTTATAAACCGGTCGAAACTTTCCTATGTTTCCGAGGTGGGACTAAAGAAGCGCCAGGATCCAACGGATCCCACCGAACACCTAGTGGGCCGCTTGTGCGTGCGGGATAGACTTGCTCCATCAGCCCAACAAAGGAAGCGAGCTGAAAACATACATACAGCCTGCTTGCAATTTGCAAACGGTGCATCCTTACCTCTACGTGACTGATGAACGTGTCCTGCGCGTGCGCAGAATGCGCATCAGCTCGATACACTCTTAAAATCATCCGGATACACTCGTCATCATCGAGCATAAATCACCACATCTGTATTTCCCGTGCCTCTATGGCACTTTGAGCATTGAATTATGGTCTACAATGTTTTGTCGGTCCAACTAATGAATTCTAGGTACGACAGCTCTTCGCTTCTGAATTTGATAATTGATGAAGAAAAGATATTACTCCCTCCGTTCCTAATGTAAGATGTTTCAGCTTTTTACCACATTCATGCATGTGTGTATGTATCTAGACAATTTTAGTGTATATGTTCACTCATATTAGTTCAATTCTAGACAACATGAGCAATAGCTAGAATATCTTATATTTAGGAACAGAGGGAGTACTACATAGTTTGTGTTGTGCTTCATTATTATGTACTAGGGTATAATGACTGAATAACTACTAATAGTACCGCACTGCCTATAAGTTTAATCTCTGAAGCATCTAGCAAAGAGGTGTGCCGAAAAGAAGTACCTGTTGGCAGGTCTCTGGCCAAAGTAAAATAAATAAATCTTGTTGGACACTTGGAAAGAGGGATGCATCGTCCCCGAGACCTTGTTCGGTTAGAACACCTCCAACGCGCAGATTCACTCGGGGTGTGTTTGGTAACCTATGTCACCCTATTTCGGGTTTCTCGAGTGAAAGAGGATGACCTTATATAGGCCGGGCTGAGATTTTGCCGGGTATTTAGTGGCTTGCATGTGTTGACCTAGGCCGAGATGAGATAGTGTTTCGTGGCTTGTATGTGATGAGTTAGGCCGAGTCATTTCACCATTCCAAGAGTGTGTAAAACCATTTCAATAATGGTTGTATTGCATAGTTGAATCAACTTAATTTGTAATCTAGAGAAATTTTTAGAATTAAAAATAGTACTCCCTCCGTCTTAAAATAATTGTCTCAACTTTGTCTAGATATGGATGCATCTATATACTAAAACATGTCTAGATACATACATATTTAGAAAAAGTTGTGACAATTATTTTGAGACAGAGGGAGTATACCACCGTTTTTACTCGTAGGTCCTCCAAGTCCAGGAAATAAAATTACAATTAGGTACAAATTCTTACACATAGGGCCCCGGAAAGAACTTAGAAAAAGCAACCGGGTCCTCGTATTTCTGCAAAGGTCCATCGCATGTGTGAAGGTCGTCACCAGTGCTTGGGTTCTCTATGGTGGCGCGATGAAGCATAAGTGGTTGTCTTCCATAGCGGCGCGAGGCGCCGGTGGTGGTCCTCTGTAGCCTGGCGGGCGGGAATATCGCCGGCGCTTGGATGACTCTGTGGCGGATCAACATGGCGGCGGTTGCTGTTCTCCTGGCGGCGCAGACGACAATTGTTGGTCCTCCGCGGCGGCACGAAGGAATGAGACGGGGGCGAAACTTGCCGGCGCAGGGAATGGAGGTGGTGGCGCGAGGGAAGGAGGCGGGACTACACGAAATAAGGAGGAGGCCACGCCGGGCTCGGTGGGAGGACCAAAAGCGCGCTCGACATCCTTCCTAGCACCCTTTTGTTCTTGGGAAAACCTAGCCCTCTTCGCACCATGGGGGTTGGGGATGGTCTTCATAAATGTTGACCAATGAGGATAGAGACCATCAACTAGGTAGTATCCATTGTCGTATGGGATGCCATTGCCCATATAGTTAACCTCCGGCGCATTTCCCTCGAAGAGCCTTGCAAACACCGGTGACCGCTAGAGCATATTGATGTCGCTATAGGTGCCGACCATGCCAAAAAACGAGTGCCAAATACAAAGATCTTGGGATGCCACCGCTTCAAGAATGACGGTTCACTCCCGGAATGTCCCTTTTAATACCCATGTCAAGCAAAGGGACAATTCTTCTACTCCCGATGGAGGCTGGGACCTCCGACCATGCCAAAAAACGAGTGCCAAATACAAAGATCTTGGGATGCCACCGCTTCAAGAATGACGGTTCACTCCCGGAATGTCCCTTTTAATACCCATGTCAAGCAAAGGGACAATTCTTCTACTCCCGATGGAGGCTGGGACCTCTAGGATGGCCCGATCTCATGAATTGACCAAGAACACGAAGAACACAACAAGGAACACGAAGAACACAAGGAGGAACACGAGGGGGATTCTAGGGAAACAAGGGGTAACTGATAAATAACAAACCCTATCGATAAAAGAACTCGACAACAAACCCTGAAGGCAGCCTCCAGATCTCTCAGATCAAGTTGAACTTACTTTGATTGAAACCTCTTCACCTTCACGGTGGGTGCGCCAAGATAATAGAATTTCAAGGGTCAGTTGAGAAAGATTGGGAAGTTTCTAGTTGAATTCGAAGGGAAAAGACTAGCTAACTTAAGGAAACTCTTGATATGGTCCAAATCACAAGGATAATTGGAGTAGCCATGACACGGTTCTAGATACACACTAGAAGTAGCCTCTCAAGAGGAACATAGGGAGGAAAGCTCAAATATCAAATCATCCCTAACCTAGATATGAAGACAAGGGGGTTCTATTTATAGTCTATGGGGGTAAAGAGAGGGTAGGTAGGTTTTTACAGGGGAATATTCCCTTTTCCACGTAGGGAGGCTGGCCTGGCCGGGCAGGTGGCAGAGGTAGCTGGTCTGGAAGGGCGCAGGAGAGACGGGCCTAGTGGCCAAGACGACCGACCTTGGCGTAGGAAAGCCGGCCTAGGACGGCTGATGACCGAGGGCGCCGGCCTTGGCGCGCGGGGAGGGTGGCCTCGAGGCCGGGCTGGCATAGGGGAGGGCAGGCAGGTGGCCGAGGGACCCGACCTGGAGGCTGATGACCCACAAGTGTAGGGGGTCTCAACCGTCTTCGAGGGTAAATATAGCCCAGTTCATTTATTCGACACAAGGGAAGCCAAATAATATATATATATTAAAACCCGAGGGAGTACTACACCTCTTAAAACCCGAGTTGTCAATTCAGCTACACCTGAAAAGTATCTTTCTTCACACAATTTAACGGTGATATAATGGCAGCAATGGTTTAATAGTAACAGTAGCTAGCAACAGTAACAACGAATGTAAACAAATTGAGTAGCAGTGTTAAAAATACCGTAGGCATAGGAATGGATGTACGGACGTTGCATGAATGATATTAACCATGTAATAGAGGTAACAAAGAGCAGCACAAATATATAAGAGAGTATCCAAGTCACAAACTATCATAGGCTTGTTTCCCGGAAATTGTCGTACGTGCTTGCAATAAGAACTTGCACACAGTATTTTGTCCTACCATCCCGTTGCTGCGGGGCCAAAAAGGAACTAATGGTAATTAAGATACTTGTTCTACCAAGAACCTGAGAAAAGCATTAACATACGGTGGAAACATGTAATCCTCGAACTAGAATCCATACCCTCCAATATCCCAACATGTCACCTTGGGGTCTCGGGTTCCGGATAATAATAAGTGTATACGACTAGTAGATATGATCCAAAACAACAATTATACTCGTGAAAACATAACATGTTCAGATCTAAAATTATGGCACTCGGGCCCTAAGTGACAAGTATTAAGCACTCCAAGTTCCAACAACGATAATAAACAACAATAGTGGATACTAGGCATCAAGCCTTAACAATCTCGTGATCTATTACATGACTGATCTCATCCAATCCCTACCACCCCCTCTGCCTACAGAAGGGAATTACTCACACATCAAAGGTTAAATCATGGAGAGTTTATGGAGAGGTGTTGGCGATGACGATGGCTACGATCTCCCTCCAATCCCCGTCCCGACTGGGTGCGAGAACAGGAACTTATGTCTCTCTAACTAGGGTTTCGGGTGTCGGCGGAGCTACGGATCGTATTCGGGAAAATCCTTTAGGGGTTCTGCATTTCGGGGACGATGGAGCCTTTATGCCAAAGGGGACCCTGGGATGGTCCCAGGGACCCATCAAGTGCGGCCAGAGGGGGCCCACGGGTGGCACCCCCTGGAGGCCCAGTGGCCCCCTCTAGCTGTCCTTTGGGCTCTGGGAGTCTTTCGGGGAAAATAAATTTATGATTTTTTCTAGAATTTTCCGAGGAAATTGAATTTCTGTGCAAAACTAGACATTAAGGGTAATTCTGCTGAAAATAGCGCTAGACCGTGTTAGTTTGATCCAAATCATGCAAATGGGAGGAAAAACAACAAGAAAAGTGGTTCGAAAAGTAGATACGCTTGCAACGTATCAACTCCCCCAAGCTTAGTTTATTGTGTGTCCTCAACTATACCTAGCCATGGGAAGCCCGGCCTAGCCGGCCCGACCCGACCCGGCCCGAAAATCCTAGGCCGGGCTGAGCCTGACAGCACCATCGGGCTGGGCTCTGGCCTGAAATTGGAGCCCGACTATCGGCCCGGGCCGGGCTCGGGCTTGATGGAAGTGCATTTTCGGCGAAGTTGGCCCAGGTCGATAGGGCTTTCTCGGGCTTTGGTAGGATCGGGCCCGATTTTTGCGTCCCGACAGTCGGGTCGGGCCGGGCTCGGGCCTGAGATTTGAGCGTCGGGATTTTTACGCTCGGCCCGACCCGGATTACGGCCAGGCATATCCTCAACCAATTTAGTTGACAAACTGGACGCGATAAAGAAAAATTTGACAAACACTTTTTACTTCATATGGTGTGCATAAGACTATTCCATGATTAGTATTTAACAAGAACATGATAATTTCTATAAGGATAATAAAGCTCACGAACTCATTCTAGCTCATGAAAAGTGAACAAATAACCATAAGTGAACAATATGAAATTATAACATCAACTAGGTTGCAATGATCATGATAAAGCATGCTATGATGATATCCTGCTTGCCCTTAATTATATAGCAAAACATAAATGCCAGGGCACCTCCGAAGCCTAAGTTGTGACCAAATACAATAATTTCAGGAGAAACAATATTGTAATATGCCTTAAATAAGAATATTTTGGGGCAATGCATATTATACTCCGAATGACAATCATGCTCTCCTATCTGGTGCATAAAGTAAGAAGGTGGTCCTGCTAAGGATCAGTGGCTGGTTGCGAGAGCGGTAATCAACAGGATTGACACGCTTGAAGAGAGGGTGTTGGAAAATTGGGGGGGGGGGACCTAGAGGTTTCATTCTCATGTAGCTTAGTGTTACTGTTGTATGTTATTAAGCAACGTCTTGAATTTTCCATGCACTAAAAATTATTTGGTGATAATCAACCCGTAGCAACGCACAGACATATTTTGCTAGTCTCTTATAAATAAAGAGAGGCATAACACTAACTCCAGCACCAAGATCACATAAGGTAGTTCTCACATTTTTTTTGATAGAACAAGGAATGGTAGGAATACCTGGGTCTCCCAACTTCTTAGGAGTTTTACCATTGCAGGAATAATTAGCAAGCATAGTGGAAATTTCCTCATTACGAATTTTCCATTTACTACTAACAATAGCTTTCATATACTTTGAATATGGAGGTAATTTAATAACATCAGTCAAAGGAATTTGCAAGAAGAGAGGTTTCATTCACTCACAAAATTTATTATAATGTTCTTCTTCTTTACCTTTGAGAGATTTACTATGAAAAGGAATAGGTTTTTGTATCGAAGGTTCTGTTTCTTTGCCATGCTTCCTAGCGCTAAAACCTTCTTTATCATACTTTTTGTTTTTAGGAGGGTTTTCATATTCTACGTCACTTTCTTCCCTATTGGGAGCATCTTTCTTATCATTATCATTATTATTATCATGCTCATTACCACTTTTAGTTTCAGCCTCACAAATAGATATACTATTAGGATCTTTATCAGGTTCTTTATTAGCATCATTACTGTCAGAGAGTGGTCTGTCAAAGACAGGATCTCCTCGAGAGGTTCAAACACTGGGGGCTAACCACGTTCACTGCGCTCCTCGAGAGGCCTCTAGAGGGAAACTAGGGATGATCATCAATGGGGACATGGAGAGTTTACCTAGACTCAGGCCACCGTTGCGGTGTAAAACCTTACTCCTGCTTGTCTGATGGATTGCACTGTTGTGGCTACTGTACCAGATGCGATCTTGTGCTCAAGACAAACTAATGGGGGCTCTGAGTGAATTGATCTTTGGATCCCCTTCTACGGAGGCCATACTGGTGTTTTCGGGCCTCCTTCCCGCTCATTCTTGGTGGGAAAGGGCTACCAGAAGGTGCCAAAGTGGAGTCCAGCTGAGCTCTGCGTTGTCTCCTTTGTCTTGGTCATTAAGGACAACACCATCATCCATGGCAGAGTTGTGGAGGCTCCCGTGACGTTTCCTTCGTCTTGTAGTGTTGAACCGGTCTTCTTGCGCCAAAGATGAAAGCCTTGGAAAGGGCTTTGGCGCGCGCAGCTGATGGTGCAGATCTTGCACTTGTTGGGAAACCCCAAGAGGAAGGTATGATGAGCATAGCAACAGTTTTCCCTCAGTAAGAAACCAAGGTTTAATTGACCAGTAGGAGGAAGGAGTAACTTTAGAAGGTTGAACCAGCTAAGATGGCAGGGCGCACTACCGGTTCAGAAGCAACGTGGAACCTACACAACACAATCAAATCACTTTGCCCCAACGAAGCAGTGAGGTTGTCAATCTCACCGGTTTTGCTGAACAGAAAGACATTAAACATATGGTGTGGAAAATAGTAGGAGAACAGTATGGAAGCAGTAGCAGCAGTATGAAAGCAGTGTGTGTATTATCAGAATGAGAAAATGGACCGGGTCCACAGTTCACTAGTGGTGTCTCTCCGTGAAAGATAAATAACATGTGTGGTGAACAAATTACAGCTGGGCAATTGACAGAAATGAAGGCTACACCGTAGTGCATATGCAAGACATAAACATTACTATGTGATTCATGCGGGCATTACAACAAAATACATAGACCATCATCCAACTGCATCTATGTCTAATAATCCACCCTCCGGATATCATCCGAACAAAGGTTGGGTATTAAGTTGCAAGCAACAGATTATCGTAGTAAGCAAAGTGTGTAATGTAAACAATGTAAACTAAGTAAACACCATTGTTTTCTCCCTAATGGCAACAACACATCCTCCATCCGTCACGTTTCTGTCACTCGAGCACATGTGCAAAGGAGGCATGAACCCACTATCGAGCATAAATACTCCCTCTTGGAGTTCCTAGCATCTACTTGGCCATATCATCTACTAATAACGGAGAGCATGCAAGATCATAAATAACATATGCATGAACATAACATGATAGATTGATAATCAGAAGACACAACATTCAACATTCATCAGATCCCAGCAAACACAACATGTAGCATTACATAAACATGATCTCGATCATGTAGGGAAGCTCACGAGATCTAAACATGATGTACGAAGTGGAGAAGACAACCATCTAGCTACTGCTATGGAACCGTAGTACAGGGATGAACTACTCACGCATCACTTCGGAGGAGGGCATGGTGGTTTAGACCCCTCCGGTGATGAATTCCCCTCCCGGCAGGGTGCCGGGGAGAGCTCGAGAACCCTCCCGGTCTCGAGATGACGATGAAGGCGGACTCGGGTGTTTCTCGAGATGAAGTGGTATATCTTTAGGGTTGACATATCGGGGGTATAAATAGGCGAAAGGGCGAAGGCGGTGGAGGCCCGAGGGGCCCACACCACCCATAGGCACGGCCAGGGGTTGGCGCGCCGCCCTATGGTGTGGCCCCCCTCCGGGCCTCTTCGGGACTCCGTGGAACCTTCGGGAATTCTAAGACTTCTGGACTTCGAATTTTCCAATTCCGAGAATATTTTCAGAACAACTTTTCTAAAACTAAAAACAGTAGAAAACAGGGAACCGACTCTGTGGCATCTTGTCAATAGGTTAGTCCGGAAAATCGATAAAAAATGACATAAAGTGTATAGAAAACATGTAGGAATCAACATGAAAACAACATGGAAAATCAGAAATTAAGGATACGTTTATGACGTATCAACATCCCCAAGCTTAGTTGCTACTCTTCCTTGAGTAGGTAAACGATAAAAACACACAAATTCTGAGGTGACATGCTACCAACATAAACTTGATCATAAAAATGTAAAAGCATATGTAAGCTGAGATCATAGAAATTCAACACAAGCATGATAAATAGAATTTTAATAATAAAGCATAACAATCACCTTGCATCATGAGAAGTAACACAAACAAAAGATCATGAATAACAATGCATCGAAAGATATACGTTTGTCTAAAGCATAGAGATAACATGGCAAAGTGATATTTCGCTAGTCCTTAAGAGTGGGCCAAAACATAAATGCCACGACACCTTCAAAGTTCATGAGGAAGACTAGAACAAATAATTAGAGAACAAACAATAACACATCATGAATCAATTAATAATGTTTCTAGGACAATTGCACATTAAACTCGGAATGGCAACTATGCTCTTTCAACTGTGAATAAAGTTAGAAGATGGAGACTCTACATAAAAGTAAAAGAAAGTCCCTTCGCAGAGGGAAGAAGGGATCACTCGTGTGCTAAAGCTTTCATTTTATTAAACAGAGGTATTGAAAATAATTTTTTAGAGAGGTGTATGCTTATGTCAACGAATGGTAACCAGAAAATAAAGTACGTCACAAGCCAACTAGACTTCACAGGAGCGGCTCCCATTGAAGGACGCAGCTGGGTAGAAGGTCATCCCTCTTTCTCTTTTGTTTACACAATTATGCTTTGACTGATAAATCAGAGGCAAAAATAGTGAAGAGAATTTGTTGTTTTTAATTTGGGGCTGGGCACCCCGCTTCCAGCTCTTATATCAATTGGATAAGCGGATGAAGCCACTAGTCCATGGTGTGAAAGTTCAATGAACAAGTAAGATAAAGATTCTCTATTAACGTCCTCATGAGCTAAAACAGGAGCACAAAACATGAGTAATTTTGAAAGTTTTAAAGGTAACACATGAGCAATGTACTTTGGAGTGGCGGTTAAATACCACATGTAGGTAGGTATGGTGGACACATTTTTCATACTTTGGTTTTGGGGAGTTGGATGCACGAGTAGAGCTCATACTCAGTATAGGTGGAGGCTAGCAAAACACTGGGAGCGACAAATCAAGAGAGCATACGAGCCATAATCATGCATAGCGACATAAACATCACTAATCAAATCATAAGTGGTACCAAAAGTTTAGAAACTAAATTATCGTAGAGGCTATAAGTGACTGGTTCATGGCCATAAACATGGTGTGAGCATGCGCCAAGTCAACCAAATAAAACATTCAAAGGATAACACCACAAATTTATGCTTCAATACGACAAGAACAACTCATGATTCTTTCAATGGAACATTAAACACTCTCAGCTATTTGATACTAATCATGCTACTAAATAACCACTAGGCTTTAGAATTAAAATAACATCTAGCATGCTACGAAAATGTCTAGCCACAGTCTATACAAGCTTCTACTTGCACCGTTATAAATTCTACTTCAAGCAACAGCTTTTTTTCCCAACAAGTACCATACAAAATATGTTTTAACAAAAACTCTCTAAATGATACAGAAAGAAAATATGAGATTACTCACACAACACTACTAAAACTAACAGCTCTGAATAAGAGATGCAAAGAAAATAAGAGCTTAACAGGAGTTTTTGCAGCTGCTAGAAGAAAAACTAAGAATACGAGCATAGCAAGTATTCAGACGAAAAAGCGGAGCGTGTCTCTCTCCCAAACAGGAATGATAGGGTCAAAATATATTATTGCAGCAAGTAAAACAAAATAAAGCAAGATAAAACAAAAGGAAAACAAACATACACTCCAAGTAAACTTCATATGATGTGACCGAATAAAAATATAGTTTCACTAGAAGTGACGTGATAGATTGTTGATGAAGAAGGGGATGCCTTGGGAATCCCCAAGCTTAGATGCTTGAGTCTTCTTAGAATTTTATGGGATGAACCATGGGGGCATCCCCAAGCTTTGACCTTGCAATCTTCTTGATCACATATATCACCCTCTTCTCTTGACCCTTGAAAACTTCCTTCACACCACACTCAAAGAGTAATTCGCATTAGAGGGTTAGTGCAACAATCAAAAATTCATGGGTTCTGTATGGGCACAAGTGATATTGATAATTTTAAACATTAGCTACAGTCACTGATGTTTCGTGAAGCAAACAAACCCACTTAACATCGTAAAAGAGCAAATGCAAGAAAAAATGGCAGAATCTGTCAAAACCAGAACAGTTTGTAAAGACGATTTTTTTTTGGGGCACTTACGTTGCTCAGATAGAAAAACTTAAAGAAGAAAAACGTTTCAGAATTATTTGAGGAATAAGCACAAAAAATTTCAGGTCATTCTGATTTTCCTATGAATTATACGATTTTTTTACGATGGACAGCAGAAATATGCTTCCTACGCAGAAATCCAAAACCAACTCCAACTCTCGTCAGAAACTTTACTTAGCACAACTAAAACATGAAAATAAAGATAAAAAGGAGTTTCTACAGAAGTATACAACCCATTGACTCAAAGAAAACAGAGAAAAAAAAACAAAAATAAAACCATGGGTTATCTCCCAAGAAGTGCTTTTCTTTAACGCCTTTTAGCTAGGCCCAGAAAAGTGGAATCAAGTGTTTTCAAGTGAAGAAGCATCCAAATAAAGATTTGGAAATTCCTTAATAATGCATTGTATTTTATCTAAGTGAGTTTCATAGGTTCCTCTCTTAGAGCTTTTGGGTTTACTATTCTCATCAAATAAGTTTTCAGGAACAATCTAATCAAAATTCTTTGCTTGGGCTTCATGTAGTGCTACCAATTTAAAGGGGATTGGTATTTTATCCTCCTTTTCATTTTAGATTCAGTTTTTTTAAGAGCACCAACAATATGTACACATGATCCTAGCATATTGAAACGATTAAAGACTTTTCTAGCTTCTATAGCAACATCTCCAAATTCTTTAAGAATGATTTTTAAGATAAAATTCCTTTTCTCAATATCTTCAATGTTATTCAAATTGAGGAACATATGCTGCAGTATGGGATGGAGGTTAACAAACCTAGCTTATAACATGTTAATTAAAGAAGTTGCAGCAGTTTCATAATTTGGAGCAAGTTCTAATATGGATTTTTCCTCAAAATTATCATGCTTACTAACATGATTAAATAATTCTTTAATGGTATCCTTTCCAAGTATAGAACCACTACCTACTGGCAGATCTTTCACGGTGAACTTAGGGAACACCATGATGACAGATGACAACGAGGTAACAAAAGTAACAACTAGAATAAAAACTAATTTTTTGTGTGTTTTTGATAAAGAGAAGCAAACAAGACAAAATAAAATAAACTAAGCAAAACAAAAACAAAGTAAAGAGATTGGAGGTGAGAGACTCCCCTTGCAGAAATTCTCTTCCTCCCCGGCAACGGTGCCAGAAAAGTAGCTTGATGGTGTAGATCTTGCACTTGTTGGGAAATCTCAAGAGGAATGTATGATGAGCACAACATTAGTTTTCCCTCAGTAATAAACCAAGGTTTAATCGACCAGTAGGAGGAAGGAGTAACTTCAGAAGGTTGAAACAGCTGAGATGGCAGGGCGCACTACCGGTTCAGAAGCAACATGGAACCTACACAACACAATTAAATCACTTTGCCCCAACGAAGCATCTGTCACGTTTCTGTCACTCGAGCACAGATGCAAAGGAGGCATGAACCCACTATTGAACATAAATACTCCCTCTTGGAGTTACTAGCATCTACTTGGCCAGAGCATCTACTAATAACAAAGATCATGCAAGATCATAAATAACATATGCATGAAGATAACATGATAGATTGATAATCAAAAGACATAACATTCACCATTCATTAGATCCGAGCAAACACAACATGTAGCATTACATAAAGATGATCTCGACCATGTAGGGCAGCTCACAAGATCTAAACATGAGGTACAAAGTGGAGAAGACAACCATCTAGCTACTGCTATGGACCCGTAGTCCAGGGATGAACTACACACACATCACTTCGGAGGAGGGCATGGTGGTGTAGACCACTCCGGTGATCAATTCCCCTCCCGGCAGGGTGCCGGGGAGAGCTCCAGAACCCTCCCGATCTCGGGATGACGATGACGGCGGCCTCGGGTGTTTCTCGGGACGAAGTGGTATATCCTTAGGGTTGAAATATCGGGGGGGGGGGTATAAATAGGCGAAAGGGTGAAGGCGATGGAGGCCCGAGGGGCCCACACCACCCCCAGGCGTGGCGAAGGGGGCGCCGCCCTATGGTGTGGCTCCCCTCCGGGTCTCTTCGGGACTCCGTGGAACCTTCGGGAATTCTAGGACTTCCGGACTTCGAATTTTCCAATTCCGAGAATATTTCCAGACAACTTTTCTGAAACTAAAAACAACATAAAACATGGAACTGGCTCTGTGGCATCTTATCAATAGGTTAGTCCGGAAAATCGATAAAAAATGACATAAAGTGTATAGCAAACATGTAGGAAACAATATGGAAAATCAGAAATTAAGGATACGTTTATGATGTATCAACATCCCCAAGCTTAGTTCCTACTCGTCCTCGAGTAGGTAAACGATAAAAACACACAATTTCTGAGGTGATATGCTACCAACATAAACTTGATCATCAAAAATGTAAAAGCATATGTAAGCTGAGATCATAGAACTTCAACACAAGCATGATAAATAAAATTTTAACAGTAAAGCATAGCAATCACCTTGCATAATGAGAAGTAACACAAATAAAAGATCATGAATAACAATGCATCGAAAGATGTACATTTTTTTCAAGCATAGAGATAACATGGCAAAGTGATATTTCGCTAGTCCTTAAGAGTGGGGAAAAACATAAATGCCACGACACCTTCAAAGTTCATGAGGAAAACTAGAACAAATAATTAGAGAACAAACAATAACACATCATGAATCAATTAATAATGTTTCTGGGGCAAATGCACATTAAACTCAGAATGGAAACTATGCTCTCTCAACTGTGCATAAAGTTAGAAGATGGAGACTCTACATAAAAGTAAAAGAAAGGCCCTTCGCAGAGGGAAGCAGGGATCAACTCATGTGCTAGAGCTTTTATTTTATTAAACAGAGGTATTGAAAATATTTTTTAGATAGGTGTATGCTTATGTCAACGAATGGTAAACAGAAAATACAGTACGTCACAAGCCAACTGGACTTCACAAGAGAGGTTCCCATAGAAGGACGCATTTGGGTAGAAGCTCATCCCTCTTGCGCTTTTGTTTACACAATTATGCTTTGACTGATAAATCAGAGACAAAAATAGTGGAGAGAAATTGTTGTTATTAATTTGGGGCTGGGCACCCCGTTGCCAGCTCTTCTATCAATTGGATAAGCGGAGGAAGACACTATTCTAGGGTGTGAAAGTCCAATGAAAAAGTGAGATAAAGATTCTCTATTTACGTCCTCATGAGCTAAAACAGGAGCACAAAACATGAGTAATTTTGAAAGTTTTAAAGGTAACACATGAGCAATCTACTTTGGAGTGGCGGTTAAATACCACATGTAGGTAGGTATGGTGGACACATTTGGCATACTTTGGTTTTGGGAAGTTGGATGCATGAGTAAAGCTCATACACAGTACAGGTGGAGGCTAGCAAAAGACTGGGAGCGACAAATCAAGAGAGCATAAGAGCCATAATCATGCATAGCGACATAAACATCACTAATCAAAGCATTAGTGGTACCACAAGTTCAAAAACTAAATGATCATATAGGCTATAAGTGACTGGTTCATAGTCATAAACATAGTGTGAGCATGCGCCAAGTCAACCAAATAAAAATTCAAAGGAGAACACCACATATTTATGCTTCAATACGACAAGAACAACTCATGATTCTTTCAATGGCACATTAAACACTCTCATCTGTTTGAGACTAATCACGCTACTAAATAACCACTAGGATTTAGAATTAAAATAACATCTAGCATGATACGAAAAAGTCTAGCCACAGTCTATACAAGCTTCTATTTGCACCGTTATAAATTCTACTTCAAGCAGCAGTTTATTTTCCCAATAAAGTGTGTAATGTAAACAATTTAGACTAAATAAACACCATTGTTTTCTCCCTAATGGTAACAGCACATCCTACATCTGTCACGTTTCTGTCACTCGAGCACAGATGCAAAGGAGGCATGAACCCACTATCGAGTATAAATACTCCCTCTTGGAGTTACTAGCATCTACTTGGCCAGAGCATCTACTAATAACAGAGAGCATGCAAGATCATAAATTACATATGCATGAAGATCATGATAGATTGATAATCAGAAGACATAGCATTCAACATTCATCAGATCCGAGGAAACACAACATGTAGCATTACATAAAGATGATCTCGATCATGTAGGGCAGCTCACGAGATCTAAACATGAGGTACAAAGTGGAGAATACAACCATCTAGCTACTGCTATGGACTGGTAGTCTAGGGATGAACTACTCACGCATCACTTCGGAGGAGGGCATGGTGGTGTAGACCCCTCCGGTGATGAATTCCCCTCCCGGCAGGGTGCCGGGGAGAGCTCCAGAACCCTCCCGATCTCGGGATGACGATGAAGGCGGCCTCGGGTGTTTCTCAGGACGAAGTGGTATATCCTTAGGGTTGAGATATTGGGGGGGTATAAATAGGCGGAAGGGCGAAGGCGGTGGAGGCCCGAGGGGCCCACACCACCCCCAGGCGCGGCCAGGGGCACCGCCCTATGGTGTGGCCCCCCTCCGGGCCTTTTCCGGACTCTGTGGACCCTTCAGGAATTCTAAGACTTCTGGACTTCGAATTTTACAATTCCAAGAATATTTCCAGAACAACTTTTCTGAAACTAAAAATAGTAGAAAACAGGGAACTAGCTCTATGGCATCTTGTCAATAGGTTAGTCCGGAAAATTTATAAAAAATGACATAAAGTGTATAGCAAACATGTAGGAAAAAATATGAAAACAACATGGAACATCAGAAATTAAGTCGTTTATGACGTATCAGTAGCCGAGGCACGAACTTTATAGACGAGAATGGCAATTGTGGCCAAAGTGACCCTATCTCTCTGCGAAGTTGTCGTCACCCCCGAAGAGATGCCAACGTCATTCTCACATGGGCTATCCCCCGCGAGGGCGGAGCCCTCTGGAGGGAAGCTAGGGTGATGTAGAGCTCTCCTCTTCAGGGGCACGGATGCCAGCGGGAGACTCCATGGGGTAGATCCTTTGTCGGAGTGCCTCTCAAGCAGGGGGCGTACCCTTGAGAGCGGGCTCCTTTGGAGGTGAACTGGCAAGGGCCTTCATTCCGCCAATCTAGGCTGGGCCTGCAACCAACGGTCTATGATACCTGGTATCCATGGGTCCGACAGTAGCCCCTAGGACCGCGGCGTGCACGCGTCTGGAGGAGGAGAAACGGCTCAGGCCCACTTGCTGCAAGGCCAGTCGTGACACGCGGTGCGACGGTTCGTGGGAGAAACCCACAATCTCTCGTACGTGGCGGAAACGTTCCATCGTAATAACTGCCCTGGCGCGGCACCACTGAGCAGTTATTGTCTTGGCGTATGGTCACGTCCACCCTCGGGACATGCCCCTTCTGCTTCGATGCCCGGGCCACCGAGGAGACGGAACGGGTGCGATGAAGCCCCAAACCCGGGCATAAATAGGAGGCAGTTCTCTCCTTCTCCAGCGTTGCCTCCATCTTGTTCTCCTTCTACTCCTCATACCTACGAGAGAAAGAAAGAAAACCCTGCATGGCTCGTGGTAGACAGGGACGTGGCTCGCCGCTGGACACAAACACGGCTCTGAGGCGCAGTGCCCGGATGGCTCTAGCGGCTGCTGAAGCGCCTGAGGAGTCTGTAGCTCGAGCGGAGGCGAGCGCCCGCAGCCGACATGGTCGAGGTGCGCTGGGCCGAGGACACTCACATGCCGATGCACGAGTTCTTGGTGGCTCTCTGTGGCTGTGTCCGCGTCCGTCTGAGGCTCCCGGATGCCTTTGCAAGGTCGATTAACCGCAACCCACCCAGGGGGCTCTGGCTCCAAGTGGTGGGTTGCATCACGAACCTTGGTGGACGTCCGTGGAGTTTTGCTCCGGCGGCCACGTGTCGCTGACACGCGGTTGGAAAACCTTCGCCCACGCCCAGAGGCTAGAGGAGAGCCAGGTTCTCCACTGCCACTTCGATGGGGCGGACTGGTTCTTCGTGAAGGTCTTCGGGCGTCACGGCGAGCGCGAGGAGTGGTGCATCGAGAGTGGGAGCAGCAACGGCAACGACGACGATGATGAAGATGATGCTGATGATGAGGAGGACGAGGAAGACTCTTCGGCCATCAAGGTGGAGGGTGGCGAGTTGGAATCGATCGGGGCTTGAGTGCCTTCGTCCAGGGGGAACGCCTGACGATCCTGATTAGTCAGCCTTCCTTTTCCTCTGGGTCCTCGGCCTGCGTCCAACCTCCTCTTCTTCCTCCTTCTCTTCGACAGCTCCCTCCTCGACCGACCATATCTCGTAGCTGTGGCGAGATAGTACAGCCATGGCGTCCGCTGCACATTCCTCCTCCATAGTCACGGATAGGGAGTAGCTCTCTCCGATTTTCCTGCCTCGTTTTTTCTTCATAGTGAACCTGCAGTATGCTTGTGTAGTGAGATGTATCTCATGAATGGAATATGAAATATGAACTTGAGACGATGTGTTTCTCCCTTCCGAGATTATCTTTTGTTAGTGAGTTTTCTAGGGTGTGTCTCGAGAAGAGGAAATCTCCTTTTAATGAGAAAGGGCACAACTTAACAACATAATAACCTCTTATCAAATTCTCATCAGGAAACAACATGCAAATCTCAAACAATTTAGTCAAGTGGGCTACGACATCATTATTTTCTATACCATCAAAGGGTTCAGTTTCAACCATATGAATAAGTGAAAGATCAATAGAGAAATCAAACTTCTCATCTTTAATGTCCACATGAGATTTAGCAAATTCAGGATCAGGAGTAAACTTTTTTTTCATGGAATGTTTCTCAAGCAGCTTCTTAAAATTCTCAGGATCAGGAGCAGTTTCATGACTCATATATTCTTTAAAGAACTCATCATCAAGTGTATAAATATCTTCTAAATAAGCACTCTTATCACTATTAAGATCAGGTCGTTCAGGTGATTGTTCATGTGTAGACAACAATTTATCAAAAATTTCAGCATTTTCAATTTCTTTAGCTCTAGCAATTGATGTGTCTAAAAAGGAAACTGGAAAACCACAGGTATCAAGCACAGTAGAAGCATCATCAAGTTCATCAGACATAGTAATAGACTCAGCAGTAATAACACGCGAAGCATGCGATGGAGTAACAAGATTACTTAAAACAGAAGGTGAATCAAGAGCAAGAACGGTGTTCAGAGTTGTACCTTTCCTTGTAGTCGAAGGTAATATTGGAACCTTAGGATCAGTAGTCTTTCCCATGATGGATAATAAATTGCAGAGAACAATATAATTCTCAAGTGATCTTGCAAATAAAGATATGCTCCCTAGCAACAGCGCGAGAAAATAGTCTTGAGGACCCACAAGTGTAGGGGACTGCAATAGTCTTCGAGGGTAAATGTAGCCCAATTTATTGATTCGACACACGGGAAGTCAAAGAATATTTATAAGACTTAACAACTGAGTTGTCAATTCAGCCGCACCTAAAAAGTATCTTGCTTCACACAATTTAACGGTGATATAATGGAAACAGTGGTTTAATAGTAACAATAGCAGTAAAACAATTAGGGGTATTGAAACTGAGACAAATATGAGCTCTCTCATGAACTAGGCACTTTTGGCCGTCGGATTTTGTTCTCCATACATTCTCAGTGGTCGATTCTTGTTACAGGCTGAACTGGGCAAATATCCCTAGGACGTTAATCTGGGCATCAAATCAGCCCGATCTGGTGCATTGGTCCTATTTGAACGTGCTACAGCCCATTAGTGAACCGACGTCAGTTGCCTGTTCCGGTACTACTCCGATCCAGATTGATCGATAGCATTGAGATCGATATAAAAAGGCGAACAGTCTGGTAGTCAGGCGATGCGGCGGCCCTCTGCCCTGAACCCCATCGCGTGCTACGCCGCCGCCTCTCTCTTCTGGCCTCTATCTTGTGCGGCGCCGCCGCCTGTCTCCTGGCCTCTATTTCATGCTGCGGCGCCACTCCAATTTGTTCTCTGGTGGATCAAGACGATGGAAGGTAAGGGAAGGGAGTATGTCGGATTAGAGCACTGCTACTGTGCTACACGTACGATCAATTTTGTACGATTCACGTACGACACATGATCCAGACGGAAGATGGCTTTGCTGATTTGTTCTGCTGGTGCGGTGGTGCCCAATGGACATCTTGAGAGGATGTTGTCATAGAAGTCTGTGTACTATTTTTGGATGGCATATTACCTTATTTTTGGACTTCAATCCTGGAGGGTGAGCGTTCAGATCTGCTTGTTATAATGGCTTAGCTAAGGTCATGTACAACGCATGGGCCTTATTTACTTAGCCTCCCCATTACACATGCCTTAAAAAGCTTGATTTGGAATATTAGAATGAAAATGCATATGACGCTATTTGGTGACAACATGCAGCTGACTTGAGGATGGACATGCTTAGAGACTGAGAATTACCACCGGTTGTGCTATACTCTATCCGAAATGCATCCTAATAATAATTCTGGATCAACTCTCGGTTGAGCTATTTTCATCTACTCTTTTCATGTGGCAGAGTTTGGAGGCATCATTAGTCAAATCCTTCCATGGGATTATTGTGAGGATTTTTTGTGAAGGCATTGAGTCCCAAGTATGGTTTAGAGCAGGAGGATGTTGTGTTTTTGTATGATTATTATCGAGGGCCTGCGAACTTAATTAGTCAAATCCTTCCATGGGATTATTTTTTATTGCGAGTTACCTCACATGAAGAGTCTTTGTTATTGGCACTGCAATAGCTAGGTAATATATATTTTCCCGAATTTTTTGTTTCCAGTTTCATTTCTCATGTTTATTTGTATTTCTGTTGTAAATGTGATGCTGAATTTACTTGTCTTTTGTTTCATGTATTCAAGTGCAACATATCCTTATTTTATTCATTTATTAGTGCTTATTTCTTGATTTTTCTTTGAACATCCATGTGTGGGAAAAAATTAAAGTATATATTGTCTAAATGTGAGGGAACGATTCAATTTTGGAATAATGGGTTCCATGACATGCAACCTACTGGGCCGTTTCATATTACTCCACACATTAGGTTTGGCCAAAGTTGAAATTCGTAATACTTGCAAAATTTGACTTTGACCAAACCTAATATGCGGAGTAATATAAGACATAGGAAATATTTGCTTCTTAGTACATAATATTTTCAATCATTGTCCACCTATGATTATTCATTCTCTATTCGCTACAACTATGGATATTGTTTGATTTTCCAAAACTCATGTTACATAGAAGAATGGTAACAAAGCCGTGAGTTCAAATAAATATATTTCCGTCAATTCCTAACGATCTATAGCCCTAATAGACCGGGCGCGGCAACGCGCGCCATCATGATCTAGTAGTAGCAATAGTAACAACTAATGTAAACGAATCGAGTAGCAGTGCTAAAAACACCATAGGCATAGGGATGGATGTACAGGTGTTGCGTGAACGATATCAACTATGTAATAGAGGCAACAAAGGGTAGCACAAATATATAAGAGAGTATCCAACTCACAAACTATCATAGGCATGTTTCCCAGAAATTTCGTACGTGCTTGCAATAAGAACTTGCACGCCGTCTTTTGTCCTACGATCCTATTGTTGTAGGGCCAAAAAGGAACTAGTGGTAATTAAGGTACTTGTTCTACCAAGCACTGGAGCAAAGCATTAACATATGTTGGAAACATGTAATCCTCGAACTAGAGTCCATCCCCTCCGATATCCCAACCTGTCACCTTAGGGTCTTGGGATCCGGACAATAATAAGTGTATACAACTAGTAGATATGATCCAAAACAAGAATTACACTCGTGAAAACATAACATGCTCAGATATGAAATCATGGCACTCAAGCCACAAGGGACAAGCATTAAGAACTCCAAGTTGCAACAACGATAATAAACAACAATAGTGGATACTAGGCATCAAGCCCTAACAATCTCGTGATCTATTACATGACTGATCTCATCCAATCCCTACCATTGCCTCTACCTACAGAAGGGAATTACTCACACATCGAAGGGGGAATCATGGAGAGTTTATGGAGAGGTTTTGGCGATGATTATGGCGATGATCTCCCTCCAATCCCCGTCCCGGCAGGGTGCCAGAACATGAACTTATGTCTCTCGAACTAGGGTTTCGGGTGTCGGCGGAGCTACGGACCGTACTCGGGAAAATCCTTCAGGGGTTCTGCATTTCGGGGACGATGGATCCTTTATGCCAAATGGGACCCTAGGATGGTCTCAGGGACCCACCAGGCGTGGCCAGAGGGGGGCCCACGGCTAGCACCCCCCTGGAGGCCCAGTGGACCCCTCCAGCTGTCCTTCGGGCTCCGGGAGTCTTTCAGGGAAAATATTTTTCGGATTTTTATATAATTTTCTGAGGAAATTGAATTTCTGCACAAAACTAGACACCAAGGGTAATTCTACTGAAAACAGCGTTAGTCCGTGTTAGTTTGATCCAAATCATGCAAATGGGAGGAAAAAAACAAGAAAAGTGGTTGGAAAAGTAGATACGTTTGCAACGTATCAGAGGCCGGACTGAGCATGGCCTGACCGGGTATCCAGGAGGTCTTCTCCTCCTCCTTCTTCATCGTTTTCACATCTATCATCTTGGTCATCTTCTCGAGCTTCCTGGGCACCGTCTTTGGGCTCCAATGGGCGATCATACCTGGGCACACATAGGGTCTTTCCATGAGGTAGCGCACCATTCACTAGATCATCGTATTCATAGAGAGATAAGAGTCAAGTCACCTTTTCTTGCATAACCTTTGCGCGTGCTCTCGTCATGGGTCCATTTGGTGTTGTAGATGGGCTTGGTGTAATAGGTCGCGCTGCATCATCTCCCCCTCCCCCTTGATAAAGAGTCGTCCACGACTCGTGACCATCCTCATCACTTGGATATCCATGGAAGGGAGAGAGATCCTTGACATTGATGTCCTTGTGTACAAGGTACTTGGATTGTGGCATGTAGAGCATGTATGATTTGTTGTTGATGTGCTTGATGATCTTGAAAGGTCTGTCACTTTGTGTCTTGAGCTTGGAGTATGTTCTTGTGGAAATCGGTCTTTGTAGAAGTGGAGCCAAACGAGGTCCCCTTATTGGAACACCATGTGTTTCTTGATCTTGTTCATCTCGCGGCTTGGTGCTCGGAATGCTTCTCAAGTGTAGATCTTGTGGACCCATGAAGTTTCTTGATGTAGTCGGTGCGCTTGTCGAGGTCCATGTTTACTTGTTCATATAGAGGCAATGGTAGGCTATCAAGAGCGGTTTTGGAATTGAAGCCGTAGACGATTTCAAAAGGGCTTCTCTTTGTGGCTTGATGAAGTGCTCGATGGTAGGCGAACTCGGCGTGAGGGATGCACTCTTCCGAATTCTGTAGGTTAGGATTGATCAATGCTCTAAGAAGTGAAAATAGAGTGAGATTCACCACTTTGGTTTGGCCATTGGTTTGCGGGTTGATAGGCGGTGGAGAAGAGTAGCTTTACATCAAGCTTGGCCATCAATGTCTTCCAAAAGTAGGATGTGAACTTGACATCTCTATCGGACACAATTGTCTTGGGGACACCATGAAGACGAACAATTTCCCTGAAAACAAATTTGCAACATATGAAGCATCATCTATTTTATTGCATGGGATGAAATGTTCCATCTTTGAGAAACGACCAACAACGACAAATATCGAGTCCATGTGTGCTTTGGTGCAGGGTATTTCTAACACGAAGTCCACACTAATTTCACTCCAAGGGAGGTGTGGTGTAGGTAATTGTCGAGAAATCGTAGTAGATTTCATAGACGGGGGTGCCATGAACTACTGATAGAGAAGTGGGGGGACGTGATCGTATGATGAACAATGACACATGGTTTTACCTAGGTTCGGTACGACGCAGTTTTGCGGCGTTCCTACTCCAGCAATCTCACTATTCAGGACTAAAGCCTGGAAAATACAGAGTACAATGTGAGGTTAGGTTTAGCTATTCGACAAGGATCCATCTCTCGTCGAATTAGCCTATAGCGTCTTGCCTATCTATCTTATCTCTCGTCCGGCTTTATATAATACCCGGGTTAGGGCATACAGAGAAAGAAACCTAGAAGACTACGGTATGTGCTAACTTGGAAAGTAAAGAATCCGCCTTATACTCCAAGCCGTATCACGTGGGCCGTGATCCGGGTTCTTCTAGAATCCGGCTTCCATGCATCAACTTACTGGTCCGCCCAATGGACCGTAGCCCATTATCATTTAGGCCACCCTGGTAATCCGGCACTTTAGACTACCATCTGATATACCCTGATCGGTATATATCCGACAGCAATGGTGCATAAAGACCATGAGATTTGGAAGTAGACTTAGCTCAGAGACATGTTGGATATTGCTTGACGAGGCATTGCACTTAGTGCCACATTTTAGGCCAATAATAGTTGGTGGAGAGCATGGCATACGTCTTTTCTCTTCCAAAGTGCCCCATGGGAACTCCTTCATGTTATTCCTTCAATAACAACAAGTGAAGAGAGGACTCGAGAATACACAATTTGTTAGATTTAAACAAGTATCCTTGATGCAAGTAGAAATTTTCATATCCTCTATTTGGCAAACACTTTTTAAAGATATGGCCAAAGAAACCATTGGAAGATTATAAGTCATTTATCTCATCTAGACCAATCACATTTATCTCAAGACGTGTAAGAAGACATTCCTTGCGAGATAATGCATTCACAACAACATTTTCTTCACCCTTTTTGTATTTGATAAGTTCTACCCACTTAGCATGTATCTTGTTTAAATTAGCTTGACTCTTCAAATATTTCAATGATTCATGATCGAAATAAAATACAAATTCTTTAGGACAAATATAGTGTTGCCAAACTTCGAAAACTCAAACCAACGCGGAAAGCTCTTTGTCATAAATGGGGTAGTTAATCCTAGCACCATCTAGTTTTCACTATGATAAGCCATGGGACGTCAATTTTTCATAAGAACGCCACCGATGACAATTCCAGTAGCATCACACTCAATTTCTAATGTTTTTTCAAAGTCTAGTAAAAAAGACAGGGAGATTCGGTTAAGCTCTTCTTGAGAGTGTCGAACGCTTTTTGTTCAGTATCCCCCCCCAAAAGGTACATTTTTCTTTGTAAGCTCATTTAGAGGGCAAGCAATTGTAGAAAAATCTTTGACAAAAGTGCGATAGAAGCCGGCAAGGCCATTGAATCCCCTTATTTCAGCCACGGAAGTAGGGTTAGGACAATTTCTAATTTCCTAAACTTTCTTGTTATCAGTTTCAATTCCAGTTGAAGAAACCACAAACCCAAAAATAAAAACTTGTCGGTACAAAAAATTGCATTTGGCACTATTGGAAAAAAGATTGCTTTGAGAAGAGCCATCAAGACTTGTGAAATATGTTCAAGGTGGTTCTCCAAAGATTTGCTATATATTAGGATGTCTTCAAAGTAAACAATAACAAATTTTCCTATAAAGACATGCTAAACTTCGTTCATGAGGCGCATAAATGTCGAAGGTGCATTTGAGAGTCCGAAAGGCATGACAAGCCATTCATAGAGACCAAGTTTAGTTTTAAAAGCAGTTTTCCATTCATCACCAATGCTCATGCGAATTTGATGGCACCACACAATTCATCTAGCATGTCATCTAGTCTAGGAATGGGATGTCGATACCTAATGTCGATAGAATTGATGGTTATAGTGTCCATGTACATACAAAGAGTATCATCTTGTTTAGGCACAAATATAACCAGGATGACACATGTGAAAGAACATTTATTGATCCCTTATGTTTTGTGTGTTAGATAACAACACTAGTGATGTTTTAACAGTGTGGTTGAGTGGTGCATGTTTAAAGATGAAATCATACAAATTGATGCCACCAAAAAAATCAGAGAAAAGTATTGTGACACTCACTATCTAGGCTGGAAAATTGGGGTCAGAATATTTGGCTTAGGCCGAATATTCCGGTGGCAATTTTCCTGGCAAAAAATCGGCTAAGGACCAGAGTGTCACATCCTTTGGAATAGCCAAAATATTGGCCCGAATATTTTTTCTGAGACTGGGTATTCTGGTGGTAACTTTTCCAGGCGAAAAATCGGCTAAGAATCAGTTTGTGACATCTCTTCGAAAGACCGGAATATTGGCCCGAACATTTTGTCCAAGGTCAGGTATTCGGTGTGATTTCTTTCAGGCAAACATTTGGCTAAGGAGCAGACTATGTCATCTACTGGAAAAGCTGGAATATTGGTCCGGACATTTTGTCTAGGGCCGGATATTCCGGTGTGAAGACCTCTCGCTGAAAAACGAGAAAGTACCTAGGTGGTTCTCTCGCAGATGCCACCTGGAAATTTTGGGCCGAAATATTGGGAGAAACCCGGATATTCCGGGATGCATATCGAGATCGTAGAAATCAGCTAAGGACCCAGGTGGTTTGCTCGCAGAGGTGGCCCAAAAATTTGGGCCGGAATATTTGGCAGGAGGTCAGATATTCCGGGGGGGGGGGGGGGGGGGCGTATATTCCGCTGCTACTTGGGCCGGATATTCCTCCCCCAAATTCAACTCAAAGGGGTACATTTCGAAGAGGGCTATATAAAACCCCTCCTTATCCTAGCTCCAGCCACCTCGTCCAACATTTTAGGCCAACATTAAAGATCAAACCTACCTCAAGATATCTCCCAATCCTCCACCCAAACTCGTTGATCTTTGGAGGATTGAATAAGAATACCCCGATCTACATCTTCACGAAGCCGTTCTTCATTTCCCCCTCATTCACTTGAGGGATTTGATTTTAGTGTTTCCTTGTGGAAAACCCTAGACCTCATTGTTACTCACTTGTCTCTTGTAGCAGATTCTTGGTGTTCTTGAGAGCCTTGAAGGATTCCAATAGTGGAAGGTGAACTAGGCCTTCGTGGCGAGGTTTACCGGAGAATAGGGTGAGGCCTTTGTGTCGTTGAGTAGGCCTTCATGGCAAAACTTACACCCCTCCAACGAGACGTACTTCCTGATACGTCATAAATGTATCCTTAATTTCCGATGTTCCATGTTGTTTTCATGCCATATTCTATATGTTTTCCTTACACTTTATGTCATTTTTATCAATTTCGCGGGACTAACCTATTGACAAGATGCCACAGAGCCAGTTCCTGTTTTCTGCTATTTTTAGTTTCAGAAAAGTTTCTCTGGAAATATTCTCGAAATTAGACGATTCAAAAGCCAAAAGTCTTAGAATTCCCGGAGGGTCAAGAAAGTCCAAAGGAGACCCGGAGGGGGGCCCTGGAGCCCCCACACCATGCCTCTGTGGGGGGGAGGTGGTGTGGGCCCCTTGGGCGCCCACCGCCATCGCCATTTCGCCTATATATAACCCCGATGCATAAAACCTAAATATATCTGCCTTCTTCCATGGAAAGTTTCGTAGCTCCGCCGCCGCCGCCGACAAATTTCAGGGGACAGAAATCTCTGTTCCGGCACCCTGCCGGGACGGGGAAGTGCCCCTAGATCCATCTCCATCGACTCCACCGCCATCTTCATTGCTGTTGCTATCTCCTATTATGAGGAGGGAGTAGTTCCCCCTGGGGCTGAGGGCTCTACCGGTAGCTATGTGTCTCATATGTCTCTCCCATGGTGTGATCTTTATGTGACCATGGGCTTTGTAATCTAGTTGAATAAGTAGATGTTACTCTTCATCTGTTATGCTACTCAAGTGGTTTTGTTATGAGATCTCCGTAGAAACTTTGATCATGGTGTAATGGTGACAGTGTGTGCACCGTGTGGTTTATCATGATATTTATATCTTGTGTTGGATGACCCTATGAAATTGTGGTGTTTGTCTAGTACCTTCTAGGGCGCTCAAGTTGACAGTGTGGGGTTAACTAGACATGGGAATGCGACTTTAAGGTGTGCTTTGTAGCCCTACGCAATGAATTGGTGTTTGTTATCCGACCGAAGAGTGGTTCGGAGTAGCATAGTGAAGAGATATATTTTTGAATTCAGTTATGTTATCATTGTTGGGAGTGTGCACTAGTGAAAGTAGGATCCCTAGGCCTTCTTTCTAAGCATTGAAACACCGTTTACATTCAGTTCTACTACATGTTTGCTTGCTGACATTTTTATTTCAGATTGCTATTGTCACTTATAATCATCCATATCACTTGTATTTTACTCTCTCTTCGCCGAACTAGTACACCTATACAACTGACAACTGTATTAGGTGTGTTGGGTACACAAGAGACTTCTTGTATCGTAATTTCAAGGTTGCTTGAGAGGGATACCTTTGACCTCTATCTCCCTGAGTTCGATAAACCTTGGGTGATCCACTTAAGGGAAACTTGCTGCTGTTCTACAAACCTCTGCACTTGGAGGCCCAACACTGTCTACAAGAATAGAAGCATGTGTATACATCAAGCTATTTTTTGGCGCCGTTGCCGGGTAGGTAAGGTAAAAGGTACTCATACCCTCTCGCGAGTGTGTGAGTGCTCGAAGTTATTTCCTTTAGATTCTGCTATTATATATTTTTGTTTCTTGTTTTTTTTTTCACTAGTTAGGCTTATTTTTACTTGTTCCTTGTTTTTATTTTTACTAGTTATTCTTAATGGAAAACAACAAAAATATGAGAGAGCTTTATTTGCATGCTAGTAGCAATGTTATTAGCATTAATTCTTTGGATACCATTATTTCTAATGCTATGGAAAAGTCTAAGCTTGGGGAAGCTAGTTTTTATAATATTTTAGTTCCCCGGCTTTAGAGGAGAAAAGTTGCTCTAATGATACTTTATCTCCCATATGTGATAAATCTAATGATGCTCGTGATATTTTAAATCCTCCTGCTGAAAGTATTTCTTTTAAAATACCTATGAAAATTGTTGAACGTGTCAGGAACAACTGTTATTTTGGAGATGGAACTGTCCATCCTAGTGATCATTTGCTCTTTATACATGAATTATGCGGGTTGTTCAAGTGTGCAGGGATTTCAATGGACCAAGTTAAGAGGAGTCTATTATCTTTGTCACCTAAGGACAAATCAAGGGAGTGGTATGAGTTACGAGATGATCCTCATCATTTGGAGTGGAAGGAGCTTGAATCTCTATTTTACTCTAAATTTTATTCTTCTCATGAACTGTATTTAGATAGGAATTACATTTATAATTTTTGGCCACGTGATGGAAAAAGCATTGCTAAATCTTGGGGAAGACTGAAAACGTTAATACTTAAGTGTCCTAACCATGAGCTTCCTAAGGAAATAATTGTTACTAATTTATATGCAAGGCTTTCAGGACATTACAAGGATTATCTAGATGCATGTTCAGAGGGTTCTTTCTCAAGTAAGAAGGTTGAAGCTAAATGTAAGGTCCGCCCCAGAACCACTATTCAAGGACACCTTCGATATGCATACATTCACGATCCCAGATCACACCAATCGTGAACAACATATCAAGTTGGTACACAGATACAATATCCATTAGACGGGTGCATAAACACTTACAAAAGGGACATGGTCACTTGACCAGGTCTACACAACTGCCACGCAGGGCAAACACACAACACACAGCGGAAGATTAAACACACGCAAACGTAGTAGAGCCCAAGTCACACCTTAACCTACAGGCTGCTGACCGGGAGACGATCCTAGTTCGCAAAGCCATCACCTCCGTACTCCTCCTCGTTGATCTCCTTCTGAGACTCCTTCTCAATATCTGGCAAGTTGATACCAGGGACGAAACCAATATGAGTACATTTGAATGTACTCAGCAAGACATCCATCCCGTAGCTTACCAAGATGCAAGTATGCTTATATGGTGTAATAGGTAGGCTATACATAGGGTTCACTATCAATGATATATCATATAATTGATTTTGAAAATCTCTATATCTTCGTTGAATAAGATACTTTCAAAGAAAATAGTATAGTTTTCTTTCTCTTGTAGGTATCACATGTACAAGAGGTTTTATAAACTCATTTTGTAAAAGAAGATTTTCTCTTTGCAAAACTTCTTGTAAAACAACTTCTGGCTTTTCATCAACGGTACCTCCGCGGTAAAAGATTTCCTCCTTTCCGAACTTCACAAGTCCAACACCTTTTTGAAAACTCATTTTTGAAAACATTGACACAATGCTAGCTACATGGACATTCAACTGTCCATATCCGAGGACGCGGCTACTTCAAAATAGTTGTACTCTACAGAGGTGTACACATCCACCAGATCCAGTACATCCGCCGTGAACAACCACAGACTGTAACAACAATATGTAAACATCAGATAACTGATCCTAACCATCCAGTATGTTCAAGCTAGAATGTGTCTATCTCTTCAGTTGAGTATAATCTCCCCGGCACCAGGTCCCACCCTGCCTAGACAGGAGACTCAAATGTCGCACCCGGAGGAGAACTTAATCCCTCACTGGGTATGTCCCGTATTCCCCTCCTAGCGACATTTCGGTTCGAGGGAGTCCATCCCCTTATAGCAAATTGAGATAGAAAACACACTAAAAAGAACAAACTTCAAGTTAAGCCCCGTGCCCATGTTGGGGTAAAGTGGCAGTACGTTAAAGGTTGTCCGGCGAAGACTAGGTTATGTGTCATTTTTGTAAAACACCATTTTTCCAAAAATGACCACTCCAACATTCCTCCGGTGAATAAGGCTCAGCCTTTTCTCCGGGTTTTCCATAAAGCCTTTGTTTTGCAAAAACATATATTTAGGGTGTCCACTTAGGGACTAATACTTTTGATGGTAATAAATACCATATGGTGGCTACGGGCTTGGTAACACCAAGTATCAACTACTGGCATAGCAATAGCATATATAATAGTAATAGTATTATTCACTCAAAAATAGTTTTTGGAAATCAAGGTTTTGTAAAACTTTTCAGAAGTAAAACATGCATGATAGATAATGATAAGTGTATTAAAACAGCAAGCATCAGGATGGCTTGCCTTAAAACTCTTAGTGTCCCTGGCCTTGAAGTAACTTGAACTTGACGCATAGCTCCACAACTGCTTTTTCTTCCTCTTCGTTTTCTGGCGTCGTAAAAGAATAAAAGACACACTCTCAGATCTAAAGGACAAACAACTAAACTAAACAACACATACAACAAGCAAAATTATACTAGCGCAAATACTTAAACGTTATCGAGAAAACTTCCTCACATAACTCTGACGGCCCAAAACTATCGCCAAATAAGCATATGGTTGAGAACCATATCCCACATCTTACATATCATATATGGAGTGGGTGTACCACTCTCATAATAAGATATTTAACAAGATAAGAGTATAGCTTGTGGGCACAAAAAGTGAGGTTTCTTAATAATAACAACCTATCGAAGTAATACCCATGGCAGTGGGTATTAACAACACACAAGCAATCATCACCAAACAAGTTCCTGATTAAACTAATGCTTAGATAAAAGGATGCTACTAAGAACAACAATGATACTAGCACAACAAATAGCACAATTGCAATACTCATGATAAGGTAATCACTCAGACAATTTCCAAACAGCAGGCAAACACAACATAGCTGAATAGACTACTGATTGACTATGCTAATGTCTATTTGAAGTTATGGAATCCATCAATCATGAAAATTTAACAAACAACCAATAGCTAAAATAAATGGTAATATTTCATAAAAATAACCTAAAACACAATCATTACCCAAAATAATATTCCTATCAAACAATCACAAAAACAGGACTGCATTTACCATACTAGTATGGAAAATTCTACACAAGCATGCTATAAGAAATACTTATATTCTACAACTATGGCACATGCAATTCAAAGTGTCATGGCAACAAAGCAGAAGTAATAACTTCCTAAACATGCTATAATAAATTATACACTCATAAAATAAGAGATAACAACACTAGGGCAAAACCACAATTTTCTAGTGGTGACAACAGTGCAATACTAGGGAAGCAAACAATGCTACAATGATGCTTAACTCTAAACAAGAAAGTCATGAACACAAATATACCTACTAACAGTACAATAACCTTATACATGCTAGTAAGAAATACCATAAAATAATTCTATGAAAATATCTGCTAAGCAAGCATACACCAATTCTAGTAATACATGCTTTTCTAATTAATTAACTAGCAGGCAGACAAAGTATAAACTACACAACCAATAGCTATGAACTCAATGAAAACTTATCTAAACCTTTTCAAAAATCCAAATACTCAATTTAAAAATCATTCACAAATAATCTATCAATCACAAGGAATTTATTCTATTAGCACACAACTCATTTCAAGCAATTAATAGGGAAACATTTCTTAACATGATACCCCTAAGGATATTATGCTCACAAATGAATCGCACCCTAGCATACTAGTATTTAAAAATAAGAAATAAACTTATGACTTGCATAAGTGAAACAAACAACCTATTTTCCATGGTGGAAAATAATAATCAATCACATAATAAAACATGTTATTTTCACACACATATCTGGTTGGGAATTTTTATCCTAAACCAAAATGCAATGGGACTAGTGGGTTATGGGCCCACCAATACCAAGGAAAAAGAGGTGCTAAGCCTCTGGTTACTCATGAAAAAAATTAGTATACAAGATTAATAACACAAGGCTATTTATTTTAGTGAAAACAAGACTAGTGCAAAAGAATAACAAATCCTACACATGCTTTGCTATAAAAGGACATGCAAGATAACAGAGGTATTAAATTCAAAATAACAATACCAAAATGGTAATGGATACATTTCTAGCATAGCCTAAACTTATGTCAATCAAACACACAAAGATCTAGCTCACACAAATTTCCCAAGTAATAAACTAGAAAATAACAAATGCTATTCCCATTTTCATTCTATTTTCCAAACATGCACACACTTTCTAAGGTAGATTTTCTGCAAGAAAACAACTTAATAACAAGTCCTAACACATGAATACAAGCTAGGAAACAAAATACAATCAATCACACATTTTATTTTAAACAAAAACACAACTAGAACAAAAACATGAAAGTGCTGTTTTCTAGACCTGTCCACCAAAATTAATATAGAGCTCCAAAAATTAATATGAGCTAGGATTAGATAGATCTAGTCAATATCAAACTCATCCAGTCGGATTTACTTCAAAAATCATTCTTAAAATCATTCTAAAAATCACAGAAGAGCCTACTTGTCTTTTACCAAAATGGATGTCATTTCCATTTGGTAGCTCACCTTGATGAGCGGCCAAGTGCTATGTATAGATCTGTTCAAGGGCTATCCAAAACATTTTAGTTTATCCATTTTAGTCAGAGATTCAAAAAGTTATGTTCAAAACATGTTCATAGACTCTTTGTGGCAAAACAGTCGTTGTGGGAAAATTACAAACCAAAACTTGGATCTGCAATTTTTATGTGGTGAGGAACTCATAGGGGTAGGTTCATGATTTTTAGTAGATTTTATTTTGCACGTTTGGTATTTTTCATACGTCCAAAGTAAACATCCAAGTTTCTGTTAAAAACTGTTAAAAGAAAAACAAACACAACATGGGCTGGCTTTGCGTGGGCGTGGCCCAGCTAGGCGCACATCGCAGCCCAACTGTGCTGCACGCGCGAGCGCGGGTGCGGGCGCGGGAAGGCGCGGGTTCAAGCGCGGCCGTGGATCAAAGATCCAACGGCGCGCGGGCGTAGTCTTCCTCGCCCCTCCTCTCTCTCTCGGTCTCGATATGGCCGGCGACGGAAGTGCTCGTGGTGGCTCACCGTGGGCTCGCGGAGAGGTGGCGCGGGGTTGGGGGAGATGCAGGGTGGCAGGGGCGTCGAGGGGAGTAGTCGTTGGCGTCGGGCGCAGTCTCAGGCGGCGGCGTGACGCAGAGCGTCCACAGTGGCGAGGTCGACGGCGGCGAGCGTCCTGCAAACGAATGGCCACGGGAGCAAGTCAGCGAAGGTCAGGGGGAGGTGGGGATGCGATCCAGAGCAGTGGAGAGGGAGGAGAAGGCCCTGGTCGAGCTGATCTACCTCGAGGCCGTGGTGATCACCGGCGGCGAGTTCACGGGCTCGGGGGCTCCCAGGGGATAGGGCTATGCTTCCTTTCGACTTGGGAATGTGTGGGGGAGTGTGAGGAGTGGTGTGGAGCAAGGGGTGAGCTCTGGAGACTTGTACCCGTGGTGAAAAGCAAAGGGAAAAAATGGAGGGGCTCGAGTTCATGCCTTGCCATGGCATGTGGGCGCTCTGGGGGGGGAGGGGGGCTTTTGGTCATCTCCTTCGTGCACTGGCTGTCCAAGGTCATGACCACGAAAGGGAAAGTCAAGCCTTGGCTTTTGGAGGCAAGGGGAGGGAAAGGGCTAGTTAAATGGGTCAAAGGGATGGGCTGCCCATACCATTCCACCTCACCTCTTCTCTCTCATGTTATCTTCACCTACAAGGCTTCTAGAAGGAGATCAAGGCATCCTGGTTCGAGTGGGTACCGTGGTGAACACATTTGGCAAGGTTGCATTTCCAAAATTGCAAAGAAACACAAAGAAAACATCTGATCAAAAGTGTATCTCTTACTGTTCACAAAATTCAGAAAATTCAGTTTAGACTTAGAAAAATTTCTAAGTGTTGGAAACAGATTAAATCATAAAAAAGTTGAGTTTGTTCTCAAGGGCCAAATGGTTTCCAAAGTTTGTTTTCAAAGTGTGAACTTGTTAACCATGTTATAAACTTTCAGAAACATCTTTTGAAATCAAATTTGAAATAGTTTAAGGCCATGAAAACATTGTGGAAAAAGGTATACTTTCTGTTTTTCTCTGTTTTCCAAAAATGCCTTTTTCTGTCTTAATTTTATACCACAAAAACAACAAGCAAAAGATAATTTTTATTTATACAAAAATAAAACTAAGCTTATGGATTTGTAGTACATATATCAAGGAACAATTACAAGTCAAGAAAACATAAAATAACATTTTATAGCCTAGTGAAAACAAAGGTAGAAAACAGGTACTTGGCTATATTTTCAGGAAATGTTTTCTATAGAAAACTTAAAAGAAAACTTCCATAAATCATTTTGAAACTTTGTTTTCTGGGATACAACAAGGTTAAAAGTTTGTTTTAAGATGCAACCAAGAATAATCCAAGTCTTGGAAAAAAAATCCACTCAAGTAATATTAGGAAAAACATCAGGGAAAATATCAGGAAAAATAATAGGAATGTTTTCAGAAACATTTGGTATTGGTTTTATAAAGAAACAAACCTTGTGTTACAAATATGATTAAGATCATAAACACATGTTAGTTCAAACAATCATGTTGTTATAAAAAAAATTGTTGGCCCTAATTTTTGTCTTCTTGAGCACAATACAAGAATCCAAAAACTGGGGTGTGACAGACCTTCCCCCCTTAAAAGAATCTCGTCCCGAGATTCGCAGGCAAGCGAAAAGAGGGTATGGTAAAAACAACAATGTTAGATGATTTTTTTTTTACAAAACATGTTCTGGTGATTGGTAACATTAAACACAGGTGCTTCCCCCTTTGATTAATCTTACCAAAATCTACCGGCAATTTAGTTTGCTTTTCAAGGGTCTGGAAACCATGTTTTAAACCCCGATCTTATTGTTCCTAAGAAACCATCATATCAAACCAGGGGTTATTGTTCACACAGAGATCTAATTTCTTCCTTCCTAATAGGATTATCATACCACTATTTTTCCTGTGGGGCATAACTCTCTCATCACTAAATAAACCAATCAGTGGGATATCCACTAATATTTATTTAGCATGAGCTATCCATTGCTCACTTTCCAAAATCCAGGAAAAATCCACTATCTTCCTCTTAATCTAATGTAATCAAATCCCAAATCATTTTTTCCCTGGAAGGTATTTTATCAAGATCATAACGCTAAGGCTAAACCATCAAACTTAACAAGCATATACCAACTTTGTACTACTTCTGTAAGTCCTTTCAAATACTTCAACTCTTATCTCCTGATTAACACTAAATCATTTTCCCCAAACAATCTCAATAGAGCGTGACAAGCTCCGAGAATATATCATCGAGAACAATTACTTACTAAATCCAAGCCATATTGATTTCTTCAAAAATCCAAAATCATCATTTTATATCCACGAATCTCTCCCTATATAAAATCCCAATCCAACATGATCTTTTTACTACAACCAATCTTTCCACTAAAATCCGGGATGAGAATCACCTAGGCAAACATTATCATCATCATTCCCATATCACAAATTCCCTCGCATGTTACTTCTAATTAATCCAATCTCCTTATAAATCAAGTGCTTCCTAAAATCCAATAATTTCCACCAATCTTTCTAAACCTCAAATCATTTCTTCCAGGCTACAAATTTTTGTTACTAATAACTTCCAAATTTTTGGGGTCCACAACTGGTTATCCCCGGGTATTACATCATAATTCAACTCCATTAAAAATCATATGATCCTCAATCTTTCCTCCCTAAGCTAAACCTCAATGAGTTTTCCACCATCTCATTTTCAAAAATCTGGTTCCTCCAAAACGTATATACGAGAGATCTAGTTGCCTAGTAACAATCATAGTTTATCCATCCAATATTTTTTTTCCAACCTTTCACTTTCTTCAAAACAGCTATAGAATCATCCTAGGGCACCTTTCTATTTGGTTTTGGAAAAGTTGGTCACACATTTTTATACGGGTGATACCAACTCTATAAGGTACCAACTCCGTAAGTTACTATGTAAGGTATTAAACTAGAATTAGATGAGGTCATGGTACCAACTCTGTAAGGTGTTAAACGAAAATTGGATGAGGTTAGGTTAGTATTGTTAATTAGTTAAGATATTATATCTAGTTTGACGTGACACTTCTAGTGTTCCATTTACGTCGGATTTTTTTTTCAGGGCACGAAGTCAAACACAACTATGGGGTTTTACAGGTTTGGTTCGAGAACGTACCATTGGCTATGGCATGAGTCGCAGGGGTTTCTGCAACATCACCTTGGTCTCGAGGTCCACTCATCAGATTCTTGCGTTTCTTCTGGGATGGACCTTGGTTTTCTTGGGTTTCATCAGGATGAGCTAGGACACGGTTCTTCTTGGAACAATCGCGAGCAAAATGTCCTTCCTGCCCACAGGTAAAGCAACCCGTGGTTCTAGGCTTGACTTTCACACGCCTCCTTGAAGACTATGGCATTGCAGGCAAGGTACTGCGAGTCACACCAGAACTAGGTTCTCCTGGCGTCACTATCTTCCTTTTGCGGCTCTCTCCAACAAGCAGGTGCTGGTATCCTCTCATAAGGATCGCAGTATTCTCAGCGTTGGTGATGAAAAGTTGAGTCAACTGCTCCAGGGCAGCATGGGTGGCTATGTGTTCAGCACGAGCGACTTCACGTTCTGCCTTCAACAGAGCAAACAGTTGACCAACTGTCGTTTGTGGTGGTGGAGGTAGATTGCTGGCCATGCTGAAGACAAAGAACGGTATAAGACGAGAGAAACTAAAAAGGTGGTTTTAGTTGAAAACTCGTGACACATACCGGCTCATAACGGATATGAGAACGGTAGGTTACACAACAACAACAAGCATCTAAGAGACAAACACAATAGCAAACAAAGACTAGCACACACATGAAACAAAGTCTCATAAAGCATAACATACTTTAAAGGTTCACACGGCTAAAGCATAAGGCTTACAACACAACTAGCACACTCAAGGATCTAACAGAGTCCACACAACACAAACACAAACGAGCGTCTTGGCGGAAATAACACAACTCCTAACATCCTGCGGTAATCCTAGGTGCTTGAGGAAGCGCGTAGCTGTTCCTCCAACTCTTCAACTCTGGTCTTGCTGGCTGCAAGCTGAAGCTGAAGGGTTCTCACTCATGTGCGGTGCTGGGAGTCAGTGTACTTCATGGTCTTCTTCAGTACCTTGAGACGACGCTCGGTGGCAGAAGAAACATTCAGGCTTTTCTCCAGCTGGTCTATCTCTCTGCCTCGGAGGTCATAATCTGCTCTAACCTTATCAAGGGAGAGTTGGGTGTTGTACAGTTGTCCCTCCAGGTGCTGGAAGTGACGAGCAAACACAAAGTCTCCAGTGACTTCTAACAGCTTGTCATCTTCGTCGCGTCTTCCAAAGTATCTATAGGGGGTGCCTTCAAACTTGCGGCAAAATAAGTTCGCGAGCTTGGCAATGGTCAGCTACATCACTCTAAGGATACCATCTTCCCAACTGTTCTCCACAACTTCCCAAGTGATCTCTGGGGTTGACAGTGCTAGCAACGGTGCACAGATGGTGCAGACCACCAACCAGGACAATTCTCGTCCATCATGGTGAATCTGGGCTCCCTTTAACTCAGGTAGGGGACGACCGATAAGATGAGTCATCTTGATCAAATCCTCCTCAAAGCGACGGTAGAAAAGTGCATGCGATCCCAGCCGGAAGGACTTGGTGAAGAAAACTGCCATCTAAACAAAGTTTTTAAAGTAGATTATGTTAGATAACAGTGTGCAAAGTTTTAAGATGCCCCATTTTACTTAGTGTAAATAGAGTTTTCAAAATCACAGAAGGGGATGGAAGATAGAATCTTTTGGAAAATAGTCATCTTAGCGACCTGGTTTTATTAACTTTTATTGTCGGAGTACGCTAACGTCCATGCTAACTAAGGTCTCCTAAGGTCAGTATAGCTCTGATACCAACTCTGTAAGGTCCGTCCAAGAACCACTATTCAAGGACACCTTCGATATGCATACATTCACGATCCCAGATCACACCAGTCGTGAACAACATATCAAGTTGGTACACAGATACAATATCCATTAGACGGGTGCATAAACACTTACAAAGGGTACATGGTCACCTGACCAGGTCTACACAACTGCCACGCAGGGCAAACACACAACACACAGTGGAAGATTAAACACACGCAAACGTAGTAGAGCCCAAGTCACGCCTTAACCTACAGGCTGCTGACCGGGAGACGATCCTAGTTCGCAAAGCCATCAGCTCCGTACTCCTCCTTGTTGATCTCCTTCTGAGACTCCTTCTCAATATCTGGCAAGTTGATACCAGGGACGAAACCAATATGAGTACATTTGAATGTACTCAGCAAGACATCCATCACGTAGCTTACTAAGATGCAAGTATGCTTATATGGTGTAATAGGTAGGCTATACATAGGGTTCACTATCAATGATACATGAAAGATATATCATAGTTGATTTTGCAAATCTCTGTATCTTCGTTGAAGAAGATACTTTCAAAGAAAATAATATATTTTTCTCTCTCTTGTAGGTATCACATGTACAAGAGGTTTTATAAACTCATTTTGTAAAAGAAGATTTTCTCTTTGCAAAACTTCTTGTAAAACAATTTCTGGCTTTTCATCAACGGTACCTCCGCGGTACAAGATTTCCTACTTTCCGAACTTCACAAGTCCAACACCTATTTTGAAAACTCTTTTTTGAAAACGTTGACACAATCATAGCTACATGGCCATTCAGCTGTCCATATCCGAGGACGCGGATACTTTGAAATAGTTGTACTCTGCAGAGGTGTACACATCCACCAGATCCAGTACATCTGCCGTGAACAACCACGGACTGTAACAACATTATGTAAACATCAGATAACTGATCCTAACCATCCACTATGTTCAAGCTAGAATGTGTCTATCTCTTCAGTTGAGTATAATCTCCCCGGCACCAGGTCCCACCCTGCCTAGACAGGAGACTCAACTGTCGCACCCGGAGGAGAACTTAATCCCTCACTGGGTATGTCCCGTATTCCCCTCCTAGCGACATTTCGGTTCGAGGGAGCCCGTCCCCTTAAAAACACACTAACAAGAACAAACTTCAGGTTAATCCCCGTGCCCATGTTGGGGTAAAGTGGAACTACGGTAAAGGTTGTCCGACGAAGACTAGGTTATGTGTCATTTTTGTAAAACACCATTTTTCCAAAAATGACCACTCCAACATTTCTCTGGTGAATAAGGCTCAGCCTTTTCTCCGGGTTTTCCATAAAGCCTTTGTTTTGCAAAAACATATTTTTAGGGTTTACACTTAGGGACTAATACTTTTGATGGTAATAAATACCATATGGTGTCTATGGGTTTGGTAACACCAAGTATCAACTGCTGGCATAGCAATAGTATATATAATAGTAATAGTAGTATTCACTCAAAAATAGTTTTCGGAAATCAAGGTTTTGTAAAACTTTTCAGAAGTAAAACATGCATGATAGATAATGATAAGTGTATTAAAACATCAAGCATCAGGATGGCTTGCCTTAAAACTCTTAGTGTCCCTGGCCTTGAAGTAACTTGAACGTGACGCACAGCTCCATAACTGCGTTTTCTTCTTCTTCTTTGTTTTCTAGCGTCGTAAAAGAATAAAAGACACACTCTCATATATAAAGGACAAACAACTAAACTAAACAACACATACAACAAGCAAAATTATACTAGCGCAAATACTTAAACGTTATCGAGAAAACTTCCTCACATAACTCTCACGGCCCAAAACTATCGCCAAATAAGCATATGGTTGAGAACCATATCCCACATCTTACATATCATATATAGAGTGGGTGTACCACTCTCATAATAAGATATTTAAGAAGCTAAAAGTATAGCTTGTGGGCACAAAAAGTGAGGTTTCTTAATAATAACAATCTATCGAAGTAAAACCCATGGCAGTGGGTATTAAAAACACACAAGCAATCATCACCAAACAAGTTGCTGATTAAATTAATGCTTACATAACAGGATGCTACTAAGAACAACAACGATACTAGCACAACAAATAGCACAAGTACAATACTCATGCTAAGGTAATCACTAATACAATTTCCAAACAGCAGGCAAACACAACATAGCAGAATAGACTACTGATTGACTATGCTAATGTCTATTTGAAGTTATGGAATCCATCAATCATGAAAATTTAACAAAAAACCAGTAGCTAAAATCAATGGTAACATGTCATAAAAATAAAGTAAAACACAATCATTACCGAAAATAATATTCCTATCAAACAATCACAAAAACAGGACTGCATTTACCATACTAGTATGGAAAATTCTACACAAGCATGCTATAAGAAATACTTATATTCTACAACTATGGCACATGCAATTCAAGGTGTCATGGCACTAAAACAGAAGTAATAACTTCCTAAACATGCTATAATAAATTATACACTCATAAAATAGGAGATAACAACACTAGGGCAAAACCACAATTTTCTAGTGGTGACAACAGTGCAATACTAGGGAAGCAAACAGTGCTACAATGATGCTTAACTCTAAACAAGCAAGTCATGAACACAAATATACCTACTAACAGTACAATAACCTTATACATGCTAGTAAGCAATACCATAAAATAATTCTATGAAAAACATCTGCTAAGCAAGCATACACCAATTCTAGTAATACATGCTTTTCTAATTAATTAACTAGCAGGCAGACAAAGTATAAACTACACAACCAGTATCTATGCACTCAATTAAAAGTTATCTAAACCTTTTCAAAAATCCAAATACTCAATTTAAAAATCATTCACAAACAATCTATCAATCACAAGGAATTTATTCTATTAGCACACAACTCATTTCAAGCTATCAATAGGGAAACATTTCTTAACATGATACCCCTAAGGATATTATGCTATCAAATGAATCACACCCTAGCATACTTGTATTTAAAAATAAGAAATAAACTTCTCACTTGCATAAGTGAAACAAACAACCTATTTTCCATGGTAGAAAATAATAATCAATCACATAATAAAACCTGTTATTTTCACACACATGTCTGGTTGGGGATTTTTATCCTCAACCAAAATGCAATGGGTCCAGTGGGTTATGGGCCCATTAATACCAAGGAAAAAGAGGTGCTAAGCCTCTAGTTACTCATGACAAAAATTAGTATACAAGATTAATAATATGAGGCTATTTATTTTAGTGAAAACAAGACTAGTGCAAAAGAATAACAAATCCTACACATGCTTTGCTATAAAATGACATGCAAGCTAACAGAGGTATTAAATTCAAAATAACAGTACCAAAATGGTACTGGATCCATTTCTAGCATAGCCTAAACTTAGTCAATCAAACACACAAAGATCTAGCTCACACAAATATCTCAAATAATAAACGAGAAAATAACAAATGTTATTCCCATTTTCATTCTATTTTCCAAACATGCACACACTTTCTAAGGTAGATTTTCTGCAAGCAAACAACTTAATAACAAGCCCTAACACATGCATACACGCTAGGAAACAAAATACAATCAATCACACATTTTATTTTAAACAAAAACACAACTAGAACATAAATAGGAAAGTGCTGTTTTCGAGACCTGTCTACCAAAATTAATCTACAGCTCCAAATATTAATCTGAGTTAGGATTAGATATATCTAGTCAATATCAAACTCATCCTGTTGGATTTACTTCAAAAATAATTTTTAAAATCATTCTAAAAATCACAGACGAGCCTACTGGTCTTTTACCAAAATGAATACCGTTTCCATTTGGTAGCTCACCTTGATGTGAGGCCAAGTGCTATGGATAGATCTGTTCAAGAGCTACCCAAAAAAAATTAGTTTGTCCATTTTAGTTATAGACTCAAAAAGTTATGTTCAAAACATGTTCATAGACTCTTTGTGGCAAAACAGTCATTGTGGGAAAATAACAAACCAAAACTTGGATCTGCAATTTTTATGTGGTGAGGAACTCATAGGGGTAGGTTCATGATTTTTAGTAGATTTTATTTTGCAAGTTTGGTATTTTTCATACGTCCAAAGCAAACATCCAAGTTTCTGTTAAAAACTGTTAAAAGAAAAACAAACACAACACATGCTGGCTTTGCGTGGGCGTGGCCCAGCTAGGCGCACAACGCTGCACGCGCGAGAGCGGGCGCGGGAACGCGCGGGTTCAAGCGCGGCCGTGGATCAAAGATCCAACAGCGCGCGGGCGTCGTCTTCCTCGCCCCTCCTCTCTCTCTCGGTCTCGATACGGCCGGCGACGGAAGTGCTCGTGGTGGCTCACCGTGGGCTCGCGGAGGGGTGGCGCGGGGTTGGGGGAGATGCAGGGTGGCAGGGGAGTCGAGGGGAGTAGTCGTTGGTGTCGGGGGCGGTCTCAGGCGGCGGCGCGACGCAGAGCGTCCACGGCGGCGAGGTCGACGGCGGCGAGCGTCCTGCAAACGAATGGCCACGGGAGCAAGTCAGGGAAGGTCAGGGGGAGGTGGGGATGCGATCCATATCAGTGGAGAGGGAGGAGAAGGCCCTGGTCGAGCTGATCTACCTCGAGGTCGTGGTGATCACCGGCGGCGAGTTCACGGGCTCGGGGGCTCCTAGGGGCTAGGGCTCTGCTTCCTTTCGACTTGGGGGATGTGTGGGGGAAGTGTGAGGAGTGGTGTGGAGCAAGGGGTGAGCTCTGGAGACCTGTACCCGTGGTGAAAAGCAAAGGGCAAAAATGGAGGGGCTCGAGTTCATGCCATGCCATGGCATCTGGGGGGCTTTTGGTCATCTCCTTCGTGCATTGGTTGTTCAAGGTCATGACCACAAAAGGGAAAGTCAAGCCTTGGATTTTGGAGGAAAGGGGAGGGAAAGGGCTAGTCAAATGGGTCAAAGGGATGGGCTTCCCATACCATTCCACCTCACCTCTTCTCTCTCATGTTATCTTCACCTACAAGGCTTCTAGAAGGAGATTAAGGCATCCTGGTTTGAGTGGGTACTGTGGTGAACACATTTGGAAAGGTTGCATTTCCAAAATTGCAAAGAAACACAAAGAAAACATATGATCAAAAGTGTATCTCTTACTGTTCACAAAATTCAGTTTAGACTTAGAAAATTTTCTAAGTGTTGGAAATAGATTAAATCATCAAAAAGTTGAGTTTGTTTTCAAGGGTTAAATGGTTTCCAAAGTTTGTTTTCAAAGTGTGAACTTGTTAACCATGTTATAAAATTTCAGAAACATCTTTTGAAATCAAATTTGAAATATTTTAAGGCCATGAAATCATTGTGCAAAAAGGTATACTTTCTGTTTTTCTCTGTTTTCCAAAAATGCCTTTTTCTGTCTTAATTTTATACCACAAAAACAACAAGAGAAAGATAATTTTAATTTATCCAAAAATAAAACTAAGCTTATGTATTTGTAGTACATATATCAAGGAACAATTACAAGTCAAGAAAACATAAAATAAAAGTTTATAGCCTAGTGAAAACAAAGGTAGAAAACAGGTACTTGGCTATATTTTCAGGAAATGTTTTCTATAGAAAACTTAAAAGAAAACTTTCATAAACCATTTTGAAACTTTGTTTTATGGGATCCAACAAGGTTAAAAGTTTGTTTTAAGATGCAACCAAGAATAATCCAAGTCTTGGAAAAAAAACCACTCAAGTAATATTAGGAAAAACATCAGGGAAAATATCAGGAAAAATAATAGGAATGTTTTCAAAAACATTTGGTATTGGTTTTATAAAGAAACAAACCTTGTGTTACAAATATGATTAAGATCATAAACACATATTAGTTCAATCAATCATGTTGTTATAAAAAAAAATTGTTGGCCCTAATTTTTGTCTTCTTGAGCACAGTACAAGAATCAAAAAACTGGGGTGTGACACTAAATGTGATCTTCTTGAAACTATTCAAACCAATAATCAAGGTTAGAATAACGACAATGGTAAATAATTAGGTATAAACTATGATTATGATTGTATTAAGTCTTTTGCTAAAACTTCTGATTTTCAAGAGGTTAGTGCTAAATATATTCTTGATTCTCAAATGATTGTTGGTTGGTATAAATCCTTTGCCTATTATATTAATGTTGCTAAAGAAAATGGGGACATATATCATGAAACTTTTAAAGACACTTTCATGAAAAATGAAATTTTTATTAATGATTGCAATGAACATGCTCAAACTTCTGAAAGTACTATTTCTTATAAGCATGTTAATTTTTGTGGAGCACTTAGACCTTGTGAAAAGAATCAAATTGAAGAAGAATATTGTATCCATCATAGGAATGAAAAAACTAGAAAGTGGGACAGGGCTTTAGATGACCTTGGTAAAAAAGTTTGTGCCCTCTATCCTTTTATTTGTGAATTATGCCGTAAAGTGGGTCATTTCAATTTTCAATGCCCAGGCTGTAATAGTGACCATTCGAATCCTATGAGTACTGCAAGTTTGTATTGTGATGACATGATCACTCCTAATCAGCATGATGAACTTACATTATTTTTGGGGTGTGAAGAGTTATCAAGAAAAACTTCTTTGGTAGATATGGGTGCTCTTGATATGAATAGTGTCCTGCATGGTTGTCATCTTTATTGTGTTAATAATTTCCATGCAAATATTTACATACAAATATTGTAAAAGAGGATACTTTACCAAAATATGACATGGCTACTATTTTTTTTCATCTTATTAATGAAGAGGAGGAATCCTCCAAGGTTTTTTCTATTGTTTCTGACAATAAACCAGGGTATGTGGAGAAGCTTCCTTTCAAGCCTCTCCCTCCTATAGAGAGGAAGAAGAAGAAGAGGAGGGGGAGTAAAAGGAGAGAGGTAACAGTATCTACCCTGAGCATGTTGCTCCTATTATAGTTTTTGATGAGTTTGAACTAGATGATTTTCCTATGCCTTTTATTTATGAAAGTGATCATGATTGGGATAAACACACTACTTTTGATATTGAGAATCTCTTTGGTACCCATTCTGAAAATTATGATAATTGATGTACTATTAGTACCGTCCATGTTCCTTCCAATGATAATATAGAAAGTTCTGTGCTTGTGGATGATGTGTTTGAAAATCCTGTTGCTACTGATGATTATATGCTTGATGCATCTCTTTCGAGTAAAAATGATGATATGTTTACAAATGAATGCACTTTGGAAGATAAATATTCTATTGCTTATGATGATACTATGCCTCCATTCTTCGATAACTATTATAAAATATGCTATGATTACAATTATCCTTATGAAACTTGTCATAGTTATGGAGGGATTACACAAAACCATCTCCCTAACATACAACTTGTCTATCATGTTGGAATTCTTTATGAAGATTACAATGATGAACATGCTATTTTCAGTCCACCTACTATTGAGGAGAAAATTAATTATGATTACAATATTCCTCCTATATTTGATGATTATGGTGATGAGAATGATAATGATAGCTATTTTTTTGAATTTTCTCCCACTACTATTAATAAGAAGGATTTTACTTATGTGGAGAGTATTAATTATTTGATGCATGTGGCTCATGATAAGAATGTTTCATGTGATATTTATATTGTTAATTTTATTCATGATGCTACTGAAAGTTATTATGAGAGAGGGAAACATAGTCTTATGCATCTAAAAAATATCAAGTTTCCCCTCTTTATGTTGAAATTTTTGAAGTTGCACTTATTTTGTCTTCCTATGCTAGCCACTTTGTGTTTTATTGACTTGTTTTTTATACAAGATTCTTTTTCATAGAAAATGGGTTAGACCTAAATTTGTTTTACATTGGCTTCTTGATGCTCTCTTTTGCTTCAATTCATATTTCTTGGCACGTGTCCACGACCCACGACCTTCCCGAGGCAACAACTCCCTGCGATGTGGGGGACCCCGCTGATAAAGGCCACGGAGCGACCGAGAGTCCCTTGTTTCTCTTCTCTCTCCGTTGCCTAAAACTGTTCATCCTCCAGGTCCCCCACTTCCTTCGAGATCCTTACTCCCAAGATGGCCAGCAAGAAAGCTGCTTCCGCGGCGAAAGGCAAGCAAATCGTCGCGTCGAAGCCTTCGTCGTCGAGGCCGCACTCGATCCTGGAGCCCTCCCGCATCCATACGGGGTCTTCTCTCGAGAGGGTGCGCCCCATGGTGGCCTCCTCCATCAACAAGTACGGGGCCACCTCGCTCCATGCCGGCTTATCACTGCTCAACTCCCTCCCGGCAACCGCCTATGATTTTTTCTTCCACACCCTCTTCGCTGACCTGATTCCCCTTTCTCTACCTTCTTCCTGGCCATCCTGGAGTGGTACCATATCCATGCTCTACACCTCCATCCCAACTCCATTCTGACCCTGTCCATTTTTGCCTTCTAGTGTGAGGCCCTCCTCGGCGTTAGGCCCTCTGTGGCTTTCTTCCGCTCCTTCTTCATTCTTCGTGTGACGGGCCGAGGTTGTTGTGTTGGGTGTGCCTCCTTCCGCATTGGTCTAGGCAGACGAGCTCTGTTTCCCCATTTGGACCACAAAAGAAGGTGGACGACATCGTCAGTCGTTGGGTGTTCATGGACGCTCGCACCTCCGCGATCCTTCTCGAGGTTCCCACTGGTAGACACAGGAAGCACGCCGGTTGGGCTCAGGAGGTCCTTGATGGCCCGGACATGGCTCCCCTTGTGCAGCGAATGGAGGAGCAGCGCGAGAGTGGACTCGAGGCGTCCATGATCGTCCATGAGTTCGTTCGCCAGAGGCTGGCGCCCCTTCAATGAGCGTCTCATGTATTATTGTGGTGACACAGAGGACAACATGAGGCTCAGCGGTGTCCTTCTCGAGGGCAGGCGGCTCGAGGGGATGATGCAGACTCTTCTCGGCAAGGATGCCGCACCGCCTCTTCCTCCTTCTGTAGTCCCCCTCTACAACCTTGGGGAAGCAGAGCACGCCTCCATAGTCAAAGCCATGCCTTGCTTCGATCGGTGGGGACTCTTGGCCGAGGGCGAGACGTCGCGCAAGGAGAATCCTTTTCTCCCGTGCCCCCTCGATGAGAGCGATGCAGAGCTAGCCAAGACGGAAGACTCCGCTCCAACTGACCCATCTCCCGTGTGTGTGTTGAAGAAGCGCCCGCTCGAGGAGATCACGTCCACCCAAGTACGGGAAGCGGGAAGCGAGTCGTCGGAGGACTCGAGTACCCCTTCCCCGCCTCCCGCGCGTCCAGTGGCTCCTGGTGCGGTAGCGGGCGTGGAGAAGCCGCGCCCCGCGAGGGTTGATGCAGGCGCGGGGGGTTCTCCGGCGGCAAAGACACCCGTGACTTGTCCCCGAAGTTGAAAAGGTGTTCCCCGAGCTTGGGAGTACTGGGAAGAGTAAGTCTCTTGTCGTGTCAGTCCTTCATTCTTCGAGTGGCATCGGTACTGATTTCGTTCATTTCGCAGGTCCCCGAAGAGGGCGAGGGCGTCAGAGACGCCCATCCCTCAATCTTCAAAGGGGGCGGTCCGCCCCATTGCTCCCGAGGAAAGGTGGGTCCATCCACGATCTTCGGTGACTGAGGAGCTTGCGAACCCCATCGCCCCTCCGTCGGAAGGCGGAGCGGGCACGTGGGCGCCTCCCGGTGGTCCTTCTGTCAATGATGCCCCGCGGTCCGAGCCGGACGTCCTGATCGAGGGAGGTTCTATGGCTCGTCCGGCGTCGCCTTTGACCGCAACCACTAGCGCCGCAGGCTCAGGGATAGCCCCCGAGCGATGTGGTTGGGGCGACCCCCGGCATGGAGGGTGTCAGAGAAGGGAAGGTCGCCCCCGCCGATCGGGGAGCGGGCGCAGGGCTTTTTTTCTTGTTGGCGAGGGGAGTGCCGAGCTCTTCCTCCGTTCCCTTACAGGGCGCGTCGCAGCAAGACTTTAATGACTTGGTGGAGAAATGGCTCCGGGACACCCCTCCCGAGGGACAGGATGGCTCGTTCCTCCCGGACGACGTCTTCCGTGACTTGATGGCGGAGGATCGTTGGTCTGCCTGCATCCGCTCTGGCGCTCCCCACGAGCTCTACTCAGAAGTCCCCCTGCTCGATATTGCTAAGGATGTCGTGGACGCGCTCCGGGTTAGGGCGAGGTCGCACTCCCATCTCCTCGTCAAGGAGAGCGAGTGCCTGAAGTGCCTGGGTGCCTGGTTCCGCCAGGCGATGTTTACCTACCGTGAGAGGGAGAACAAAGCAAGGGCGATGCGCCGCCAGAATCTCATTGAGGCCACGCGCAAGTGGGAGGCCTCCACCCGCGAAGCGGAGGCACTTCGCGAGGAGGCCAAGCACGCGCTGGACGCCACCCCGGATCTGTAGGCCCGGTTTCTCTCGGAGCAGGAGGAGCACCGCTTGGCAGTGGACGAATGGAACCTTGGTGGTGCGGAACATGAGAAATTCCTCGCCGCCCGCGAAGCGCCGCTTGTACGCCGTGAGGTGGGTGTTTCTTCCCATGACTCCGCTGTCTCCCTCAGAGAGGACAATGTTCAACACTTTGAGGAGGACGTCAAGAAACACGAGGCGGAGATCACCAGTCTTGTGGAGGAAGTGAGCGAGGAGCGTGAGAGCCTCGAGAAGCTGGAAAATGACCTGAAAGAGGAGACAGAGAAACAACAAAAATGAATGGATCAAGGGATCCAAGAGGGGTGTCAGGCATACCGCAAGGAGCTCAAGGCAGGCCTGGTTGGGAAACAACCGCAAGGGGAGGCCACAACCGAGCGAGCGCTACCCTTGGAGGCCGATAGGATGTCGGCTGAGCTTGGCCGGCTTCGCGGGCAGCTCGCCGAGGAGAGCAGCGCTAGGGAGCGTGCCGTCGCCGCGTCCGTGGAGTTCCAGTCGGACTTGTTTGTCATGCGAGAGCGGCCGGCTCCTCTCGTGGAGGGGGTGCCTGAGCGGGCAGAGTTAGCTGCCCGAACACTGGAGCTTCAACGTTAACTTGAGGAGTTGTTCCAGCGCGCCGTCCTGGCAGCCCAGGTGGTCGGTGAACGACTGGACCTCGAGCTGCCTCCTCCCCCCACCAGGTACGACGCCATACGTTCCCTTCACTTCTTCGCCGACCTGCTGGACTCACTGCAGGAAGACGCCCAGAGTGTGGGCAAGATTCTTGATGCAGAGTGCCGCCAGCTCCTATCGGAGGCCGTGACACACTTGTTTTCCAAGCTCTTGTTTGTCCAGCCAGGCTTCAGGTAGAGCGCTATGGCAGGGAAGGTCCCCCCTAATCGTGCTGCCTCTCTCTATGCCCTTGTGAAGGATGCCGTTGCTGCTTTCGTGAAGACCTTCAAGCCGACCCCTCGTGCTGAAGAGGCCCCGACTCCTAGCGCTGGAACCGAAGGTCCTTCTGCTTAGCGTCCTTCCATATCTGCGATCCTTTCCTTAGGTCCCTGTGAAACTATTTTAAATGTCTTGTAAAGATATATTCTGCACTTTGTTGCTTATTGTATCCCTATCTTTTATCCTGCTTCTGGGTGCTCTTTTGTGTGAGAATACTTAGCTTTTTGTGATGGTGTCCTTCGAGACACCTTGCATGTGTCCTTCGTGGTGGGCCTCTAGTTGCTTCTTGCGGAGGATCCTTCTGGGCTCCGTGCGAGGAGTTGCGTGATGCACGCTTGTTCCTTGGGAGTGAGATTGCCGCTGCTACCTGCAGTTTGTGCCTCTGGAGAGGTGCGCGCTTGGTTCTTCCTTCATGAGCATCTCGCGAGGAGAAAACACCGAGGGACTTGGCAAAGTGTTTGCGTGCGATAGTGACCCACTCACATACACTGTTCCAGCCCCCGCTCGTGGGATGATCTCGAGAGAAAAATTCCTTCGCGTGCCTCTCTAGAGAGTGGAAGGATGCATGCTTGGATGAATGCGTATGATCTTTGTTGAATGCAAAATGAAGGCATGCCAGCATGCAAGGAGAGATGGGATTGCTTTGTGAAAGCAAAAATATTTTACTACTAGTGTGAGGCATTGTTCTCTTACAGAACTCTTGTGGATGCCGTGACCTTGTGGTCCCCCAAGAAGCACTTGACATCACCGTGCGGACACGGGACTCCCATCGTCATGGGGCTGATACTCGCGCGAGTTCAGGTGCACAGCTCGAGGATGTAGTGGCCTTGTGGCGCCCTTGAGTAACAAAAGTTTGCCCCGCCGGAGCGAGGCTCCCCTTGTGTGGTATAAGCTCCCGCGGCCTCGTGGTTGGCCCGGCGAGAGCTCCATGAGACCCTCACGGAGAGAGGTTCTGGCGTCGTTTTTACCATGGCGTCATGGGGTCCCCTCGAGGGTGCGTCTCCATGGCCTTGTGGGGGCCATGGAATGAGCATGTGGTGAGAACTCCTCCCTAGTAAGGAGGCGCGCTAGCATGAAGAGCAATGGCAGCCCCCTATCCTCCAGCGCTTTGGGGGGTCTTCAGTGTGGCTGCTCCTTCACGAGAAGCAAGAAGCCTCTTCTTGGGAGCCTCATCGAGGTGTCCCACGTCGTCTTCATCGACTGGGTGGGAGATGGCCACCTCCTTGTATGCCCGCTCGATAGAGTGCGTCACCTCCTCCACTTCTCCATGGATGGTGATGGTGCCATCAAGCCCGGGCAGCTTGGCGAGGTTGTACGCATGGTGCGTTACGACCATGAACTTCGCGAGAGCTGGGTACCCGAGGATGGCATTGTAGGAGAGGGCGATGTGTGTGATGTCGAAGTCGAGAGTCTCGGTGCGGTAGTTCTGGCGAGTGCCGAGCGTGACGGCAAGGCGCACCTGTCCCAGGGGGACCGTGGTGCCATCTGTGACACCGGCGAATGGCCTTGTGGGGGCCAGACGCTCGTAGGGAAACTGGAGCCGCTAGAACGTCGGCACCAAGATGACATTGAGGCATGCACCCCTGTCGAGAAGCGTCTTGTTGACGGCGATGTTGTTGATGGTGGGAGTGCAGACCAGGGGTAGGATCCCCATGGTCCTTGTGGACTTGGGGTGGTCGCTGATGTCGAAGGAGACCTTGTGGTCTGTTTTGGCTGTTGCATGGGCAGCTGCTAGCCGCCATTGTTGTAGACGCCTGTGTTGTAGTTGCCGTACCCGTTGTACTGGTTCGGGCTGCGCTCCTCCCATCTCCCTCAAGCGCGGCCTCCTCCTCGCCTGGGACTGCGCCAGCTGCCGCCTCAAGGGTAGCCCTCCTGGCCACCCCTCATGAGGCGGTCTCCCTGCATCCTCTCCAGCTGGAAACAGTCCCTTGTGGCGTGTGAGTGCATGCGGTGGAACTCACAGTAAGGGCGGTTGTACGCCACAGGTACGGTGTCGCTGCGGCCTTGCTGGCGTTCTGGCTCGGTAGCCATAACGGCCGGAGCTTTCCGTTTGGCGTTCGCATCGTCGCCTCGAGCCTTTGTCTTTGTCTTGGGGGCCACCAGCTTGGATTCATCGGCAGGCGTGCTGTGCCTAAAGAGGCGTCCCACCTCAGCCTTAGCTCACTAATACGTCATAAACGTATCCTTAATTTCTGATGTTCCATATTGTTTTCATGCCATATGCTACATGTTTTCCTTACACTTTATGTCATTTTTATCGATTTCCTGGGACTAACCTATTGACAAGATGCCACAGAGCCAGTTCATGTTTTCAGCTATTTTTAGTTTCAGAAAAGTTGTTCTAGACATATTCTCGGAGTTGGAAAATCCGAAGCTCGGAAGTCCTAGAATTCCCGAAGGTTCCATGGAGTCCCGAAGAGGCCCGCAGGGGGGCCACACCATAGGGCGTCACGTCCCCCTGATCGCGCCTGGGGTGGTGTGGGCCCCTCGGGCACCCACCACCATCGCCCTTTCGCCTATATATTATCCCCTATGCGTGAACCCTAAAAAGATACCACTTTTCCACAAAAATCACCCGAGGCCGCCGTCATCGTCAACCTGAGATCGAGAGGGTTCTGGAGTTCTCCCTGGTACCCTGCCGGGAGGGAAAATCATCACCGGAGGGCTCTACACCACCATGCCCTCCTCCGGAGTGATGCGTGAGTAGTTCATCCTTGGACTACGGGTCCATAGTAGCAGCTAGATGGTTGTCCTCTCCTCTTTATCCCTCATGTTTAGATCTCGTGAGCTGCCTCACATGATCGAGATCATCTTATTATACTGCTACATGTTGTGTTTGTTGGGATCCGATGATTATTGAATCATATGTCTCTTGATTATCAATCTATCATGTTGTCTTCATGTGTATGTTATTTATGATCTTGCATGCTCTTCGTTGTTAGTAGATTCTCTGGTCAAGTAGACGCTAGTGACTCCAAGAGGGAGTATTTATGCTCGATAGTGGGTTCATGCCTCCTTTGCATCTGTGCTCGAGTGACAGAAACATGACGGATGGAGGATGTGTTGTTGCCATTAGGGAGAAAACAACGATGTTTACTTTCTTTACATTACACATTTTTTTATTGCGATAATCTGTTGCTTGCAACTTAATAACCAACGTTTGTTCGGATGATATTCGGAGGGTGGATTATTAGTCATAGATGCAGTTGGATGACGGTCTATGTATCTTATTGTAATGCTCGCATCAATCTCATAGTAATCATCATGTCATGCATGTTTCATTATCTATCAATTGCCCAGCTGTAATTTGTTCATCACACATGTTAGATATTTATGGAGAGACACCTTTAGTGAACTGTGGACCCTGGTCTATTTTCTCATAATGATAATACACACACTGTTTTCACACTGCTACTGTTGTTTTCATATTGTTCTCATACTGTTTACCATACCATACGTTTAACCTCTTTGTGTTCAGCAAAACCGGTGAGATTGACAACCTCACTGCTTCGTTGGGGCAAAGTGAATTTATTGTGTTGTGTGGTTCCACGTTGCTGCTAAACCGGTGAGATTGACAACCTCACTGCTTTATCATGCTTGCTAGAAATATTTGATGTCTTTGAAACTAGATCTTATTGGCAAGGTGGGTTCACGGATGAACAACAAAAATATTATAAGGAACACCGCTTGTCACAAAAAGGGATACACTTATGGGACAAAATTAATAAATTGCATAACTATGCTAAAAACTTGTGCTCTACTTATAATGTTACTTATTTCTTGGATAAAGGTTGTTAATGTAGGAGTTATAAACACCTCTGTTTTCAATGTGAGTATAATGATAATGTTGCCATATCTTCTTATGTTAAGGGAAATTATGACTTTGATGATGTGGAACAAATTGAGGAATTTATTGCTTGGAAGGGTGCATTCAAAATTGCTTATTTGCTTGAAAGTATTGATGATGCACCTTATAAATATGAGATTTATGATATACTTGAATACTGCTTTGATAATTACTAGGATTGTAATTACTACATACTTAAATATCTTAATAGACGCTCTCCCCCAAACGGAGAGACTAATGCCTTGCAGGAACCTATGGAAGAAGAAACTACTGAATCTGGAAGCTCATTGGATGAAAAAGAGGAGGAGAGTGATGATCAAGAGGAGCAAGAATGGAGTAGCTACCCATGTCTACCTTCCAATGAGAGTAACTCTTTAACTCATACATTATTTGATGAAATTGATCCTTGATATGCTTGTGACCTTGATGCTACTATGAATGAAACTTGTGAGAATGATATTGCTACTATTATTTATGATAATCCATGCTACTCTGATAAATCTTATGATAATCCTCTATTTATTCCAACTATTGATATGCATTATAATGAGGAAGTTTATTTAGAAAATTTATATGATAATGCTCTAGATGATGGTCCTACATTATTTGATGTTATAAATTATAATGCTACTGAAAATAGTATTGCTATAATTTTCCCATACCTTTTATGAGTGATCAAACATCTTTTTTTAATATTTCTAAAAGTGGGAAAAAGAGGAGCTGATTTTAAATTTTGATCCCACTGTTTTGGAGCTTGATATGAATTGTGTGCTTTTAGACCATGACAAACATGCCTTATATGATAATTATGTTGTTGAGTTTGTTCATGATGCTACTGAAAATTATTATGAGAGAGGGAAATATGGTTGTAGGAATTTTCATGTTACTAAAACACCTCTCTTTTTGTTGAAAGTTTTGAAATTGCTCTTGTTCTACCTTCCCATGATTTCTAGTTTCAGTTTCTTTAATTTATTTCTTTACAAGATTACTATGCATAGGAAGTGGGTTAGACTTATATTTGTTTTATACTTGCTTCTTGATGCTCTCTTTTGCTTAATTCATATTTCTTATGTGAGCATCTTCTTTCTTTTTATGCCTATCTAAAAGGCGTTAAAAAAAGCACTTCTTGGAGATAACCCATGGTTTTATTTTTTCTTTGTTTTTCTCTGTTTTATTTGAGTTTATACTTCCATATAAAATCCTTTGTATCTTTATTTTAATGTATTAGTTGTGCCAAGTAAAGTTTCTAGCGAAAGTTGGAGTTGGTTTTGGATTTCTGTGCAGGAAACAGATTTCTGTTGTCCACCGTAAAAAATCGTATAAATTACAGAAAGATCAAAATGAGCTGAAACCTTTTGTGCTTATTCCTCATCTAATTCCAATTCTTTTTAGTTCTTTATGTTTTTCTTTCTGAGCAACTTAAGTTCCCTGAAAAAATTCGTCTTTACAGACTGTTCTGGTTTTGGCACATTCTGCCATTTTTCTTGCATTTGCTCTTTTAATATGTTAAGTGGATTTCTTTGCTTCACGAAACATTAGTGGCTGTAACTAATGTTTAAAATTATTAATAGCACTTGTGCCCATGCAGAACCCATGGATTTTTGATTGTTTCACTAACCCTCTAATGCGAACTACTTTGAGTGTGGTGTGAAGGAAGTTTTCAAAGGTCAAGAGAAGAGGGTGATATAATGTGATCAAGAAGAGTGCAAGGTCAAAGCTTGGGGATACCCCCGTGGTTCATCCCAGAAAATTCTAAGAAGACTCAAGCGTCTAAGCTTGGGGATTCCCAAGGCACCCCCTTCTTCATCAACAATTTATCAGGTCACTTCTAGTGAAACTATATTTTTATTCGGTCACATCATATGAAATTTACTTGGAGCGTATGTTTGTTTTTCTTTTGTTTTCCTTGCTTCAATAATATAGTTGGAACCTAGCATTATTTTTGTGGGAGATAGACACGCTCCGCTTTTTCGTATGAATACTCGTTATGCTCGTATTCTTAGTTTTTCTTCTAGTTGCTGGAAAATTCCTTTTTAGCTCCTGTTTTTCTTGCATCTCTTATTAAGAGCTGTTAGTTTTAGTAGAGTTATGTTAGTACTCTCTTGTTTCATTGTTGTATCTCTTGGAGATTTTTTATCTAGTATGAAATGCTTGGTGTTGGAAAGCAGTAGTGCATTTTTTCTGCTTATAACGGTGCAATAGAAGCTTTTATAGACCGTGGCTAGACTTTTTCATGTCATGCTAGATGTTATTTTAATTCTAAAGCCTAGTGGTTATTTTTGTAGCATGACTTGTCTGAAATAGCCGAGAGTATTTAATGTTCCATTGAAAGAATCATGAGTTGTTCATGTCATATTGAAGCATAAATTTGTGGTGTTCTCCTTTGAATGTTTTATTTGGTTGAGTTGGACCATGCTCACACCATGTTTATGACTACAAACCAGTCACTTATAGCCTCTATGATCATTTAGTTTTTGAACTTGTAGTACCACTTATGCTTTGATTAATGTTGTTTTTGTCGCTATGCATGATTATGGCCATTATTGCTCTCTTTATTTGTCGCTCCCAGTCTTTTGCTAGCCTCCACCTGTACTGAGTATGAGCTCTACTCGTGCATCCAACTCCCAAAAACCAAATGTTTTCACCATACCTACCTACATGTGGTATTTAACCGCCACTCGAAAGTAAATTGCTCATGTGTTACCTTTAAAACCTTTCAAAATTACTCATAAGTTGTGCTCCTGTTTTAGCTCATGAGGACGTAAATAGAGAATCTTTATCTCACTTGTCGATTGGACTTTCACACCCTGGACTAGTGGCTTCATCCGCTTATCCAATTGATAGAAGAGCTGGCAGCGGGGTGCCCAGCCCCAAATTAATACAACAAATTCTCTTCACTATTTTTGCCCCTGATTTATCAGTCAAATCATAATTGTGTAAAAAAAGAGAAATAGGGGTGACCTTCTACCTAGATGCGTCCTTCTATAGGAGCCGCTCTTGTGAAGTCTAGTTGGCTTGTGATGTACTGTATTTTTTGTTTACCATTCGTTGACATAAGCATACACCTCTCTAAAAATGTTTTCAATACCTCTGTTTAACAAAATAAAAAGCTCTAGCACATAAGTGATCTTTGCTTCCCTCTGCGAAGGGCATTTCCTTTAGTTTTATATTGAGTATCCATCCTCTAACTTTATGCACACTTGAGAGTGCATAGTTTCCATTCTGAGTTTAATGTGCATTTGCCCCAGAAACATTATTAATTGATTCAGGATGTGTTATTGTTTGTTCTCAAATTATTTGTTCTAGTCTTCCTCTTAAACTTTGAAGGTGTCCTGGCATTCATGTTTTGCCCCACTCTTAAGGACAAGCGAAATATCACCTTGCTATGATATCTCTATGCTTGAAATAAACGTATAACTTTCAAGTGCATTATTATTCATGATCTTTTATTTGTGTTACTTTTCATGATGCAAGGTGATTGATACGTTTCATTGTTAGAATTATATCTATCATGCTTGTGTTTAAAGTTCTATGATCTTAGCTATGCTTATGCTTTTACAATTTAGATGAAAAAGTTTATGTCGGTAGCATGTCATCTCAGAAATTATGTGTTTTTATCGTTTACCTACTCGAGGACGAGTAGGAACTAAGCTTGGGGATGTTGATACGTCATAAACATATCCTTAATTTCTGATGTTCCATGTTGTTTTCATGCCATATGCTACATGTTTTTTCTTACACTTTATGTCATTTTTATCGATTTCACGGGACTAACCTATTGACAAGATGCCACAGAGCTAGTTCCTGTTTTCTGCTATTTTTAGTTTCAAAAAAGTTGGTCTGGAAATATTCTCGGAATTGGAAAATTCGAAGCCCGGAAGTCTTAGAATTCCCGAAGGTTCCACGGAGTTCCGAAGAGGCCCGGAGGAGGGCCACACCATAGGGCGGCGTGCCCCCTGGCCGCGCCTGGGGGTAGTGTGGGCCCCTCGGGCGCCCACCGCCATCGCCCTTTCGCCTATATATTTTCCCTGATGCGTGAACCCTAAAAAGATACCACTTTTCCACGAAAAACAGCTAAGGCCACCGTCATCGTCAACCTGAGATCGGAAGGGTTCTGGAGTTCTCCCCGGCACCCTGCCGGGAGGGAAAATCATCACCGGAGGGCTCTACACCACCATGCCCTCCTCCGGAGTGATGCGTGAGTAGTTCATCCTTGGACTACGGGGCCATAGTAGTAGCTAGATGGTGTCCTCTCCTCTTTATGCCTCATGTTTAGATCTCGTGAGCTGCCTCACATGATCGAGATCATCTTATTGAATGCTACATGCTGTGTTTGTTGGGATCCGATGATTATTGAATTCTATGACTCTTGATTATCAATCTATCATGTTGTCTTCATGTGTATGTTATTTATGATCTTGCATGCTCTCCGTTGTTAGTAGATACTCTAGCCAAGTAGATGCTAGTGACTCCAATAGGGAGTATTTATGCTCGATAGTGGGTTCACGCCTCCTTTTCATCTGTGCTCGAGTGACAGAAACCTGACGGATGGAGGATGTGATGGTTCCATTACGGAGAAAACAACGATGTTTACTTTGTTTACATTACACACTTTGCTTACTGCGATAATCTATTGCTTGGAACTTAATACCCAACGTTTTTTCAGATGATATTCGGAGGGTGGATTAGTAGTCATAGATGTAATTGGAGGTATCTTTTTGTAATGCCCGCATGAATATCATATTAATCATCATGTCGTGCATGTTTCATTATCTATCAATTGCCCAGCTGTAATTTGTTCACCACGCATGTTAGCTATTTATGGAGAGACACCTCTAGTGAACTGTTGACCCCGGTCCATTTTCTCATACTGATAATACACACACTGCTTCCACTGTTTTTACACTGCTACCATTGTTTTCATATTGTTCTCATACTGCTTACCACACCATACGTTTAACCTCTTTGTGTTCAGCAAAACCGATGAGATTGACAACCTCACTGCTTCGTTGGGGCAAAGTGAATTGATTGTATTATGTAGGTTTCACGTTGCTGTTGAACCGATAGTGCGCAGTGCCACCTCAGCTGCATCAACCTTCAGAAGTTGCTTGTCCTCCTACTGTTCGATTCAACCTTGGTTTCTTTTCCGAGGGAAAACTTGCCGCTGCACTCTTCATAGCCTTTCTATTGGGGTTTAGCAACGTCAGCCATCACGCACTTGTCAGCCATGTCCACGAGCTCGACGGTGGATGTGAGGTCATCCCTGATGCCGAGCTCTTCGAGCATGCGCTCGTTGGTGTCCCCTTCCCTGAAGGCGGAGATGACGTTTGCGTCGGTGATGCTGGCGATCTTGTTGCGCGTCTCGCTGAAGTGCTGTAGGTACCGGCGAAGCATATCGCCAGGGCGCTGGCGTATGCTGCGGAGGTTGTTGTAGGAGAGGGAGCGCTCGTAGGAGCCCTTGAAGTTGGTGACAAAGTGGAGGCACAACTCCTCAAACAACCCAATGGAGCCCACTTGCAGATTCATGAGCCAGATGAGGGCTGGACCCCTGAGGGCCATGGGCAGCCAGTTCGTCGTGCACTTGTCGTCCCTCTTTGCAGCCCCTACACTGAGGCAGTAGAGCTGCATGAAGTCGAGGGGAGGGGTAGTGCCGTCGTAGCGAGATGGCAGCGTGGGGTTGAACTTCGGCGGCCAGGAGACCGTGCGAAGCTACTTGGTGAACGTGAGGGCGCCACCGACGTAGATTGTGGAGCGCGCGTCGAGGTCCGCCGGGCGGTTAGCGCGGCTGGCCTTGGCGAGGTCGTGGATGGTGCGCCGTTTGCGCTCGTGGAAGCGTTCGATCTGAATGCGCGCATCCGGTGGAGCGCGCAAGATCTGGCAAATGTTGCTACTCTTCTCAGGCACCTTAGTGGTGGGTGCCTTGTCAGGGAACATGGTGCGGGGGTCGCCATGCACCGGCGAAGTTACACCGTGGGAAGGGGACGGCGCGTCATGATCTGTCGCGCTCTTACGCTGGCCGACGTCGCCTTCCCGCGGGTCCCGCGGGGGGACATTTGCGACGGTGGCGAGCTCCTGGAGTCGGGCGAGCCATGCCGCGTGTTCTTCAGGTGCGGACGGGTGCATAAGCAGCTCCCGGACCATAGGTTTCTCCAGGCGCCCCTGCGTTCCTGACGGCGGTGGGCGGATGTTGAGACGCAGGCGCGTCTCACTGCGGCGTGTGAGAGGAATCTTCTTCCTTGGCGCTGTGTTCGCCCTCCACGCCAGTAGTGTTGCGCTGCGGCGCATCGTTGTCGTTGCCGGTCGGCTTGACATGCCCTTGGCGGCGAGCGTGCTCGAAGCGGGTGAGGCACGGACTGGTCCAAGCGGCAGGTGCGATGGCGATGAAGAAACGAAGGAGTGCCTTAGCCCCCTACCTGGCGCGCCAAATGTCGAAGAGAGCTCGTCTGTCCTAGACAGGATAGCTCTCAGAGGTTCGAACAGTGGGGGATAAACACACTTCCTTCGCTTCTAGAGGAGGCTTCGAGAGGGAAGCTTGAGCAGGGCAACAATGGCGACACAGAGAGTTTACCCAGGTTCAGGCCACCAGTGTGGTGTAAAACCCTAATCCTGCTTGTCTAATGGATTGCACTACGGTGATTACAGTATAAATGCGAGCTTATGCTCAAAACAGACTACTTGGGCTCTACGATGGTTCGAGCTCCCTTTCTCCAAGGGCCGGAGGTGCCCTTCTTATACTGGCGTTTGGACCTCCTTCCCGCTCATTTCGCGGGAAAGGGTTCCCACAAGGTGTCAAAGGGAGGAGCGTCCCGTACTTCTGCGCCTCCTGCGCGGTCCTGGTCGATGGGGGACAGCTTCACCGTTCATGGCGTCACGGTGGGGGAGCCTGGTGACGCCGCCTTCGTCTTGTAGCGCGGTCTTGGTCTTCTTGCACTAAAGGGGCAATCTTTGGGAACCTCTTTGGTGCCCAAAGCGCATGCCCTCGCTTTATATACGAGAATGACAACTGTGGTCAAAGAGGTTCTACGACGCCTCTATCACTATTCAGAGGAGCGGTCGTCAGAGGCACATGGGTTTTCCCCTCTTGAAAGGAGATGCCCAGGGAGAGGAGCAAGGGAGAAGTAGCGCTCCTCCCCAAGGCACGAGTCCCCGTCGGTTTGGCCCGCCTAGCAGGCAGGCCCAAGCAGATGGCTCCGTTTGCTGCGGATGGGGCCCTTGGTCCTGGCGTTGCATACTGGGCTGGGCCGTAACCGTCGCCTTGGGATACCCTGGTATCCAGATGCCCGGCATTAATAAATTTCTAATTAGACCCATGGAAGAGAACTCGACCTGCTAATTATTATACTTTCTGATAATTGTAAATCTCTCCATGCAATGATTTCTTCCAAATCATGTTTTGCGAGGCCGATCTTGGATTGCTATCTCATTCTTGTCTGACAAAATGTGCTTTAAAGAGGAGCACAATGTTAAGATATTTTAGTGAACTCAACATGTCCTTCTTTATTATGCACCTCCATTTTGTATGTTTTCCTACTTTTTAGGTGGGGGAAGGAATATTATAATTCTAGAAGCTTTGACAAGAAGAATTCCTTTGGTAGTGACAGACAAAGCATAATATTTTGTGATGACGACACACATCCTCATTCTGGAGAAGATTCGAGGCCTTCCATTGCAGCTAATATGCTTTGTGTTTAACTAAGATGTAATGGAAGCTCAATATTTTTGTTCGGTGTAAGATGTTCTGTAGTTTTATCAATTATTTAACACCCTTCCCTGTAGGTGCTTGCTTATCAAGACTGGCCCTAAATCACTCATTATGCATGTTCGGTTAGCGCCCAAGCCCAAAAGTGAGAGTTGATGCATTATCTTTTAGAAGTATGGCAAGTCCCCAAAGAGGAACCGTGACTAGCGGTGTGATCAGGTAGACATGTACAATCTTACAGTCTAACAAGACATCTCTATATTACAATGTTGTTGAAAGTGTAAATTGTGTTAAATTTGTAGGGAGCTTATCATATCTTTCAGGATGGCAATGAGATATAAATCCTAGAGAACCATATTTACAAGTTCTTATTCTTTCTTGGGCATCTTGTTAAAGGATGATTGCCTATTATTAAATAATTGATATTTCTGGACGGTGTCAGTGTGGGACCGTTCTATCAGGTTATGTTGTTTGAACTTGATGTCGTTCAAAGGGTAAAATTACAATGGGTCCACTTTCCTAGAGTACCTGTAACCTTTCCTCTAAGAAAGTTAACTCTAACCACACTTGTTTGGCACTATTCAACATATTTTCTCTCGCTACTATTTTACCTACGTGTGTAGGCCCATGCATCCTTGGAGCCCAATTACCGGCCTCCGATTTTTTTTACCAAGGATGAACCTATGTTTATCTGACTTTGCAATAGATTCATGAAGTAGTTGGGGAGAAGGGTGGTGATCTCTTAGTCCTAGCCGTATGATGTTGTTTGGAGAGTAGGTTTGGTGAGTTATTGCTTTGTATATATTTAGCTTGTCAACTTATCACTCCATTATTTGTTGTGAATTTTTATTTATCCACGGGTACATGTAGAGCAGGTTTTGGTGCTCTTTTTTAGCTACACCAAAAACTATATGGAATTGACACTCGATGACTATGGAGCTTTGCAATGGATATTTCCAAAATGGGCAAGGAGGCATGCCCTTGTAAAGTGTGAGGTGCTTCACTTTTTGAAAGGTGCAGTTTTGATAACAATATTGAATTGTGACTATCAGTCGGGTGACTTACTTGTACATTTTCTCTCTTATTATGAGATGTTTGTCAATTCGAGTGCTCTGTCATTCACCTTGTGAAGGAATCATTTAATGTTTCATTTGCAGGGTTATTCATGAGATGTCACAGCTGCTGAAGGTGGATAGGGCCTTGGTGAGTTTGTAAATTCCCCCAAAAAGTGTATTGAATGGTAGCTATATTTGTCCCAGCTCATTTTTTTTCGTAAAGTTCTATAAACAGGTGGATGAAGTGTAAGAATTAATTCAGTTTCTCTCTTGGTATACAGAAACTGTAAGTGGAATTGACATTTATAACTTGTTATAAAGAAGTGATATATCAAGTGGCCATACCAATATGTTCTAGCTCTATTGATCTCTCATGCTCTGATAGCGTTATATGACATGATAGTATTAATCTGCAAATTTTTCCCTACTGCCGAGGGACCTACCAGTACATAGAACATTATGTTAAACACCAATACACCAATTACTTTCTTACCTCACCAACACATGTTCCTAAATTATGATATGTGTGTACTCTCCCTATGTCAGGTCTCAATTTGTGTTACAATTCTAGAACTTGTGTGCTCTGTTGATGCCCAGAGATAGCTATATGTGCCTATCTCATCAACATATAGTATAACTGCAAACACATCGGTAGTAGTTGCATATAGATTAGCTATTTAATACTCCCACCGTCTCAAAATAAGTTGCATGTTTTGTAAAGTATAATCAGGCCTATGAATTTTTTCATATATTAGTTATTGGTCGTAAGCCCTGATGCAGGTTTCAACCAAATGCCATGTAACTTTAAACACTCTAGGATGACATGACACATGATTTTGCTTCAGGTATCAATTTATTCATGATACTCCATATACTACAAACTTTGGTTACTAGTATTCAAGGTTTTCGTACTAATGAATTCATAGGTCAATTTTATGAGAAGAGATTTCAGAATTTTCAGTTTAGGAGGTAGAGTTTTTTTTGTATCTATCAACATAGTTCAACTTCCGAGAGGCCATTTATGATGTTATCGGTTCAACATGCATGCTCACTGTCAATTTGGCATACAGGGAAACAAGTTACCATCAGTTAGTCATACAACAGAAAGACAGACATATAAGTGATTAAGGACATACATGACTTATGTATCTTTCTGTATAACATGTGTTTCCAGATAGAAATGATGCTCAAAACAATGTAGCAATTATGGAAGTTGCAATACTTAATTAGCTTTTAAGTACACATGTGTTTCAAAGTACCATTTGATCAATATCAATAGATGTTGTTCACTCTCTCTTGATAAATAGCTAATGATATCCAATGTGCATCCTTTAATACTTTGCAGTCTTACAACATGAAAATTATGATGGTTCATCAGGTATAAGCAATTCCGTTGATGTAACAAGCTATGGGAGTCCTTTACTTAGTCGATAGAGATGAAGCGTTGCTCTAGCTTTTTGTTTCGATTCGGTTAAACAGGAACATTGTTTTTCAGACTTCAAGTCATTAATATAATTATTTGATTCCCATGTATTCAAATTTAATGTCTCAAGATATCATGGTTTGTCTCGTATCATCATCAACTTGTAGTCATGTAATCTTAAAAAATGAATATATTGAGGCATGTGCGAGGGATTTTATTCCATATCGTGTCAGTGTGGCTTTTCCAGAGGTACTTTATGGACATTGTAATTGGAGTGATAACTGGGACGCATATGACCAGTCATGAGGCGCCCCAACCTCTAGTAGGTATAATATTGTACCCATGCCCTGCCCATGTGGGTACGGTATCCGCTGGTACCCATACCCATGGGTAAAACTGCCATCTTACTGACGGGCGAGCCATGGTTTGACATACCCGGAGCTCCTGGCTCGTCCGCGCGCATATGTCCAAAACCCGTCCTAAATTTGGGCCGGGAAAGTGTCAAAACGGACAAGAAAACGAGCAAATGTCCGAAAAAGCTAAATGGGCCCGCTGTGTTGGGTCATGAGTTTGCACCCTCAGAATAGAATCAGACGCGGCCGCACCAAATATGTCGGCACGTTGGAGATGATTGTAGACCCGAGCTAGGAGGGATTAACATGGACTTAGAGATGGTTGTAGACCCGAGCTTTTTTTTCCATACGACTTCCGCTGAAGCCAGGCTCCACTACCACCACCAAAGTGGGGGACAACAGAACAAATGTCATATGTACAAAAGGCCGAGAACGTCAACGAAACGAAAAGAAAAAGGACCCTCCTACTCTTTTTTGCCACTCCCTCCCCCAAGTACAGATTTAATCCACGCTACCAAGGAGAGAAGAGGATCTGTACCAGGTAGAGAGTGGCAACGACAGAGCAGAAGCAAGCAACCTACGATAGTAGTGCAGCTAAACCACATGTTATTACATTACTTAGGGGTCTTTTCTCCACGGCTGCAAGAAGCATGGCCACAAAAACAAAAGCACAAGGGAGTTTTTTGGACGACTCAAACAACAGGAGAAACGTTCAGTCTTTTTCTCACAGTTCCTTTCAACTTCACTTCTCTTCTAACAGGGAACACGTTCTGAGTTGGATTCCAGCAAACAGTCATTCTTCAATACGTCAAACCTCTTGCGCAGCAACATCACCCTTGGTAGCTACCTCCTGGATTCTGTCAGCTCCTTCCTCCAGTACTTGGCGAGTTCTTCCAGTCTGCAGCCCTACCCAATATTGTAAGAAAATACACATGTGTTAAACCAGTTCAACAGGTGATGAAATAAATTTCTTCTCAAAGCAAGCGTTATTTCTAGTTTTCCAGATTGCCCAGCAAAAGGAAGAAATCCCAATTATGTGAAGATTGGAACCCATAGGGAAAAGGTCATGAATCCACCAAAAATACCGAGAGAAGCAGGTAGGTCTGTTATCAGAACCCAGAGTGGTACTGACAACCCCCCACATGTAAACAACAGCAGGGTAGTGAAAGAACAAATGAGAAATCGATTCAGAGTCATTGCAAAACCTACAAGAGAAATCCCCAACCCACTTCCTTTTTTTTCTTATTATCTTTCGTAGCAATAGCATTATGCCAAATGAGCCAAAGCCATATTTTGATCTTCAAAGGGATCTTGGCCTTCCATAATTGATGAAAAGATCTGTCAATGGCAGCCTGCAATCAGCCCTGCAGCCTGGGCTTTTGAAATCAGTTTTGCAATCCCTTCAGCGGCCAAATTGAACAGGAAAGCTGAGAAAGGGTCTCCCTGTCTCACCCCTCTGTGACTACCAAAGTCTTTTCCCCTAACATTATTGATTTTCACACATGGAGTGCCATCTTCTAGAATCTCCTTAATCAGTCTACACCACAACTCGCTGAAACCTTCCCGTGAAACACACTTGAGTAGGTACTTCCAATCGACCATTTCATAGGCATTCTCAAAATCTAGCTTCAACACAACCCCCTGTCGCTTCTTGCGCCTGGCCTCATGAAGAATCTCTTGAAGAGACATCACACCATCTACAATGTTTCTACCTTTTATGAAAGCGGTTTGACAATTTGAAATCAGCTTATCCATCACCAGTTCAACTCTGAGAGTAAAAACTTTTGTGATAATCTTGTAGATCACTTGCAACAAACAGATGGGTCTGTATTTTTGAATGCAGTCAGCATCAGGGACCTTTTGGAGTAGGATGATCATACCAAAATTGATTCTAGATAACTGGGCTCTACCAGCAAACCAATCATGAAACACATTCATAACTTCCAAACGAACTATACTCTAGCATGCCTGATAGAATTCAACAGGAATGCCATCAGGACCTGGTGCTTTGTTCTTAACCATTTGAGCTATGGCCACCTTCACTTCTTCCTCAGTAAATGGTCTATCAAGATCATCATTATCCTCAACAGAGAGTTTCCCTTCTGTAGACAATACAGTTCCATTCCTCGTCAATACCTACCGATCCATGTTAAACCCGCTCAAACCAACATACCCTCACCTGTAAGAAGAAAATATAATTCCTCTGTCCCAAATTAATCTTTGTGTATTTGTTAAAATATGGATATATCAGTACACTAAAATGCGTCTAGATACATCTATATTTTGACAAATCTACGATGATTAATTTGAGAGGGAGGGAGTATCTGAACCTCTTCAAACATGTGAATGTAGTATTAAATTGTCTCAACATCTTCAGTCTATTTGGAAGAATGTATTGAAAAAATCGAATGAATTCAGCATATATTTGGAACAAAAAAGTGAATGAATTCTTCAGCATATCTCTAAGAGATCTAATCGTAGGGCTATAGGATCGCTCTCGTTACTCGATGGTCTGCACCAATAACAAATTAACACGTATAACCTAGGCCCAGCAACTACACGTGCTGTCTCCAATGCTTCGACAAAGCCCATGTCCGGAGGTTATCTATCCCGTCCTTACCAATCCATACATGCCTAAAGAAAAAAAGAACCAATCGATAGATTGGATCGGCCGCGCTGAAGGGAGTTGTTGCATAGAAAGACAACTGCCATGGAGTCTAGGCCACGCTGATGGTCAACCTACGGGGTGCCTCGAGGTGCAGAGCTGCTCGCGCAGCGGGGAATTGCGCCGCCGACGGAGGCCCGCCATCGACGTTGCGGACATCGGTGATGGCTGACGTTGGTAAACCCCAAAAGAAAGGTTATGAAGAGTGCATCGAAAAGTTTTTCCTCAGAAAATAAACCAGGATTGAATCTACCAGTAGGAGGATAAGCAACTTCTGAAGGTTGATGCAGTTGATGTGGTAGGGAGCACTACCGGTTCATCAGCTACGTGGAACCTATACAACACAATCAATTCACTTTACCCCAATGAAGCAGTGATGTTGTCAATCTCACCGGTTTTGCTGATAACAAAGAGGTTAAATGTATGGTGTGGAAAACAGTATGAGAACAATGTAAAAAACAACAGTAGCAGTATGAAAACAGTGGAAGCAGTGTGAAAACAGTAATTGCAGTGGTTGCATTATCAGTATGAGAAAATGGACCGGGGTCCATATTTCACTAGTGGTGTCTCTCCATAAAAGATAGCTAACATGCGTGATGAAGAAATTACAGCTGAGCAATTGATAGATAATGAAACGTGCATGGCATAATGATTACTACGTGATTCATGCGGGTATTACAACAAGATACATAGACCGTATCCAACCGCATCTATGACAAATAATCCACCCTCAGAATATCATCGGAACAAACCTTGGTATTAAGTTGCAAGCAACAGATAATCGCAGTAAGCAAAGTGTCTAATGTAAACAATGTAAACATCGTTGTTTTCTCCCTAATGGCAACATCATATCCTCCATCCGTCACGGTTCTGTCACTCGAGCACAGAAGCAAAGGAGGAATGAACCCACTATCGAGCATACATACTCCCTCTTGGAGTCACTAGTATATATTTGGCCAGAGCATTTACTAACAACGGAGAGCATGCAAGATCATAAATAACATACACATGAAGACAACATGATAGATTGATAATCAAGAGTCATAGAATTCAATAATCATCGGATCCCAACAAACACAGCATGTAGCATTCAATAAGATGATCTCGATCATGTGAGGGCAGCTCACGAGATCTAAACATGAGGCATAAAGGGGAGAGAACAACCATTTCTATGGACCCATAGTCCAAGGATGAACTACTCACGCATCATTACGGAGGCGGGCATGGTGGTGTAGAGCCCTCCGGTGATGATTTTCCCTCCCGGCAGGGTGTCGGGGAGAACTTCAGAACCCTCCGGATCTCGGATTGACGATGACGGCGGCCTCGGGTTTTTTTCGTGGAAAAGTGGTCTCTCCTTAGGATTCACGCATCGGGGGGAAATAAACAAGCGAAAGGGCGATGGCGGTGGGCGCCCGAGGGCCCATACCACCCCATGGCGCGGCCAGGGGCGCGCCGCCCTATGGTGTGGCCCTCCTGTGGCCCTCGTCCGGGCCTCTTCGGGACTCCGCGGAACCTTCGGGAATTCTAAGACTTCCGGGCTTCAATTTTTCTAATTCCGAGAATATTTTCGGAACAACTTTTCTGAAACTAAAAACAACAGAAAACAGGAACTGGCTCTGTGTCATCTTGTCAATAGGTTAGTCTCAGGAAATCGATAAAAATGACATAAAGTGTAAAGAAAACATGTAGCATATGGCATAAAAACAACATGAAGCATCGAAATTAGGGATACATTTATGACATATCATCCGACGCCAAAGATGGAGCCAGACGAAGGAGGTCGTGTCGGTGAGATGTGGGTGCCGCCGCGAAGGCTGTTGTCCGCCAGGAGTAGTGGGCCGAGGCTGCGCCGTCTCCGCTGGGATGCCGTCGGCGAGGTAGGACGCGCGGAGCCGTCCATCGCGCTGAGCCGCGCCGGGAGGGTGCAGCCGCACATGGTGGATGGGAATCACATCGGCCATGGAGGCAGTCCTGCGGGCGCCGCAACGGGTCGGTCGGGAAGTCGGGCCATGGTTTATAGCCTAACCGAGGTCCGTAGGCGCTGCCACGCGAGGCATGGCCGCAAATGCGGGTTCCTGCAAGGAGGGTCTAGTCGTGGGCAAGGGCCACCACCGCCGCCGGTTCTTGGAGAGGAGAACTTGCGTGGAGGCCTGGACGGTGGGGTTTTCATTGAAGACTACAAATGCGGGTCCGTGCATTGTATGACTACACTGACGTCTATCTTGAAACAGGAAATCTGCCAGTGTTCTCGTGGATTAGCAGTATGGATTCAGATCGAGACATGTGAGTATCCACTCTTCTTCCTCTTTCAGTGATTTTCTTTGCTGTACTCAAATTGCTCGTTGTTGAGCATGCTGATTCTAGGGCAGGGATGAGTTCTTCAGTCCGGGCTCGGCTACTCTTCAGTTCAGTTCATATATTGTACGCGTTTCAATTGCGTGGCCATCTTTCCTACTCTTAAATTCTTCTGGTAATTGGAAATTAACTCCATAAAGGTGGTGGGAAATCTTCTAAACCTGCAGGCTTGGTGCCAAAACTCACATACATATAAATTTGAACATGGTCGTATGCTAGAAAAGACCAACAGATACTGAATCCCCATTCTCTGTCTTATATCTTAAAAAAATAATAGCTGATGTGTATCACAAAAATGAAACGAAATGCATATATAGTTTGTCAAGTAAAGTACTAGACTAATGAATCCTTTCAGTTTTCTCACTAATAAGAGATGTTTTGCAAAAATATATTTGTTGGATAATGTAATGATCTCTTTACTTTAAACTAAATTTAGTCTGTTAGCACACACTAATGCTTGTTTTTAGCCTGCATCATTGTTTATTTTAACAGCCGGCAAAAACCTTATAGCCCGCTAGGTATGTCTCATGTTCTAATCTAAATCTTATTAATTTACCAATTTTATTAAATGCACTTATAACCACTCAAAATAAAAGCATCTACTTATTCTTATTGTCAATTTCAAAATAAACTATGCGACAGTAGTAGCAACCACAGGTTTTTTTTTTTTTTTTTTTTTTTTGCTGTACTTCTCATTACTGCCAAGCATATAGGTTTTTGCGATTTCACTTTTATTCCATATGCCTACCTGGTACATAAGCACTATCCATCTATATTTATATCTTGTTGTAATGTAGTTGAATAGTAAGGTTCTGTATCAAAACGGTTTTCAAATAACGACGGGTAGTTTAGTTCAGGTTTGTTCTGCAAGGTAACCAATAGTTATATCACAAATTATAAAACAACATTAGTATTTCCTTTAGAAGACTTGGTAGAAGAAACGACCGGATAACTTTTTGTTAAACCGTTTTAAAGTTTACATAGAACTTCAGAGTGAGTAGTGGTGCCTTTTGTCATAGCCATTCTATAAATCATGCCATTTCAATATTCGGTATTGTTTCTACTAACACCTTAAGTTATTTTACATCTTTGTATTGATAAATCAAGACTTATTCTCAACATAATTTAGCATAAGTCATGCAGTGTAAGTTATCGCTTGGTATGCCTTATAGCAGGACATGATCGCTGAATAACATAGGTTGACGTTAAAAGGTGTTTTTTGAAATTTGGCAATATTTAAACCCACTATTGGAAACGCCGCGCCAGGTCCATCTAGTACCTCCTATGTGACAGAAAGAACTCCCATTTGGAGCGGCAGCCAAAACAAAGAAATGCCGCTGCGGCTGTCGCGCCACCGCCTCTCACCAGCACCAACGCAAGTGAGCCAACGCCGTTCGGCGGCTTCGTGGGACGCGGGTGTGGCCGACCACGCGCGCGGTGGCCGCCACGCTGCCGCGCTCACCGTCTTCCGGCGCGTCCTCGCCGCTCACCCGGCTCGCGGCCGTCGACGAGCTCGCCTACGCCACGCTTCTCCGCTGCCGCGACGCCCGCCTGGCCTACCAGATACACGCGCAAGAATGCCGCCTCTAACCACGTCCTCGCCTGCTCCCTGCTCGCCATCTGCTCCTCCGCCTGGTCGGACCTTCCAGCTGCCGGCAGGCTGTTCGACGAAATGAACCGCAGGGATGCTGTCTCCTGCGCCGTCATGATGTCGGCCTTCCTCCGCGCCGGGGACTGGGCCCAGGCTCTCGCGCTCTACCCTCGCATGCTCGCCGCCACCGCTGCGGTGCCGCCACCGAGCACACATTTGCCACCCTACTGGCTCTCTGCGCCTCCCGGCGACCGTGCCGCCATGGGAGGCAGCTCCACGCATAGCTCCTTCGTTGGGGCGTGGAACTTAACCACGTGCTCAAGACCGCGCTCGTCCACATGTACTCCTGCCGCGGCTTCATGGGCCATGCCCACACCGTGCTCCGCTCCACGCCCGAGATGACGTTGTGCTCTGGACGGCCATGATTGCAGGCCCTGAGACATTCAGGCCGCTCTGCAGATGTTTCATCACATGGAACTCGCTGCGGCGCCACCCAATGCCTTCACCTTCGCGGGGATCATCACCCCATGCTCTTCCTCCGGCCATCCCCAGGGGTTCCAACCTGGGCGGCCACTCCATGCCTGCGTCTTCAAGTTTGCTGTGGAGCACTACATCTCTGTCTGCAATGTGCTCGTCGACTTCTACAGCAAGACATCAGCCCGTTTATTCGGCTTGGTCCATGCGTTCAATGCTGCTGATGGGCCAATACATACAAATTAATACTTAGGCAATTGCTTTTCTGGCATTTGACATGCTTGTGCACTTTTGCTGGGTGCTCATGTGTTGCATTTTTAGTAGTTATTCTTATCAAGGAATGCACGTGTAATTCATTGAGAATCTCAGATGATGGTTTGACTTGACGATATGTTTTCACATCAAGAAATGAATAGCTGAACTTTTTGTTTCAGGACACTGATTGTATGCCTGTAAACTGGCTGGATATTCTGCTTGATGATCTCAAGAAGAGGAACTCTCTCCCAAATAATGCACACCGCAAAGTGGACACTGAGCACATTCCGGAGCTTACTTCAAAAGAGAGCTGGGGCCATATCATGAATGGCGTTGTATCTGAGCCGTCCAATACACCACACGTAACATCAGATGAACAGCTTAAGGTTTTATTCTTTCCAGATTTATTTTCTAAGGAGGCTATATTTTAGTCAGGTTGAATATGCAGTGCTTATGCAGGTTAAACCTAGTATATATTTGTGATCATGCCATTAAATACTGCTCGGTCCTTGACTGCTCTGTAACATGCAAATGGCCTGTGATTGTGGTATCTCAGGGCTAGTTCTGATCAATTTATTTATTCACAGCCTGAATCTGCTGTTAGCTGTCAAATGCTACCCAACAACAGTACCACCATTGCACCACTTCCAGTTCGTTGATCACAGTTTACAACGTAGAGGTCACACAAATAATAGGAGTGCTCGCGATGATGAACTGAATTCTTTTGTTACTTCATTTGTCCAGAAGTCACTTTCACAAGCCATGTAGATGGTTGGCAAAGTCATGCAGCAGGTATGTTCCAGTCCAGCTGGCAACTCTCAATTTCTGTGCAGTGAAGTTATCACTGTATTTTCAACTCAACATGCCGTCGATGTGTTGTTGCGCAGACAATCTCTGAAAATGGTAATGAATCTCCGGAAGAAGGAAGATGCACATCCAATCAAGCAAGCACATCAAGGGGATGGCAAACTTCCATCCAGCCTGATACAAAACTGTGTTGCTACAGTCCTTGCAATCAAGGTAAAATGTCCTCAACGGACCCCATCTATGATGATTATCTATGGCTAGTATTGTTTATATCACTTCATCATCCTTGTCTGAAACTTTCAGGACCTGAGCGAACACCGGCATCCGCCCGCTAAAATAGCAGGCGTCTTGGAGCACACATTCTGTCCGGAGAACCTCGCAATCTACCATGAGATAGAGAGCTGTATCTCGGCCGTAAAAAACCAGATACTAGCGCTTGTGGCAACAACATCTGGCAATGGCAGCTCTGCCATGCTGATGTAAATAGTCCCAGCCGCGGAAGAGACACTCACGCCTTCTGCTGTATGTAGGTTCAAGTGGAAGTGGTTTTGGTGACAGGAAAGCCTGGGCATCTGGAGTGAAGTTAAATCTGCACTGCCCGGCACGAGCTTAGATACCCCTGTAATCTGTGTATACATATAGTCTTGCACGGCGAATAAACCATTTCAGGGCCTGCTTGGAATGGCCTCTGTTCATTTTCTCATGGGAAGAATAGAGATACCCGTGGTTCCGAACAGGCCTCTGTTATGTTCTTGGCAATACAAATTCAGACAGCTGAATTCGATATAGAGTTCTAGTTACAATGTCAATGCCTACAACGATGTGTCTGTTTTGTACAATTGCATCTCGGCGTATGTGTTGGAGGATGGAAGGCAAGATTGCCGACTATCATTTCCTCTAGCACATCGAAATCCCTGTGATAAGTGTATCAGCTATAGCCCATGTTTGATTTCTCTCTCACCGACAAGCTTCACAGTCAGCTCTGAATCTTGTTTATCCAGTCATAGCCAACTAGTTCAGCAGGACCCAGTGCCTGAGAGTCTGCCTGGAGGTGTCCACCTTGGCGCACTTTGAGGCGCGCAGCAGCATCGGAAAGAATGACCAGGGCGACGACGTCGGGTCAAGCTCTCGCCGACGGAGGTAGTAGTTTGTTTGTGTAACAGACAGGTAGACGGACGGGCGGACGGCACATCACAGATAGACTGAAGCTGCTCATCAGACGTTTCTTTTCTATTTAGCAGTACTCCTGGGCGGAGGAAGCTGCTCATCAGATAGACTGAAGCTGGAGGTAGATGCTCCTGACATTGATGATTGGTGATAAGGAGACCGATAGCTCCTGCTTTGTTTGATTATTTTGTACGTATAACTGAATAGTCATCGTTAGTTAAATCTCTGAAGCATCTACCACAGAAAAGGGGTACACTGTTTTCACCGTGCTGACGACGCTGTGGCAGCCGCGCCGCAACGCCCAAAGAGAAACGGAAAAAGATCAAAACGGACAGAACAACAGAAGGCACGAATCAGTGCAATGCCAAGGACTTAGCTAGAAGAAAAAGTAATAGTGGAAGGACCTGTTTGTAAGAGAAAGGACTAACCAGGAGCGAAGAAAGAAGGCACGGGGCTCATCTGTAAGATACCAGGGACCAGCGCACAAAATCTCAAAAAAATTTGGACCATTTCTCGATTTGTGCGTGTCATCCTTGCGCAGGGGCCATGCTAATCTTCTCTGTATCGTTCCAATTTTATCGGATGTCCCCGAAGGGACAATCTATCCGCAAACGGTACAGGTTATAAACTGGTGAAAACTTTGCTGAGGTTCCGAGGTGGGACTAAACTGGGTCACCCCGCCCCGCAGTGCGCCCCGCGCCAGGAGAGGATTCCTAACAGATAGTGGGCCGAATCTTTCTCCATCGGCCCAACTAAGGACGTGAGTTACAGAAATATACATACGGCCTGCTTCCCAGCGGTGCGCATCCTTTGCCTCGCCTGTGATGAACGCATGTCCTGCGCGAGTGTGCGTCAGCTCTCAGCTCGCTCGATACACTCGAGAGTCTAAAAGAAAAAAACTCGATACACTCGTTATCATCGAGGAAGAAGCATCTGTATTCCCCGTGCAGCTCTGGCACAGGTGTGAGGTGTGTGTAATATGGACTGCCCGGTCTTAACATCTTCTGTCTATTTGTAAGAATGAATCGAAAAAATTGAATGAATTCGGCATACATTTGACAGAAAGAACTTCCAGTTGAGCGGCAGCCAAAACAGAGAAATGCCGCTGCGGCTGCCGCGCCACCGCCGCCACCTCGCGCCGATAACAAGGCAAGTTACCCAACGCCGTGCGGCGGCTTCGTGGGCCGCGGCTGTGGCCGACCACGCGCGCTCCGGACGCCACGCCGCCGCGCTCACGGTCTTCCGGCGCGTTCTCGCCGCTCACCCGGCCGCGGCCGCCGACGAGCTTGCCTACTCCGCGCTTCTCCGCTGCCGCGACGCACGCTTGGCATACCAGATACACGCGCAGGCATGCCGTCGCGGCCTGGCCGCCTCCAACCCCGTCCTAGCATGCTCCCTGCTCGCCTTCTACTCCTCCGCCCGGTCGGACCTCCCGGCCGCCGCCAGGCTGTTCGACGAAATGACCCACAGGGACGCTGTCTCCTACACCGCCATGATGTCGGCCTTCGTCCGCGCCGGGGACTGGTCCCAGGCTCTGGCGCTCTATCCTCGCATGCTCACCACCACCGCGCCACCCACGGAGCACACATTCGCCACCCTGCTGGCTCTCTGCGCCTCCCGGCGACTGTGCCGCCATGGGAGGCAGCTCCACGCGCAGCTCCTTCGTTGGGGGGTGGACCTTAACCTGGTGCTCAAGACCGCCCTCGTCCACATGTACTCCTGCTGCGGCTTCATGGGCCATGCCCACGCCGTGCTCCGCTCCACGCCCGAGACGGACGTCGTGCTCTGGACGGCCATGATTGCCGGCTACTCGCGGACCGGAGACCTTCAGGCCGCTCTGCGGATGTTTCGTCACATGGAACTCGCTGCGGTTCCGCCCAATGCCTTCACCTTCGCGGGGATCATCACCGCCTGCTCTTCCTCCGGCCATCCCCAGGGGTTCCAAGCTGGACGGCAGCTCCATGCCCGCTTGTTCAAGTTTGCTCTGGAGCACGACATCTCTGTCTGCAATGCACTCGTCGACTTCTACAGCAAGACATCAGCCCGTTTACTCGACCTGGTCCATGCGTTCAATGCTGCTGACAGGCCGAATGTGGTGTCATGGACTGCCTTCATATCTGGACTTGCACGCCACGGCAGAGACGAGGACGCATTTGCAGCCTTCGCCGAGATGCGGGCTAGCGGGGTGCAGCCCAACTCATTCACCATGTCCACCCTTCTTAAAGCCTGCAGGTCCTCACAGTCTTTCCTACATGCTGCAAAAATCCATGCTTATGTGCTCAAGACCAGCTTCGAGTCTTTGGATGTGGCTGTGGGGAACTCGCTGGTTGATCTTTATTCCAGGTTTGCAAGAATGGATGAAGCTTGGGCAGTGGCGACAACGATGGCCTTTGTAAGGGACAACTTCACATACACAAGCCTAGCCAAGGGGCTAAATCAGGTCTGTCTTCCAAACAAGGCCCTTGAGATGATAGTCCACATGTTTCAGGGGGAGGTCCACATGGACGGGTTCAGTCTCGCCTGCTTTGTCTCCGCTGCTGCGGCCTTGCCATCCATAGAGCCTGGGATGCAGTTGCACTGCTGTTCGGTGAAATTGGGGTTGAGCAGCCAGGTCTCCGTTTCTAATAGCCTTATCAACATGTACAGCAAGCATAAGTGTCTGGAGGATGCTAAAAGTGTTTTCCAGTCAATTAGGGAGCCGAGTGTTGTGTCCTGGAATGCATTAATATCTGGGATGGCTTCCAACGGATCTTATTGTGAAGCGCTGTCGGTCTTCGAAGATATGACACTGAGTGGGGCTCAGCCTGATGACATCACTTTCTCCATTGTGCTTTACGCCTGCGCTCACGATGGCTTAGTTGACATTGGCATCAACCATTTTAACTCTATGAGGAAACAGTTTGGTGTTTACCCACAAAGGAGCCACTACACACTCTTTCTAGATATGTTAGCACGGGCAGGTCGTCTTACAGAGGCAGCATGCACCATCGAGACCATGCCCATACAGCCTGACTTGTCGATGTACAGGAATCTGTTGGCATTTTGCGATCTCCATAACGATCTGGTTCTTGGCGAAACTGTTGCAAGGAAGGCACTAGAATTATATCCATCAGACACAGTATTTCAGAATATGCTTTCAGTACATGCCCACAGGATGAAGAGCGATGCAGCTATTTATTTCGACATCTCAGCATCGAGCATGAGATGATGAGAAGAGTAATGCAGGATTTACTGTTGTTCAGGGGTGTCTTTTTCTCTTCAAGGATTCACAGAAATTTCACTGCACGTAAACTGCATATGAGGTATTCTATGAAACTGATTACTATGTTCCACCCTCTTTTAAATCAAGTTCTTTTAGAGTCAATCCGGAGTATGGTATGATGGTATCCACTTAGTTAGTTGACGAAGGAATACATCATCCCTTTCATGCACCGTCGCTGATTTGATTTCTGGTAAGTGTTATGTGCTAAGACAGGCAGAATGCTTGGTCTAAACCCTAAGCGATAATTGTCTTGTCTTGCATTGAACTGAAGCACTCTTCACCTGGATATTAGCTTGCTAAAAAGGCTTGCATTGTGGAACGGAGGGAGTAGCTTGCAGGACTAAGCTGAATATGGCATGAGGCTTGGACGTGTTTGAACTCTCCTGCAGAGTGCTGAATGTACCGCTTAGTATAGTATACAGATTTTGGGGTAGTGTTCCCTCTTGAAGAAATACCTACACTATGTGAATAGGCATTGAATATAATATGGTACATCGGATTTTACACAAGAATACATAGGCAGAATTTCTAGGGGACAGTTTTATTTAATGCTGTCAAGAAAATAGTAGAATGTGGCAATAGTATTGCTCAGTACTTCTTATAGCAATATCCTGTGGTTACATATATGATACATCCCTAATTAAACAGCCATTTTCATTTAAAAGTGAAATGATGTCCATTTCTGTTTCACAGGAGCAATACTAGGATACGCCTCGGGAAACAAACCAACATCATGTGGGAGATTCTGAGCCATTGACAGTTGCCATAATGCAGCTGGTTCTCATATGTCCTTTGCTGGTCCTTCTACTCGTTATGTTACCGGTAATTGGTTACAACCATACAACGTATCTTTGAGAATTGCTACTCTTCTGAATATGGAATGTTCTGTGGTATTAGTTCCTTACATGAACCGCTTGAATATGTTATACAAAACGCCGAGCACCATAGTCAATCCTTGTGCCACAAATGACCAGAAGCGGATATAATATGCAAGAAGATAGACGACAAAAGGCTCGACGCAGAATTTGTAAAGTTTCAGAATGGACCGAACTAGGGCTTCTGGATTCCGTAGAAATGCTGCATGTGTACTTCCATGCTTAGCTGGATTTCAAGCAGTACCAGTTTATACTAAACAGTTGAATTCATGAAGCACATACCTTCAGCTTCTTTTGGAAGCGTGTCAAACAATACAGCAACAAATTGAAGTATTTCCTGCAAGAATCGCAATATTTCATGAAGGCAAATTAGCTAGAGGTATGGTAATCAGACTAACATAGCTGGATAAGGCAGGAAAAACAAGCTCATGAGTATGCCTACCAATGCCGGCTTTCCTGGTTTCAGGGGTGATTCGTTGAAGATATGAACTTTTCTGCAGTGTGGGTGAAAACATTTACATCTCAGGTCAGAGGGAACTTTACCTCGAAAACAAAATTATCTAGTGGCCAAACCCTTGTTTCTAAATAAAAACCAAAAGAAATATAAACCACCATAACATTACAGTTCCAAGATCTTGCCTGACATGGATGGAAACAACACGGTATTATAACAGAAATTAGAGAATATATGCTGTCACGGGTGGGTATCAATCTCAGCTACCTAATAAGAAGCGCTTCTCCGTTTGCTGAACACATGTAGAAACTGCAGCCTTTGGTAAATGGGATGATCTTACCGTTCCACTCTGCAACAAGATGATAATATTGTCATGTACCAGAATGCCTCCACTTATAATTTGAATTCCTAGCTGCAGGATCTTACCAAGGTGCCACATTACTGCAACAGTGGGTTCTACTCCTGCACAAATCTCATCAATAGCAAATTTGACGTTCTTCCTCATAGCTGCCATAAGCCTTGAAAAGTACGTATCGGTATTCTGCATGCAGCAAAGTTGTTTTTGTGAACTCAGGGAACTTGATTTTAAATTAATATCTTGGTGGTCAAATATGCAGAAAACTGAACCATGAGATGTTGGAGCAGAATGAGCAAATGAGGTGCGAGTAAAACCTTGACGTCCAGAGGTTTATAATATGAAGCATGCTCGACGACACAATCAGGGTCCAGGAGCTTCTTGAGCCGTTTGATGTCCTTGTCGTTGATGGAGGAGTAGAACTCCTGAATCACATCCGTCAGGGGCGAAGACGGTAATGTATTACCTCCACGGTAAACATTGCTAAGTCCCCCAGTTGCATTTGACCCTAGTATTGCTCGTATGGGCTTTGGCGAACATTGTTGCCTCGTTCCCCAGTTGGCGCTTATTGACGGTGGGCGCTGTTTTAGGTTGAAAGAGGGCGACTGGAAGGAGACAAGCGTGAGGGCAGAATTCATGGTGTCGGGTGTTTGAATGCAGAAAGATGTGAGGTATAGCAGAATGAGGTGTGATATAGGGTTATGGTTGCTTGGTTGTCAGGAAAGGAATCTGAGTACACAGAGAAGGCTTCCTGGCATGGAACACAATGGGGTTCGCGTGGTGCATGGCTGAAGCATAAAGATTCATTACGTTATGAAGTAAGGAATTGCTTCGTACGTAATCTACAGAGCCAGTGTAGGCAAGAATCTGTAAAAAAGTATTGCTTTGTTCCTTAGTTATCCTTTTGCTATGCTTTACATGGAGTTCCTCAGAGAGTATACATGTGTTGTCTACAGAACAGAGGAGAAGAGAAGAGATTTGTGAAGGAAGAAAGAGGAAGTAGCAGCAGGGTTGGGTCGTCATCACTTCCGGAAGAATCCTAAGACTGCCTTCTTGGAGGGTGGCTTGTACTTGCTCGACTTCCCGGCAGCTTTCTTCGCGGCAGCAGATAGAGGAGGGGCAGCACCCGCAGCAGGAGCAGATTCAGGAAGAGGAGGAAGAGGGAACATGTCTTGCTCCCTGGCCTCCTTTTCCGTGGCCGTCGTCTCTTCCAGCCTGCTTGGCGCTGCCCACGGTTCATCTGCCTCGTCTTCTGAGAATACTCTCCGCATGGTTGCCAGCTTATTTGTCTGCGCGATAGTTGGGGGCGCCAGAGGTGGTAATTGGTCCGATGCCTCCCCCTGCTGCTGCTTCTCAATTGTATCGGGTGCTGGGCTGTAGTCATACGTCGGATCTGTGTCCAATTTTTTGCTTTTGCTTTCTGCCGCTGCTGTTACCTGTTTCGTGATGCTCTCGACTTCGAACGCCTCTCCCTCGTCATCATCATCTTGGTCTGATACCGCCACCTGCTGCTGCTGCTGCTGTGGCTGGGGCGGCGGCTGATGCACCTTCATTTGCTCAGGCAGTGAGATGTCATCGTCAGAGGAGTCACTAATGAGCTCGACATCCACCGGCACTACCTCATGAGGTCTATTAAACTCATGATGATCATCAGTCTTGGCCTCCAACAGCGCTGCTGCTTCTGCTTCTGCCAAAGCTTCCTGTTCTGCTGCTGCTTCCTCTTCTTCTTTGTTGGCGGAGACAGAGGCATAGGCGTTGGCGCTGGCAGAGTAGGAGGAGGAGGAAGACGACGAAGATGAGGAGCTGCTCATCTTTCCGCTGGCCTCAGGAACAGTGACCGGCTGGCCCTGCATCTTCTCGGTGACGAAGTAGGGCCTGAAGCGGGACGGGCGGAAGTCGCTGGCGTACGGCGCGCCCACCGTGAAGCTTTCGTGCCTTCTGAACAGCACGGCGTTCTTCGTGTGCGTTGACGCACCGAGGGGCAATGACTGCTGCTGCGGCTGCGGCGTGTGGAGACGAAGGAGTTCACTGTCTTCGTCATCATCGAAGAAGGGGTTGCTGCGTGAGGGGTTAAGGAGCATGGAGGGCGCGGAGCCGGGGAAGTCGTCGTCGCCATAGGGCTCGTCGAGGTCGAAAGGGTTGCTCTTGACGACGTTGACGGTGAGCCTTGAAGCGTCGTCGTCGAGGCCCGCCGTGATGTGGTGCTGGCGGCGGCGATGAGGCTGCCTGCGGGCGGCAAGGCGCCTGGACATGAGCCTCTCGACGGCAGCGTTCCTCTCAAGCTCGAGGGACCCGATGTTCTCTATGCTCTTGGCGTCGTCGGCCGTCCAGGCCACCGCGCGCACCACCTCCGCGGACCGGTGGTGGTGCTTTTGCTCAGGCTCCACTTCCGACTCTGACTCAGAGTCATCGCCGGTGGCGTCGGGGAAGGAGGCGAGGGAGGTGGCGGTGGACATGATGGCGGGCGGGGTATCAGAATCGCTGCTGGTTGGAGGCGAGTCAGCAGCAGAGCGACGGTGGGAGCCGTTGTTGTGCCTGGTGGCTCCGGCAGCAGTTGCGATGCTCGTGATGTGGCATTGCGGTGGGTGGCCGCGGCTGATCTTCTTGTAGACGTGTTGGTCATGTTCCTGGGGCACGCTATGGAGGAGGACGATGCCGAGGAGGAAGGCGGTGAGGAAGAGGACAGGGGAGGATGCGAGGAGGAAGGCGAAGATCGGGTAGAAGAAGGCGTAGAGGAAAGCCAGGACGAAGAGAAAGCAGAGGAGGAGAGGGTGCCGGTGGAAGAAGGTGCAGCCGGGCAGCGCCTCCGTCTCGTTGTCATGATCCATGGCCGCAAGCTCACCTCAGCTGCAAACAATAATAAATCAATGTTGAATTAAACAAATGGGATGATCTCTATCGAGACGAGGCTACATACAACAGCATGTGTTAATTGATTGATTAGGATGAGGGAGGAACAAAAATTGAAGGAAGAATGGAATTGATGTATGCATTACGGGAGGAACAAAAAATGAAGAATGGATTACCTGTAGCAGCATATCATCTTCATTCCTGGATTCCTTGGTTGATTTGGAAGACGATGAGTTTGGAACAAGAGATTGTTCGTTGGGGAATGCATGCAGAGTCAGCGAAGGAAAAGGGAGGGTGCTCATTTTGCTTCATTCATTCTGCCTGCCTGTCTGCTATTCTTGTCTCTCTCAAAGGTGTAGGAAAAAAAATGACGGACAGAGAAATGCTTGCCCCATCTCAATTATCGTCCAAAGCAAATGAAAGGCCCATTTCACGATACGATACGATGTTCACTCCCGTCAGTCGTCTTCTACGTGAAGAAAGTACACCGATCACTTTGCTTCCATCAGTTTGGCAGCGAAGTATCTGTAAGGCCAATGTATTCGAAAACCATTGTTTTTTTTAAACAAGGCAAACGATTTGCTATTTTTATTAATTATAAGAAGAAGAGAATTGGCTGGTTAATCCGGCCAAAAACCAAGACAAACAGCATCACCGATCGTCATGCACCATGACCGTTGCGAGGGCACACAATGTCAGAGTACCTTCTAGAAGGATAGGTGCGGTGTGTAGTTGTGCTTATCTATATCTGTACCGAACCATCTGTTTTATAAAGATGAGTTCGGATCTCTGGTTTCCCTTTTCGGTTGTAACCATCCAATGTAATCTCTAGCCACGTTTTGGCATATATAAACACGGAACCGATCCCGAGGTAAAGGGTATCGTTAACACCAGAGCCTATCGAGCTCTCACATGGTATCAGAGCTGCCTTTTCCAATCACATCTACCAGCAGCCAATCTCCATCCACTTACACCACAATGACGAATCCCACGAATCCCCTACCGAGCCAAGGCACACTAGAGAAACTCACCCGGGAAAATTTCCTACTCTGGGAGATGCAGGTGCTCCCGGCTGTTCGAGGCGCAGGTCTGATGGGATTCCTCGATGGAACCAGTACCGCGCCGCCAGCCAAATTCTTCGTCGAGAAAAGCGACAAAAGTCGCGAAGAGGTGAGCAACCCTGATTATGAGGCATGGGTGCTGATGGACCAACAGGTCCTCTCCTATTTGGTGAGCTCTCTGTCCAGGGACATCATGATCTCGTGCATTGGGATGAAGACGGCGTCAGCTGTCTGGGCGGCAGTCACCTCCATGTTCGCTGCCCAGTCCCGCACGCGCATCGCCAACCTGCGCATCCGCCTCGCCAACACCAAGAAAGAGGGAAAGACCACTGCCCAGTACTTCGGGCAGATGAAGGCGATCGCCGACGAGCTCGCCGCCGCCGAGCGTCAGATCGAGGAAGATGAACTCGTGGAATATCTCCTCGCCGGCCTAGACGACCCCTACAACCTGTTGGCACGCGTAGAGATAAACGAAAACTTTTTCCTACGCGATACTACCAAGATCTAGCCGAGGTAGAAGGCCACGAGTATTACCACTAGACGCGCAGGTGCGGATTATCGATGTAGCGCGTCGGGTCGGGGCAGTGCAGTCCCACGATCCGGTCCGGCCGATCCAATCCCTCGAACGTCGAAGTGCTGAACGTACAGCACCTCTGCCGGTATCCACACGTACGAGGAGGAGCTCCGACGGCGGACTGCTAGGTCCGGTGCGGCGGCTGGACTGAGTGGGGCTAGGGTTCCCAACGCATGGGAGAGTGGACTAACGTGCCCGCTGGGCAACCTGCGCCCCTCTTTATATAGCGTGTGGTAATGGGCTTCACAACACTTGTGGTCCATTCCCTCTGTGAGTCCGACTCACTAACTCAGTCCATTTCCGGTTCGGGTCCAACCCAACCAATGCTTGCTCCCGCTCTTAAGTGTGCGACCCTGCAGGCTCATGGCGACATGGACACGATTGGAGTCCTTCTCCCAATCGATCAATCGGTAGCGGCTCCTAGCAGAACGTGCCGACTCCCAAGTCCCATTGAGTCAAGACGACATACCTTTCAATTCGATATTCATCTTAGTCCCTTTTGCCTCACGATATACCTTGTCGAGCTATAGGCGATTTATCGTCATCCCTTAAATAGCTCAACTCTCTTCTCGATCCGTGATATGTGATTCATCTGACTAACTCTTTAGTCAATAGACACAGTTAACACTTAACTGAGTCGCGCATGGCCATGCTTCCTGAATCATATCACTCGAGAGGGCCCAGAGAATATCTCTCCAATCGGAGGGGCAAAATCCCATCTTGATTATCCACATCACGCAGCTTGCTTCTCATTCGACCCGAACTCTGCCTTTATAGTTGCCTTGTCACAGAACAACGTTTGACAGAACCTAAGTCGGTGATCCACAACTCGGATTGTGCGACAACCTCAGGTCTAAGGATTACATTGATTGAGACATGCAAATGACGACTTGATCGTTGCATCTCAATATGGGTCAGTCCGACTTGCTAAACTCTTTAGCCAAGTCCGTGAACGTTGGAATGGCATCACCATGCCCATGACAAGTGGAACCGTGTCATCAGCCAACACTCACATTAGTCTAGGATGTGTGTCCAGCACAACCTTAACGACCAAGGACAATTAGTATGAACAACGTGAATATATGGTTCCACAATCGAATCACATATTCAATGACATATATCAGATGTTCAAAACAAGGACAACTTAATAACTTTATGAATACAGTGGGAATTACATCATACATGATTGCCTCTAGGGCATATTCCCAACACAACCCTCTCTTCGCCGCCATCGGTGCCAACCCCGCCGCCAAACTCTCGGTGAGTGACTTGTATGCACAGGTCACCGCATATGATAACCGCATGGAGATTCTCCTTGGTGTTGGAGGACCCGGCGGCTCATCCTCCGCCAATGTCGCCGCCCGTGGACGTGGTGGGCGTCGAGGCGGCCGCGGCTATGGTCGTGGGCGCTACGGAGGACACCGTGGCGGAGGACGTGGACAAGGCCGAGCAAACGGAGGCGGCAACTATCGCCGCGGCGGAAGCAACACCAACACCAAGTCTGACAGCGGCAATGACCGCATCACCTGCCAGATTTGCGAGAAGCCAGGCCACCCGGCTTGGAAGTGCTGGCACCGCTACTCCGACGATGAAGAGGAGGAGGAAGAAAAGGGTGCCAATGCGGCCTCCTATGAAGTGGATCCCGTGTGGTATTCTGACACCGGGGCCACTGACCACATCACCGCGAGCTTAACAAGCTCACCATGAAAGAGAAGTACAACGGACGTGACAAGATACACGCCGCGAATGGATCAGGTATGAACATTAGCCATGTTGGTTATGCACTTGTTGGTTCCCCATCCAAATCACTCCATCTAAACAATGTGCTCCATGTTCCACAAGCTAAAAAGAACCTTGTTTCCATTCATCGTCTCACTAGAGACAATAATGTCTTCGTTGAATTTCATCCATGGTGTTTCTATGTGAAGGACCAAGCAACGAGGAAGGTACTTCTTGAGGGTAGATGCAAAAAGGGGCTCTATCCTTTGTTATCATCATCAAGCACAAATAAACAAGTTCTTAGTGTCACCAAGCCTTCAGCTACACGGTGGCATGATCGATTAGGCCATCCATCTTTTCAAATTGTTCAACGAGTTCTTAGAAATTTTAATCTTCCTGTTTCAAATAAGTGTAGAACAGAGTCTGTTTGTGACTCCTGTCAAAGAGCCAAAAGCCATCAACTTCCTTATATGAGATCTACTAGTGTTTCGACCTCTCCTTTGCAACTTGTGTTTTCTGATGTATGGGGTCCAGCACCCACCTCTGTTGGTCGTTTCTCATATTATGTAAGTTTCATAGATGACTTTAGCAAATTCTCGTGGATTTATCTCCTTAAAAAGAAATCTGAAGTGTTCCAAGTCTTTCAGAATTTCCAAAATCTCGTTGAACGAAAATTTGATAAGAAAATCCTAGCTATGTAAACAGATTGGGGTGGTGAGTACGAAAAACTAAACCCCTTCTTTCAAAGAATAGGAATTTCTCACCATGTCTCTTGTCCACATGCCCATCAACAGAATGGGTCTGCCGAGCCCAAGCATCGTCACATCGTAGAAGTTGGACTTGCCCTCTTAGCTAATGCATCTATGCCATTAAAATTTTGGGATGAAGCCTTCTTAACTGCCACCCACCTGATCAACATGCTTCCTTCCTCAGCCATTGATCATGAAATTCCCATGACACGACTCCTTAAGGAAGATCCAGATTTTTCATCTCTACGTGTATTTGGTTGTGCATGTTGGCCTAATCTTCGACCCTACAACAAAAGAAAATTGGCGTTTCGTTCCAAACAGTGTGCTTTCCTAGGCTATAGCAACATGCACAAAGGAGTAAAATGCCTTGACATCACTTCTGGTCGTGTCTATATTTCTAGAGATGTGGTCTTTGATGAAACCGTGTTTCCTTTCTCTAAACTTCATCCAAATGCAGGGGCTTTACTTCGAAGAGAAATTCTTCTTCTACCCGAATATCTCCAAACTCCATCGGTCTTAGCTCATGGGGGGCAACAATGTCTTGATCTAACACCTAATGTTCATGATTCCATGCCTCTTAATGCTTCTCAGATGTTACAGCAGCCTACAGGAGAAAATTTGGAGCAAATCGGTGTCCGAACGGGTGCAAACGGACGTGCACAAAATTCTGCACTAGAAGACAACTCGGGCGCTGAATCAGAGGACGATTCCCTGGAACATTCTGCATCGGGATCCTCCTCTGCCAGCGAATCAGCCTCGGGCTCCTTCCCCGACACGCAGCAGCAACAGCGCAGCGACCCGACCTCGTCTTCCGCACCTGTCACGCATCAGCACGTGACGCAGGGGGCTGTCGACCACCAGGAGAGCGCCACGTCGACCTCTGCCTCCTCAGCAACCGAAGCGACGCACGCCTCCGAGCGTGATGCGTCCAACGCATAGCACGGCACCAGCGGACTGCCCCGACAGCGTGGGCCCCTGGCCTCTGCTCCTTCACGCAGTCTCCCGACCAGGTGGAGAGGAACCGCGACCAGCGGTCAATCGTGTAACATCCCAAGTATGAAAAACCACATTTTTTCCAAATTTTTCCTACCCCTAAAACCCATCTAATCCTTCCATTTTATTTTGCTGCAAAAAAAAAACAGAACACAAAAAAAAATAGAAAAAGGAAAAAACGCGCGCGGAGGGGAAGCACACGGCCCAGCCCACCACGGCCTGGTACCGTTTCGCCCGCGTTCCCCTCCTTCTTCCCTGCGTACGGCAGCGATCAGAGCGGTGCCACGTCGCCGCCGCCGCGAGCAGACGGCCATCCTCGCCCCCGAGCCCCTATAAAGCAGCCCTAGAACCCCGCGCCGTAGCCCTAACCTACCTGCCACCTATCCCCTCGAGGCCGCCGCCATTTTCCTCTCTCTCGCGGCCGATCTCCTCACTGCAACCCCTCACCGGAGCGCGCCACCGTCTGAATCCGCCATGGCAGCCGCCGCAGCCGCCCTCCATCGCCCACGCTAACCACGGGAACGAGTCCACCGCTTCTCCCTCGAGCCCCTCGACACCACCGTAGCCGCTGAGGAAGCCCACACCGTCGCCGCCATCCTCGACCTGCCGCCACCGGAACCTCCTCGGGCCTCTGCTCGACTACAATCGCCGGTGAGCTCGCCGTGCCCACCATCTCCTCCCTCTCTGCAGTTGCGCACGATCGATCACGCACACGGGCTATCAGCAACACTTCACAGCACCGGCAGCAACCACGGCTCGCCGCCGGCAGCGATCTCTGACGAGCTTCAGTTAACGCGCGCGTCAGTTTCAGTTAAAAACACGAAACTGAAGCTTACCTTGGCTGCGCGTCGTTTACTGACAGAATCGAACGCTTACCCCACTGGTTACAGCGCGTGCAAGCGAGCGCGAGGGCCAGGGATCGATTCCTGGCTCCGCGGGATTTTATCCCAACCTTTTTTTCGCGCACGGCTGACAGGAGGGGGCCACTCGTCAGTGGCCCTCGCTGCCACGCGCGCGCACGCTGTCCACGCTGGCCCTAGAGCCCACGGGCAGTGCCCTAGGTTAGCCAGCAGTGCGGTAGAAAAGGTTTTCAACCTTTTCTGTTTTAATCTAAGTCCTTTTAAAATTACAGAATGGTCCTTAAACTTAAATTGCTAATAACTTTCATTTTATAAATCCAATTAATAAAAGTAAAATATGTTTGTTGATCCAAATTTAATTATCTATCTATTTAAACCATTTGTTTTCTGTTTTGAATTTTCCAAATGCATTTCAAATTTGAATTCAAACAATTCATTTGTAATTTGATAAAATCCATAACTAATTCATACTTAATCCAAATAATGCAAATAAAATATGTTTTCCATGCTATTTCAAACCAACTATTCAAATATAAATTTTGTTTCATGATTTGAATAATTAAAATTGCTTAAATAATTTAAACCTTGTTTAAATCATTTAAATTTGCTAAATTCATAACTTGCTCAAATTAAAATATTTTTGAACATATAAAATATGTTTTCAAACTAGAAAAGTATAAACTTTTCAATTATGAACTTGAATTTATGTTTGGAACAAATAAAATTCAAATAATTTTCAAACTTGTTTTAAATTCATTTAAAACTTGTTTAATCCTGTTTAAGTCATAATAAATTCATCCTAATTCCTTTTTCAATATGTGAAACATGTAATCCACCTAAAATCTTGTGTTCTACTCAAATATGAATTTTGTTATTTGTTTTGAATAGTTTGAATTGATGAAAACAACAAATGTTTGTGTGTCACCTTTAAGTAACCAAAAATTCCTTAACTTAATAAATAAATTTCTAAACTTGGTAAACCCTATGCTAAATTGTTTCTATTGTTGTTATTTTTCTGTTTTCCTCATCCATGCATCATACTAATCCACTTACACCTGTTGATAAGTTGGAAAACAATTGTTTCAACCAAAATTCATGGGCTTTTTCATATGCAACTCAAAATTGCATATGTGTCCATTTAAATTGTGTTACCATGTCAACTAGTTTATTTTGATGCATCCCTTAACTTGACATGCATCATTCCATGACTGTGCACTATGCCATGATATTGATTGTTTATCTTCCTGTATTGTTTGTTTGCTTCTTCTCGGATAGACGACGACGTTGAGACAGACGATACTTACGACACCCCTTCTGAGGATCTAGCTCAGTACCAGGCTGCTGAGTTTGCAGGCAAGTTATCACTCACATGAACCATTGTGTTCCTTTCAACATTGGTTACCGATACTTTTCGTTGTCTATTTCTGCTAGCCATATGTATCGTTGCTTCTGTTACGAACCTATCACATGATACCCTGAACCCTGATATTGCCTCACCCCCAGTCCTATAACCCCGTTGCTTGGGCCCGTGTCTTACTAGCATGCTTAGGGTTGTTTGCTCGAGTCTGTTATCAGTTACTTTCTGTTATCCTATTTGTTTATATTCTGGGGCTCGATGTTAAACAACAACCTGTTAGTTTGAGGTAATAATAAATTGCTGATAAGGCACCGGCAGGAGGCCCGGCGTGGTTTTGAGGCCTGCTAGTGTCGACCCTAATTAGGAAAAGGGTCTTGTCTACTGATCCATGATGAGCGCACTATCCGCATGTGGGAAGCGTGTATGGGCGCCCCCCTCAATTTGATTCGATTCGCATCTCGTCCAAATCGCCACACTTAGTTCGGGTTTTCCATTTGATGCACGCATATGCAGGTACGAACCCGAGGCCAGGGTGGAACTTTTGTAGTCGGCATTTAGGGCGGCGTGGTCTTCCAGTGCTATGAGGGTCCCCTTTTCTTCGTGGGGCTCGATTAGCCGCGCACGCACAACACGTGGTGCTTTGGGATTGATGCGAAGAAGAGTTGAGTTGTGTTGAGTGCCTCGCTTGGTGGAAGTGCATTTCCATCCTGGCGGGGTATTCTTACGTGTACGGCCAAATTGGTGCACCCCTGCAGGGATAAATCTTCTCGAGAAGCCGTGTTTTCCGCGGTTATGGTTAACTTGGTGAAAGTACTGGCTAACAAGTACTCAGAACAACTTACACCTAACTAATGATAACTTGACTAGTACTAGCCTTATTGCCACAATAACTTGATCCATCATTAATCCAACTGTGTGAGTTATCCTCGGATTGCTTCTTTGGATAAGGGGCGAGATCCAGGATGGGTTTGTTTGGTGGTTAGTTATAGTTGGTTACTATACGCTGTCTTATCCCCTTTCTGATAGCCGGAAGTTGTATCATGTTTCTGTAGTTGGTTAGTGCAGCCAGTTGCAGCATCTTTTATATCCCCTTTCTTCCGTTGAACCCAAGGCATCTGTGCTTGGTGTTGACGGGTTACATTTTGGTGAATTATGAGTCTTGCTTGCCAGTACGTTTATGTACTGGCCCCTTTGGGGCTGTGGTTTCCGCAGACTACGCTTACGAGGATCCCCGTGACGGCTACTACGTGGAGTTTGACGAGGCTGCTGACGAGTAGGTAGCGGACCCGGGCAGGATCCGAGACATCGTGGATGGGCTCCGTCTTCTTTTCATTCCCGGCTTCTTAAGCCTATTTGGATTTGTCTGTACTCAGACCCTTTGAATGCTTCCGCTAAGATGTAATGATGTTATGTTGGGACATGTGTTCTCTGGATGATTGTATTTGCTATCTCTGCTCTAGTGAGAGCCATTTGCAACTTATTTCCATCTTTTGTGTCTTAGAGATCTGTTGTGTTATCTTTTTGTTCAACGCCGTTGACGTACCATGTGTGTATGGTATGAAGTACGTCAATGGTAGTATCCTGATTTCTATGGGATGGTTTACGTAGACGCTGAACAGATAGGGGTTGGTTGTCACACATACGTGTGTTGGCCTACTCGTAAGAGATGCGGGTGCCGGTAAGCCCCGTAATCCAATTCACTACTGTTCAACGGAACTGCGAGTATCCTCTAGAAGTCCGGGTGCGACAAATGGTATCAGAGCCTGTCTGCCTGTAGGATCCCTTTTACTGGTCGCAGTTGAGTCTAGAAACTATTTTGTAGCTATATAGGAAAAATGAAACGTGAGAGTAGGAATTCTGCCATTTTTCTTCTTTCCCCACCCACCCACCCTTTTCTGGTAAGGAAGTGCAACGTTGTTTTCCCTTCTCACCTAAACTTTCAAGTTAGGATTTCACGAATCCTGGTTTCTCTAGGATAGTTATATCTACTAGTCTATAGGAATGGAGGTGGTTGTGACATGATTTATCATGTTGCCTACTCACGATTGAGAACGGAGGCGTGTAAGCCCCGGAAGCAAATCCTCTATCCCTTAAGCAGTAGATATTGATCCTTTAGAAGCCCGGATGGGTTTTTCCGTAGTACCTCAGGAGTTTTTGGTCTCGTGTTTCCCGTTGTTGCTTCGATATCCTGTTCTTCTCAACATCCTTATCGTCCATTAAAACCTTGTTGTTGCTTTCCACTTCAGTTCTTCTACCGGCGTCTAATCAAAACTTCCCCGATCATCTGCAGATGGATCTCAGGTTCTACCCGCAGGTGGTTCGGATGACTCGTTGCGAGAGCACTACCGGTTATCCGGAGATGCTGAGAGACATGGTCACTTATCTGGGGTTCCGTTGGGCACCAGAGTACCAGGTCTACGAGCAGCAGCGAGAGTTTGACCAGACCCTTTGAATGCTTCCGCTGAGATGTAATGATGTTATGTTGGGACATGTGTCCTTTGAATGACTGTATTTGCTATCTCTTCTCTAGTGAGAGCTATTTGCAACTTATTTCCATCTTTTGTGTCCTAGAGATATGTTGTGTTATCATTCTGTTAAAACATCACATTGTGGAGACCAAACGAACTTCTTGTCCTTCTTTGTGAGATCAGTGAGAGGTTTGGCAATCTTGGAAAAGTTTTGGACGAAACGACGGCAATAGCTAGCCAAGCCAAGAAAACTTCTGACTTGCTTCACCGTCTTTGGAGGTTTCCAATCAACAATTGCTTTAACCTTTTCTGGATCAATGGCTATGCCCTTGGCAGAGATGATATGACCAAGGTAAGCAACTTCTGGAATCCAGAACTCACATTTGGAGAACTTGGCATATAGACGATGCTCGCGAAGTTTCATGAGAGTGAGACGAGGATGTTCTCCATGCTCTTCCTCAGATTTTGAGTAGACCAGAATGTCATCAAGATATACCACAACGAACTTGTCGAGGTATTCATGGAAGACAGAATTCATGAGTCTAGAGAAGGTCGTCGGTGCATTGGTGAGACCAAAGGACATGACGGTGTATTCATATAGACCGTACCGAGTGGTGAAAGCTGTTTTTGGAATATCTTCCTTTCTGATCTTTATTTGATGGTAACCCATCCTCAAGTCCAACTTTGAGAATATTGAGGCTCCATCAAGTTGATCAAAAAGATCATCGATACGAGGAATTGGATACTTGTTTTTGATGGTTTTCTCGTTAAGAGGACGATAGTCAACAACGAGTCTTTTTGTTTGATCCTTCTTTGCAACGAACAGAGTTGGGCAACCCCAAGCGGAAGAACTAGGTTGAATGTAACCTTTCTCCATGTACATATCGATTTTCTCCTTTAACAACTTCAGTTCAGGAGGAGCTATCTTGTATGGATTCTTAGAGATTGGAGCAGTACCTGGTTCAAGCTCGATCACGAACTCAACTGCTCTGTCCGGAGGCATCCCTGGCAACTCTTCTGTAAAGACGTCAGGGAATTCACAAACCACCGGAACATTTTCAAGTAGAGGTAGAGGTTTAGCATCGAGGGTGTATAGCTGAACAGAACTTGATTCATTTGGAGAATAGACTATCTGGCCAGAAGGGTGGAACGGAGTTATTGACTTCTGAGCACAATCAATCGTAGCTTTATTGGCCTTTAACCAATCCATGCCAAGAATGACATCAATGTCAGAATTGCCAAGCAGTATGAGAGAAGCAAGGAATATGTGACCTCCAATTAGGATCTGATTCTCGTGACTGATCTTGGAAGTTTGCATAGTTGCTCCAGGGGAGTTTACTACTAGCGGGGAACCCAAACCAACAAAAGGTAGTTTAACTGCTGTCGCAAAGATCTTTGACACGAAAGAATGCGATGCTCCGGTATCAAACAACACTTTAGCTGGGTTAGAGTTTACGGGGAATGTACCGAGAACGACGTCAGCAGCTTCCTCAGCTTTGTCGACCTTGACATGATTCACCCTCGTGGTCCTCCCGACAGGCCTGTTGTTGGAGTTGAAGGCTTTAGCCGGGGGAGCACGCACCATTGCCTGGTTGGTGTTGACGGGTTACATTTTGGTGAATTGTGAGTCTTGCTTGCCAGTACGTTTATGTACTGACCCCTTTGGGGCTGTGGTTTCCGCAGACTACGCTTACGAGGATCCCCGTGACGGCTACTACGTGGAGTTTGACGATGCTGCTGACGAGTAGGTAGCGGACCCGGGCAGGATCCGAGACATCGTGGATGGGCTCCGTCTTCTTTTCATTCCCGGCTTCTTAAGCCTATTTGGATTTGTCTGTACTCAGACCCTTTGAATGCTTTCGCTGAGATGTAATGATGTTATGTTGGGACATGTGTCCTCTGGATGATTGTATTTGCTATCTCTGCTCTAGTGAGAGCCATTTGCAACTTATTTCCATCTTTTGTGTCTTAGAGATCTGTTGTGTTATCATTTTGTTCAACGCCGTTGACGTACCATGTGTGTATGGTATGAAGTACGTCAATGGTAGTATCCTGATTTCTATGGGATGGTTTACGTAGACGCTGAACAGATAGGGGTTGGTTGTCACACATACGTGTGTTGGCCTACTCGTAAGAGATGCGGGTGCCGGTAAGCCCCGTAATCCAATTCACTACTGTTCAACGGAACTGCGAGTATCCTCTAGAAGTCCGGGTGCGACAAATCCCGAGGAGGATCTGCTCCGTCAGGCGTGCATGGCACGGATGCACGTGCGCAGCTGGGATCTTCTGCGCCGAATGCTGCAGGCGCCAACACTCAGCTGGGATCCTCTACACCAAGCGAAACTGCAGGTAATCCTGTGGCTGTTTATCGGACCCGGTCTCAAACGGGTAAAAGAAAGGAAAAAGAGTTCACTGATGGCACAGTAAAATATGATACTCGTAAAAAGAAAATAACTAATAGCATGATTAGATATAGTCTGTCTGCATGTGCTGAGGAACCAGAAAACTTGCAAATAGCATTAAAAGATCCAAATTGGAAAAATGCTATGGATGATGAGTATAATGCCTTGATATCAAATAAAACTTGGCATCTAGTACCACATAGGCAAGGAATAAACCTCATAGATTGTAAATGGGTTTATAGAATTAAAAAGAAAGCAGATGGAACTATTGATAGATATAAAGCTAGATTAGTAGCAAAGGGATTTAAACAGAGGTATGGAATAGACTATGAGGATACCTTTAGTCCAGTTGTTAAATCTGCTACTATTAGACTTGTTCTAGCTGTTTCAGTTTCCAGAGGATGGAGTCTAAGGCAATTAGATGTGAAGAACGCGTTTCTTCATGGTGTTCTGGAAGAGGAAGTGTTCATGAAGCAGCCACCTGGGTATGAAAATCCTAAAACACCTCATCATGTGTGTAAATTGGATAAATCATTATATGGTCTCAAGCAAGCCCCAAGAGCATGGTTTGCCAAATGAAGCTCAAAGCTTCAAGAATTTGGTTTCCTTCCATCCAAGTCTGATACCTCACTATTCATTTATAATAAGTCAGGTATTATCATATTTGTGTTGGTATATGTAGATGACATCATAGTCACCAGTTCTTCAAGCAAGGCTATTACTGCACTACTTCATGATTTGAGTACATCCTTTGCATTAAAAGATCTTGGTGATCTACATTATTTTCTGGGTATTGAAGTCAAGAAAAATGATGATGGTATTTCACTAACCCAAGAAAAATATGCCTTGGAATTATTGACACGTGTTGGCATGAAGGATTGCAAAATAGCTCCAACACCACTTTCAACTTCTGAAAAATTATCAGCAACAGAAGGAGATACACTTGGACCAGATGATGGAACAAGGTACAGAAGTATTGTTGGTGCATTACAATACCTGACTCTTACAAGACCAGATATTGCTTTTTCAGTTAACAAAGTATGTCAATACTTACATGCACCAACCACTGTTCATTGGACAGCAGTCAAAAGAATTTTGCGATATATTAAGGGAACTCCTAATATAGGCTTAACCTTCAGAAAATCTTCATCCACTCTAGTTAGTGCCTTTTCAGATGCTGACTGGGCAGGTTGTGTTGATGATAGAAGGTCAACTGGAGGATTTGCAGTTTATTTTGGCCCTAACTTGATTTCATGGAGTGCCAGGAAACAGGCAACTGTATCTAGATCAAGTACAGAAGCAGAATACAAGGCCCTAGCAAATGCCACAGCTGAAATCATCTGGGTAGAATCACTACTTGGAGAACTGGGGGTTGGACTAAAGCAAACCTCATGTTTGTGGTGTGATAACATGGGAGCTACATATTTTTCTGCTAATCCCATTTTTCATGCAAGAACCAAACACATTGAAATAGACTTCCATTTTGTTCGAGAAAGAGTGGCTAACAAAAAGCTTGAGATCAGATTTATTCCTTCAAGAGACCAAGTGGCGGATGGTTTCACAAAAAAACTTCCTCCTCGACAACTTGAGGAGTTCAAACACAATCTCAATCTTGGGAAGAGTTGAGATTGAGGAGGGGTGTCAGAGTACCTTCTAGAAGGATAGGTGCGGTGTGTAGTTGTGCTTATCTATATCTGTACCGAACCATCTGTTTTATAAAGATGAGTTCGGATCTCTGGTTTCCCTTTTCGGTTGTAACCATCCAATGTAATCTCTAGCCACGTTTTGGCATATATAAACACGGAACCGATCCCGAGGTAAAGGGTATCGTTAACACCAGAGCCTATCGAGCTCTCACACACAACACACACCATGAAAAAACAAGGGTCACATTGTCATCGTCATCACTCTCCAGCGACTCTGATTTCACCGACTTCGACCACCTAGGGAGACCGTCAAGGCGACCATGTGAAGCTCACACCGGACTATGCCAAACAGGTGGGGCCCATTACGCAGAAAACTAATAGCTCCGATTCTGATGACAAGCTCTAGAGAGAAGATGAGAAGGACCCGCGCCGGCGAAGATTGATATGGCACCTCCTATGAGTGTTGGATGCTGTAAACAAACGACTGTTTTTCCTAGGAGTGTTACATATACTTTTACCCCTCAACCTGTTGTTGCATATAGTTTTAGAAAAAGAGGTATTGATCTATTTTTATGTACTTCAAAATTGGTTCGTCCACCGTAAAATCCCAACCTGAACATTAAATCCATAAAACTCACTACACGAGCGCTCGTCCCATTTTGCCGTCGCCGGGATGGTCCGTCATGTTGACTCACTCTTCCTTGTCGACCCTCGAGCTATTTGACCGCAACCCCGTTTGTCCACACTCAAGAACTGATGTCAAGCTCAACATCGTCATTGTTCTTGTTGGTGAAGATGCGCCCATCGAAGGAACCCCGTGGTCGATGCATGCCAGTTTTAGATGAAAGGCCAAATGCCCGACGTTAAATTAATAATGTCATCAACGGTGAAAGAGATACAAAGATCTGAAACCGACATGTGTCGAATTTTTATCAGCATAAGTCCTCGTCAGAAGTTCGGCCTTTTATCAGCATAAGTGAATTTGGATCACAACAAAATAATACTTACAAGGTATAACTGCACACACACAAAAGAAAGGGCAACCGAGGAGGCTAAGGCAAAACAGAACAAAGGACACAACTAGAGCCTAAGGCAAACAACACCGAAGAGGGTAAATACTTGCAAGATGGGCATAATTTCCGGGCCAGAGCTCACCCTAGAACTTGGGCACGCAACACACACTGCACACCGTCAAGCACACTCGAGCCTCATAAGAAGCGCCATCAGGAGCTCGTGGCCGTAGTCCACACACTGCAACTTAAAAGCCTCAAGTTATGTTGCGGAGATCGCTCCGGGAGACTTATACGGGTTTAGTGAACGACCTCAAGATCACCTCATAGTGGAATCATGGCATCTTGCAGTGTGCGAGTGGTTCTTGATGAGCACATCATAACTCCAAGAAGACCCTGGGTGCTGATGGTGTTCACACATTGCATTGCACGAGTAGTTCTTGTTGAGTACAACATAACTCCAAGAAGACCCCGGGTGCTGATGGTGTTCACACTGTAGGATTACAAGGAATGATGACAAGAGGTTTAGCAGCAATGCGAGTTGTACCTAATGATCAAATTGCCCTCCAAGAATACATCACCCTTCTTACAATTGAAAGTACAATATGGTCAACTAGAGTGGGCGGGGGTGAATAGGTGACTACCAATTTTTAATATTTTCCTTTTAATCGCGCTAAACAAGTAGAACTCAAGGTTATCTAGATGCGCAACTAGGTGAATCAACCTATGTGATAGGAAAAAAAGTATGCAACAGAAGCAATATGTAAAGAGCAAGGCAACCACCTCCTTCCAAATGGAAGTATGTCTACGTTGGAGAGGTGTGGAGCCACCTAGGCACTCCAATAGCACGGATGTGCACACCTTATTCTCCTTGAACTTCTCCGGTGATGGAGATTCTTGTTTCCACGATGAGGTCGACTTGAAAGTGTTGACCAAACCTTTACACAAGGTTGAGACTACTCCACAAGATGGTTGGAGGCTCTCAATGATCTGAAGCTTTTTGCAACAAGGTGGAAGCTCCAACCACTAGGGTTTCTCTAGGATGACAAGGCAACCAAGAGATCTACAAGATAGGGGAGAATGGGGGAAATCGATTTTTTTTGCTCGGTGAATATGTAGATCTACGTCTTCTCCATCAAATCCTTGAAGGGCATCAAGTTTGGTCGGTTGAGTAGGGAGATCTAGCCATTTAAAGATTTGTATTCATGGAGGAGAGAGAGGAATGGACGAGCTGGCTGTCCCAAAGTAGGAGACAACTATTTATAGCTCTCTCGAAAATATGCCCGTTGCAGTCTTCGAGGTCCGGAAATTTATGGGGTAAGTTTCGGAAATTTCCGGGCGCATCGGCCGGATATTTCCAAAAGTCCACCGGGGGGGGGGGTATTTGAATAATTCGGGGGCCAGAAATTTCCGCCCCTTGTTCTGCGACATGGAAAGTGCGGCGCGTCGTCTTCACGATGAACTTCATGGGCCGGATATTTCCCCTAGAATATTCCGGCCAAATTTCCGCCCCTTGTTCTGCGAGCGGGGCAGGCACAGCGCGTCGTCTTCACGTTGGACTTCATGAGATGGAAATTTCCTATGAAATATTCCGGCCAAATTTCTGCCCCAACATCTGTGCGCCTGGCAATTCTTGACACGCCGTTTCTTTGAGGCCGGTCTTCAATAGGCCGGAAATTTCTGGGGGATACACCTGAATTTCCGCCCATTAAACTCCAAAATATTCTGGCCTCCGGCAGAAATTTCCGCCCCCAGTTTCTGCTGATTTATCTTTTCCAATAGGGGAGGATCCTTCTGTTTCATCCATATGACATCTCCAGCTGTGAACACTTAAGCAACCATTAGAAGGAATACTTGTGGTGTTATTATCACCAAAACTGGATTAGAGGAGACATGAGCTTTCAGTCTCCCACTTTTTGGTGAGTGATGACAACACAGGTATTTGCAATGGATAAACATACAAAACGAGTAGGAGGAAAGATCAGAACTGATAATAATGAGGAGACAAACCTCCTAATAAACATAAGGTTCACAAATAAGATGAATTTAAGAGTTCACAAAAAAAGCAAAGGGCGCAAGTCAAAGAGAGAACAAAGCTGAAAAGAACACATCTTGTTCCCACCCATGCAAATCCCGGTCCCTAAATCTTCTCCCTCTTTGGCATCAGGATACCAAAATGGAAGAAGAGAAATCTAACGCCCCATGGATCATGCTCCCTAGTCCTCGGTATCGTCTTCTAGGTCGTCCTTTGGGTCACCTCCAGAGTCCTCACTGGCAGTTTCAAGATCATCATTATCAGGCACTCTAAGATCTCAGTCAACATCCTTGTTGTTCTAGTTGTGATACAGAATCAGAGCAGGAGGGGGTGGTGGAGCATTGGAAATATTCATTGTAGTCATGATGGCACTCCGGTTTGTGAGAATCTAGTGACGCTCAACGTAAGCATTGTAGTTCTCCTTGTGAATGCAAACGTTCATCCAAAGCACCTTCTCGATGGCACGCACCACCCAAGATCTCTTCTTGGTTCCCTTCTTAGCAGCATCCCGCTTCATTCGAGGATCACGGTGGCCACTCCTGGTAGCACCAACATCATGTGCCGCTTGCTGAACATGGGCACTCTTCTTGTACAACTTGACATCCTTGTGTGGCTCACAGTTTGACTCAAGACTCCCATCAGCAGGATACTTGGGCTTGATAAGGCGCATGATGAAGGGAGCATAGGGAGGCACCTTGCGATGAAAAAAAACGTAATGGATCTCGTGGAAGATGAAATCCATCACATCAACTTTGTGGGCCTCCAGATCCTCCATATCACCATCGGTGAAAGTCACATAATAAACATGATACATCAAGTTCACCATACCACCATGAATTTCATTGTTGTTGCCGGCACTGGGAGCAATGGACTCACGGAACATACGCAAAAGGATATCATACAGGGGATAGAGCTCCTTAGCTGAGCCCACAATAACAGTAGCACCATACAACTCACATAGCTTGTTCTTATCATACTCAACACCATGAATATGCATCCGTGCACCCTGGGGCACTGAGAGACCTGCAAAGGGATAGTCAAGTACTGCGGAAAACTCGTGGAAGGTAGCAGAGAGATGATGTGGTCTGGACATCCAAGTCATGCCAATGTCTTCTAAGTCATCGAACACCATAGTGGCAAAGAACTGCTGGATCATAGGAGTATTGTAGGAGCATTAAATCTCCATCAGAGGATGCAGACCGAGAGCTTACACGACATTCACGGCATGGCCAAAGTACTCAGGACGTGTGCTGCCATGTGCTGAAAGTTGATCTGCTTTATAGGACAGATGGGCTTGCTTATGGTTGTGTACACTTGATTGAAAAGAGATTCTTGCTCCACATGCCAAAAACAGGAATCAATCGTAGTGTCTTGAGGAGCAGCATAAAAAATATCCTTGTTGCGCCAGGTCTTGAACTCAGCCAGTGACATGTTTTGGAGATCGAGTGTATCCTTGCCCTTTTTCTTGGCTGCAAGACGAGCTTCCCCCGTTGCATCCCGAGTATGCTCATAATTTCGCTGCTCTTCGCGCTGATGCTTTCGAATGGCTGTCTCATCCACAAGGATCCCTTTTTCGTATGGAATAAGTTTTCGGAACCTCTTGCGACCACTAGTTCCTTGGGGCTAGGAGATCGAACCATCGGCATCCATGGGGATGGAACCAAGGAGGAGGAAGCCCCTCCGCATGAGAGGGAACCAGAGGGAGAGAAGTCGGAGCAGGGAGGCCCCGGGGAGGTCTTGGCGGTGGCAGCAGTCTCCTCGGCGAGAAGAAGGAGAGGCAGCGGGGGTGGACGAACTACGCGGAGCGCAGTCCACCCCGTCGCCTGACATAGGCCGCGAAGAACTTACCCCATATTATTCTGGTAAGGGGCCAGAAAATTTTGGGGCATAAGAACGGAAATTTCCGGGGTCCGTAGATTTGTCACGGAAAATTCCGCCCGAAATTTACGGACGTGTTCTATGAGCAGGACACGAGAAGAAACGGGGGGGGGGGGGGATTTTCTAGGACAAATACTTGGAAACCAGAAATTTATGGGCCTATGGCCGGAATTTTCGGGCTGCCAGAGTCAAGACTTCCAAAGGTAAACAACGGACACGAACATGAGCCAATTTTTTATTTTGGAAAATGGAAAGCATGGTTTCTGAGATAAGATGGGGGCCTAGGATAGAAAAGCTGGAACTGAAGAGAGAGGCATACCCGAGCTTGCAAAAATCAAACGAGAAAATCCAAGCTCAAGTAATTATCTCAAGAAGAGGAAACAACAAGCTCAAAATGGAAAGAAACACAAGCGAAAGAAAGAACCACAAAGAACCAAACCTCTCAAGAGAGAGGGTTGGTGGCCAGAGCTACCATCTTTGAGTGTGTGTCTTGGTGCCACAAAGATATATCTTGGGACCAAAAGCACTACTCACATTGAAGCACAATAAGTCACAAAATGACTAAATATGCATAAAAGTTTGATTTTCGCATAATAAGAGGAGTGTGATGATGGGGGGATAGTAACCCGGTATGCCAACTCCAAGGTGTAACCCGGCCCAAAGGACGCCGCGCGGGATTCGGCTAAGGATAAAGAAACTTCTGGAAGGCCCAAAGTTTGTAGGCCTCGTAACCCGGATTGTGGGTTGCGGTAAGGAAAGCTAGGGTTTGTAAGCAGAGTTTGAATAGGACTCAAGCTGCGCCTTGGAGGGCAGGCCAGGGGGGCACGGGTACTTTATAAACCGGCCCCAGGGCTTAGCTTGACAGAGATTCACGAAATAATCATATCACCTATTATCGAGTATCCAGTATAACCCGAGAGCCATATTCGAGACTCGGCGAGTTGAGAGCCGATTCCTATATCGCTTATCATCATGTTCTCTTTCGAGCTAAACCCTCTCCCAAATACCTGTGTCGACTTACCCCAAGATCAGTTACCCCAGGTAACATCTGCCGTGATCATCCCACGACAGTTGGCGCCCACCGTGGGGCCTACGTCCAAAGGTGTTTACATCACGGGAGAAGCTCGGAAAAGCATGAGGAACCTCGTCGTTGGAGAGATCTACGACGACCACAAAGGAGAGAAGATGGTGGACGACTCCGGATGGGGGCCAGAATCGGATCGCCTCGAATCCGGATCTGTCGTTACAATCGGCCGGATCAGCGTCTTCATCGGTATGGTATGTTCCTCTGGCTCGGCTCCTGACTATGTTGGATCTGATTCTGTGTCAGGGGAGGATGCTTGCGCCCAGTCAGGTAGAGAAGAATCAGTTGGAGCGACAGACCAGATAGAAGAATCCATCGCGCAGTGGGAACAGCCGGAGGAGCCGGCATGGGCCCCGCATGAACCGGACAATGGAAAAGATGATACTGAATCTATCAGGGACCTGCTGGAAGACCGTTACGGAGAAGACAACAGCGGAGAAGAACAGTATGAACTCACAGCAGGCGTAATACGCCGAGCGGCGGTCTACACGGCTCCAGCAGCCAACCTCAATCAAGGAAACATGACCACGGCTCCGGTCGTGGCGGCTCAGACATTGGCACAGCGACAGGACGCGGCTAGCGGAAACCCGATCCTGGCCCGGGTCGACGGAGAGTCGGCATCAGTGACTAGCCGCGCGGCGGATGAGGAGTTGCACGCGAATACATTCGGATTCCTGGGAAACCGGACACCGGGGGCGGGTCCGTCAAACCCGCGCCACCCGGCCTTGTTCGACAATAATCTGATCCTAGACCCCACGGTCCTCGCTACGGTTATCACTCCAGAAAACGCAGTTGAACGTGTCAGGGACCTGGATGTGGCTCGCCGCGCGTTGGAACAGCAAAGAAGGCAAGTGGAAGCAGAGAAACAAGGGATGGCTACGCGTCAGCGCGAGCTGGATGCATTGGAAACCCGGCTCCGAGAGGAAACATCTAGAGTACACCAGAGAACTCAAACTAGACTACCGGCCACGGGTGGGGTCCTTAACCCGGCGGCTTTGTTTATTACGCCTCAGGACCAACCGATCCCAGCTGTAAACCAGGGAACTGCGCCTCAGCCGGCGACAGCGGAAACCCGCGCGGCAAACGTGCAGGCCGGGTTACCCCCACCACGAACCGGAGTCACAACCGGCATCGAGTTGCCACCGCATCCGCCGTCACGGTTTCGCACACCAGCAGGCCACTACAACAATCCTATGGACAACGTGTATGCAGCAACACTTGCATTGAACCAAATCCCGGTAGGAGAATCGCCCCATGCAGAAAGGACCCGGCAAGCGATCGATCTACTGCACACTGCGGTGGCACAGCAGGCCAATTACCCGGACCACAGAAGCGGGATGCATGGGACGCCATACGCCAGTCAACTCCAAGGGAATATTCAAGCAAACTCGGCGCGGCGGAGGGAAGAGCAGCAACAAATGCCGCCTCCTCCCCGTGTTCCAGCAGCATCGGTAGCGCATGCCGTTGTGGATAACTCCAGGGCTCGGAGAGCAGGGGCCGGGTCTGCTGCACATGGATTGCCTGCAGCACCACGCCCCGCTACGCCCCCGGCTGGATCGCATACTCCCCGAGTAAGGCCAGTCTCAACCATCCTCGCAGGGCCCAAGTGTCTCTCGGATGACATCAGAGCTGAACCTTACCCGGAAAAGTTCAAAGAGCCGGGAAAAGTAGTGAACTATGAACCGACCATGGACCCGGAAACCTGGTTGAGTAGTTATGAGATGGCAATGTCAATCCGCAATGCATCCGAGAATCTTCAAGCCAAGTTCATGTACTTGATGATGTCAGAAGGAGCAGCAAAGTTATGGTTTACCAACCTGCCAGAAAGGTCGATCAAGTCCTGGGAAGAACTAAAGACCGCGTTCGTCAAGCACTTTCACGGAACATGCAGAAAGCTATTCACTATTGATGATTTAGAGCGATGCGTTCAGAAAAAGGGAGAATCAGCACGCAGTTGGGTACGCCGGGTTATGGAGATACTTCACTCATCCACAAGCTATGGCAAAAACATGCAAGTATGTTCCTTTAGTACAAAAGTTAACTCGCATGAAGTCCAGTAGGAATGCATCGGAGGTTACAATGGGAGAATTAATGGATGCGTGCAACAAACACGCTGCAACAGACACTACAGAGGAAGAAGTTAATGACAAGAAAGCGAAGGTGAACACCAGTAATAGCGGAAGAACCGGCAATGGATCAGCACCGAGCAATAACGGAAATAGTCAGAACAAGCGCCCATTTGAAGGAGGATCCGAGTTTGTAGCCAGTACTGAAGCCGGGTCTTCGAGACCCAGATCTGAAGGGAATTTTAACACCGGAAATCATAATGGGGGACATTATCAGGGACCTCCGAGGCCGGGCAACAGTTGGGATATATTCAGGATGGCGTGCCCGAAGCACAGCAGGAACGGCAAGCCGGCTAATCACTCCTTGGAGCAATGCGCCGACTTACAGAGATGGAAGAATGAGGAAGTAAACAGAGCCATGCGAGGAGCGGGTCGGGGAGGAGGCCCGGGTCCAGGTGGAAATTTGGGCAACGGTCCACCCCCAGCCGGTAACCCGGCAGCAGGAAATCCGGGCAACAATCAAGGGGGAGCGCTAGGTTTTCAGGCTAACCCCAAACAGTTGGGTCAATATCATGTGCACACTACTGGAGGCTCTAACAAGGATAAAAAGATACTGAAACAAGCGGTCAATTCAGTCTCTTCCGCTGTTCCGAGGTATTTGAGGTGGTCAGAACAGGAGGTAACTTGGAGCAGAAGGGATCATCCGGACAGAGTTGATCACCCGGGAGTTTTAGCCTTGGTAGTGGCACCACAGGTCAATGGGTATGAACTGAAAAAAGTCTTGATGGATGGAGGAAGTAGCATCAATATCCTGTACTGGGAAACTTTTCTGCGCATGGGCCTCAAAGAATCTCAACTGCAAAAGAGTACAACAGTTTTTCATGGGATAGTGTCGGGTCATTCAGCGTGCCCTGAAGGAAAAATGGCGTTGGAGGTAGCTTTTGGGGAATCAAAGGACAACTATCGGGTCGAGTGGCTTACCTTTGAGGTGGTTAAGTTGCGCAGTCCCTATCACGCATTGTTTGGAAGGCCGGCTTATGCCAAGTTCATGGCAAGGCCGTGTTATGTGTATCTACAGCTGAAAATCCCGGGTCCTAAGAAGACCATTACCATACACGGAAATCGAGATATAGCAGCTGAATGCGACGAAGGAGATGCAGCAATGGCTGAGCAAGCATGTAGGAAAGAGGAGCTCAAGCATTACCGATCGCAGGCAAACCCGGAGGAAAGGGCAATGTCAAAAAGGCCGACCTCTGAAGGGGGTGAAGCAAAAACTAGGACAGAACAAGATCACAAGATGGTGGCCTTCGTCAGGAGCGGTCCTTCCAAGCTTCCTGGCGTAGAAGAGGAAAGCACATCGCTATCTACAACTAGCCGCGCTACAAGAACGACATACCCGGATTGGCTAACAAACACGGTACTCATTATGAAAGGGACTAACGAATGGAGAATGTGCATCGGCCGTGCCAGCCTGGGGCCGATTCTCGAGAAGAACTAAAGCAGTGTAACGGCCAGCAGGTTTCATACGCGCTCTTTTCCTACCCAGGGTACCTAAGGGGACTGGGAGGTTTTTAATGAGGCGGCCTGCTGGCACAAACTTTTTCGTATCAATAAAAGAGGTGTTTTTCAAGTCTTATCATGGTCTTTGCTTCAAGTACAAGTAAGTGATATTTGTTATTATCAATGCATCAGTATCATCAAAATACGTTGCACGTACATGAGTTTTTGGGAATTGAACTGCTTAAGTAGTAGTCACAAACCCAGAGACCTGGCCTTGATGCCTATGAGTTATGAGGGCCGATTACTTGCAAGACGAGTACGGCTGCAATCTTATAACCGGACGAAGGAGCCAAATTTCTTGGTTATTCTTACTTAAGCTCGATGTGAATCGCACCAAAGTGGCATGATCTGTTCGCTTACGATTACAATCAAACCATGCAGCCCAATGGGACTTGCTTGACCCTGTTTTTCGTATAGATGTAACAACATGGTATCCACGCGAAAGCCGGCTTACAGTATAAGATAATCAAAAGGGTCATCTAAACCACAAGTCTATGCAGAGTACAAGGCTAAATAGCCGGAAACTCAACAAGTATCAAGCATGACTTCAGTATTTACGTGAATAGCTATTGGTTTTCGGATTAGTAGAGAGCAGCTTGTCATCTGAAAAAGGCCACACCCCCCTGGCTCGTACTTTGGGTCATGGGGACTGGGGATTTCGAAACAGAAACAAGCTGTTTATCTACTAAAGCTCGAAAAAACCTTGGCTTCCGAGTCTTGGGGACTTAAAGAAAAGTCCGCTTATCAAAGCCCGCGATACTCGGTTAACCGAGCCTCGAAAAGGGAATCAAAAGCAACCGGGTATCGAGAATAAGCTTAAGAGTAAAACAAGGGTCGAGATTATCAAAAGCCGGGAAAGGCACAAAGTTATCATGAGTAAAAGTACAAAGTGACAACACCAGTATCAATGGCGCAACAAGCGCATCATCAAAATCATACCAGTTTTTAAAATACAGAATACAAGACATCATCCTACTCGGCATCCTGGGAATGATCTTCCGGGTCTTGGTCTTGGACCTGCTCCTTAGCCTTTCCAGCAGCATTACCTGGACTTTCCACATCAGGACGGACAGGCGGAGGAACAGCTGGCGTAGAGGTAGACGGCCTTAGGCCTAACTCGGCCTCTCTCTTAGCAGCTTCTTCTTTCCTCCTGGCCAGGTCAGTCGTCCATTTTTCCAGCATATCAAGGGGAGGGGGTGCCTCCACCAAAATGGTTTTGCCTTCAGTGTCGTACAAGCTCATGATTGTGTCCAGTTCCATCTTATCGGCTAAGGCAGTAGCCGAGTGGCGTACGGCGGATTGTATAACTTTGAAATCCTTGGGCGTAAACTTGGAGCCGTCAGCCTTGAATTCTGGGAACCCGGATATTACCTTTGCCGGGTCAAGCTTAGGAAAATAAGCTTTCGCCAGCGTAAAGGCCCGGGTCATACCGACTCGGCAAGATGAGCGCTTCCATATCTCAATCCATCCAGGCACCGTTGAAAACGCTTGCATAAGGTTTTCTTCGCCTGGGTATACCTCGGAAGGCCATTTCACGGCATCCAATAAAAGCTTTGTGCCGGCGAAAAATGTTCGGAGCACAGTCTTTAGCGTTTTAGTCATGGAAACGGCATCGTCCTCTGGAGCAGCAAGGTTAGCACCTATAATTGAAATAAAAGAAAGCATATCAGTAATCTTGATTATTATAACGATAAGATAGAGGCATGTAAGTAAATCGCGAACAAAAACTTACTTAGCAAGATGCGATAAGTGTCCGCAACCTGGTTCGACAAGTTTTTCAGTGTAGATTGGGCAGCATTGTATTTCTTCTTGTATCTGGAGGCATCTTTTTTCAAAGTCTTCACCTCCGCCTCAAGGGTTTCTCTGCGCTTTACTTCAGCAAGCAGGAGCTGCTCGGTCTTGAGTAATACCTCGTCGGACCGAGTAATTTCCGCCTGCAAGGAACGAGTAAAACTGTAAGTCGGATATCATGACAAGCCGAGTATCATATGAAGTACCGAGCACAACTTCAGCAAGTTATGCTCCGAACTTGGGGACTGGGTGTGTAGTAAGGAATATCAAATAATGTTACCTGAGGTGCTGCGGCCATACGCTCCAAGATATTTCCCTCTGAAGCCTTCATTGACAGGAGAGCACTCATGAACTGGTTAAAATCATTGTTATCCGGGTTAGAAGGCTCGGGGGCGCGGAAATTTGGAGAAGAAGTTTTCTTCGTAACAGGAGACGGCACCCGGGTCATCCGAATGTCGGAGTTTGGCCCTCCTCCCGCGCCCGCAGCTGCGCCTTTTTCCTTCTCGCTCGCGTGCGAGGCTATTGGATACCCGGCTTCTTGCTTAGCCGGGTTCGTTGGTGATGCTTGCTCATCACCAGCTGTGGTGAATGCATCGTCAGTCGGTTCATTTTTACCCCGGTCCTCAACTTCCATGTCTTCCTGGTCGCTAACAACGACCGTGGCTCTATAGAAAGTGCAAAGGTGCGGTTAGCGCATAAGTCATGAAAAGGGTGATAAAAGTTTGGTATAACATCAGGAAAAGAACTTTACCCGGGGTTCACCGCGAAGTCCGAGGGGAAGCCGCTGCTGGACCCGGAAGATACTGAAAAATACCAAAGCAAGGTGTGAGATTACTTTGTGAGGGAATGTTTGGGAAAGATTCTTGTGTATGGTGAATACCAGTATGTCGAACTGGAGGCGGCGAAGTACCCGGGTTAAGGGTCTCGTTACCCGGATTGTTCCGGGTCACTCTACGTTTGGGCGCAGGTGGCTCCTTCAGTTATGACCCAAGGGATGATGACAGGGTTAGCTCGTGAATGATATCATGGAAACGCAAATTAGGCACAAGGAAATGAAATCAAACCTGGAAAACGATTCCTTGGGGTTTTCTTTTGGATCCGGCTTTAATTGCTGGCTCTGGTTCATCTTCATCACTAGCAGACTCCACCTTGCCGTCCGTTTCTTCCTCCTCGTTTTGGTCTTCTTGTTCTGAAAGTAATCAAGATTATAGTGTGGAAATGAGAAGTAGGGCATGACGTATTCAAGGGGACTAAGTATGTGCCTTCGTCCGAGTTAACGGCATCCCCTTCTTCTTCCGGGTCTCCGGAGTTAGGAGGAGTACCTGCCTTCCAGAAGTCACTGTCGGCCTGAGGTAGAGACGCCAGAGCAAGGATTAACAGTTGTATCAAGAGGAATGAATAAAATTAAAACTTGTTAGAATTAGGTCCTTACCGCGGGGGCCGGGTTCTCGAGGGTGAAAGGTTCTAATCCGGCTATGTTCCGGATCACCTCAAGCTTTTCCGTCAGAAAGCCCTTGATTGTTTTGTTGGCATCGCTAGGAGCGAAATTGCTGGTGGAGTATCGGATCGGGTCCGTGGTTTGCCCCGAGTATTCGCACATCAGTTTTGTGCGAATGGAGTTGGGTTGGATGCGGAAATCGACCCAAGTCTTCACCAGGTTAAGCCCGATGAGGCCTTGGGCAGAAAGGATGGAGATTCTGGATAATAGAGGTAGAATTTCTTCTCTTTCCGGGTCAGGGGCAAACCCATTGAAGGCTTCGGAAATATCAAGATGACCCTCCGAATAACCCGGCAACTTCTTTTCGCCGGGTGGGGAGGTGTCCTGGCAGTAAAAGTATGAGAGCTGCCAGTGCTTTACGTGGGAGTTGAGGGTGAGAGGAGGCATTAAGGAGTTCTTGCGGCGTTGGATGGAAACCCCGCCGCAAGTAAGAAGTGCACCGTCGCCGCTTTCGCGGCATGGTTTGCACTGGAAGAGTTCGACGAAGAGGGCCAGACTTGGCGGAGTGCACAAGTAAGACTCGGAAAGAACGATAAAATGAGTGATGTTTAAAACGGAGTTGGGTCCTATGTCGAAGATGCGAAGGCCATAATGGCTTAAAACGTCGCGAAAGAAAGGATGACCCGGAGGCCGGAAGCCCCGGGTCACATGTTCAACAAAGCATATTACCTCGTTTTCTGCCGGAGTGGGCCGAGTTTCGTTACCCGGCACCCTCCAGTGGATAATTTCTTGAGGGGGGAGAACCCCTAGCTCGACCAATTCTTCTAATTTGGCCTTGGTGACCGAAGATCGCGCCCAGTTGGCGGATATGGAGTTTGTGGTCTTGGCTTTGACTGGCTGCTTTCCCTGCTTCTTGGGTGCCATGGGGTTAACCTGTAAAACATCAGGTAGAAAAACATGAGAAACGAGACTCGGAAACTGTCAGTTGGCCGAGTAATGATCAGAGGTATTGAGGCAACTTGGAAGATAAATGTTATCCGGGTATCATGCGTCCTTATAAAAAATTATGGAGGCTAATGTATGGATAAGTGTTTAGGAGAAATAGATGGTTGTCCGTGCATCTATCGCGAGTAAATGAACTGGAAAGGGAGGATTTTCCGAGTGACAGAAGCAAGGGCGGAAATTTTAGGCGGCTCGAGCCTAGATTGGGAATTCCATTTCTAGATTTACGGCGAAATTAATGATTACTGGTGGTAGAGGAGTGGACTGAAGTCTAAATCTTATCTATTGGATGGGTTAGGACGAATGCTAGCAACCTAATTCGGTGCGCCCCGAGAAATCACCGGCGGGTCGATTCAGATCCAATGTGAGGCAAAACCAAGAAATTGCAAGGGTAGATTAATGAGTACCGGAGACTTACTGGAGGAGGTTGAAATGAAGCCTTGCGGAGGTAAATAGCGCAGGCCTGATGCCCTTTCGCGACTCTTGGCGGGCAGGTCGGGTGTCTGGCGGCGGATCTCGGTGGCGGGGCTGAGCGCGCTGTGGCGGAGCGCAGCCGGCGACAAATGGGCTCCGGTGATGTGCGCGGGGTTCCCGTAATGGCGCTCTGCGGGTTAGGGTACGGAGGAAGAGGAATGAGGAAAGATGAGACGTTGGGGTTAGGGTTACCCCTAAGGACCTATTTATAATGGTTCGGGTGGAAAAACTAAGTCCAACGGGCGGGACCCGGAAATTGCGGGGTAACGGCTATCTATTCAAAGTTTACGGGAGGTGCATCGAGTGTTGAGCAAGAGATCCTGGCAAAAAAGAGAAAGGGATACTTTCCGTGGTATCAGGATTAATTATTGAGAAAAGTGTAGAGTTGTGGAGTTTTTATTAAGGCTTAGACCTGGAAAATTAGGAGAAGCATTTGGAGGAGAGCCGGGTTATTGCATGGTCACCATGGAGTTGGACCCAGCCGTTTATCAAAGCATTGTAACCCGGCCTCCATACGCTTGAGCGTTTGATATTTTTGCAGGGGATAGCCAGCGCTTCAAGGAAGAATCCAGGAAGCCCAAGCTATCCTGGGGACTACTGATGGGGGGATAGTAACCCGGTATGCCAACTCCAAGGTGTAACCCGGCCCAAAGGACGCCGCGCGGGATTCGGCTAAGGATAAAGAAACTTCTGGAAGGCCCAAAGTTTGTAGGCCTCGTAACCCGGATTGTGGGTTGCGGTAAGGAAAGCTAGGGTTTGTAAGCAGAGTTTGAATAGGACTCAAGCTGCGCCTTGGAGGGCAGGCCAGGGGGGGCACGGGTACTTTATAAACCGGCCCCAGGGCTTAGCTTGACAGAGATTCACGAAATAATCATATCACCTATTATCGAGTATCCAGTATAACCCGAGAGCCATATTCGAGACTCGGCGAGTTGAGAGCCGATTCCTAGATCGCTTATCATCATGTTCTCTTTCGAGCTAAACCCTCTCCCAAATACCTGTGTCGACTTACCCCAAGATCAGTTACCCCAGGTAACATCTGCCGTGATCATCCCACGACATGTGAACTCATGAATTGAGCTACGCTCCCCGTATGTCTATGCCTACATCCAAACCAAATAACACGTACAATAGAGGTACTTATGCAAGGTATCAAGTGAAGTTAGACGAATTGATGACATTTAGTTCATTACTCAAACCCCGAAATCTTGGTTCATCGGGGGGCCTTCGTGAAGATGTCCGCAATTTGATCATTGGTAGACACATAAGAGAGATCAATATCGTCCTTCTCAACGTGACCCCGAATGAAATGGTGACGAATCTCAATGTGCTTCATCTTGGAGTGAAGAACGGGGTTGTTGGCGATCTTGATGGCACTCTCATTGTCGCATAGGAGAGGCACTTTGTCTAAATTGACACCATAATCCCTCAATGTTTGCCTCACCCATAGCAATTGAGCACAACAACTTGCCACAGAGATGTACTCGGCTTCGGTGGTGGAGAGACCAATGCAATTTTTCTTCTTCGAAGACCAACACACCAAGGAGCGACCAAGAAATTGGCAACCCCGAGATGTGGACCTCCTATCCGTCTTGTCTCCCGCATAATCCTCATCCGAATCCCCAATGAGCTGAAAACTTGAACCCTTGGGATACCAAAGACCAAAATTTGGGGTATGAACTAAATATTGAAATAATCGTTTAACCGCTTCAAAATGACTTTGCCTCAGAGAGGCTTGAAACCTTGCACATTTACCAACACTATACATGATATCCGGTCTAGATGCACAAAGGTAAAGCAAAGAGACAATCATGGAGCGATATACCTTTTTGATCTACCTCTTTACCATCCGGATCGGGTTTCAAGTCAAGGATTTTGGACATGTGAGTGTTCATAGGCTTGGCTTCATGCATGTTGAACCTCTTGAGTATGTCTTGGGTATATTTGGCTTGCTTGATGAAGATTCCTTAGGTATGTTGCTTGATTTCAAAGCCAAGGAAATACTCCAATTATCCCATCATGGACATCTCAAACCTATCGGTCATAAGCTTGCAAAACTCTTCATTGTGGTGTTAGTAGACCCAAAAATTATATCATCCACATAGAGTTGCCATATGAACAAGTCACCTCCGACCTTGTTGGTAAAAAAAGGTGGGATCGATTAAACCAACATTAAACATGCGATCTACGAGAAACTCTTTAAGGTGCTCATACCATGCACGTGGAGATTTTTTGACCATAGGGAGTCTTATCGAGCAAATAGACGTGATCGGGGTGGTTGGGATCCTCGAAACCCGGAGGTTGCTTGACATATACTAAATCATTAATGGGACCAAGGAAAGCAGTTTTAACATCCATTTGTTGTAACTTGAGATTATGATGAGATGCATATGCAAGCAAGATACGAATTGATTCAAGACGAGCTACAGGGGCAAAGGTTTCACCAAAATCAACACTTTGGCTTGAGAAAACCCTTGAGCCACCAATCTCGCCTTGTTGCGAATGACGGTGCCATCTTTGTCTTGCTTGTTCTTGAACACCCACTTGGTGCCAATAACATTCTTGCAATCCTTGGGTCTTGGCACTAACTTCCACACTTTATTGCGTGAAGTAGCTGAGTTCATCATGCATAGCCTCAAGCCAATCTTGTTCTTCTAGAGCTTCATATACTTTCTTGGGCTCAATGAAAGAGACAAAAACATGTGCCTTGCTAAAATCCACCAATTGCCTTCGAGTGACAACCCTTCCTCGAACTTGCCCAAGAATCATGTCCTCCGTGTGACCCGCACGCTCAAGAATTTCTAGCCTTCTCTTTGCTCTACGAGCTAGCATCTCCTCCAAAGTCTCCTTGGATATAGCTTGAGAATCACCTTCTTCATCAGAGTCGTGTCCATCTTGATCTTGGCCTTGATCATCAATGGGTGAAGGATCACCACTTAGTTGAGATCTCTCAACAATGGCAGGATCTCGATCTTGGCCTTGTTCATTAGCTTGGACTTGTTCATTATCTTGAGGGATTGGTTCATCTTCTTGGATAGCTTGTGTATCAATGGGTGTAGTCAATGGCTCCAATTGAGTAGAGCATAGTCCTTCTCCCTCTGTCATCCGGTAACCCTCAATGGGAATAATTTCTTCTTATGACGATGGAAGGAATTGCATCTCCTACAACACCATGATCTATGCGGCCCCCTTGAGAGCCATTATACTCATCAAACACCACTTCTATAGCTTTTTCAACCTGTCCGGTGAACTTTTTGTAGACTCTATAGGCGTGAGCATTTGTGGCATAACCAACAAAGATACCCTCATAAGATTTGGTCTCAAATTTTGACAAGCGTTTACCTTTCTTGCGAATGAAGCTTCTGCAACCAAAAGACCTTGAAGTAAGATACATCTGGCTTCTTCCCATGAGAATCTCATAAGGAGTCTTTTTCAAGTTCTTGCGGAGATACAACAGGTTGCTAGCATGATAAGTGGTGGAGACGGCTTCGGCCCAAAAATTATAAGGAGAAGAGAACTCCGCAATCATTGTCCTTGACGCATCCATTAGTGTCCGGGTCTTCCTCTCCGCTACACCGTTTTGTTGAGGGGTATAGGGAGTGAAATATTGATGAGAAATCCCCTCTTCACTAAGAAATCCCTCCACGATGTAGTTCTTGAACTCCGAAAGATTATCACTCCGGATAGCCATGATGCTTGTATTATGTTGGCTCTCAAACAAAGTGATAAACTCAATGAATATCTTTTGAGTCTCACTCTTCCTCTTGAAGAAATACACCCAACAATATCTTGAGTAATCATCCACAATCACCAAGCAATTCTTCTTGCCTGCAAGACTATCATAAGGTAGTGGACCAAATAGATCCAAATGAACAATCTAGATAATTCTTGAAGTGGTGATGGTGGTCTTGCTAGGATGGGGTTCTCCATGTTGCTTTCCAAGCACGCAAGAGATACATACATGATCTTTGGAAAACTTACAATTCGTTAGTCCTAGAACATGATTCCACTTTGCAGGTCATGCAACGTCTTCATATTGGTGTGGGCTAACCGACGATGCCAAGGCCACCCCACATCAAATTTGGCCATTAGGCATGTCTCGACACACGTGTCTCCTTTAGAGAAGTCCACTACATACATGCCATTCTCGACATGCCCAACAAAAGCTACTTTAAGAGTCGTTTTCCGAGTGACAATCACGTTCTGTTTATTAAAGAAAGAGGTAAAGCCACAATTTGCAAGTTGAAGAACCGACATAATATTATAGCCAAGGGACTCAACAAGAAGGACATTCTCAATTGACAAATCATTTGAGATAGCCACCTTGCCTCGTCCCAATACCTTTAACTCGGAGTTATCACCAATAGTGACACAATTGAGATATGGTGAAGGAGGAGTAAGATCACTCATTTCATCTTTGCTTCCGGTCATATGTTGGGATGCACAACTATCCACCGTCCACTTGCGTGACCTAGAAGCACTTCCCTACAAGAGATCAATTTCTTGATTTAGGTACCCATATTTGAATGGGTCCTCTTTTGTTAGCAACAAGGGTCTTAGGAACCCAAATGGTCCAATGGTAGTCGTCACCATAAGAAGTACCAACATATTAAGCATAAACATGACCATCTCTAGATTTCATGAGAACATAAGAGGGGTTATATTTTCCGGCACAGTCATTGTGAGTGGTGCCCCCCTAGAGGTATCACCACCCACAATGGTGTTGGCCTCCTTATCCTTGATCACCTCTCATTCTTTCACAAAGGTAGTATTTTGTGAAGGGGAAGTGACATTCTTGTTCTTGTTGGTGTTCTTCTTATTTGGCTAAGCAATATAGCCAAGCCCTTCCTTTCCATTCTTGACTCTTTGAGAGTTTATCACATCATTGAGATTTTCTCACCTCCTACAAGGTTAGCTGTAGCACAAGAATTTCTAGGCGAGATAACAATGCTAGTAGATGAGAAAGACATAACTTGCTTATTAAGCTAGGAGTTTATCACGAGACTTGGTTAATTTGTCATGAATTTCCTTAACAAACATGAGCTCCTTTTCTAGTTTTTCATAACGATCAACAAGTGTATCATGAGCAATCCCTAGCTCAACCTTTTCATTTTCATGAGTTTTAGCTAAAGAAAGAGATATATCATTATCCTTTCTAATCTTGGAAACACTCATAGCATAAGTATCTTCAAGACTTGATAGTCTCTCCTCAAGAGAAGCTCTAATGGAGCGCTCTTTCTCAAGAGCCTTTTCAAGCTCTTTGTCATTGCCAGAATAACCACCATAGATTTCCAAGGTCATGATGATTTCTTCCTTTTCATCTACAAGAGAGTTAGCGTCATCAAGTTTCCTCAAGAGGGCATTCACCTTTTCTTTGGTTTCATCTTTAAGGCTAGCCAACCAAGAACCTAGCTCTTTAGCCTCATCATCTTCCACACAATTGTTTTCAACACAGTCCAATAATGAAGGAGGATTAGTGGAAATAGTTTTGGAGTCGTAAGAGATTACCGAAGTGGCTTTTTCCATGATACATGTAGGTCGGATAGGCATGTTCTCACTGGGGGATTCATATAGAGAGACGACATGGGCCACACCTACCACTTCATCTTCTCATTTATCTCCAGAGATGTACGTTTCCAACACGGCCCCTTCCTGAACATATAGAGATCTTGGGACTCTTCTAGTGTAGTTCTTGTTTTGTGGAGCCTTGGTCTCGTCTTTGCAAACAAGCTTGCTTTCATTTTCCTCTCTTGGCTCAAAAGGATACTCTTTGAAAAAGTGATTTGCACTTCCACAATTGTAGCATGTCCTTGGCCGCTCCCCCTTCTTATTTTAGTTCTTGTTTCTTGGGTGCCTTGGAGCATCGACGTTATGAGCTTCCCATCTCTTCCAATAGCCATGCATAGAAAGAGCAATGCACTTGTGAGCACCCTTGTATGTGTCCTCATAGTCCTCCTCATCATAATCATACTCTTCAACTTCTTCTACTCTAGAAATCGCTTTTGACTTCAAGGCTAGGTTGGGAGTTAGAGATATGGCAATGAACTAACTAAGAACACCAATGGAGTTGAGAGAATTGTAGTCCGCCCTTGTATGAATTCTCATGGTGAGGTTCTTCTCGAAAGGAGTGATGGCCTTAACAAACTTCCTCTTGATCCACTCATCGTGATCTCCTCTTTTGCGAAATCTCTTAATTGATTTGCAAGGGTGACGGTTCTTCTATAAAGATCTTCCGGAGTGTCATCCTCTTGCATGACAAAGTTTTTGGCCTTATCGAGAGCAACATCATACTTGGAGGATTGGATGCTCTTGTTTCCTTGAACGAAGTGTTGAGGCTATCCCAAGCCTCCTTAGTGGTCTTGCATCCTCGAATGTGAGTGAGGTGTTCCCGTGGGAGATCCTTTTGAATGATGTTGAGGGCGGTCTTGTTGAGTTGAGACTCAATGTTATCTCTTGGAGTCAAATTTCTTGCATCGTGAGGACATAATCCATGAACCACACTTCTCCACAAGGCAGTGCATGAACCGGAAATATGAGACTCCATTTCAAACTTCCAAGAGGAAAATTCATTAGTGTTAATCATGGGAGGAAGTCCAACATTTAAAATGTGTGGCAATGGAACAATGGGATAGATATAGTCATAATTGGAAGGTGGTGGAACTTGTGAGTTACTCCCCGAACCATTAGCCGATTGAGACTTGGAGCCTCCGGAATTCTCCCCTACCTTAGCCTTTTTGCGGCTTTCGCTTTCGGTTCTGCAATGTTAGCTTCCGTTTTGGCAGTGCCCGGAATAGATTCATCATCCGAACTTTCCGCATTGAAAACATGGGGAGGATCCTCGGGCCCACTAGGTTTACCCATCATGTCCTCCAACATCTTCTTAATGCTAGAGACCTCCTAGCCAACACTTGATCTAACCTTGGTCAATTGGGTTTGGATGTTTCCAACCGTCATTTGTAGGTTAGATATAGTGTCGACCATTTTGGAGATCTCCTCCTTAGAAGACTCGGGGTCATCTCTGTTGGCCATAATAATCTTAGGCGGTTAAGACCGACATAAGAGCCGAGGCTTTGATACCAATTGAAAGTACAATATGGTCAACTAGAAGGGGTCCTTTTAATTGTTCTAAACAAGTAGAACTCAAGATTATATAGATGTGAAACTAGGTGAAGCAACCTATGTGATAGGAAACAAAGTATGCAACGGAAGCAATATGTAAAGAGTAAGGTAACCACAAGTGTAAACAAGGAGAAAAGGATATGTTTCCCGTAGTTCCTTCCAAATGGAAGTACGTCTATGTTGGATAGGTATGGAGCCACCTAGGCACTCCAATAGCACGGATGTGCACACCTTATTCTCCTTTAGCTTCTCTGGTGAGGGATATTCTTGTTTCCACTATGAGGTCGACTTGAAGGCGTTGACCAATCCCTTACACAAGGTTGAGGCTACTCCACAAGATGGTTGGATGCTCTCAACGATCCGAAGCTTCTTATAACAGGGTGGAAGATCCAAGCGCTAGGGTTTCTCTAGGATGACAGGAAACCAAGAGATCTACAAGATCCCAAAGGGGGGAATGGGGGACATAATTTTTTGGCTCGGTGAATATGTAGATCTAGGTCTTCTCCACCAAATCCTTGAAGGGCATCAAGTTTGGTTGGTTGAGTAGGGAGATCTAGGAATTTCAAGTTGTGTATTCATGGAGGAGAGAGAGGAATGGACGAGATGGCTGTCCCAAGGTAGGACAGAACTATCTATAGCCCTCTCGGAAATATGGTCATTGCAGTCTTCCAGGGCCGGAAATTTCTGGGCACACCGGCCATATATTTCCAAAAGTCCGGGGAGCGGATATTTGAATAATCCAGGGGCTAGAAATTTCCGGCCAAATTTCTGCCCCTTGTTCTGCAAGCGGGGAAGGCGCAGCGCATCGTCTCCATGATGAACTTCATGGGCCAGATATTTCCCCTAGAATATTCCGGCCAAATTTCCGCGTCTTGTTATGCAAGCGGGGCAGGCACAACGCGTCGTCTTCATGTTGGACTTCATGGTCCCAAAATTTCCCCCGGAATATTCCGGCCCAATTTTCTCCCCAACATTTGTGCGCGTGGAAATTCTTGACACGCCGTTTCTTCGAGGCTGGTCTTGAATAGGCCGGAAATTTTCGGAGGATACACCGGAATTTCCGCCCATTAAGCTCTGGAATATTCCGGCCTCCGGCGGAAATCCCCCGCTGTTTCTGCTGATTTATATTTTCCAATAAGGGAGGATCCGTTTGATCCATATGACATCTCCAGCTGTGAACACTTAAGCAACCATTAGAAGGAATACCCGTGTTGTTATTATCACCAAAACTGGATTAGAGTAGACATGGGCTTTCAACTGTCCCCGCCACCAACCCTTAGACTTGTCCGTCAACAAGCTTCACCTCCGCCTAACACTGCCATCAGGTATTTGTCCGCCACAAGACAATCAAGGTTGCGCTTGTGGAGGCTGGCCATCAACGCGAGCATCGCTTGGATGTCGCACTTGGGGATAATATACGACGCGAACATCACTTGTATGCTAGACATGCCCTAGTCAAGTTGTAACGATTGCAGGTTATTTTCTACAAAACAAATTCCGCATGTTGCCCAGGACGAGTCAGCATGCCACGTGGACACAAAAACTACTTCTAGACCAGTTTGTGACCAAACAACTGATAAAACGAGAATTATTGATGATTTTTCATATTTTGAGAGAAGAGAGACTAAAAGTAGAACATGGATCCCTAAAAGGGGGTTTGAATGATTCATGACAAGGCAATTAGCAGAATAATCTAATTGTTCAAGTTTTACATATCTTAGTTCACAACGATCATACCATGATGAGATAATCATGCTAACCATATATTGATCACGGAAAACTAGTTGTTATTTGGATCAAAACCTCTGATATTTTTGGTCTTTAGTTCCGGGTGAAAATATAACTTATGAGAGATGTTCTGCTCCATCTTCTACCACTAAGTTTTTCACGTGTAATCTCCAAGATCTAGTTTTCCCGCCTAGTAATTAAAATTGTTGTATGTGTCTGGCAACTCCGGGTTTCACCTTCATGCCCTAGTTTCTCCTCGTCAGAATGATTTTATCAAGGGTCACAATATCCACGACAACTTTGTATACATGCAAGTAATTATTCGATCTCTGAAACATAAAAAGACAGTTGCCCTCATGTTAAAATTGGACATCTCGAAGGTGTTTGACTCTGTTTCTTGGGATTTGTTTATCAAGCTCCTTGATCAACGTGGGTTCAACTCGAGGTGGATTAGTTGGATCGTCTCCCTTGTGGCCACAAGATCAACAAGAATCATTGGCAATGCCGATCTCACTGAGCCCATCTTTCACCGTCGAGGTCTCCGCAAGGCGACCCGTTGTCCCCCTCCTGCTTGTCATAGTTATGGACTACCTAGGCAAACTTTTTAAAGAAGTTGAAAGTAAATTGATCCTTGGTAAATTTAGCAATCACATCCTGAGATTCAGAGCATCAAATCATGTTGATGACATAATGATCTTCATTAATCCTGAACTTGACGATCTCAAGGCCACACTTGCCATTTTGCAGTTGTTTGGCCAAGCATCAAGGCTCAAACGTAACCTCAACAAAAGCAACATCACCACTATATTGGTGTACGTAGCAGAATTTTTTTTCCTACGTAACACACAGGGTGTGGATAGATCTAATTCGTTACCGACATAAAGCGTGGAAGTAGTGTCGATGACGATGTCGGTGATGCCTGATGAAGAGTCCCACGAATAACCCTAGCAGTGGGACTATTGACGATTCCCCGTATCCCACCTTATGGATCCAATAGAGTGAGGGTATCACATGTTACCACTCTAAGAGCTCACACACATACATCCGTTAAAATCCTGTAGCGCTTTGCCATCCAAAACTAGGCATCGCAGGTTCACAATTGAGGTAGACAGATCCCAACACATGGGAGAGAGAGAGAGAGAGAGGGAGAGAGAGAGATTAGAGCTAGGTCTAATCGAGAGATGATCATCATCTACCAATTAGAAGAAGCCTTAAACCAATTAGAGGGTCTATAATCATAAGTTCTAATCCAATTAGAAGCGCTCTAATTAGTGTCTCTAATTCCGAGAGAGAGAAAAGAAAGGCATATGGCCAATTGATGTGTCTTAATGGGTGGCATTTCGGGAGTATATATAGTGGGATAAGTAGGTGGAATTTCCTTGTATTTAGGTAGGTTTGGGAGATCCAAACCTAGCCGCACTCTCCCCCAAGTCCAATCCGAATTGGGCTCGGGAGTCCTCTTCAATCCCACCGAAAACCTGACGTTTTCCTTTTTCTCATTTTTGGGTTTTTCTATTTATTCCCAAAATAAAATAAGGAAGTCCTTGGGAGTGTGATACAAAGTGTGTATTACACTTGGGCCCACATTGAAGTCACCCAATATTTTGGGTGCAACCCCGGGAAAATTCTGCCCCCTCTGGCACTGCCCCCCTTTATGGAAAGTCCCCCGAAACTGTTCCGGAACTCTATGACCCTATAGATAAAATCATCAATCTTATCTACTGATGTTAGAAACATATTTCTAGCATCCCAGGACATCTCATATCCTCCGTTATATCTCATATAACATTCTTCTTTACATCGAAATTATTTCTATCTTATAGTAATTTTCGCGAAACGACTCCGATTGACACGGACTTGTTTCTGTGATATCATAATGATATAGACCATTACATATTGATGTCATAAACATATTTCCGACATCCTGGAACATCCCATGTACTCCGTAATATCTCTTGAATATTCATTCTATCACGTCGGAATTACCCGAATGATACCATACTCTTCTCCGGACCATCCAATGCAAACAACTCACTTTGACGCCTTAAGTGTGTGACCCTATGATGTCTACGCACGCTTCTATTCTTGTAGACGGTGTTGGGCCTCCAAGTGCAGAGGTTTGTAGAACATCGACAAGTTTCCCTTAATTGGATCACCCAAGGTTTATCGAACTCAGGGAGGTAGAGGTCAAAGATATCCCTCTCAAGCACCCCTGCAATTAAGATACAAGAAGTCTCTTGTGTCCCCAACACACCCAATATACTTCTCAGGTATATAGGTGCACTAGTTCGGCGAAGAGATAGTGAAATGCAAGTAATATGGATGGTTATAAGTAATAATAGCAATCTGAAATAAATATGGCAGCAAGCAAACATGTAGCAGAAACAGGCGGAAAACGACGTTTCATTGCTTGGAAACAAGGCCTAGGGATCCTACTTTCACTAGTGGACACTCTCAACAATAATCACATAATGGAATAACTAAATATCTTCTCTTCACTATGCTACTCTTAACCCTCTCCGGTTGGATAATGAACACTAATCAGTGCGTAGGGCTGCAAAGCATTCCTTAAAGTAAGCATTCTCATGTCTAGTTAACCCCACGCTGTCACTATGAGCGCCCTGGAAGGTACTAGACAAACACCACAATTCATAGAGGAGACACACACACGATGTGAACACTGTCACCTTCACACCGTGATCAAAGTGACTCCAAAGTTCATATTAATAAAGCACTTGAGTAGCAAAAGATGCAGAGTAACATCTATGAATTCAAATAGATTACAAAGCTCATGATCACATATAGATCACACCATGGGAGAGAGATATATATGAACCACATAGCTACCGGTAGAGCCCTCAGCCTCAGGGGAGAACTACTCCCTCCTCATCATAGGAGACAGCAACAGCGATGGAGATGGCAGTGGATTCGATGGAGATGGCTTCCGGGGGCACTTCCCCGTCCCGACAGGGTGCCAGAACAGAGATCTATCCCCCGAAACTTGTCGACGGCGGCGGAGCTACAGATGTATTTTGTGAAAAAGGTCGATTGTTCTAGGGTTTATGCATCAGGGAGTATATATATGCGAAAGGGCGATGCCAGGGGGTGGTGGCACCACCCTATGGTGTGGCCACCCTGTGGCCCCCCTCCGGGGATCTTCGGGACTTCTGGATGCTTCCGGGACTTCTGGCTTTCGAATCATCCAATTCCGAGAATATTTCCAGAACAACTTTTCTGAAACTAAAAACAACAGAAAACAGGAACTGGCTCTGTGGCATCTTGTCAATAGGTTAGTCCCGGAAATCGATAAAAATGACATAAAGTGTGAGGAAAACATGTGGGAAACAACAAGAAAACAACATGGAACATCAGAAATCAAGGATACATTTATGACGTATCAAGCATCCCAAAGCTTAGTTCCTACTCGTCCTCGAGTAGGTAAACGATAAAACAAAAAAGATTGAGGTGACATGCTACTAACATAAACTTGATCATAAAAATGTAAAGACATATGCAAGCTGAGATCATAGAACTTTTAACACAAACATGATAAATAAAACTTTAATAATAAAGCATAGCAATCACTTTTCATCATGAAGAGTATCTCAAATAAAGGATCAAGAATAATAATGCAAAAGAAAGATAAACGTTTGTTTCAGGTATAGAGAAAGCATGGCAAAGTGATATTTCGCTAGTCCTTAAGAGTGGGGCAAAACATAAATGCCAGGACACCTTCAAAGTTCATGAGGAAGACTAGAGAAAATAATTTAAGAACAAATAATATCACATCATGAAGTAATTATTGATGTTTATGAAACAATGCACATAGAACTAAGAATGGCAAAAATGATCTCTCAATTGTGCATAAAGTTAGAAGATGGAGACTCAACATAAAAGTAAAAGAAAGGCCCTTCGCGGAGGGAAGCAGGGATCACTCATGTGCTAGAGCTTTTTATTTTATTAAACAAAGGTATTAAAAGTTTGACACTCCTCCCATCCATCTTTAACAAACCATGGCTAACCGAATCCTCGGGTGCCTGCCAACAATCACATACCGTGGAGGAGTGTCTACATTTTGGGAGATGTATGCTAATGTCAACGAATGGTAAACAGAAAATACAGTACGTCACAAGCCAACTGGATTCACAAGAGAGGCTCCCATATGAAGGACGCATCTGAGTAGAAGGTCATCCCTCTTTCTCTTTTGTTTACACAATTATGCTTTGACTGATAAATCAGGGGCAAAAATAGTGAAGAGATTTTGTGTGTATTAATTTGGGGCTAGGAACCCCGCTGCCAGCTCTTCTATCATTTGGATAAGAGGATGAAGGCACTAGTCTAGGGTGTGAAATCCAATCAACAAGTCAGATAAAGATTCTCTATTGACGTCCTCATGAGAAAAAACAAGAACATAAAGAAGGAGTAATTTTGAAGGTTTTAAAGGTAACACATGATCAATTTACTTGGAGTGGCAGTTAAATACCAGATGTAGGTACGTATGGTGGACACAATGGGAAAAACTTTGGTTTAAGGGAGTTGGATGCACGAGTAGAGCTCATACTCAGTACAGGTGGAGGCTAGCAAAATACTGGGAGCGACAAATCAAGAGAGCATAAGAGCCATAATCATGCATAGCGACTTAAACATCATTAATTAAAGCATAAGCAGTATCATAGTTCATAAACTAAGTGGTCATGGAGGTTATTCGTGACTGGTTCATAGTCATAAACATGGTGTGAGCATGCGCCAAGTCAACCAAATAAAACATTCGAAAGAGAATACCATAAATTTATGCTTCCTTATGACAAGAACAACTCATGAATCTTTCAATGACATATTACTAACATAAACTTGATCATAAAAATGTAAAGGCATATGCAAGATGAGATCATAGAAATTTTAACACAAACATGATAAATAGAAATTTAATAATAAAGCATAGCAATCACTTTTAATCATGAAGAGTATCTCAAATAAAGGATCAAGAATAATCATGCAAAAGAAAGATAAACGTTTGTTTTAGGTATAGAGAAATCATGGCAAAGTGATATTTCGCTAGTCCTTAAGAGTGGCGCAAAACATAAATGCCAGGACACCTTCAAAATTCATGAGGAAGACTAGAGAAAATAATTTAAGAACAAATAATATCACATCATGAAGTAATTATTGATGTTTATGAGACAATGCACATAGAACTAAGAATGTCAAAAATGCTCTCTCAACTGTGCATAAAGTGAGAAGATGGAGAGTCAACATAAAAGTAAAAGAAAGGCCCTTCGGAGGGAAGCAAGGACCACTCATGTGCTAGAGATTTTTATTTTATTAAACAAAGGTATTAAAAGTTTGACACTCCTCCCATCCATCTTTCACAAACCATGGCTAACTGAATCCTCGGGTGCCTGCCAACAATCACATACCGTGGAGGAGTGTCTACATTTTGGGAGATGTATGCTAATGACAACGAATGGTAAACAGAAAATACAGTACGTCACAAGCCAACTAGATTCACAAGAGCGGCTCCCATATGAAGGACACATCTGGGTAGAAGGTCATCCCTCTTTCTCTTTTGTTTACACAATTATGCATTGACTGATAAATCAGGGGCAAAAATAGTGAAGATATTTTGTGTGTATTAATTTGGGGCTGGGAACCCCGCTGCCAACTCTTCTATCATTTGGATAAGCGAATGAGGGCACTACTACAGGGTGTGAAATCCAATCAACAAGTGAGATAAAGATTCTCTATTGACGTCCTCATGAGCAAAAACAAGAACATAAAGGAGTAATTTTGAAGGTTTTAAAGGTAACACATGATCAGTTTACTTGGAGTGGCAGTTAAATACCAGATGTAGGTAGGTATGGTGGACACAATGGGAAAAACTTTGCTTTAAGGGAGTTGGATGCACGAGTAGAGCTCATACTCAGTACAGGTGGAGGCTAGCAAAAGACTGGGAGCGAGAAATCAAGAGAGCATAAGAGCCATAATCATGCATAGCGACTTAAACATCATTAATTAAAGCATAAGAAATATCATAGTTCATAAAATAAGTGGTCATGGAGGCTATTCATGACTGGTTCATAGTCATAAACATGGTGTGAGCATGCGCCAAGTCAACCAAATAAAACATTCAAAACAGAATACCATAAATTTATGCTTCCTTATGACAAGAACAACTCATGAATCTTTCAATGACATATTAAAATCTCTCAGCTATTTGAGTCTATTCATGCTACTCAACATCACAAGGCTTTAGAACTAAAATAACATTTAGCATGACATGAAAAAGTTCTAGCAACAGTCAATACAAGCTTCTACTTGCACCATTAAAAATTCTACTTCAAGCAATAGTTTCTTTTCCCAACAAGCACCATACAAGGTATGTTTTAACAAAAATACTCTACATGATACAGAAATAAAACATGAGAGTAATAAAATAACACTACTAAAACTAACAGCTCTGAATAAGAGATGCATGAAAACAAAGGCTAAACGCAGTACTAGCAAAAAGTGAACACTCACATAACAATAAGAATGAAAACTAGAGTGTTCTAAGCAATGAAAACGGAGCGTGTCTCTCTCCCACACAAGTATGATAAGAACCAACCATTTACTACAGCAAAGAAAACTAAACAAACTGAAAGACAAAAATAAAAGACGCTCCAAGTAAAGCACATAAGATGTGACTGAATAAAAATATAGTTTCACTAGAAGTGACCTGATAATTTGTCGATGAAGCTGGGGATGCCTTGGGCATCCCCAAGCTTAGATGCTTGAGTCTTCTTGGAATTTGCTTGGATGTACCACCGGGGCATCCCCAAGCTTAGGCTTTTCACTCTTCTTGATCACATCATATCATCCTCTTCTCTTGACCCTTGAAAACTTCCTTCACACCAAACTTCTCACAATCTTCATTAGCAACGTTAGTGCAAATCGAAATAATAAATTCACATGGTTCAGTTTCAAAACAATACTAACACTCAAAAACACATTAGCTACTGTCACAACTCCTTTTAAAACTCTTTTTCTCAAAAGAACACCAAAATAAAGAGATTAAGATGCAAATGCAATTATTGGCAGAAATCTGTCAAAACAGAACAGCATGTAAAGATGACTTTTTTCGAAAATCCTATGTTGCTCAAATCATAAAGTGGTAAACTAAGAAAAGTTGTGTATATATACCAGGATGACGCACAAAATAAACTCAGGTCATTTTGAATTTTTTGTGATTTTATACGATTTAAACAGTGGACAACAGAAATCTGTTTCCTGCGCAGAAATCCGAAATATAGCCTCAACTTTCCACTAGAGGCTTTACTTATCTCAACAAAAACACAAAATAAAAGACACAGCGGGGTTGCTAAGGATATAGAAAACACCCAGGTGCAAAGAAAAATAAATAAAACGACGGAAAACGGATTGAAAACAGAGAAATAAAACGGGTTGTCTTCGGGATGCGCTTTTCTTTTCATGCCTTTCAGCTAGGCACAATGATTTTTAAAAGATGCTCACATAAGAATAAGATTTGAATCACAATAAGAGAGCATCAAGAAGAAAATATAAAACACATTTAAGTCTAACCCACTTCCTATGAAAAAGAATCTTGTAGAAAAACAAGTCAACGAAGCACAAAGTGACTAGCATAGGAAGACAAAATAAGTGCAACTTCAAAAATTTCAACATAAAGAGGGGAAACTTAATATTGTTGAGATGCATAAATAATGTTTCCCTCTCTCATAATAACTTTCAGTAGCATCATGAATAAAATTAATAATATAACTATCACATAAAACATTCTTATCACGAGCCACATGAATAAAAGAATTAATACTCTCCACATAAGCATGGTCATTCTTATTAATAGTAGTGGGAGCAAATTCAACAAAATAGCTATCATTATTATTCTCATCACCATAATCATCAAATTTAGGAGGCATAGTATCATCAAAATAAATTTTATCCTCAATAGTAGGTGGACTGAAAATATCATATTCATCATTGTAATCATCATATACATGAAGAATAATATCATCATAAGCAATAGAATAGTTATCCTCCAAAATGTGTTCATTTGTAAACATATCATCATTTTTACTAGGAGGAGATGTATCAAGCATATAATCATCAGTAGCAAAAGGATTTTCAAACACATCATTCACAAGTTTAGAGCTTTCTATATCATCATTTTCAATATCAAAAGTAGTGTGCTTTTCCCAATCATGATCACTACTATATGTAATAGTCATAGGCTCATCATCAAAGCAAATTTTCTCCTCCGTGCTTGGGGAACTAAAAAGATCATTTTCATATAAACTAGCTTCCCCAAGCTTAGAATTTTCCATAGCATTAGAAATAATGGTGTTCAAAGAATTCATACTATTAACATTGCTATTAGCATGCAAATAAAGCTCCGTAGGTTTTTTAATTTTCTCTTCAAACACTTCATGCCCTAACTCAAGATGGGAGGAATTGCATCTCCTATGACGATGGGAGGAATTGCATCTCCTACAACACCATGATCTATACGGCCCCCTTGGGACCCATTATCCTCATCAAACACCACGTCTATAACTTCTTCAACTTGTCTGGTGGACTTGTTGTAGACTCTATAGCAAGGTTCAAAAAAGCGTTAAGCGCTAAGCGAGCGGTGAGGCACCGCTTAGAGGAATTGCCGCTTAAGCGAGCTTAAGCGCTGCTTAAGCGTTCTCTACGGAATGGTACAGACGGGAAAAAATGGAGGCAATCCTTGGATATATCAGCAATTCTAGACAGAAAAAGGCCCAAAGTGGGCCGGCCACCATCCGGCCCAGCCATGCCACGCAACACTCATGCCCCAACAGGCCAGTAGCCAAACCCTAACCCCACTAGACACGTCCCAGGCTCCCAGGTCCCAGCTAACTCAACATCCTCTTCTCTCCCTCCAGAGCCGCCTCTCACCTTCTCCTCCTCTCTTGCTCTCCCTCTCGCCCCTCCTCATGGCAGCAGCCACCGCTGCCGGCTCCCGTCCCCGTCGCCTCCCCTTGCTCCCCGCCGCCGTCTTTCCCGACCAGGACCCACCGCCGACTCTCCTCCTTGCGCGTCAGGCAGCCACCGTCGACCAGGACGAGCTCGCGGATGGAGGGAGAGGGACAAGGACGGGGGAGGAGGGAGGAGCAGCAGGCGGCCGGCGCATGAGGACAAGCCGAGGAGGGAGGAGTCGAGCACCGTTTCCTATTTCTATCTGTGCCATCGCTTTTCCTCTCGCTCAGGCCAAAAGCTGAGCGGAAGGGCTCCGCTACGCTCGCTTAGACGCGTAAGCGACGCTTAAGCACCGCTTTTTTGAACGTTGCTCTATAGGCGTGAGCGTTTGTGGCATAACCAGCAAAGATACCCTGATGTGACTTGGTCTCAAATTTTGACAAGTGTTTACCTCTCTTACAAATGAAGCACTTGCAACCAAAGACCTTGAAGTATGAAACATCCGGCTTCTTGCCCGCGAGAATCTCATAGGGGGTCTTGTTCAAGATCTTGCGAAGATACAACCGGTTGCTAGCATGGCAAGCGGTGGAGACGGCTTCGGCCCAAAAGTCGTATGGGGAAGAGAATTCTGCAATCATAGTCCTTGCCGCGTCCATTAGTGTCCGGTTCTTCCTCTCCGCCACACCATTTTGTTGAGGGGTATAGGGAGTGGAATATTGATGAGCGATCCCCTCATCGCTAAGAAATCCCTCCACGGTGTAGTTCTTGAACTCAGAGCCATCATCACTCCGGATTGCCATAATGTGAAGGGAATATTCCCGAGAGGCAATAATAAAGTGGTTATTATCTTATTCTTGTTTATGATAAATGTTTATTTCTCATGCTAGAATTGTATTAACCGGAAACGTTGATCCATGTGTGTTTAATAAACAAACAATGGTTCCTAGTAAATCCTCTCTTTTAACTAGCTCATTGATTAATAGATGATCAAGGTTTCCTGATCATCAACATTGGATGTTGTTAATAACGGGGTCATGTCATTATAAGAATGATGTGATGAACATATACCCAAAGTGAATATAGCAATGCGATCAAGTCATTATGTGTGGGGACCCCAGACTAGCAGTCCGAGACCTCCAGTATGCATACATTCACGATCCCATGATCAGTTAGTCGTGAACAACATACTCGAGTTGGCATTGCAGATTACAATATCCACTACACGAATACACGGCTTACACAACTGGTCACTTGACTCAGTTGAAAAACAACTACCACGCAGGGCAGGAACACACACTAAAAACAGCGGAAGGCTACAAAACACACTCGTGGTAAACCCAAGTCACGCCTTGACTACCTACAGGCTACTGACTCGGAGACGTTCCTAGTTCGCATAGCCGTCAGCGACACCATCTTCTTCAGGTTCTCCGGGTTTCTGCTCAAAGTCTGGCTAAGACAATAGCCAGGGACGAAACCATACATGAGTACGTTTGAATGTACTCCTGCAAGTCACCCTAAATGAAAGCTAAACATGCAAGTATGCAGATATAAGGGTGGTAGGAAGGCTTTAATTAGGGCTCAACTAGCCATGATGAATTTAAGACTCATCATAGTTGCACAAGTTTTAATTCTCCTTTGTTGAAGAAGATACTTCAAAAGATAGTTCATTTCTCTTGTAGATAAAACATGTCCACAAGGTTTTGATAAAACATTCTAGGTAAAGAAAACATTTCTATTTGCAAAACTTCTTGGAAAAACACATCTTTAAGATCATCATTTATCCGGTACCTCAAAGGTACAATCATTCCCTTTCAACGTACCTCCCAGGTACAAGTTCCAAAACACCTTTCCAGCTTTTTGAAAACATTGACACAATGCTAGCTACATGGCCATTCAACTGCCCATATCCGAGGGCGCGGCTATTCTGAATAGTTTTACTCTGCAAAGGTGTACACAATCCACAAGATCCAGTACATCCGCCGTGAACAACCACGGACTATCCGAGACAGTATGCAAACATCGGATAACTGGTCCTAACCATCCACTATGTCAGTGCTAGTAAATGACTACCTCCTCAACTGGGTTTGTTCTCCCCGGCACCGAGTGAGTCAGCCGTATCGATCCGGTTTCCCCTGACAACACACCGCCATGGCAGGAGACCCAATTGCTGCAACCGGTAGTGAACTTAATCCCACACTGTGAATGTCCCATTCTCCCTCATGGCGACAATTCGGTTCGGGGGACTCTAACCCCTATAGCACTTTGAGGTAGACACGGACTAACACCGACAAGCAATTAGCTAGACCCCGTTCCCATATTGAGGTAATGTGGCAGCACGGCTTGGTTGTCCGGCGAAGACTAGGTTATGTGTCATTTTTGGAAAACAAGTCGAAAACATTTCCTTCTTCACAAACCTCCCTCGGACAAGGTCCCACCTTTCCTCGGGGTTTTTCCAAGCTTTTGCTTTCCAAAAACATCAAGTTAAAATGTCCACTAGGGGACTTAAGTGGATTAAGTGATGATACAAAATGTCTAAAGGGCTTGGTAACACCAAGATTATAGAGTGGATATAGCATATTAGATACATAAAATAAATAGTGGTATAGTCCACTTAAAAGAATAGTTTTTGAATCAAACTTTTGTAAAACTTCAGAAGTAAAACATGCATGATAGATAATGATAAGTAAAACAACAGCAAGCATTTAGAATGGCTTGCCTTGGCTCTGGTCTTGGTCTTTCTCTTGAAATAAACAAGAGTTGCAATAAAAACCTCTCCGGGAAATAATACCGTCTTCGTTATCTAACGTCGTAAACATAAGAGGAAAACACCCAATCAGAACCAAACAAAGGCAAGCACTTGATAAAATGTAAACATACAGCAAGCATCTCATCAAACAAGTACACTCACAAACAAAATTACTAGGGTGCACACCAACAAGCAAAATATGCATAGACAACACACATGAATAACACTAGAGTAGGTGTTATGGATCCTCAACCAAAATGGCATGAGTTCAGTGGGTGTTCCACTCTCATATCATGCTCAAATAAGGTTAAATGACACTCTGGTCATTCATGAGGATGAGCAAAATAACAACAAAACAACCTAGGAACACATACACATGCATAGGAAAATATTATCAAGCAATACTACAAGCCCATAGTAACACATGCTTTTCTAATCATGGAGAATTACTATAACCAGTACCTAAGCAACCTAATAACAGAGACAAAACAATACCAAAAATACCATGGCATCACTCAATGCATGAAAATAATCATGGAGCAAAACAACAATTAAAACTAGACATGAAAAAGGCTATTTAGACAAGCAGACATGCATAACCATAAGAGACCATTAAACATGATTTATTCTAACATGATGGATATTTAAGATGACATCCACATAACAGATAAAACATCACCTAGACATGCTAGTAATATCAAAATAACTACCTAAACAATTTATCAAAAACTAAGCATGCAAATAACTACTATGGCAGAAATCACCTACAACTAGCATGGCATGCCAACATGATCTAGAACTTATTCAATCATGCAAGCAAGTATAACATGAAACAATAACAGTAGCTATGCTAGGGAAAACAATACTAAAGCATTTATGAAAATTATCACACCCATAAGAAGAAAATACAAGATTTATCCTAATATTACAAGGAAAACAACCCTATGGAAAAATACTACAACAACATGCTTTTCACACACATTTTCCTAACAGGATAATGACACACTCAAAACACAAATAAAACATGTAGTGATACCCTACACATGCTAGGAATCAATTTTAAAACAAAAACAATCTAACACCACAATTTATCAAGTCATAACAATGAAATGCAGAAAATGGCCAAACACTAAATATTGCACCAATCCTATTCTGTAACTCCTAACAGCATGAAAATCTAGTATGAGGTGCTCCTAGTCACTAGAAAACCAACACAATTGGATTCACATCAAAATTCATCACCAATAAAATTAAACAATTCACAGAAGTGCTCTCTGGCCTAAAAACTAACATGCATGCCATTTTCAATCAGAAACTCAAGTCAACACAAGGTAAATTCCCTCAGATAGATATTAACAAGGGCTACTCAGAACAGTTTAGTTTGTAGGATTTGGATACTTCAATCTCAAGTTATGATAGAAATGGTGTTAAAGAGTGTCTCTGCCATTTATTTTATTTCTCCCAAAATAAAGCACAAAAACTAGATCTGAAAGTTGGATGTGGTTAAGATTTTGTAGATCTAGTACTGTGATTTTTATTTTGACAAACTTTGCTCATTTACATTTTTATTTGGATTTAAAGTAAACCTCCAGAAACAGACCTACAGGAAAAAGGAATTAACCTGCAAAGAAAAGTTGTTAACGGGCCAGATCTGGAGAAATCGGGCCGCACAGGAGCAGGCCGGCCCGTTGGCCAGCGCGCGCGCGGCGAATCGGTAAGTTGCCGTTAGATCATCTGTCGACGGCCGAGATTAGATGAATCTTTGATTCAAAACGACCCGCCCGATGCGGATCGGACGGTTGAGAGGAGGCCACTTCCGCAGCAGCCGGCGATGACCAGAAATGAGCGGCGGAAAGAACAGGGGACGGCGGCCAGGGGCGGAGCCTCGCCGGAATCTCGCCGGAATGGGCTACCGGCATCGCCTGGGAACGAGAAAAGGTCTAGGAGGACCCGGATGACGACGCGCATCCGATGCGCCCGCTCGCGCTTCCAGGGAAGGACTCCCAGCCGGAGTTCGGCGGGGACCCGCGGCGCCCGGCCATGCCATGGATGGCGACGCCCCTGCACGGAACAAAAGTACAAATTAAAAACGGAATGATCTTTGCTGAAACTCAAGGAGCGTGGAGGAAGAAACAGCACGGCCTGAGATAGCCCAAATCGGCGGCTCGACGGGTGCTCATCCGCGGCAGCTCGAGCTCGATTCCGGTGATGGGGCAAGAAATGGAGAGGGGTTTCGATGTCAGGGGTCGATTAGGGAGTGGTAGAGGTGGTTCAGCAAGGTATAAAGCCACGAGGTGGCTTGGGGAGATCTGGCCGCAGAGTTGGGCGCCCGGCGTCCATGGCGGCCGCTGCGGCTCGGGCAAGCAGGCCAGAGGAGATTTCATCGTCCGAGACCTTGCCAGGGAGGTGGAGAATAGTGATAACATTCCCCAAGCGAGAGGAGAAGGCATGAGATTCATGGGAGAGTTGGCAATCGAGGGTGTCCTGCCAGCACCCGTAGGTGTTTGACATGAAGGAGGAGGGGAAGGAGAGCGAGAGGGGACAAATGGGATGCACGGGTAAGCTTGAGGAGTGCCCGTGAGGCTAGTTGGCAAGGAGAGGGAGTGATTCGTGGCGAGTGAGGCAGAGCTCGACGTCCACCTGTGATGTAGCTTGGCATCTAGTCCATGGAGGAAGTGTGGAGAAGAAGGGAGGGGGTTTTGGAGGTATAGATCATGTCCAGGGTGTTGGGTGATAAGTTTTCTACTTCCCAGAGCAAGTGAGAGGTATAGAGAATGCAATGATTGACTAGAAGGGGCATGTACTCAACAGTGTCCAGAAAGAACAGAAGTGGTTTTTGATGGTTTTCTCTAATTTCTTGAACATAACACAAGTGCAAAATCATGTCCATTGGATAGATAATCAAAAATGGATTCTAGGGGTGGTGGTCTCAAGAGTTTTTGAAAATATTTCTTTCACAAGATTTTGGAATTTCAGAAATGGCAGAAGTTGTTTTTAAATGTTTTCTCCAAAATTTTCAAAACAACTTGCAAATGTTTTTCCACAAATAAGTCCCACATGACCATAGGCATGTTGGGTAATTTTTCCAAGATTTTAGGAAATACTTTCCTTCACAAAATATTTTAAAGTTCATTTCTGGCCTTTTGGAAAATGGAAAATAATAATTAGTAAAATGCTTTTAAAAACAAATATTTTTGAGTTGGGATGATAGAGTACATAATATAGGTCTCAAAAGTGATTTTTAATAAACAACTCCTTTGAAAATATTTGAGGTACCAAGTTGGAAAATGGTGAAAACAGGAGTTTATTTAATAGGATAAAAACCATGAGAGAAGAGTAATTAAATGTCCATTGGAAAATAAATGAACCACATGGAGGTGATGTATAGGTCATGAAAAATACAATGGTAGGTTCATTGGGCCTGAAAACAATAGGGAGTGATTTGGAGTAACAGGGGCAAAGTGATTCATAATAAAGGACATATGATCATTAATATGGGGGTGCCTTCAACAGGACTTTGATAGATGATACCAAAGTGTTCTCAAGAACAATAATAACAACTTGGATGGATATAATATATAGATATACAAAGATATTTATGATTATAGATTGGTAATAGAAGGAAATAGGACATAAGAGCATGTCTCCAAAGTTGGAAGTTTTTAGGAAAGCAGAGGATAAAATGGACATGTGATGGAAATGATGTAGATGCATGATCTTGTTATTAATAGGTTTTATTTTATTAGAACAGCACACCTTAATCAACAAACAAAAATAAATACTTCAAGCAAGCACAAGATAAAATCACACAACAATGCAGATAAAGTAACAAGTCACACAAGATCACTCAAACAATTGAGTTCTTCAATTTAGTTTCCAGGTGTTTATCTCAAGTGTTAATGTTAGGTAGTGATCAAGACATACCATGACAAGAGGATTTTATAAAGAGGCTCCTCCCAGAAGTTTTTATTTCCAAAAGAATATATTTGAGGTTAAACACAGGGGTAACATAGTCCCCTTTTATTGTTTTTGCAAAAGAAGGAAGTGATAAAGAGTTTTTGAAATACTTGCAAAAACATATTGGTTGAAAACAGGTTGGAGATGATTAGCTCCAAAATACTTTTCATATAGTTTTGGAAATTATCTTTTGTTTTTCTCAAAACATGGTCTTTGGGTTTCCTTTGAACTCAAAACATTTTCAGAAAGGTTTTTGCCCAAAACAGTGTGATGGAGGAAGATGATAAGATTTCTTGTCATGACTTGATCACAAGGTTTGTGTTTGAAGAAAGTTATGATCATTGTTTTTAATGTTAGTTGTTAACAAACTCAAACATATACACAAAGAACCACCACATACAAATGAAAACACCAGCATAAGTCAAACATATTAAAAAGTTTTTTGTTGGCCCTGATTTTTAGGTTATTGAAAACCAGTTTTTCCTGTCTTCCAAAAATTGGGCTGTTACAGCTCTTCCCCCCTTAAAATGAATCTCGTCCCCGAGATTCGTAAGGGAAAATAAGGAAGAGGGTTTTCTTAACAAACAACAAAAACAAAACTCTTTTAACTAAATTTTTAAGAAAACCAAAGTTTGCTTCAACCCTGAAGATAAGACTGGATACTCACAAAGGGGGTCACAGAGACCTAGTTGTGTAGGGTAGAGGCTACAAACAACTAGTGATCTTGGCAAGATTTTTCTCACGATTAGAAAGAGAGTTAGAAGCTTGGTACACCCGGAGTTCTCTGGGGTCATACACTGACGTGTGGGACCAGGCCCACCTGGCAGTCGATGCCCTTCTCTCTTTCTCTTCTTCTTCTTGCCTGGCCTTCTCTCCTGGTGCACACACCCCTGGCATCAGGGCGTCCCGCCCACTTTGAGCTCAGGGTGGGCTGACACCTCGCCATGAGACTGTTGTGAGTGAGACATGTCGATTCTTTGACCACTTGGTGGAGGGGCGCGCTGGTGATTTCGCGCCATTTGCGAGTACTGCAGCTGGATTCTTCGGCTTTTCCCGCGTAGTGCTTGATGAAGGAGAGGGCTCTACTCTTGCTGCTATATAAAAAGGTAGCCGAGGTTGTCTAAATCGCACCACACGATGAGCTTCATTTCCCAGTTAATCAATGACTTCTTCAGGGAGTATGTCTCCCTGCTGGAGCGAGCAAATTTCTTGGAGCACGTGCTTATCGTGCTGCTCTTCAGTGTTTGCCTGGTGGGATCAGTCACGGTGATCCTGTTAGCCATGATCTTTGCAGCCTGGGACATCCATGACTGGTGGTCTGGTACCAGGAGTGATACTGCGATGGAAGAAGGACGAGCAGTGGCGCCGGTGGGTGCGGTTGTGGAGGTCCAAGCTGGCGGCACAAGGCCAGGAAGACTAGAGGGGCTTCGCCGTCGCCTGACTCGGTGTTCAGCGTCAGGTGAGACTAGCTCACCGTCAGACCAGGTTCCAGCCAGCGAGGGCTAGGCAATGTTAGTGTCTACACCAGAGTAGGTGTAGTGGTCTGTGTTTGGAAACAGACTTGTATCTTACTTTCTGAAACTTTCATTAGTCTGGTGCAATGTTATCCCTCGAATCATGTATCCCTTTGAAGTTCCAGTGAAAAATGTAGCTCTGAAATGATTCTTCTTCTGCTTCTGGATGTTGGGGAAAAACAGAGGGATAAGGGTGTACTAACTTGTTAACATGTTGAAACACTGGTGCCAAAAATAAAAAGGAAAGTTTTTCATACTGATAAAGAGAGTTGTGAAAAACTACTCAATCAGAACAAAGCAAGACAATCCAACAAACACAATTCATTTAACAAACATCACACAATCAAAGGCAAACCAGGTAATTTAAGCACAAGCAAACGTCTAGAATCGATGAAGAACGGGTAGCAAAAACAACTGAGCGAAACCTATCGATTCCTATGTGGCTGGGTCGACAAAAAGGATTGTTGAAGCCTTCCCTTTATCTCATCTTGATGTTGAGGTCTTCTGAAGGAGGCTTCTTTTTCTTCGGGCTGTCAACTACTAAGGTCTTCTCGGGACATCGTCAAGTATGTAATTTTTTTAATAGAGAAAATAACAGAAATTTTTTTTTTTGATATATTTTTAAATGAAAACCAAAATTTTATAAACCCATGTTTATTTATTTACAAAACCCCTTTTTAGCCATGAAAACAAAAGGCAATAAGATATGTTTACTATTTTCTCTGGTTTTCTTCAAAAGTTTGTTTTATAAACAAGTCAATGGTTTTTGAAAATATAAGAAAAATGGAAACCATGCTTAGGTTTTTATGAGATAGAAACATTTTTGGCAGTAATATAGTTTTTACCAAAAATAGTTTTGTTCTCCTATCTGACGTCCATGCTAAACTAAGGTCTCCTAAAGTCAGGATGGCTCTGATACCAACTCTGTGGGGACCCCAGACTAGCAGTCCGAGACCTCCAGTATGCATACATTCACGATCCCATGATCAGTTAGTCGTGAACAACATACTCGAGTTGGCATTGCAGATTACAATATCCACTACACGAATACACGGCTTACACAACTGGTCACTTGACTCAGTTGAAAAACAACTGCCACGCAGGGCAGGAACACACACTAAAAACAGCGGAAGGCTACAAAACACACTCGTGGTAAACCCAAGTCACGCCTTGACTACCTACAGGCTACTGACTCGGAGACGTTCCTAGTTCGCATAGCCGTCAGCGACACCATCTTCTTCAGGTTCTCCGGGTTTCTGCTCAAAGTCTGGCTAAGACAATAGCCAGGGACGAAACCATACATGAGTACGTTTGAATGTACTCCTGCAAGTCACCCTAAATGAAAGCTAAACATGCAAGTATGCAGATATAAGGGTGGTAGGAAGGCTTTAATTAGGGCTCAACTAGCCATGATGAATTTAAGACTCATCATAGTTGCACAAGTTTTAATTCTCCTTTGTTGAAGAAGATACTTCAAAAGATAGTTCATTTCTCTTGTAGATAAAACATGTCCACAAGGTTTTGATAAAACATTCTAGGTAAAGAAAACATTTCTATTTGCAAAACTTCTTGGAAAAACACATCTTTAAGATCATCATTTATCCGGTACCTCAAAGGTACAATCATTCCCTTTCAACGTACCTCCCAGGTACAAGTTCCAAAACACCTTTCCAGCTTTTTGAAAACATTGACACAATGCTAGCTACATGGCCATTCAACTGCCCATATCCGAGGGCGCGGCTATTCTGAATAGTTTTACTCTGCAGAGGTGTACACAATCCACAAGATCCAGTACATCCGCCGTGAACAACCACGGACTGTCCGAGACAGTATGCAAACATCGGATAACTGGTCCTAACCATCCACTATGTCAGTGCTAGTAAATGACTACCTCCTCAACTGGGTTTGTTCTCCCCGGCACCGAGTGAGTCAGCCGTATCGATCCGGTTTCCCCTGACAACACACCGCCATGGCAGGAGACCCAATTGCTGCAACCGGTAGTGAACTTAATCCCACACTGTGAATGTCCCATTCTCCCTCATGGCGACAATTCGGTTCGGGGGACTCTAACCCCTATAGCACTTTGAGGTAGACACGGACTAACACCGACAAGCAATTAGCTAGACCCCGTTCCCATATTGAGGTAATGTGGCAGCACGGCTTGGTTGTCCGGCGAAGACTAGGTTATGTGTCATTTTTGGAAAACAAGTCGAAAACATTTCCTTCTTCACAAACCTCCCTCGGACAAGGTCCCACCTTTCCTCGGGGTTTTTCCAAGCTTTTGCTTTCCAAAAACATCAAGTTAAAATGTCCACTAGGGGACTTAAGTGGATTAAGTGATGATACAAAATGTCTAAAGGGCTTGGTAACACCAAGATTATAGAGTGGATATAGCATATTAGATACATAAAATAAATAGTGGTATAGTCCACTTAAAAGAATAGTTTTTGAATCAAACTTTTGTAAAACTTCAGAAGTAAAACATGCATGATAGATAATGATAAGTAAAACAACAGCAAGCATTTAGAATGGCTTGCCTTGGCTCTGGTCTTGGTCTTGCTCTTGAAATAAACAAGAGTTGCAATAAAAACCTCTCCGGGAAATAATACCGTCTTCGTTATCTAACGTCGTAAACATAAGAGGAAAACACCCAATCAGAACCAAACAAAGGCAAGCACTTGATAAAATGTAAACATACAGCAAGCATCTCATCAAACAAGTACACTCACAAACAAAATTACTAGGGTGCACACCAACAAGCAAAATATGCATAGACAACACACATGAATAACACTAGAGTAGGTGTTATGGATCCTCAACCAAAATGGCATGAGTTCAGTGGGTGTGCCACTCTCATATCATGCTCAAATAAGGTTAAATGACTCTCTGGTCATTCATGAGGATGAGCAAAATAACAACAAAACAACCTAGGAACACATACACATGCATAGGAAAATATTATCAAGCAATACTACAAGCCCATAGTAACACATGCTTTTCTAATCATGGAGAATTACTATAACCAGTACCTAAGCAACCTAATAACAGAGACAAAACAATACCAAAAATACCATGGCATCACTCAATGCATGAAAATAATCATGGAGCAAAACAACAATTAAAACTAGACATGAAAAAGGCTATTTAGACAAGCAGACATGCATAACCATAAGAGACCATTAAACATGATTTATTCTAACATGATGGATATTTAAGATGACATCCACATAACAGATAAAACATCACCTAGACATGCTAGTAATATCAAAATAACTACCTAAACAATTTATCAAAAACTAAGCATGCAAATAACTACTATGGCAGAAATCACCTACAACTAGCATGGCATGCCAACATGATCTAGAACTTATTCAATCATGCAAGCAAGTATAACATGCAACAATAACAGTAGCTATGCTAGGGAAAACAATACTAAAGCATTTATGAAAATTATCACACCCATAAGAAGAAAATACAAGATTTATCCTAATATTACAAGGAAAACAACCCTATGGAAAAATACTACAACAACATGCTTTTCACACACATTTTCCTAACAGGATAATGACACACTCAAAACACAAATAAAACATGTAGTGATACCCTACACATGCTAGGAATCAATTTTAAAACAAAAACAATCTAACACCACAATTTATCAAGTCATAACAATGAAATGCAGAAAATGGCCAAACACTAAATATTGCACCAATCCTATTCTGTAACTCCTAACAGCATGAAAATCTAGTATGAGGTGCTCCTAGTCACTAGAAAACCAACACATTTGGATTCACATCAAAATTCATCACCAATAAAATTAAACAATTCACAGAAGTGCTCTCTGGCCTAAAAACTAACATGCATGCCATTTTCAATCAGAAACTCAAGTCAACACAAGGTAAATTCCCTCAGATAGATATTAACAAGGGCTACTCAGAACAGTTTAGTTTGTAGGATTTGGATACTTCAATCTCAAGTTATGATAGAAATGGTGTTAAAGAGTGTCTCTGCCATTTATTTTATTTCTCCCAAAATAAAGCACAAAAACTAGATCTGAAAGTTGGATGTGGTTAAGATTTTGTAGATCTAGTACTGTGATTTTTATTTTGGCAAACTTTGCTCATTTACATTTTTATTTGGATTTAAAGTAAACCTCCAGAAACAGACCTACAGGAAAAAGGAATTAACCTGCAAAGAAAAGTTGTTAACGGGCCAGATCTGGAGAAATCGGGCCGCACAGGAGCAGGCCGGCCCGTTGGCCAGCGCGCGCGCGGCGAATCGGTAAGTTGCCGTTAGATCATCTGTCGACGGCCGAGATTAGATGAATCTTTGATTCAAAACGACCCGCCCGATGCGGATCGGACGGTTGAGAGGAGGCCACTTCCGCAGCAGCCGGCGATGACCAGAAAGGAGCGGCGGAAAGAACAGGGGACGGCGGCCAGGGGCGGAGCCTCGCCGGAATCTCGCCGGAATGGGCTACCGGCATCGCCTGGGAACGAGAAAAGGTCTAGGAGGACCCGGATGACGACGCGCATCCGATGCGCCCGCTCGCGCTTCCAGGGAAGGACTCCCAGCCGGAGTTCGGCGGGGACCCGCGGCGCCCGGCCATGCCATGGATGGCGACGCCCCTGCACGGAACAAAAGTACAAATTAAAAACGGAATGATCTTTGCTGAAACTCAAGGAGCATGGAGGAAGAAACAGCACGGCCTGAGATAGCCCAAATCGGCGGCTCGACGGGTGCTCATCCGCGGCAGCTCGAGCTCGATTCCGGTGATGGGGCAAGAAATGGAGAGGGGTTTCGATGTCAGGGGTCGATTAGGGAGTGGTAGAGGTGGTTCAGCAAGGTATAAAGCCACGAGGTGGCTTGGGGAGATCTGGCCACAGAGTTGGGCGCCCGGCGTCCATGGCGGCCGCTGCGGCTCGGGCAAGCAGGCCAGAGGAGATTTCATCGTCCGAGACCTTGCCAGGGAGGTGGAGAATAGTGATAACATTCCCCAAGCGAGAGGAGAAGGCATGAGATTCATGGGAGAGTTGGCAATCGAGGGTGTCCTGCCAGCACCCGTAGGTGTTTGACATGAAGGAGGAGGGGAAGGAGAGCGAGAGGGGACAAATGGGATGCACGGGTAAGCTTGAGGAGTGCCCGTGAGGCTAGTTGGCAAGGAGAGGGAGTGATTCGTGGCGAGTGAGGCAGAGCTCGACGTCCACCTGTGATGTAGCTTGGCATCTAGTCCATGGAGGAAGTGTGGAGAAGAAGGGAGGGGGTTTTGGAGGTATAGATCATGTCCAGGGTGTTGGGTGATAAGTTTTCTACTTCCCAGAGCAAGTGAGAGGTATAGAGAATGCAATGATTGACTAGAAGGGGCATGTACTCAACAGTGTCCAGAAAGAACAGAAGTGGTTTTTGATGGTTTTCTCTAATTTCTTGAACATAACACAAGTGCAAAATCATGTCCATTGGATAGATAATCAAAAATGGATTCTAGGGGTGGTGGTCTCAAGAGTTTTTGAAAATATTTCTTTCACAAGATTTTGGAATTTCAGAAATGGCAGAAGTTGTTTTTAAATGTTTTCTCCAAAATTTTCAAAACAACTTGCAAATGTTTTTCTACAAATATGTCCCACATGACCATAGGCATGTTGGGTAATTTTTCCAAGATTTTAGGAAATACTTTCCTTCACAAAATATTTTAAAGTTCATTTCTGGCCTTTTGGAAAATGGAAAATAATAATTAGTAAAATGCTTTTAAAACAAATATTTTTGAGTTGGGATGATAGAGTACATAATATAGGTCTCAAAAGTGATTTTTAATAAACAACTCCTTTGAAAATATTTGAGGTACCAAGTTGGAAAATGGTGAAAACAGGAGTTTATTTAATAGGATAAAAACCATGAGAGAAGAGTAATTAAATGTCCATTGGAAAATAAATGAACCACATGGAGGTGATGTATAGGTCATGAAAAATACAATGGTAGGTTCATTGGGCCTGAAAACAATAGGGAGTGATTTGGAGTAACAGGGGCAAAGTGATTCATAATAAAGGACATATGATCATTAATATGGGGGTGCCTTCAACAGGACTTTGATAGATGATACCAAAGTGTTCTCAAGAACAATAATAACAACTTGGATGGATATAATATATAGATATACAAAGATATTTATGATTATAGATTGGGAATAGAAGGAAATAGGACATAAGAGCATGTCTCCAAAGTTGGAAGTTTTTAGGAAAGCAGAGGATAAAATGGACATGTGATGGAAATGATGTAGATGCATGATCTTGTTATTAATAGGTTTTATTTTATTAGAACAGCACACCTTAATCAACAAACAAAAATAAATACTTCAAGCAAGCACAAGATAAAATCACACAACAATGCAGATAAAGTAACAAGTCACACAAGATCACTCAAACAATTGAGTTCTTCAATTTAGTTTCCAGGTGTTTATCTCAAGTGTTAATGTTAGGTAGTGATCAAGACATACCATGACAAGAGGATTTTATAAAGAGGCTCCTCCCAGAAGTTGTTATTTCCAAAAGAATATATTTGAGGTTAAACACAGGGGTAACATAGTCCCCTTTTATTGTTTTTGCAAAAGAAGGAAGTGATAAAGAGTTTTTGAAATACTTGCAAAAACATATTGGTTGAAAACAGGTTGGAGATGATTAGCTCCAAAATACTTTTCATATAGTTTTGGAAATTATCTTTTGTTTTTCTCAAAACATGGTCTTTGGGTTTCCTTTGAACTCAAAACATTTTCAGAAAGGTTTTTGCCCAAAACAGTGTGATGGAGGAAGATGATAAGATTTCTTGTCATGACTTGATCACAAGGTTTGTGTTTGAAGAAAGTTATGATCATTGTTTTTAATGTTAGTTGTTAACAAACTCAAACATATACACAAAGAACCACCACATACAAATGAAAACACCAGCATAAGTCAAACATATTAAAAAGTTTTTTTGTTGGCCCTGATTTTTAGGTTATTGAAAACCAGTTTTTCCTGTCTTCCAAAAATTGGGCTGTTACATTATGTTTACATTGTTATATCACACATACGAAGTAACTTATTCCTTAGACCATGAGATCATGTCAATCACTGATACCGGAAGGATGCTTTGATGTCATCAAACGTCACACCGTAACAGGGTGACTATAAAGGTGTCGTTGGGTATTCGGAAAGTATTAGTTGAGGCTCATGGATCAAGAGTGGGATTTGTCCATCCAAATGACGGAGAGATATACTCTGGGCCCTCTCGGTGATATCACATCGACACCGCTTGCAAGCACGTGACTAGGTCACAAGGATGTCATATCACGGAAACGAGAAAAGAGTACTTGTTGGTAACGAGATTGAACAAGGTATGGTTGATACCAATGATCAAATCTCGGACAAGTAAAATATCGCGAGACAAAGGGAATAGTTCACGACGTTGATGGTTCACACGATCACAAGAGTCATCGTTGAATATATATAGGAGTCATCACGGATCTCCAGATCCTGCTGTTGATTATTGATCGGAGAGGAGTCTCGATCATGTCTATCTTATCCGCGAACCGTAGGGTGACACACTTAAGGTTCGATGACGCATTTGAGAGGATACGGAATAACGAAGAATGTTTTGAGCGGCACCGAAATTGTTTCGGGGAAAATTGAAATAGTTCAAGGGGTTTTTCATCGAATGGTTGTTAATAGAATTAACAAATGATTCGAGGTGCTATATGCAAAAGTTTGTTAATAGAATTAACAAATGCTGAAATAAAGAAATAAAAATGTTTTATTTATTTATTAAAGAAAAACTCTTGGATTTTCTAAGTGGAGTTTTAAGGGAAAATGAGTGGGTGTGAGTGGAGTGTCCACTCACATGATGAGGGAAGAGGTGGGGGCACACCCATGGGCTGGCCGCACCCCCCTTGGGCTGCCTCCCCCTCTCCTATAAATAGAGGGCATGAGCTCCCTCTCTTTCACACACTTGCCCACTTCATTTCCTCTCCACCCGCTGGTCCATTCCATGGTCTCCGGCTTGGAGAAGCCCTAACCGTGGGATTCTTCACCACCACCACGCCGTCGTTCTGCTGGAGTTCCGAGGGATCCTCTACTTCCACGCCCCGCTGGATCGAGGGAACGGAGGTCGTCATCAACCGTACGTGTGACCGATCATGGAGGCACCGCCGGATTGCGGTGCACATCTTCTCGCTCTCGGGATTGGTGTGAGTACGACTACGCCAACAACAAGATTTGATCTCGTAACGCTTTGTGTCTTCGAGGGTATGTGTTCTCCTTAACCCTCTCTTTGCCCGTTGCACTTCGTCTCCTAGATTAGATCTTGGCCTTTCGGGTGTCTCTCGCGTAGGAAATTTTTTATTTTCTATGCAACGACCCCTTCATAATGCTCGTATTGTGTTGTCGTTCCACCAAGGTGATGAACTCGATGACCCTCTTTTGAGTCTCACTCTTCCTCTTGAAGAAGTACACCCAACAATATCTTGAATAGTCATCCACAATCACCAAGCAATACTTCTTGCCTCCAAGACTATCATATGATAGGGGACCAAAGAGGTCCAAATGAATGAGCTCGAGGATTCTTGAGGTGGTGATGTTGGTCTTGGTGGGGTGAGCTTCTCCATGTTTCTTTCCAAGAACGCAAGAGCTACACACACGATCTTTGAGAAACTTAGCATCCGTTAGTCCTAGAACATGATTGCCACTTTGAAGGTCATGCAACATCCTCATACTGGTGTGGGATAGCCGGTGATGCCATAGCCAACCCACATCAACTTTAGCCATTAGGCATGTCGCAGCACACGTGTCTCCTTTAGAGAAGTCCACTACGTACATGCCGTTCTCTACATGCCCAACAAAGGCTACTTTAAAAATCTCAAAAAAAAGGCTACTTTAAGAGTCGTCTCCCAAGTGAAAATCACATTCTCTTTATTAAAGAACGAGGTAAAACCACCTTTTTCAAGTTGAAGGACCGAGATGATATTGTAGCCAAGGGACTCGACTAGGAGGACATTCTCAATTGATAAATCATTTGAGATAGCCACCTTGCCTCGTCCCAATACCTTTAGCTCGGAGTTATCACCAATAGTGACGCAATTGAGATGAGGTAATGGAGGATTAAGTTCACTCATTGCGTATTTGCTTCCGGTCATATGTTGGGATGCACCACTATCCATCGTCCATTTGCTCGACCCGGAAGCACTTCCCGAAGTGGCTTTTTCCATAAGACATGTAGGTCGGATAGCCGCAATCTCATTGGAGGATTCAAATAGAGAGACCGATGGAGATGAGGCAGTAGCGATGGCAACATGGGCCACACCTACAACTTCATCTTCTCCTTCATCTCTGGAGATATATGTTTCCAACACCGCCCCTTCTTGAACATAAAGATCCCTTGGCACTCTTCTAGCGAAGTTCTTGTTTTGTGGAGCCTTGGCCTTGTTCTTGCAGACTAGCTTGCCTTCATTTTCTTCTCATGGATCAAAAGGGCACTCCTTTACGAAGTGATTTGCACTTCCACAATTGTAGCAAGTCCTTGGTCGCTCCCCCTTCTTCTTGTAGTTCTTGTTTCATGGAGGTCTTGGAAAGCCGGCCTTGTGAGCTTCCCATCTCTTCCAATATCCATGCATAGCAAGGGCAATGCACTTATGAGCGCCAGTGTAAGTGTCCTCATGGTCTTCCTTGTCATCATCCTCTTCTTCAACTTCTTCAACTCGAGCCATTTCCTTTGACTTCAATGCAAGATTGGGTGTCTTTCCCATTCCTCTTGAGAGAGCAAGAGCATCATCCACACTCTTGTGTGATAGGGATATGGCGATGAATTCACTAAGAAAACCAATGGAGTTGAGATAATTCTAGTCCGACCTCGCCCGAATGCTAGTGGAGAGGTTTTTGTCGAAAGGTGTAATAGCTTTGATGAACTTCCTCTTTATCCACTCATCGGAGATCTCTTCTTATCCAAGGTCCCTCAATTGATTGCGAGGGTGACAACTCTCCGATATAGCTCCTCGGGGGACTAATCCTCTTGCCTAACAAAGTTCTCGGACTTGTCAATGGCCACATCATACTTGGATGATTGAATGCTAGCATTGCCTTGAAACACAGTGTCAAGCTTGTCACATGCTTCCTTGGCGGTCTTGCAACCTCCAATGTGAGTGACATGCTCCCTTGGAAGAGCCTTTTGAATGATGACAAGGGCCGTCTTGTTGAGTTGAGATTCCACATCTTCCCTAGGAGTCAAGTTTCTTGGGTCATGGGGATGAAACCCATGAATCACACTCCTCCACAAGGCGGTGCAAGATCCGGAAATATGCGACTCCATTTCAAACTTCCAAGAAGAGAATTCATTAGTGTTAAGCATGGGAGGAAGTCCAACATTAAGAATGTGTGGCATTGATACTATTGGATGGATGGAGTCATAATTTTGAGGTGGTGGGACTTTTGAGTTGGACCCCGAACCATTAGTCGTTTGAGACTTGGAGCCTCCGGTATTCTCCTTTGCCTTAGCCTTTTGTGTGGTTTTCGCCTTAGCTTTGGCAATGTTGTCTTCAATCTCGGTATCGTCTGGAAGAGTTTCCTCTTCCAAACTTTCCGCATCGGAGACATGGGGAGAATCCGTGCGCCCCTTAGATTTACCCATCATGATCTCCATCATCTTCTTAATGGAGGAAACCTCCGAGCCAACACTAGAGCTAACCTTGGACAATTGAGTTTGAATGGTCACAACCGTTGTCTCGAGGTTAGCTATAGTCTCGGACATTTTGGAGAGCTCCTCCTTAGAATATTCGGGATCATCTCTGTTGGCCATGATACTCTCAGGCGGTTAAGCCCGATATAAGAGCCGAGGCTCTGATACCAATTGAAAGTACACAATGGTGAACTAGAGGGGGGGGGGGTGAATAGGTGACCTACAAATTTTAATTCTTCTTCACTTTTAGGTGGGCTTTAGCAAGTAAACAACTTGGTTATGTAGATGTGAAGCTAGGTAGACACCCTATGTGATAAGCAACAAGTATGCAACGGAAGTAAAAGCAAGGCACAAGATAACCACAAGTGAAAAACACGCAGACAAGGATATGTTTCCCGTAGTTCCTTCTTGAAAGAAGTACGTCTACGTTGGAGAGGTGGGGAGCCACCTAGGCACTCCTCAATAGCACGGTTGTGCACACCTTGTTCTCCTTGAGCTTCTCCGGTGAGGGAGATTCTCGTTTCCACTATGAGGTCGACTTGACGGCGTTGACCAAACCTTTACAAGGGGGTTGAGGCAACTCCACAAGTGAGATGGAGGCTCTCAACAATCCTAAGCTTCTTGCTACAAGGTGGAAGCTACAAGCACTAGGGTTTCTCTAGGATGACAAGGCAACCAAGATATTACAAGATCCCAAGAGGTATGGTATGGGAAAAAACTTTTGGGCTTGGTAGAAAGGTAGATCTAGGCCTCCTCCATGAGATCCTTGAAGGGCATCAAGTTTGGTTGGAGGAGGAGGGAGATCGGGTCGTTTTGAGCTCTTGAACAATGGAGGAGAGAGAGAAATGGACGAACTAGCTATCTAGAGGAAGAAGACACCTATTTATAGCCTCCTCCAAATTCTGACCGTTGCAGTTCACAAGGGCCGGAATATTCTGGGGTTAGGACCGGAATATTCCGGCGCTCGCAGGACGGATATTTGAAATATCCGAGGGGCGGATATTTGAATAATCCGGGGCCGGAATATTCCGCCCAATAATCCACCCCCATCTCTGCGCGCGGGCATCAGCACCACGCTGAAAAAATTGCTAAGGACCTGAGGGCTGGAAATTTGCCCCAGAAAATTCTGGGCAAATATCCGCCCCATCTTCTGTGCGCGGGCAGCTGTGATATCTCCAAAATCTGCTAAGGACATGGGTGGGGGCCGGAAATTTGCCCCTGAAATTTCCGGGCAAATATCCGCCCCACCTTCTATGCGCGGGCAGATGGAGAACAACACTTAGTCGTTTAAATAAACCAGAGGGGCCGGAATATTCCGGTGTAGGGGCCAGATATTCCGGACTATATCCACCGGAATTTCCGGGGGCATCACCTGAATAATCCGGCTGCAGTATAAATCTCCTTCAGAAATCCTTTGTGAACTTTTCCGAGAGTATTATCGTTAATCATCTGAGAGGACAGCTATAGACACTTAAACAACATTGTTAGTAGAGGGTATAACCGTGTTGTTATCATCACTAAAATCATTAGAGGGATCATGAGCTTTCAATGTTTACTGAGTTCGGTTTCGCTTGAGGACAAGCGAGGTCTAAGCTTGGGGGAGTTGATACGTCCATTTTGAATCACTATTTTATATCAATTTTCTGTTATTAATCGATATATTTCATGTTATGATGCATCCCTTATGTTATTTTATCTTATTTTGCATGTTTCATAATTTTTGGAGAATAAACACCGGGACCAGAAATCTGATGGAAAAAGCACCGTCGAGATACCATATTTCAGAAGATCAGAAGAAGAAGAGGGACACTGGGGGTGTCTTAGAAGTGCAGAGGAGGAGTCCAGCCAGAAGGGGGGCCAGAGGGGGGCCACCAGGGGCCCACACCATGAGGTGGCGCGCACCCTGGCCGCGCCACCAGGTGGTGTGGCCACCCTGGCCCACCTCTGGTCGAGGTTTTTCGCGTACTTGACCCCCAGGGAACCCTAAGCCCCAGATCATCATCAAAGAATTATTCTGCCGCCGCCTCGGGGCGGAAAACACCCGAGAGAGAAAAGCTCTCTCGCAGGGAGAAATCTGTCGGGGAAATTCCTCTCCGGAGAGGGGAAATCATCGCCATCGTCACCGTCATCACTCCGGGCATCATCAAGATCGTCATCATCATCACCATCATCATCAGCACCATCACCCTCATCATCCACCGTCATCCCGCTTTAACAATTAGGGTCCTCTATCGTTGTTTTACATTAGATCTCTCTCCCGATGTGGATTACTTGTTAGTAGTTGATGCTTGTGACATTTATCAGTGTTTGCACTTTATGACCAAATTGTTATCATCCATTATATAAACTCTGATTATGATCCATATGATGTCTTGTGAGTAGTTCGTGTTGTTCTTGAGGACATGGGAGAAGTCAAGTTGTTAGTAGTGAAGTAATGTTGAGTAATATTTGATGGTTTGATATTTAAGTTGTGGTGTTATTCTTCTAGTGGCGTCATGGGAACGTCGACTACATGATACTTCACCATTTATGGGCCTAGGGGAATGCATCGTGTATTTGGCTACTAATTGTGGGGTTGCCGGAGTGACAGAAACTTAAAACCCCGTTAGGAAACCATTACACGAGGGAGCGTAGGATCCCGGAGTTTAAAGTTCTGGTTAGATTGATTTCTTAATTACTTTCTTGTAGTTGCGGATTCTTGCAAGGGGTATAATCACAAGTATGTATTAGTCTTGGATGGGACGGTACATTATCATAGGTTCACCCACACAACACTTATCAAAACACTAAAGAATATTCAGCGGTATGAAACAAAAGCACTTGACAGAAACCTCCCGTGTGTCCTCGAGAACGTTTGTTAATCATAAGTAAACCTACCGGCTTGTCCTTTGCTAAAGAAAGGATTGGGCCACTTGCTGCAATTATCATTACTGCATTTTATTTACTCGCACTTTATTTATCTGCAATATCAAAAACCCCTACAAATCTATCTTTCAGTATTTACAATTATTCATTTATCGAAACTGCTTGTCAACACCTTCTTCTCCTCGTTGGATTCGACACTCTTATTTATCGAAAGTACTAGATACACCCCCTATACTTGTGGGTCATCAAGTATTACGTCGCTAACATGCAACCTCATTACAATAACTTGAGCCGAACCTCATAAATCTTCCGAATTATAAAAATAAAAGTGGAGATGTCTTCATCCTTGGATGATTCTTTATGCTACTAACTTGATGCTCCTCAACACCTTTATTCTTCCGTCTCCGTACTTTCCACAGCTCCTATATGGAATACATAAAATAATTTTAGCAATAGATACACCAAAGATACTAGTAAGAATGACAAATATCATTAAAATATAATTCTTATACCTTTATCAGCTTTTATAGTTCATCTTCCAATGCCCTTTCTTTTTAGAAAAAGCATTTAGACTTATTCTGTGTAGTGGCTTATTATGTGCTTTAGCACCTTTTGTCTTTTTGTTCCTTTTATTATTGAATGGCGTAGATTGGGAAACCATCAATACTTGACAGTTTTCCCTCCTCACACTAGCCTCAGCAGTTTTCAGCATAGCAAGGAGCTCATTTGGTGTTTTCTCCATCCTATTCACGATGAAATAATTGTAAGAAGGTGGGAATGAAGCCAACACCAAATTTGTACTTAGCTCAACCGGGATCGAAAATCCCAAGGCTTGAAGCCTAGTTCCATAACCAAACATCTTGATTACATGCTCGCTCACTGAGCTTCCTTCTGCCATGTGAAATGACCACAAAGTCTTTGTCATCTCATAACGTTTAGTTTTGCCTTGTGTCTGGTACATGGCCGTGAGTGCAACGATCATATCATATGCGAACGTACGATCAAATCATTTCTGCAACTCAGGATCCATACATGTCAACATGAGACATTGAACAACTATTGCATCATCACTCATCAAGGTGTATTCATCATTTTCAGCATCGAACGCATCATCATCGAGATCGTCTCGAAGAGGATCATCGAAGACATACTCTTTCTTGATACCCATGAGAACAATTCTCAGGGCATTCTTTCCTGATACCTCCGCATAGTTACTTCCACTGGCAGCAAGTGGTTTCCTCCCAAGTAGTGGACCAAGGTTAATAGCAGGTGCGTTACGAACCATGGATCTACAACAATTTAATATTTCACTTAGACATGTTCATAATTATTTTCCAAGAACTTGTTAAAATAACTATGTGCTCCCACTAAATCTGATATTCCTCGTGATCAGAATTTAATGTATTATGGAATCCACGCTCAACTTATAACCAAGGATGGATACATCTTAAGATTATAATATCAATGGGTATGCCAAGTTGCCAATCACTACCACCATGATTTCCGCTTCACCTTTCGGTGTGTGTGCTCCGAGCTCATGACTATCATGCCTGAACGTCAAGTCAACCAACTGATCCTGCTGCATCAAATGATGTCATGTTGACCCTTGGATACAAGTCATCAACATGGATCATCTTGATGCCCGCCTCCCAATCATAGGAACACGTTGACCCTTGGATACAAGTGATGAACGCGAACCCTGATTGGTCTGACGGTGCTATGGTTGGAAGGGCATAATCTACCTTGATATTTTATGAGGAATCACCCTAAGAATCGTGTTTATTGCGCAATCAAAGGGACAGAAAGAAAACAAATATAACATGCACGGGTAAAACTAGTTATGAAGTATAGTCCTCCTTCATCTCCAACGGATCCTGCGTTGGCGGTGTCATGTCGAGTTTCACGACAAGTGCAATCCTTATACTTTCCCATCATCGCCATTATCGGGTTTAGAATGGTTTGCTAGCTACAAAACAGTGTTAGTTAAAGCATCTCAAAATTCTAAACTTCGAGACTATACCACATCACGTTTCCTGCAAAATAGAGTTATACGTTCCTAACATTTGTTTTGCATCTTTTAGCGTGGTTGTAGGATCTACGAAACGAACCATTAAGTAACCTACGCTTCCATAAGGCATGATTATTCGCGTTGCTAGATTGACATTGCGGGATGACTGGAACAAAGACATCACAAAAACATCTAGAGCCTCAATATAAACTTATTCATAACCATGACCCCCGTGTGGATCCAATCCACATGTCCCTTCTACAATGTTTTTTACGTGACCAACTATAAAGAGAACCAAAGCTACTGAATCATTTCTTTGGAGTAGACGAGATATGCCAGGGCAACTCAAACGTCCTAGGATTTCCATAAGTTTGTAAAAAATCTCGATATGCCATCGGAAACAAACAACAAAGCTTATTGGGAAGCAATCATAAATAATCTGAACGTTGGAGATTTTTCCAACTTACTTGCATAAACTTATGCAGTGCCCGCACTCTTTGGTGCTTTAGATCAGATCTTGTATCTACGCCTAGACCGCTCTGGTACCATTGTTGGGTTGCGCAACGGGAATTAAAAAAATTCGCCAAACATGCTACGCAACAACCAATACCTTGCTATGTAGATACAAGTGAATATAAATTCCAAGATATAGTTCCCGAGATCGTGTACCTGACACCGTAGTAGCGGAAGAGGTGTCGGTGAGGATGTCGATGAAGCCTGTAGAAGATCCTCACGCACAAGCATATGGGTGAGGATGTTGGCGAATCCCCGTATCCAGCACCTTGATCCACCAAAGTGAGAGTCTCACATGTTACCCCTCTAAGAGTATGCACACACACGTCGGGGCTAATTCTGCAGTGCTTTGCCGTCTAGGAATAGAGGCCGCGGGTGTATATGAAGGTGGAGTTCCCAATACATGAGAGAGAGAGAGAGAGAGAGAGTAATTAGAAGCTAGGTCTAATCGGGTGAGGACACCTCAAAACCCAATTATAAGAAGCTCTAATTCAATTATAGGAAGCTCTAATTCAATTAGAGGGGCTCTAATTAGACCCTCTAATTCTTCTAGAGAGAGAGAGGCTTGAGAGACAATCGTATGTTTTGGTTGGAGCCTTGGGGTGCTTTATATAGTGGGAGGAGGGGCAGACTTGACAAAGGGAAGAGGAGTCCTAGTTGAGCTAGGAGGAGGTGGCTGCACCACGAGGAGGTGGCTGCACCCCTCCCCTAGCCCAACTCGGATTGGGGTGAGGTGGTGTCCAACTCCAACTCCAACTCCATCCCCTCATTTCCCTTTTTCTTTTTCTCCTTTTTTTCCATTTTTCTCTCCAAATATTTTAGGAAAATTATCGGGACGATGAGTAGCATGCGGCGAAGCCACTAGGCCCACCTCGCAGCCCCCAAAATTAGGGTTTGGCCATGAGGTGGACATCTGCCCCCTCTAGTACTCCCCCTTATATGTAAAGTCGCTGAAACTTCTCCGGAACCACTTAAACCCTATAGATAAAATCATCGATATTATCTAACGATGTCAGAAATATATTTCCGACACCCCGGGACATCTCATGCCCCCATGCATTTGCTCCGTAAAGCGCGCAAATGATGTCTACAGACGCTTCAATTCTTATAGACAGTGTCGGGCCTCCAATTGGAGAGGTTTGTAGAATAGCAGCAAGTTTCCCTTAAGTGAATCACCCAAGGTTTATCGAACTCAGGGAGGTAGAGGTCAAAGATATCCCTCTCGAGCAACCCTGCAATTAAGATACAAGAAGTCTCTTGTGCACCCAACACACCCAATACACTTATTATTTGTATAGGTGCACTAGTTCGGCGAAGAGATAGTGAAATACAAGTAATATTGATGATTATAAGTGGTAATTGCAATCTGAAACAAAAATGGCAGCAAGCAAACATGTAGCAGAACTGGTTGTAAACGATGTTTCAATGCTTAGAAACAAGGCCTAGGGATCATACTTTCACTAGTGGACACTCTCAACAATGATATCATAATTGAATACATAAATATCCTCTCTTCACTATGCTACACTGAACTACTCTCCGGTTGGATAACAAACACCAAATCACTGCGTACGGCTGCAAAAGCACACCTTAAAGTCGCATTCCACATCTGGGGGCACCCCGCTCTTTCACTTTGAGCATCCAAAGATAGTACTAACAAACACCACAATTTCATAGAGACATCCAACACAATTAATAACTCATGATAAGTATTCATGTAATCTTTAGCCTAAGAGACTCACACGATGCGCACACTGTCACCTTTGCACAGTGGGACAAAGGTGTCTCCGGAGGTCACATTAACAAAACCATTTTATTAGCATAATAGATGAAGAGTAACATCTACTTATTCAACTAGACTACAAAGCTTATGATCACATAAAGATCACACCATGGGAGAGAGAGATAAACCACGTAGCTACCGGTATAGCCCTCAGCCTCGAGGGAGAATTACTCCCTCCTTATCATGGGAGTCAGCAACGGCGATGAATATGGCGATGGAGTCGATGGAGATGGATCTGGGGGAAATTCCTCGTCCCGGCAGGGTGCCGGAACAGAGATTTCTGTCCCCCGAAACTTGTGTTAGATGGCGGTGGAGCTACGAAACTTTTCGCGGATGGAGGTTGATTCATTTAGGGTTTTCACGTCGGGGGCAATATATAGGCGAAAGGGTGATGTCGGTGGACGCCCGAGGGGCCCACACCACGTGGTGGCGCGGCCAGGGGGAGCCTGCGCCGCCACATGGTGTGGCTGCCTCCTCGGCCACATCATGTCTCCTTCGGACTCCGTTTGCGTGATAGAAAAATAGGACCCTGGGCTTTCGTTTCGTCCAATTACGAGAATATTTCCAGAACAACTTTTCAAAAATACAAAAAAAAGCAGAAGAGAAGAACTGGCACTGTGGCATCTTGTTAATGGGCTAGTCCCAGAAAATGCATAAAATGCTATGAAGTGTAAATAAAACATGCAACAATTGGTATGAAACAGGCATGGAGCATAAAAAATTATAGATACGTTTGCAACGTATCAGCATCCCCAAGCTTAAGTACTGCTCGTCCTCGAGTAGGTAAGTGATAATAAAATAATTTTTGAGGTGACATGCAACCTACACGATGTTGATCAACGGTATGTAAAAGAATTACAAGCTGAGGTCAAAGTACTCTAAACATAGGCATGATAGATATAATTCCAGCAATGTAACTTAGCAACTATGTGGCAACATGAAAAGTAACACAACCAAAAGATCATGAATAATAATGCACTGGAAGTTATACATTTGTTTCGAGCATAGAGAAAACATAGCAAAGTGGTATTCAGCTTGTCCTTCATGGAATAGCAAAACATAAATGCCAGGACACCTTCAAAGTTCAAGTGGTGACTAGATACAAATAATTTGAGAACAAGCAATAACATAATCATGAATCAATCAATAATAAATCTTGGGACTGTGCACATTATACTCAGAATGACAACTATGCTCTTTTAACTGGTGCATAAAATTAGAAGATGAAGACTCAACATAAAAGTAAAATAAAGGCCCTTCACAGAGGGAAGCAGGGATTACTCATGTGCTAGAGCTTTTTATTTGAATAAAATAGAGGTATTTAAAATATAATTTTGAGAGAGGTGTATGTCTATGTCATAGAATGGTAATGAAAAACTTATCATAACTCATGTCAATCAAGGTTTTTAGACTTTTGAGAGTGGTTTCCATTGGCACTTTCCTCTTTTTTCTTATGGTTGGCACTTCCCCCACCTTATCTTACACAATCCTTGGCTAACCAAATCCTTAGGTGCCGACCATCAATCATCAATCCATGGGGAAGTGCTTTTTATTTATTTTATAGTTTATAATATTTGTCACCAGCTGTCGGATATATACCGAATAGGGGTATAGAAGATGGTAGACAAAAGAGCTGGACGACCAGGGTGGCCTGCAAGGTAATGGACTTAGGTCCATTGGGCGGCCCAGTAGTCCGACGCGTAGAAGCCGGATTCTAGAAGAACCCGGATCACGGCCCGCGTGATCTGGCTTGGAGGAGAAGACGGATTCCTTACTTTCCAAGTTACAAGTTAAACGTAGTCTTCTAGGTTTCTGGTTCTGTAAGCCCTAAATCCGGCTATTATATAAAGCCGGACGGGAGATAGATTTCATAAGATCAATAAGTTCCTTTAGTCCAAGGTTCTAGGTTCTAGCTTAAGCCTTGCGCAACTCGCCGGGAAGTTCATCCTCGTCGAGTAGCTAGATCTATTCCCTTACATTGTAACCTTATTATACGGGCTTTAGTCCCTCATAGTGAGAAGTGCAGGAGTAGGTACGCCGTACTGTCGCGACGTACCGAACCTGGGTAAATCCCGTGTTCTGTGTTTACTACGCTATCCCGTTACCCCACGTCTCTACCGTAGTCTCATGGCACCCCAGTCTATGAAAACTACTACGATGTCTCGACAGTTGGCGCCCACCGTGGGGCGAACGACGTCAGGCGTGAAGTTCCGATCTGGGATATTAGGCGGAATCGGAAGATCGATCACTGTCGGAAGCTTGGAATTCGACAACGACGTCGGGCGCTTCCTCGACAACGGATCCTACATCCCGGCGCAAAACCATCTGGTAAGTGCCTGCGTTTTACCGATTGGATCTGCAAATATCTTTATCGGATTAACCGCGGAAGCAATGGGGTTTTGCGGTGAAAGCAATTATCTCCCACCCGCCCTATACCCAGTCGAAGACGACTATGATGCCGGATTTTGCTCAGATCGCCGATAAAACAGTGATACGCACTTTATCGGCATGGTGCAATCCGAGATCGCCGAAAACACGGATGACGGAAATCCCGTGCAAGAGGCAGACAACGATACACCCGTCACAGAGACGGAAGAACCAATACCCGTCACAGAGACGGAAGATCCGACATCCGTCAACCAGACGATGAACTCGGAAACAGAGTCCGTGCTTGCCGCCATTGAGGCGAGATTGGAGTCGGAAACCGGATCGGATAACTTCTCCGAAGACGAAGATGATGATGCCTTCGTAAGAAAGGTTAAGTCCTTTCAAGAGGGATTCCATGAAGTGCTAATGGCAAAACCAGCTGATACAACGGGTGCCGATAGCCAGGAAAGCCCTAAAACCCCTCCGCCAGCAGAGGAGAGGGAAGACGGAGAAACTTCTCCGATATTTCCTAATGTCAAGGAGATGACAGAGGATGAACCTGTCAAAAAACCTCCCTCTTCCAAGAAAAAGCACCGTGCTTCTAAAAAACTCCAGTACAAACTCCGGAAGAAAAAGTCAGCTGATCTCGCTGATGAAAACCTGGAAGTTGGAGATGTTAGTGGCACAAAGCCTACGGAAAAGAAATCTAAGGAAATCACTGCTCCGCCAATGACAGAACTGGAAGAGCAGGAACTATTACAAACTCCAGTGGGACCCAATGAACCCCCTGAGATGCTGGAAGCCAGGAGACAAGCTTTCCAACGGCAACAGCAACAACTGCTTAGATCTCGGCAACACCTCCAACAAACCCATAATGACATCAAAATTATGAAGCAAGAAATTGAGGAGTACGAGAGAAAGCACAGATCTGTCTTAAAACCTACAAGGTTACCCGGAATTACAAAACCGGAAGAACTGCCGCCAAAAGAAAGGTTCTATAACCCATCTTGGCAAAAGCAGCTAAACGGCAAAGATGCTAAGGGCGAACCAATATACAAAACCGCAGCTGAAAACGCGGAAGCAGCGTTCGCCATCTTGAACAACGATCTATACTCCAACGGGGAAAAACTCCAAGGGGTGTATGCTTTCCTAGGAAAAGCATTACAGCAGCAACAGCGAGGACAAGAGCGATCAGGGAGGCTGCATGATAACTCCGCCCTCTGCAAAACTGTTACTTGCGCTGCTGGAGCACCTGGACCGGAAGAACCCGGAGATTCGGATAAAAATGAGGATCCGAGAAAAGACAAGAAAAACCCCGACAACCGGGACGCAGCATCTAGAACCGGACCTCATCTCCCGAAAGATGGATATAAACCACACGATCGGGAAGACAAACACCGGAACGACGGCAAAATAATGCCACCTCCGAGAAACCCAGCTGAAAAAGCTGGAAGATACGATACACCTCACAGGCGTGAAAGATCTCGGACACCGCCCAAAGATAAGGAAAGATACAGGAGCAGGACTCCACCTAATCCCAGAGGGCGTGACAACGGAAGAGATAGAGATAACCTCGGAAAAACGCGTCCGCGTAACAATGGAAAAGAAAGGAGCAGATCCCCTTCTGTCCATTCAGCCGGGAGATATTCTGCACATATTGATAGAGCAGAAAAGGATGATCTATACTTTGGTCCTAAGTGTTTTACAGACAGGATCCGAAGGATAACCCTGCATTCTGGCTTCGCCAAAGTTGGTCCAACCTACCAAAAATATACCGGCAGTACAAACCCGGATACCTGGCTTTCAGATTATTACACAGCCGTCCAGATCAACAACGGGACAGACCTGGAAGCTGTCAAGTTTCTTCCCCTAATGTTGCTAGACGGAGCCAGAGATTGGATTAATGGTTTACCATCAAGAACTGTCGACAGTTGGGATGATATGGCGAGAGTATTTACTCAGCATTTTCGAGGAACATACAAACGCCCAAATAGCATCAACCAGCTGAACCGTTGCACCCAATTTGAAGACGAACCATACGTGGATTTCATCTCCAGATGGACCGCAATGAAGAATAGTTGCTCTGGAGTAACTGACGTACAAGCAATGCATGCTTTCGTCAATGGCCTAAAACCCGGACTTGTACCGTTCATGGTTGGTTCTAAAAAGCACAAAGATCTCGGATCTATGCTTACAACCGCCAATGAGCATGCTGCAGCCGAAGACGATATCAGAGCAAGAGGAGGCAATATTGAGTCACTGATACTGGCCAAGAAAACACCTCGTTCTGATAAAAAAGGAACCCCGGAGTCAACAACAAAGCCCAAGGAGGTTAACTTAGCCTTTGGAGGAGAAAAAGGGAACAAGTGGAAAGGCCGCAGTCCGGATCCCATCAATTACACTCCTGAGGAATGGGAGAGAATTAAGTCGGAACCCTGCGTCCACCACTCTCAATTTGGGAAACCAACCCACACGAACGCGCAATGCCGGCTAAACAAGCATATGAAAGGCAATGCAGGATCCGGAAATAAAGGGAAGGGCTCCAAGAGGAAACCTGCCAAACAAAAGCCAGAAGCTGAAAAAGAAGACAGTGAATCGGACACTGATGATAAAATCCAGGAACAACAGCGAAAAGGCGAACCCAAATTTCCGAGAGTTGACGGAGAAGCAATGCTAACTTTCCTAGCAACCCCGTCAGCAAAGGTGGCCAAAAGGACACTTCGAGAAATAAACGCGGTTGTTCCCGCAACCCCAAAATTCTTGAAGTATTCCAACACACCGATAATCTGGGATCAGTCTGATCATCCCGGAAATATCCCTGAACCCGGCACACAAGCTCTTGTTGTAAGCCCTATTGTTCAAAACACTAGGCTAAGAAGAGTGCTGATGGACGGAGGATCCAGCATCAATATAATGTACCTGGATACACTGAAGCACTTGAAGATATCCGAGTCCCAGCTCAATTACAGCAATATACGCTTCCATGGCATTGTTCCTGGCAGGCAAGCACGGTCCCTAGGAGAAATTTCCCTAGATGTCACCTTCGGAGATAAAGATCACTTCCGGCAGGAAAAAGTATCCTTCGAAGTTGTGCCGTTCGAGAGCGTGTATCACGCAATACTCGGACGTCCGGCTTTTGCCAAGTTTATGGCAAGATCTTGCTATATCTACAACAAGCTGAAGATGCCAGGACCCAAAGGAGGAGTAATCACCATTGCCGGTGATTTCAAGCTGGCAAACGAGTTGGAGAAGCAAAACGCCCTTTGCGCTCAAAGAGTTATAGCTCAGGAAGAATTAAAGGAGTTAGCCAAGGAGGTATCGCCGAAAGAAATGCCGGCAGGAAAAGAAACTCGGAAGCCAACAGATAGCTTCAAGGCATCCGAGAATACAAGACAGGTAATCCTAGATCCCAAAGATCCGACAAAATTCGTCGTTGTAGGGACTGGGATGACCGACAAATAGGAAGGCGAGCTCATCAAGTTCCTCCGTGAGAACTGGGACATTTTTGCTTGGTGTCCAGCTGACATGCCAGGCGTACCCAGGGAACTTGCTGAGCACCAACTCAAGGTTATTCCCGGATCAAAACCCGTCAAACAAGGTCTCCGTCGATTTGACGGAAGAAGACGGAAGGCTATTGGCAAGGAAATTATCCGGCTTTTAGCAGCGGATTTCATCATGGAGGTAATCCATACTGACTGGTCCGCAAATCCGGTATTAGTACCGAAGAAAGACACAACTGCACTCAGAATGTGTATAGATTACACAGGATTGAACAAGTTATGTCCGAAAGATAGGTTTGCGCTGCCGCGAATCGACCAAATAATAGATGCCACTGCAGGCTCTGAGCTTTTATGCTTTTTGGATGCATACTCCGGGTACCACCAAATACGCATGAAAAAGGAAGATCAAATCAAGACTTCTTTTATAACCCCGTACGGGACGTATTACTACGTAACCATGCCTTTTGGCCTGAAGAACGCAGGTGCAACATACCAGCGTTGCATGCAACGTTGTTTGCATAGTCAGATTGGAAAAAACGTCCATGTTTACGTGGACGATATTGCTGTCGTAACCAAGGAAAAAGATACACTCCTTGAGGACTTGCGAGAAACCTTCGAAAACTTGCGCACTTACAAGATGAAGTTGAATCCATCTAAGTGCGTATTCGGGGTTCCCTCAGGAAAACTTCTGGGTTTCATCGTTTCTCACAGAGGAATAGAAATTAACCCGGAAAAGATAAAGGCAATCTCGAGCATCTCAGAACTTACGTGTGAAAAAGATGTCCCAGAATTGCCGGGTTCCGCCACAGCCATAAAAAGATTTCTCAGTTGGCTGGGGGCTAAAACCTTACCATTTCGCAAAATGCTGGAGAAGTTTGACAAGGTCAAGTGGATTGCGGAAGCCTGGGAACACCTAGCAAGTTATGTCCCCTTCTGTACTTAGTTCAAATCTATGTAAACATCTTTTGAGATCATGAAATAAAGTTGTCGGAATGCTGTCATCCATGTTTCTTATAACTGCAAAGTGTTTCCGCCCCATCTATTTCCCAATGATCTTACAAATTTCTCAATGTTAACCCGAATTGTGCTTGCGTACTCGGCGTTACATAACTGAATGATTTTTCAGCCTTTTAACGGCTAAAGGAAACTTGAATTGCCTGCGTGCCCAAGTTTCACTTAAAACTTTCCTTGTTTCTCTAAGTCTTATCTGATCGTGCGTATGCTGGGTTACTGGAACTAGTTAGTAAAAATTCCTTTAGCATGATTCATGTTTTCGAGTTTCAAAACTGCTTGGTTCGTCCCCAGTTACTCGGCATAACGATTCATAATGCTATTTGAGCCATTTCAAACACTAAGGACAGTTAAAGCATATACACCAGAGAACTTAGAAGATAAAGGAATGGTAAAATTCAAACAACTTGCAAAGTAATTTCATAGTTTAAACTGCAAAAGGCGGAATTTTCATTAATACATAAGAAGCATTACATTTTGGATTACAAATGAAAGAACAGTAATGCTCCTATTGTCTAAATCTTCTATCCAGGTTCCAGGTAACCCTTCAAGAATCCGACTCCTCCTCGCTGCTTTCTTCATCGGGAATCGGAGGAGCTTCTTCTTCTGGATAGTGGACGCCGACATTTACCATGGCGGCAATCTGGGTGGCGTGGCCCTTAACTTCACCAAAGATGGTGGATCGTTGTGCATCCGTGTATCCCTGAGGGACACCGGTGGCCACACGCCAGGATTTGGCACTAGGGTAGTGCATGCGCATAAGGCCTAAGGCCATACGCGCACCACCCCGTGCAGCGGAGCGGAGAATAGACTCCTTGGACTCCGCCACCTCCATGATGATACCCGGAAGTTTTTCAACCTCCGAGCATTCCCCAGATTTTTCGGGAAGAAACTTGCCTACCAACTGCGTTGCTGCAGCCTTCATCAAGTTCCATGTTTCCCCGAAAGCTCGAATGCCTGCAGCCCGAGCGCCGTCTGGGGTGTCTCTTGTTTGATCCGATAAAGCATACAAAAGGGTTAAGGAGACAAACAGAGAACGCAAAACATGGAAAGACGAAGACAAGGGTAAAAATTTACCGATGAGTTTATCGATTTCCGAAACTTCCTCCAGGCGAAGGTTCAGAGCTTCAGTCAAATCCTGGATAGCGGATTTGTCTTTCTCCGCCTGCTCGGAAGCCTTGGAGTTAGCTACTCCAAGGGCCAGATTGCTGGCTTCCAGGTCTTTTTGAGCCTTCACAAGATTCTTGTGAAGCTCAATGTTCTCATTGCGGAGAATCTCGGCGTTGCCGGAATCTTCCGCTGCTTGTTTAGCTTCAGCTAAAGCAGCTGAAAAAGCAAAGGGCAAATCCGAGTTGATCAATTTCCTCGAGAAGAAAACCACAACAAAGTTTTAAGTCGGAAATTTCAAAACGAAAAAGCCTACCTTTCGTTTCCGTCAAAGCAAGCTGAGACGATTCCAGCTCCGCCTCTCTCTCCTCAAGAATAGAAAGAAGACTTCGAACTTCTTTATTCTTGATAGTGAGCTTCCGGAAAACTTCCAGGTTTATGGCCTCGGAGGTTTGCTGAAACACAGCAAGGAAAAGTATGGTTAATAAAAAACATCAAAGCAAAAAAGCATGCATTTTGTTTAATGCTTGGGGGCTAGAGTTACATACCTGGCTCATGCGTTGCAAACCTGCTAAGTTTTCCCGGAATTCCTTCGCATATTCCGCGAAATGATTTTCGGCCGCGTTCAAGCCATCATTTATAGCTTTAAAATCCTTGTCAAAGGTGGGGATTTCCTCGTCGAATGTCCGAGAAGATTTCCCCACCTCTGGAGCCGCCCTTTCCCTCGTGTCCGACTCGGGCACAACGGGCTGGCTGGGCTCTGGGGGCTTGGTGGTGGTGGTGGCAGTAAGTTCTTCCGCCATTGACTGCGGCGTATCCGGGGCGACGGCGGGAGATGGTTGGCTGCCTCGGTTGGAAGCAGCTTTGAGCTTTTTCAACTTCCTCGGCTTCAAGGTGGAGGGGGGCAAGCTAAAAACCGAAAACCCGGAAAGTGTTAAAATACCGAAGATGGACGAAAAGGATCCCATAAAAGAAAAAACCCGGAAGAAAATAACCTGGACGTGGCGACGGGGATTCCGTCAAGGTCGATAATTTCATCCGAAGAAATTATCTTCTTGCGTTTGCGCCCACCAGTGGTGGCGGTACGCAGCGCATCCAGCTCGGCCTCGGAGGCTAACTCCGAGTCTGGAAGATCCACAAGCTGTTGGAAAAAACCAATCAGAATCGAAAGGTAGATTTTCCAGGAAGTGATATTATACCTAAATAACGAGAAATTTACCTTAGGCGCGGGGTTGTCGGCCGTGTACATTGGCCGACTCTCCGTGTATTGATCGCGTGAAGCGACCAACTGGTTGATGCGCCGCCTGAGCTCCTTTGCGGGCCAATCCTTGTCGGATGTCCGCATTGGATCCTTGGCTCCTGTGTATTCACACAGGAGACGGCCTCCGTGATTTGCCAGTGGCTGAATCCGCCTATTCAGCCAGCAAAAGACCGTGTCCATTCCGGTCAAAGGGGGTTTGGAGGAAGTGAGTTTGGCGATGCGCCTCTTGATCCTTAGTAGATCTGGAGGCAGAACCTGGACGGCCTCTGTAACCCAGTTATCCTGGGGAACAGCGGCGGAGTTCACAAAAGGTGGAACCCCGACGGCTTTTTTAGGAAAAGGCACGTCGGGGTGATAAAAGAAGGAACCCGTCCAGAATTTGACGGATTCCGAGGTTTTTATTTTGGGGAACCAATCCTCTCGGAATCTCCGAAGAGTAAAGGAAATGGTTCCGCAATTTGGGAGTGCGCCCTCCGAAGAGTTACGCTTAACCCCAAAGCAGTACAACCAAAAATCTAACCTAGGCTCTATTCCTAGGTAACCCTCGAATAAGGCCTGGAAGCCGGCCATATACAGAATGGAATTGGGAGGGAGATTATGAGGTTGGATGTTGTAGTGAGCTAGAACTTGGAGGAAGAAAGAAGAAGGGGGAAGCCCCATACCTCGCAGAAGGTGGGAGGCGAGAAGCACCCTTTCGCCTTCTTGTGGCGCGGGCTCGGTCTCCTCTTCCGGGAGCCGCCATTTCTTCTTCAAAACCAGGCCTTCCTTCTCCAAGTTGGGAAGAAGAGCCGGGGGAAGACTGCAGGCAATCCAGTTGCCTGCAGTCTCCTCTTCTTCATCTCCTCCAGCGGCGGCGGTGGTGGCGGCCTTCGCGGCGGCGAGCTGCTCGTCGAGGAGCTCCACCTTTTCCTCCGCCGTTTCGGGAGCGAACGGCGGGGTTGATGCGGTCCTTGGTCCCGCAGCATCCGTGTTGGCGGAGATGTTCCCTCCGCCCGCTGTGGACGCCGAAGTCTTTTCCGGCTCGCCGCCGGCGCGCTTGGGCGACCCAAGTTGGGGGTCTAGATCGTTCAGGAGCTCGTCGACGGAGGCGCGAACGGGCGATGATTGCGGAGACGCCATCTTTCTCGGTGGCGTTGGTGCGTTCCGGCGTGGGAAGGGCTCGTCGGGGCAGGGAATTGTTCTCGCTCTCGAGCTCGTGTTCGCACCAATGGTGAAGGCAGTGAGGGAGTGAAGAAGGTTGATGAGGAGGAAGGAGACGGCTATTTATAGCCTGAAAACCCTCTAGATACGCGCCAACGGCTCTTTTGACCGTTGGATGTTTGACGCGTGTCGCTCGCCGGAAAATCCGGGAAACGGAACGACAGAGGAATGATGGCTATCTCCTCGTTTCTCGTGAGAATCTGTCAGAGATACGTTGCAGGGTTTCCCGCGTGAAACCAAGCGGTGCTTGCGTCAGCATGATTAAAGCGCTGATGTCACGTGTTCCTTTTCCGCGAAGGATCGCGAGAAGAAAAGCCGGATTTTCATAGTTCCGAGTTTTATGTTACCATCTCCTTTAAAAGGAAAGAAGAAAGAATCAAGACTGCTGAATCAAGTTTCCCGGACAAAATGTATTTGACGAAAGGCGGAGTTTCAGAGTTTTGATCCTTCCTGGGGGCTACTGTCGGATATATACCGAATAGGGGTATAGAAGATGGTAGACAAAAGAGCTGGACGACCAGGGTGGCCTGCAAGGTAATGGACTTAGGTCCATTGGGCGGCCCAGTAGTCCGACGCGTAGAAGCCGGATTCTAGAAGAACCCGGATCACGGCCCGCGTGATCTGGCTTGGAGGAGAAGACGGATTCCTTACTTTCCAAGTTACAAGTTAAACGTAGTCTTCTAGGTTTCTGGTTCTGTAAGCCCTAAATCCGGCTATTATATAAAGCCGGACGGGAGATAGATTTCATAAGATCAATAAGTTCCTTTAGTCCAAGGTTCTAGGTTCTAGCTTAAGCCTTGCGCAACTCGCCGGGAAGTTCATCCTCGTCGAGTAGCTAGATCTATTCCCTTACATTGTAACCTTATTATACGGGCTTTAGTCCCTCATAGTGAGAAGTGCAGGAGTAGGTACGCCGTACTGTCGCGACGTACCGAACCTGGGTAAATCCCGTGTTCTGTGTTTACTACGCTATCCCGTTACCCCACGTCTCTACCGTAGTCTCATGGCACCCCAGTCTATGAAAACTACTACGATGTCTCGACACCAGCTCTCTGCAATATTAAGATGAGCAAAGATTCCATACTCATCGGGTGAAGAACTTTGCTTGACATAAGACACGATAAACTTCAAACTACTTCCTCATGAGCTAAAGCAGGAGCACAAAACAGGTAATAGCTTTTGAAGGTTTTAAAGCTAGCACACAAGCAATTTACTTTGGAGTGACGGTGAAATACCACATATAGGTAGGTATGGTGGACACATTTGGCAAACTTGTGTTTTTGGGAGTTGGATGCACGAGTAGAGCTCATACTCAGTACAGATGGAGGCTAGCAAGAGACTGGGAGTGACCAACTAAGAGAGCAATAACGGCCATAATCATGCATAGCGACAAAACATTATTAATAAAAGCATAAAGTGATATTACAAGTCAAAAACTAAATGATCATGGAGGATATATGTGACTTGTTTGTAGTCATAACATGGTGTGAGCATACGCCAAGTCAACCCAAAAAAAAGCATCAAAGGAGAATACCACGATACTATGATTCGATCTGATAAAAACAACACATGACTTCTTTCAATGTCACATTAAGCACTCTCATATATTTGAGACAAGTCATGATACATCATAAAATACTAAGCATATAATTAAAATAACATCTAACATGACATGCTAAAGTCAAGCCACAGTCTAGACGAGCTTCCTATTGCACCACTATAAGCATGAAATATTTTACTCTTATCCAACATCAATCAACTTTTTTGAAACAACTCTCATAGATAATAATCATAAAATATCAGAGATATAATCATATATAACTGAAGCGAACCAACAAGCTCTAAAAAATACGAGTGGAAAACAAGAGCTAAACGCAGTACTAGCAAATGGTGAACACTCACAGAACAATAAGAGTGAAAACTAGTGTTCCAAGAAATTAAAACAGAACGTGTATCTCTCCAAAAAAAATATTCTAGGATCCAACCATATAATACAGCAAAGAAAACAAAACAAAATGAAAGAAAAAATAATTTGTGCTCCAAGAATAACAAATAATATATGAAGCAAGAAAAATACAGTGTCTTGAAAGAGGACCTGATATTTTGTTGATGAAGAAGGGGATGCCTTGGGCATCCCCAAGCTTTGACGCTTGTACTTCTTGGATATATCTTGAGGTGACATGGGCATCCCCAAGCTTGAGATTTTGTCCATTCTTCATCTTCTCGTATCATTCTTCTCTCCCTACACTTGAAAACTTACTCCATACAAAACTCCACACAATCTTCATTAGCAACGTTAGTGTAATCAAAATAATAAATCCACTTTGGTTCAGTTTCAACACAAGTATAACACCCATTAAAACATTAGCTACTGTCACAACTTCGTTTAAAGCTCTTCCTCTCAAAAGAACACCAAAAGAAAAAGATTAAGAGGCGAATGCAAATATTGGCAGAAATCTGTCAAATCAGAATAACAGCTAAAGGTCAAAATTTTCGAAAATCCTATGTTGCTCAAATCAAAAAGTGAAAAAACTAATGAAACTTAGATAATAACCTGGGGCATGTGCAGAAAACATTTCAGATCAATTTGACGTTCTGGCTGGGAGAATTAATTTTTTTGGTGGCAGCACAGAACCTGTTTCAGGAGAGCAAATTCCCCAAATCTTACTTCCTCCCTATTAGAGGCTAATCTTGGCACAAAATGAAATAAAAAGGATAAGGAGAGGTTTCTATAGAGATAACAATTTCCAAGTCTCAAAAAGCAAAGAAATTTTTCATAAATAAAACAATGGGTTGTCTCCCATAAGCGCTTTTCTTTAAAGCCTTTTAGCTAGGCATGATAATTTTTTAAGATGCTCACATAAGAATAAGAATTGAAGAATAATAAGAGAGCATCAAGAAGCAAATACGAAACACTTTTAAGTCTAACACACTTTCTACGAAAAAGAATCTTGTAAAGAAACAAGTCATGAAAGCACAAAGCAACAACCATAGGAAAGCAAAACAAGTGCAACTTCAAAAATTTCAACATAAAGAGGGGAAATTAATATTGTTGAGATGCATAAAACTATGTTTGCCTCTCTCATAATAACTTTTAGTAGCATCATGAATAAAATTAAAATATAACTATCATATAAAACATTCTTATCATTAGCCACATGCATAAAAGAATTAATACTCTCCACATAAGCATAGTCATTCTCATTAATAGTAGTGTGAGCAAATTCAACAAAATAACTATCATTATAGTTCTCATCACCATAATCATCAAATATAGGAGGCATACTGTAATCATAATTAATTTTCTCCTCAATAGTGGGTGGACTGAAAATATCATATTCATCATTGTAATCATCATATATTGGAGCCATAGTATCATCAAAGTAAATTTGTTCCTTCGTGCTTAGGGGACTAAAAATATCATTTTCATAAAAACTAGCTTCCACAAGATTATATTTTTCCATAGCATTAGCAATAATTGTATTCAAAGAATTCATACTAATAACATTGCTACTAGCATGCAAATAAAGTTCCATAGGTTTTATAATTTTCTCTTCAAACACTTCATGTCCTAACACGAGAAAAATATTATAAAGCTCTCTCATATTTTTGTTGTTTTCAGTTAAGCCTAACTAGTGAAAATAAAAACAAGAAACAAAAAGATATAATTGTAGAATCTAAAGGAAATAACTTCGACCACTCACACACCAGCAATGGTACTAGAAAATAGCTTAGTAGACAGAGGATGTGAGTACCTTTTACCTTACCTCCCCGGAAACGGCTCCAGAAAAGAGGTTGATGTCTACGCACGCTTCTATTCTTGTAGAAAGTGTTGGGCCTCCAAGTGCAGAGGTTTGTAGAACAACATTAAGTTATCTTAAGTGAATCACCCAAGGTTTATCAAACTCAGGGAGGTAGAGGTCAAAGATATCCCTCTCAAGCAACCCTGCAATTAAGATACAAGAAGTCTCATGTGTCCCCAACACACCCAATACACTTGTTAGTTGTATAGGTGCTCTAGTTCGGTGAAGAGATAGTGAAATACAAGTAATATGGATGATTATAAGTGGTAATTGTAATCTGAAATAAAAATGGTTGCAAGCAAACATGTAGCAGAACTGGTTGTAAACGGTGTTTCAATGCTTAGAAACAAGGCTTATGGATCATACTTTCATTAGTGGACACTCTCAACAATGATATCATAATTGAATACATAAATATCCTCTCTTCACTATGCTACACTGAACTACTCTCCGGTTGGATAACGAACACCAATTCGCCGACGTAGGGCTGCAAAAGCACACCTTAAAGTCGCATTCCACATCAGGGACACCCCACTCTGTCACTTTGAGCATCCAAAGATAGTACTAACAAACACCATAATTTCATAGAGACATCCAACACAAATAATAACTCATGATAAGTATTCCTGTAATCTTTAGCCTAAGAGCCACACAAGGTGCACACACTGTCACCTTCACACCATGGGACAAAGGTGTCTCCGGAGGTCACATTAATAAAACCACTTGAGTAGCATAATAGATTAAGAGTAACATCTACTTACTCAACTAGATTACAAAGCTCATGATCACATAAAGATCACACAATGGGATGGAGAGATAAACCACATGGCTACCGGTAGAGCCCTCAGCCTCGGGGGAGAACTACTCCCTCCTCACCATGGGAGTCAGCAACGTCGATGAAGATGGCAGTGGAGTCGATGGAGATGGCTCTGGGGGCAATTCCCCGTCCCAGCAGGGTGCCGGAACAGAGATTTCTATTCCCCGAAACTTGTCTTCGATGGCGGCAGAGCTACGGAACTTTTCGTGGATGGAGCCTGATTCATTTACGGTTTTGGAGTCGGGGACAATATATAGGCTAAAGGGCGATGTCGGTGGGCACCCAAGGGGCCCACACCACATGGTGGCGCGACCAGGGGGAGCCCGCGCCGCCACATGGTGTGGCTGCCTCCTCGGCCCACTTCGTGTCTCCTTCGAACTCCGTGTGCGTGACAGAAAAATAGAACCCTGGGCTTTTGTTTTGTCCAATTCTAAGAATATTTCTAGAACAATTTTTCTGAAATACAAAAACAGCAGAAGACAAGAATTGACACAGTGGCATCTTGTTAATAGGTTAGTCCCAGAAAATGCATAGAAATGCTATGAAATGTAAATAAAACATGCAACAATTGGTATAAAACAAGCATGGAGCATCAAAAATTATAGATACGTTTGCAACATATCAGCCACCTCAAATTCTCTTTCATAAAAACTCCGGAATGAATTCCGGAAGTAATAGTTGATCCGGACCTACCGATATACACAAAAATCAGCCCTAACAACAAGTGGATGGGATATCCAATGGCCTCGTTATACATTATCGCTGATATAAAAAAAATCACGCAGAAACACCGTTCTGGTTATACTCATAGTTGATCCGGACGTACCGATATACACAAAAATCAGCCCTAACTTAAGTGTGTTTCCCCTACAGGTTCGATAGTGCGCGGACATAAAACTAGAAACACTTTCATTTTCAATAATCAATACCGGGGCCATGGACACCCTTATTTACTTCCACATACTAACGAATAAACTGCCGAGCCTGGTGGTTATTATACAATTCTCGCATTACTGACGATACTGAACTTATCCGAGACTATTGATTTTGGTATTGCCGTGAAACAATCACTGGTTTACTTATAACTTTGTATGGTCTTGTTATCTAGTAATTTTCTCTTTGTCGCTACTGTATAATGATATCCCACATGATGTATCATCATCATGCATTGTTTGCAGAATTTATGGATATACTCCTTTAGAATTACCCAGTAGCTACCTTTTTGTTCACCCAGTTTACAGTGTGACTCTTGATAGCACCAAAGTTAAACCTCCAAAATATATTAGACTGATAACCTCATGGTCAAAGGATGCATTATAATATAACTGTGTTGTGATATGATTCTAAGGACAAAGATGTCTTAGTGGAATCTCTTAACATATCAATCTACTTAGAGAATACCTAGCCATATTTTCTCTTCCAACAATATGCTATTCATTGATGTTGACCTAAACAATATCCATGACTAGGAAAACATAGTCATCAAACATCCAATGAATTAGTCCTAAAAGGCAAGACTAGCGTTTATTTCTGTGTTCATGTTATTACGCGTGAGCGTGAGTTTTCCTCTGATTCTCATATTCAGGATCCACGTCAGTTATAGCATAGTAATGTGAATCATAATTATGAAACAAATATATAAATATTATTTTCTTTTGGACATACATTCAACATATCTTTCATAGATAGCTGCTACCATTTTTTCTCTTTCTCTTTCACCATTGTACTCTATACCGGCATTTGTCCCGGATCCTATCTTAATGATTTGAAGCAGCATCCGCTGCCTCCACACAAAAAAAAAACTCCAGGTTTCACCACCATTCATTATTACCGGGCTATTTCATTCTTTTAGTAACAGTCATATTTCGACATTTACCTATAAATATCCACCGATCTGCAAGGCAGATTTGGAACTTCTTGGAGATGTTTTCTGACCTTCACCTCTCATACATCTTGATCTACATATCAACTTCATTTTGTGAGATATGTAGTGCAAATTGAAGCAATATCTTTGTGCTATCTTTGTGAAGCCTTCAACATCCAAGCGGTAGTTTTTTTTTTTACTTCTTGGAGGGTGTGTCCCTTCCAGCCGGATGAAATGGGTCGTCCTGTTGGAGTTGCCATTAGAATCACTTGAAATCTTTGTACCACTTTGTGAACGAGCCAAGAGTTCATGAAAGGAGGTGATCAAGTACTTTATGTGAAGATCAATCTTAATGGTTAAGCATGGATTGAATGTCCTATCTAAAGGAGAAGTAGATTGGTCTTTTGGATCAAAGAGTTGGTGTCGTTTGGACATTGTGTTCTAGCCTTCACCAATAAGGACATAGGATAATGCCAACTATCTAAACCTTGAAATTGGTTTGGGGCCCCCTTGCTTATTTATTACTCCATCCGTCCTATGCGTCCTTAAAATTGGTTGAAATGGATGAATCTAGTACTCCTAAATACATCTACATAGATCTATTTCAAAGACACTTATTTTGAGACGAAGTGAGTATATATTTGCAATCTAGTTTTCCTTAACTTTTATCTTTGTAAAATTACATGAGTATGGTGCTTTAGACTGTACCATATAAACAAGTTATCCCTGAGTCGACGTAGACGATATTCTAGTGACCAATCCAACGATCAAGCACAAGTTCATAAACAAGTGGTGCGTCTAGCTCTAAATATATGCTGTAACTCTCTGTGCCTATTACACTTCCTATCCAAAAATGCAGTAGCTTGTCCTCACAATCATATTGTCATTCGTGTTTCTCTTTATACTAAGAGTACTTGTATAGAAATGTACATTGATCATGTTAGTGCAGAGATGGACCACAGGCCAGAGATCATCTCCCTTGGTCTTCTTCCAGGACGGTGAAGTGGAACTCTATCTGCAGCCGGCGGTGCGGCGCACCCGCGGCCTCGCAGCCCCTCTGCTCGATCTGCAACTCCTCCCTCAGCGGGATGGCAGCCAGGAACCTCTTGATGAACTCCCCGCAGCACTCCTTCCCGGTGAAGGTCACCTCCTCCGGCTCCGACGGCAGGGACTGCATCTCCGACGTGGCGTCGAACCTGAGCATGTATGCCTTGTCGCAGCCTTCAAAGAGCCTCTCGCCGAGCGTGTCGATGACGTAGTAGCAGTCGGCCTCCGCCTTGAGCACGAAGAAGTGGTCGTTCCAGCTCACGATGTACACGTCCGCGTCGCCCGGGGCGCGGCTGGCCGTGCTGATCTCGCGCCAGATGTCGTCGAAGGACATGGCACCAGCGAGCGACGCGAAGCTCTCCGGCTGGAAGAAGCCGATGAAGGCCCTGTCGTGCCTCACGGCGATGGGCCTGGTCCTCGCGGCGAGGACCGTCTCGAGGTCGAAGTGCCGGTTGGGGAACCGCTCCATGTGGGCCTCGTCGCCGCAGAGCCCCCTCCACTCAGACGAGCCGTCCCTGATGAGCGCGTCCAGCTGCGAGCGAGTCGGCATCGCCGGGTGGTTGGCGTGGAGCGCGGCCGCGAGCACGGCCACGAGCGCCGTGCACGCGCTCTCCCCGCCGGCGCTGTCGTCGCGCTGGTCGATGGACGCGAAGAACACGGGCGTCGTGAGGCTCGTCTCGGCGTCCCTGCTCGTGAACTCGCGCGTCTCCCACCCATCATCATCGCCGACCATGCATTTCATGGGGATCTCTTGGGACAGCGACTCCCTGCTCCGCCGCCTCCACGGCAGGAACCGGCGTTTGGACGTGGAGCCGGGCTCCGGGCTCGCGCCGCCGCTGGTGCAGGTGCTGGCGCTGCTCAGGCTGACGCTGCTACTGCTGCTTGTCATCCCGCTACTGCTGACGCTGCTGCTGCTGTCGGAGTTCCTCTTGTTCCTGTACACCGCCACCCTGCCCGGCTTATCGGCGAGATCAAGCAGCTGCTTCAGGTCGAGGACCTCCTGGTACGTGGAGCTCTTGTAGATATCTCGCATTGTGGGCGCCGGCGGCAGGCTCGCTCTCGGCTTCTCCCTGAAGGAAACGCTTCTGTCGATTTCCCCGGGCGCGTTCAGTTCAACGAGCTCCACGTTAACCTGTTCAAGTCGAGAGAGCACGTTCAGAAACCAGGGCTCGGTTCATTAATCTTATATAAGCCAGAAGAAAACACAGAGCACATTTAGGATTAAGACTCCTAGTCGGAGACCAGTAGCATGATACCGAGACCTAAACTAATACGGACTCATAATCTAGCTCTTACTATAATTCAGTACTACTACTTGCTAATCGCAGCCAACACCGATTGGATCCGAATTCCACAAGTAATCCCACTGGAGAGGTATGCAATTGGCCGACAATCCGAGATGATGTCCAGGTAATAACAGATAGAAAGATATAATTTTGCTTCACTTACATAAAGTATGGCATCACTTGCCCATCCGTCCTTCCTGACCCTGATGGGGACAACCACCAGCTGCTGCTGCAGAGGCGCTCCACCTTTCTGCTGCAGCTGCATCTCCCAGCAGCACTCCTCCAGGCTTATCATGGCTGTCCCGATCTCCTCCAGCCGCACAGGCTCCTTGCCCCTCCCTTGTTCTTGGAATCCCTGCACCACAAAGCGATTCTTGTCACTGCCAGCTCCTCCAATGGCAGCAACCCCACGCATTCAACAGAAACACAGAATACAGAATACGCCTAAACAAAGCAAGAAGATGCCTTTGATTGATTCCGCTGTAAGTTTCATGATTACCCCTCAAATGGCAAAAGGTCGACCGCTCAAGGCACGATAACGCCCTGCCTAATCTACTACTACTAGGCTAGCTTGTACTCCTCCTCTCCCTTTTTTTGCTTCAAAAAGAAGTCTTCAGCTTTGGGATGAACCTACGACATGCTTTGGTTTCTACTTTGGGGTTCTGTTCTATTCGGCTCCACTGCGCCTCAAGTTCCAACATTCACTCAAGGTGGCAAGATGTCCTTGTCATCTAATGAGATAAGGAATATTATTACTGTTATGATCTTGTTTTTGATACTCTACTCAGGTTTGGTTACCAACTGATAAACCGGAACGGAACAAAACCCATACAGCAACATTGTAACAAACCATCCAGGCATCCAAACACTACAACATGGACACTGAGAGATACATAAAGGGTCACTAACTAAATGCAACTTTAACGTACACGAAAGCGAGAGGGTAGTAGTAGTAGGAGTACTGTTAAAACACAGCCCTCAAGCATAAATGGCATGACTCCTCATGACATAGATCATGCTATGCAACCTACCTAAAACTACGGTTAACCAAAGTCAGACTTAATTTTGCCGAGGCCAATAGGAACGCCCCTCATGACGTGGCCCAGCTCACGGTTTCAAACCTCACATTACGCCTTTTGACAAAAATGGACACCACCAGGCCAGCGGAGAACGCTTCCTGTTCAACCCGGGCACTAGTAAAGATATGATGGTGAATTACGCAGCCATTGACTTCTATTCCCCAAACGCTGCATCGCTTTTCTTTCGATAAAGAAATGCTGAATTGCTGACCGCGCGCTACTACTCGCCAAAAGCTATGCATTGACCCTGAAGCGCTCCACATCGGAACGAAACGACGGTCACAGATCGACTTGCAATTTACAAGAAATGCTGTCCACAACTTACCCCGACCCGACGTAATAATATTACCTGATCAACGCTATCATTGAGAATAAAAAAGACATCATTTTGGAAGCATGTTTATCTAGTAGCATAATTAACAAGAAAGCTTAATTGCACTCCTTAAATTAAACCATGTTTCGTCAGTATCATATAAGTTCGTGCTAGCAGATGTAGATACTTTCATGTTCTGTTTCCAGAATCGGCAGAAATCGTACTGTATGAAATTATGCGAAAACAGGGAGAGATGATAGATGGAGCTGGAAGCCCGCGGCTGGTTGATCTTCGTCAAGCAAGAAACAGAGTGCTAAGTAAGTAAGTGGCGGCAGCACTCACGTATAGGATGGAGAAGAACACGCCGCGGTCGGGCCTGCCGGCGTTCCCGCCGCGCGGGGAGGCGGCGGGCTCGACGTCGACCCGGAACCGGTTGGCGTCGGCGGCGGCGTCCCAGCGGACGGCGCCGTCCCCGACGGGCTCGACGGCGGTGACCCCGCGGCCGCCGCGCCTCCCGGTGAGCATCTGCGAGAGCGCCCCGCCGGCGCCCGGCCACTTGACCTTGACCGCCGCGACGGCCGGCGCCGTCCACGCCGCGGGCAGGCCCTCGAGCTTGGTCGGGCCGACCCTGACCGCTCGCCGCCGCGGCGCCGGCGACCTCCTGACGACCATGACGCCCTCCACCTCCTCCTCTGCCTGGGCGTCGGTAGCTTTCTCTCTCTCCCTGTGCGTGTGCGTGTGTGTCGGACGGACGCGCGTAGGCGTTGTCGTTGGCGCCGCTTGGAGCGAGCCGTTGGCGTGGGTGGGGGTTGGCTTTTAATAGCCGCACGGGATCCGGGCATGCGCTGGGTGCGCGCACGTGGGGCCGGGGTGGCAGCGGCGGGGGCGGTGGTGCCCGGAAGATTGGATGTGGACGGGGCGTGGGGCCGGAGGGACGAGCGGAGTGGGCACTGCGACCAACCGCTCCGAGGCAGGCAGCCAGCGATGGGCGCCGAACTCTCGCTCCCTCGCTCGCTCATCACGCGCCAGATCGATGGATCACCGGGCGGACCAACGCGGGAGACGCACATGCACGATTATTTCCTTCCGGCTCCGGCGCATTAAACAACGTTTTTCTGGTCCATCATTGGCGATTTCCTTTAGAAGCTTTTCGTATCATTGGTGGGGGTGTTGGCCTGGATTTGCTCTTGACTCGCTAATCGCACACGCGATACGATTCCCGTGTCCGGCGACGTCATGCACTCATGCTAAACTATGCGTGTATATCGTGCAACTTGCAATCATGCAATGTATGAGGTGCGCTAGCCGCTAGCTTGGCGTTCCACGAGACACGGAGAACGTCCTCTGAATTTCCATCAATAGAGTCTACTTTGATCGTCAATTCAGAAATATTTATAAAGATAATGATTTTCCAACCATAAGTACAATTTTCTTTGAGAAAACAACCATTAATAATTAATGTCAAGATAGGAAATAAAAATATAACGATGCATAACCAATGTGATGTCTTGGTCATGAAAGCGAGGTTATTCGTTCGACTGTTAACACAACAGTTAATTATCCCAATTACATGGTGCGTCGTATTTAACCAGACTAGTTCGTGCCTAGAAGGCCGCATGTACGGCTGGCAAATACAGAAAGTCAAGCCCGACGAACAGAGGCGGAGCTTAGTACAGTTCGAGAGGGGGGGAGGGGGCGGGCTCTCTTGATTTGCACAAACGTGATTTTTTTTGACCGATTAGATAGAAACTTTGGTGTGTTTTCTCTCGCGGAGACGTTTCTTCGACGCACTGAACAATGTTTTTGTTGATCTATCAGTGGTGATTTCCCTTGGAAGCTTTTCGTATCATTGGTGTTATTGGTGGGGTGTTTGCCTGGATTTGCTCTTGACTTGCTAATCGCACGCGATACGATTCTCGTGTCCGGCCGGCGGTGTCATGCTAAATTATGCACATATATATTGTGCAACTCGCAATCATGCAATATGTATTTGGCGCGCTTGTGGTTCCACGAGAGACGGAGAAGGAGTGCCTCTGTTTTTCTACCACCCAATGGGGTGTATTTTGATAGTCCATTCAGATTATTGATTAAGATAATGATTTTCCAACAACTAATATAATACATTTTTTTGGAGGAAAACAATCATTAATAAATTGATTCTGGCTGTAACTGACATTTTCGCCATATTAATGTGTTCTCTTCCTTTACAAAAAATATTAATAATTCAAGGACAATTTGTAAACTTGGGCAATAAACAAAAAATCCAGCAATGCATAACCAATGTGCAATTACGTGGTGCGTCGTACTTAACCAGACTAGTTTATCGTGTTTTTTGTAACCAGACTAGTTCTCGCCCAAGACGACCGACACGTACGGCCGGCAAGCGCAGAAAGTCAATCCCGGCGAACATGGCTACTCCTGCCAAGAATGTCAATCCGCCCAACATTTCCAACAAACAGTTGCAGGAACAGGCACAGAGGGCAGTAAACCGGATCCGCAATCAATAATGTGTAGTGAGCAGCTGTGTAGGCGCATGTGTACAGCTAGACTGGAACGTCTCCGCCACCGGCCACCACCATGGATGCATCCTCCCCTCAGAATGTGTACACGCGGCTCATCATAGACGCGGGCCTAGCGAGCGAGCGATCTGGGGCTGGCTGGCTGGCTGGGGCGGGGCGACGCCGACGAGTACAGGTCTACAGCTACAGCGTCGGTTGGCTGGTCGGGGTCCCGGTGGTTGCTGGGGTTCATTCATCGCGCTACGCTCCGTAGCTCGTCGTCGTAGCTGGCCGTGTCCTCCTCCCCGCACCGTGTACGCGTGCCGGACCGTGACCGCTCGCACGAAATTGCCGGAACCGGTCCTGTGTCCGCGCGTGATGCACGTACCTTGATTCTGTACGGCCGGCCAGTAAACTCGGCTTGATTATTCTAAAATTATTCCGGCCTGACCAGACCGGACCTGGCTTAGCAGCTAGCGGGGATATGATCAGGTCAGAACCGTGGCACGTACTTACCGCGTACGCTGTCGCTACGAGAATGGTCGTTCGTCAATTGGGTAACCGTACGTACGTACGTCATGCACGGAACTTGTCAAAATGGGGTTGTTTGTACTGCAACCTACTGCTCGACGCGACTGACTGCTCAGACATTCACGGCCGTACATACGAATGTACTACCGTACATGTTTTTTTAGAGTGTACCTACTTCTTTGTCCATTTCGTACGTGTTCCATTTTCTTTTTTGCCAGTAGCTGGCGCCCTGTAAAAAATGGGAAAAAAATGAACTGTGCACACTTTGTCCATTTCGTACGTGATTCCATTTAGTACATTTTACTGCTGGTAAAATATGTTTGAAAATAATCAAGGATTCAACTATGAAGACCCATGCATGTAGCCGGGGGGGGGGGGGGGGGGGGGGGAATCCGATCGAGGTAGGGCAGCACACAAAATTAATACTACAAAAGACTTAATTAGTTCCGAGGAGCTAACACTATATATGAGTTATAATCACTTAGTAAAATATGAATATAGCCATATTTCCGGGTAAAAGCACTTTCAACGGTTTTCTTTACCACGGGTAAAAGCAATGCCAGCTCAGTGACATGATAAATCCACATGAAACATAATATACCTTTCAACTATCAAGACAATTTCCGAGTAAATAATTAATAGCTCAATTTGTTCTTGTATATTCTTATGCTTATAATTAGAGAAATATCCATACGAGCAAAGATATTCTCATTGAGTCTAGAAAAATGAGTCTCTTGAACGAGAGGATTCAGAAAATAATTCCGAAGACAGCTCATTTCAGCGATGGTCAAGATCAATACTAATCGAATTTATAGAAATGTGAAAGGTGTCTACATGTAAAAAAAATGATATGGTGTCTTCCCATTTTCTTGATTTCTAGTATTTTTTTACCATTTTTTATACTTGGAATTGTTATATCATTTTCTGCTCAAATTGACATCTTTTCCCGAACATCATTTTACTATAGACTCTATTAGTATATTCAGGGAACCATCATTAAAATATATTAATTGAACCATTAAACTATGAAACATCATTTTTCTGCTCAAATTTTCTGCGCATTTAAACTACGAACCATCATTTTTCTAACTCAGCGAACATGTCAAAGATATTAACTGAGTAATACAATTACATTTATAGCATTAAAATATACAAAGTCAAAATAGAACCACAAAACAATCTATCATATACGTAGAGACGGTCTCGGCCACCCTCATAAGCTAGCCAAAATACTCTCAAACTCTTCTTAAATATCGCACCTAGTATATTCTTTAGAGTCGGGTTTTATTTGATTGTGAATTAGCTATTGTTAAGAGAAAGGGTTGGCTTTTAACTAGACTAGATCTACTCCTTATCATTTTGGTTCCGAATCGGTTTTGCGTAGTGTTCGCTAAAACATGCATAACTTTCTCAAACGAAATCCGCTTTTAATGTACAATCAGTCAAATTGTTCAGAAAAAACTTTTTTATCTTAAGATAGGGCTGCTGTCCTACCTTGACCTAAGGAGAGCTGCACCCCTGCATGTAGCTTATAATAATATTTTTTTGCACTTTAAACTAGAAAACTGTAGAAATAGGGTAACATTGCAATGGCTTTTGGATATGACATATCAAATAATATAGATATTTCCAAATATTATGAACCTTTGATATTTCTAATTTCTATTTTTATGGTTAACTCGGTTTTCCTGATTTTCAAATTTATTTTGACTGCTCACTTTTCCCCTTTGTTCTTGGATATTATGAAATTCTTTATCTTTTTGGCTTTTAATATTTAATGTCATTTGTCTCACAAAATATTTTATAAATATTAGGACAGTTATGACTCATTTATTGTTTGCCCACATGGATGTACATGAATAAACAACAAAAATAAGTTGGTAGACACGATGATAGCCAAAACCACCATTGTTGTTGGAGGGGGTATAGTGAACAGTTTTGATAGTTGTGTATCGTCAAACTCTATCAATAGTTCTGGGTTGTCAAGTGCACTTTTGCATAGTAAGTTTGGCATATATGTCCATGAGCAGTAAACGAGCGCTAATGCATGTGGTGGTCTATCTATACTTCTTATAAAGCAAAACCCCACTAACATGCATTAATGAATTTTCTATCTCAACATGCAAGCTATCCACATCATCCATTCTCCTAGCCAATCAATTGTCCATGTCATCTCCACTAATATTTTTAATTACTACAATGTAAGCTAAACATTATCTATTTATTAAACAATCAAATTGTTCATATTAATAATTTAAAATACATATGATCAATTGAATTTTGTATATTCACTTAGAAAACATAATGTATCTCATCTCTTATAAACTTTTATAATCACTAACTGTAGTTTCTAAAGAGGGTCCCCGCAGCAACGCGCGGGGTATCCTTCTAGTTGTTTATATGTGTTCTACTTCCTCCGTTCCAAAATGTAAGCCTTTTTAGCTAGCTAAAACAGTTTGCTAAAAAGGCTTACATTTTGGAACGGAGGGAGTAGTCAGGAGCGAGAACACCTATCCCGTTTCTTTTTAAACGCAAGCAACTCTGAAGCGTGGGTGCCTAAATCAAGCACTCATCATTAAAGAAAAGCATTGGTGCTTGTCTATGTGGAAAAAAGATGGGTGTACGTTGCTGAGAGTACCCGGCCCTTAAACTCAAAGCACTTCTTTTTTTGCGCAGAAAAGAATGAGTTTTTTTCCCTTAGAAATAGAGTTACAATTGGGAGAGGCGTTTTGGCTCCCCAGCTCATATACTCATGTTAAAGTACAAATTTTAAAAAATAAATAGTAAAACACTTTTAAAAATTCTGAAAAAATAGTGATGAACCTATACAAATGTTATACATACGTGCAAATTTCCATACTGGAATAACATTTGTGCTTCTCTATGCAAAAAAGGTAAAATCAGTGCTCTAAAAAATATATATTTTAGATCTCATTCTAGCCACTGATTTATCTTTTCTCACATCCCATCACAAGTGTCGTCTCACTTAGAAATTTGGCATGTATGTATAACATTTGTAACTGTTCATCACCTTTTTTTTCAGATTTTTTTTGGCAATGTTAACTATTTATTTTTATGATTTTTCATTCTAACAGGAGCATATGAGCTCGGGTGCGGTTATGAATTTCTGAGGTACAATCTGCTAATATAATGTCAGACGCTCAAGCCAGTATATGACCCTATCCACATGCCTTATAATACCCTAACGTAATTGCAAAACTTTCCCCGAGTCGAACAAGTAACTCATCCATAACACGAGCCCGATATACATTTTCATGCAAAAGGCCAGACTGCCTTGTCGTCAAAACAAAACAAAAAAGTACATACTCTCCCATATCACATTAAGTCCGTATGGAGACAAATTTAATAATCATCTACAAAATAAAATCTCACAATTTTTTTTGACTCATGTTAATCATTATAAGTAGTACTCCCTCTAATCCAAAATATGTGTCACAATGTTGAATTTCAAAACTACGACAACTATTATGGATCGGAAGTAGCTAGTATTATTGAAGAAGACTATGTGATATCATGAATACTAGGAAACAAGACCATATTGATATGATTTTTTCTGTGGTGGGAACTCAAAATGGAGCTTGAGCTCTATGTAACCATTTATTTTGAACGATTTGAAAATCTTATTCCAAAGTTTTAAAAGATATTTGAAAAAGGATGTACGTAGCCAATCTCAATACAGAATATTTTGTATTTTAGGCTACATAAAAATGACAGAAATGTTGATCTGCGTAACTGAACTATGGACATTTTTCATAACTTCAAATTTTATTAAATTTTGTCATTTTTGTTGGTCGTAACATACATCATTGAGTACATCCCTTTTTGTTCATATTTTTTTTGAAATTTCAAAATGTTATTTTCGACTTTTAAAAATATAGGGCCCCCCTATCTCCGAACAGAAATAAGCAGCAGTTCTTGCCCGGAGCTGGACGATGGTCTTCATGATCACACACACGCCTATCTCTCTCTATCGGCACGCACATAGCGTTTACTTGTAGAGGAAAAATACCCGTACGCGTGCACTTGGTTCAGATCTCGATGGATGTGTCACGTGTGATTCGGTCGCCTCCCAGAAGCGAATCAGAAGATGATCAGTACTGCGCTGCGTGCGTTCATTTCACGTGCGAGGTCTCTCACAAAGCAGGACGCCAAATCAACTTGTTGGAGACTAGATCGTGACTGTTGGTACGAAGAAACCAGAGTCTTTTACTAGAAGCTTTGTGCACGTACGTGGCGTCTACTTTGCAAGGAAGGTAACGACGACGACACGGCCCAAATTTCCGCAACGGCGCGCGCGGTCACAGGCTACGTCAGCAGTAACTTGCAGGAGATCGACAGCTTCACACCCAAGCAAGTTGCAGCGAAGCATGCAGGCAGATTATTCTTCCGGCCGTGGATCAAACGGAAGTTTCCGGCCTACGTACGAGATAGCTTGCCGTGGTAGGTTGACACGGTGCTCGGCACGGCGTCACGAGGAGGTCGAGAATGCGTGGCGGCCTGCCGGGTTTACTGCACGCGCAGCAGGTCCGGGACGCCACGCCACGCCACGCCGCGTCGCGCGCCGTGACAAGACGGTTAATGATCTGCTTCCTTACCACGCACGCACGAACGTCATCGGACAGTAGATCGGATACATTATCTCGGTGACGCGTCGATCAGGTGGCAAACATACAAGACAATCCAGAGCAAACTTTTTGAACTGGCATGTCACTTTTTGACGCTGCCGGATCGCGCGAGGTTGGCAATAACGTGCGGCGAGGTGGATCTCTTGAACGCTGAGCTCACGTACGGTTGTGGTTGTTCGGCATCGTCTCTTGATCTGTCTGGATCCGTTTGATCGGCCGTACGTTTCGACACGACCTCGTCGATCGATGTCTTGTAATAGGAGGAGTTTGGCAAGGCATGACGCACGCACGCACGCTCCACTCGTTTTCTTTCTTTCTTTAGCGGACGGTTAGTCGGTTATGCTGTGCCAAGTGTTTTTGTCCAACGGAATGATCGATCGGCTAATGGCCCCGCTGGGACGATATGATCTTCGGCAGGCTGTTTCGGTTGCGTGATCATGCACGTCGATCTCGCTGTCGGTGATGGGCAGAGAGAGATCGAGCTCGCTTCCTTGGCTTCATCACGTCTTCCCACGTCGCGTTGCTATTGCTGATTCCAACCTAGCTGAAGAGCCGGTTCTTCCTCGTGTTTACGGTGGGCTTCTGATGCTCTGTTTCCGTCTCCTAATAGCATGCGTACTCTGATCCGTACGTGCTCTCTCATTAAAATGTTCCTTGCAAGTTTGTACAACGGGCGCTATTGTTCTGTCCACATAGTTCTTCCGTGTAGCATTTTATTTGCAGGGAATAATGCTTCTATGTTATTGGGCTCGTGTTATGGATGAGTTTTACTTGTTCGACTTGGGAAAGTTTTGCGATCATGTTAGGGTATTATTATAAGGCATGTGGATAGGGTCATAGGAGTGTAAAACACAATGTAAGTGCTTGGAGGGCCGGGTACTCGCAACATACACCGGTCGTTTTGCCACATATATAGACAAGCACCACTGCTTGTCCTTAATGATGAGTGCTTGATCTAGGCGCTTCAGAATTGCTTGCATTTAAAAAGAAACGGGATAATGTTCTGGCTCCTGGGACAATATATACTCGCAGGGTGAACAGTAAAATCGTTCAAAGATTTTTTACAACATACTCCCTCCGTTCCTTCCTAAATACAAGATGTTCTACATATTGCTCATATTGTTTGGATGCGGACTAATGAGTGAACATATATACAAAAAATTGTCTAGATACATTTAGACATGTGTGGATATAGAAAAGAGCTAAAACATTTTACATTTAGAATCGGAGGAGCACATGTTTATGCCTCACATGTGTCTGTGAAGTTTCATGGGGAAAAGACATGTTGCGCCATAGACAGATAAAACAAAATTGGTGCTCCAATTTTTTTTTAAGAACAAGAATTGTCTTCATAGAGACAACAAAACTTAGCATTCTCCATGAAATTTGAATATACACGCGTATGCGTAAACTTTTCTCCTTTTCATTTTACATCGGGAACTTCATTTGTTTCACCCAAAGAGCATATGCTATTACATAGTAAATAAATCATCTAAAAATACATTGAAAGCTATACAATTGATATATGCGCTTAGTGATTTAGCGATGGCCTCTCTCTTTAAGCACTCACACATAAACACCTTCCATTCTACAAGCCCTAGTAGACCTTGAGTCGGACTCGTGTGTCGAAGGTCACCACATAGTAAATTAAGAAGGTGCCACACACTGTGTTATAAAAGACCCCGTAGAGGTTTGAACATGGTGGTTGTCGGGTTACGACCCCTTACGTATGAAATGAGTGAGTTTGAAGGATGGTCCAACCAGTAGCTCTTATGGGCATTGACTTTTCTAGGATGGTGAATAATGTGTGGGGGAATGAGTGCATGCTGTCGCCTTTCGGGGATGTAGATTTTGTCCGGACCTTATTATCAAATAATGATGCCTTGTGTTTGTTATTATTTTGTGGAAGTTTATTATCAACAATTCCAGATGAAACTCAATTTTGCATAGCATCATGACAAATTGGTCATGACATCATGCCGTGAAGTCCATTGTGTAGCATATGTAAGACGACCATTCACATCTTAGTTTTAAGAGATAAAGTACATTACAAAAAAAAATTGTACCTTTAGAAAAACAACATAGACGTGCACATACACACACATACGCATAATAACAATATAAACATACATTCACTCAACATTTCCTGAAGACCAAAGCCACATAGTTTTGAAATGGCGCATCCAAACAAGAAAATAGTAATTAATTAGTAACCAATTGCCCAAGAAAAATATTAAAAATATTGAGATAAAGATTGGTTGATTTTTTCAAGATATAAAATCATAAAGATGCATACGTACTAGCTCAATGATTCTTTTCAAAAGAACAAACAATTTAGCAGTGATGGAGCTTTCTTCAACGCAGAACAGCTGCTCCCACGACCAAATTAGCATTTTGCCTCGTGGTACACTGTGTCGGTGGCTCCATGACCTGCAAAACTCCAAGTCACCCGGAGGAAATCATATCGCGATGTCTGTCTAAGTGCGCTCGACGTGTGGACGTGTGGTCCGATGGCAACAGCCCGCTTGTACTCTATGCCCAGATACTCGTCGAGGGGCCGGACCGTGACAGGGAAAACCGGCGCATCTTGAGGCCTCGTAATCTAGTTCGTTTGCCTTGTCCATTTCTTGCTCGCGATCACCAAGAGCGCACCACCACAACAACTGACGGCAACGCGCCCCCCGCACTGGCCACGACGTTAATTGGCGCCATTGGCAGTTAGAATTGGTTAGCGTTGCTCTGTTTAATCAAGCGGCATGTCAATATGTCATGTGGTGCAGGCAAAATTTCAGTTTCTGGGCTCCTCTACTGATTGTGGGTCTTATGGTGGTGACGCCCTGACGATGACTCGGCTCTCAGGCATCTACAGTATCTGAAACTAAAGAAAAAGGCATCTCAAGTATCACAGATTAGCCTGTTAAGTTGAGAAGAGGAAAAAAAAAAAACTACGTAGGAGTACTTCCACGGTTTGCCAAAGGAAAAGCCCAAATATGTACTGGGGAAAAACAGCAACATCGAACGCATATTTTGTCGCAGTGGCTTCAGTTTCGGTTGCTCTAGTTTGTTGCAAACGAACGGAAATACAGGACCTGGCGACCGACTATAGCAGCAGATAACAGTCAGAGCTGAAAGCAAAGAGCGGCTCTAGGAACTCGGCTACTGATTATTTTTCCATCACGAAACAATAGGTGGAACGTTTCTACTGTTCTTTTTTTTTTTGAATTTAAGTTTCTACTGTTCCTTTTTAACGGAACGGCGCGAGCTCTGCCTGGTCCGGATCATCCCAGTGTTGAGTAGAAAAACGTTTCGTTTTAATATTGTTATGTTACTTATTTTTTTTCGGTTTGCATGATCGGATCTAAATAGATTACACGAGTCGCTGAAAACAAATCCTTTAGCTTCGTTCGTTCAGAGAGGGTTCCCCTAGCGAAAACTAGGGTTTAGGTCTCCTCTCAGCGATCGCATCGCCGTGAGTTTTTTCTCCGGCCGTTTATCCCGCAGCGAGTCCCCACAACGAGATGTGAGAGATAACACGGTCGCTACAATCTCGGTTGATCTGATCGAAGCTCTTGCGAACGTACGCGAGATAAACCAACCGCTCTCCATGGCGGAGCCGGGAGGGTATGTCAATGGAGGTCGTGGAAAAGAGGACGTGGAAGAAGGGGAGGATGAATTCGTGTGGGAGGATGAGGTATCAACACCGGATCTTCAGGCGAAGTGGCTAGCTATAGCGAAAATTCTTACGACAAAGGGATTTAGCCCGTCTGCATTATACGCCGAGATGAGATCGGCGTGGAATACGACAAAGCGAGTAAGGTGGAGATTGATTGAAAAAATCTGTTCACTATCCAATTTGACTGCTTGGCTGATTGGAACACGGCTATGAACGGGGGGCCCCTGGTTGTTCAGAAACCAAGCGGTGATTATGGAGAAGTATGATGGATTCACCAATCCGAGCTCGGTAAAACTCGACAAAATTGATGTTTGGGCAAGATTGTTGAAACTACCTGATAATTACTTGAACGAGACGGTGATCAAAGGTATGTGTAGGAATATGGGTTCTATTTCCGAGGTGCAAATCGAACTACCAGCAGGGTATACTGGATCTTTCGTTAGAATCCAAGTTAAACTTAATGTATACAAGAAGCTTGTCAGATTTGTCCCAATAACGAGAGCGGGAAAGAGAGACTGGTATCAGATTAAGTATGAAAAACTTCCCAATTTTTGTTGGCATTGTGGGCTGTTGGGTCATTGGCATGAAGAGTGCGGATAGGGAGAGCACGATAAAACAAAGTTTGAATGGGGTGATTTTATTCTTGCTGGTGAAGGTAGAAACAGAACCCAAAGTGAGGGCCCTGGACGTGGATTCGGTAGGGGCAGAGGTGGCTTCTTGGCAGGGAGAGGACCAGGTAGAGGAGATGCAAGAGAAGAAGATGTTAACCTGGACCGTACAAACCTTCAAAGTGAGAAGGTAAGCTGGAGATTTAATAGCTTGGCAACATTGGGAGCTAACTCAGGTGTAGCCCCGGTTTCGGACAGTGAAATACAGATGGAAACTTCGAATATTGAAGACGATGAGATTATAGGGAAAAAGAGACTCGCTGAAGACTCAACTTCTATTTCCCAGGATGCAACAGCAGGGGCGCAAGCCGTGATTTTGTATGACAACCAAAAGACGGCATCGGAGAGGGTTAATCATTTTGAGACCTCCCCTAATCCAATTGCGGATGTGCTTTCAACCCCTCAGAAAAATAGTAATATGAAGTGTTGGGAATATGCCCTAAAGGCAATCATGTATGATGTAATTCCCACTGTATTCATAAAGTTATTAAGTTGTCCTTGTTTTGAACATCTGATATATGTCATTGAATATGTGATTCGATTGTGGAACTATATATTCATGTTGTTCATACTAGATTGTCCTTGGTCATTTAGGTTGTGCTGGACACACACCCTAGACTAATGTGAGTGTTGGCTGATGACACGGTTCCACTTGTCATGGGCATGGTGATACCATTCCAACGTTCACGGACTTGGCTAAAGAGTTTAGCAAGTCGGACTGGCCCACGTTGAGATGCAACGATCAAGTCGTCATTTGCATGTCTCAATCAATGTAATCCTTAGACCTGAGGTTGTCGCACAATCCGAGTTGTGGATCACCGGCTTAGGTTCTGTCAAACGTTGTTCTGTGACAAGGAAACTATAAAGGCAGAGTTCGGGTCGAATGAGAAGCAAGCTGCGTGATGTGGATAATCAAGATGGGATTTTGCCCCTCCGAATGGAGAGATATTCTCTGGGCCCTCTCGAGTGATATGATTCAGGAAGCATGGCCATGCGCGACTCAGTTAAGTGTTAACTGTGTCGGTTGACTAAGAGTTAGTCAGATGAATCACATGTCACAGATCAAGAAGAGAGTTGAGCTATTTAAGGGATGACGATAAATCGCCTATAGCTCGACAAGGTATATCGTGAGGCAAAAGGGACTAAGATGAATATCACATTGAAAGGTATGTCGTCATGACTCAATGGTACTTGGGAGTCGGCACGTTCTGCTAGGAGCCGCTACCGATTGATCGATTGGGAGTTGGACTCCAATCGTGTCCAAGTCGCCATGAGCCTGCAGGGTCGCACACTTAAGAGCGGGAGCAAGTATTGGTCGGGTTGGACCCGAACCGGATATGGACTGATTTTGTGAGTCGGACTCACAGAGGGAATGGGTCACAAGTGTTGTGCAGCTCATTACCATACGTTATATAAAGAGGGGCGCAGGTTGCCCAGCGGGCACGTTAGTCCACTCTCCCATGCGTTGGGAACCATAGCCCCACTCAGTCCAGCCGCCGCACCGGACCTAGCAGTCCGCCGTCGGAGCTCCTCCTCGTATGTGTGGATACCGGCAGAGGTGCTGTACGTTCAGCACTTCGACGTTCGAGGGATTGGATCGGCCGGACCGGATCGTGGGACTGCACTGCCCCGACGCGCTGCATCGATAATCCGCACCTGCGTGTCTAGTGGTAATACTCGTGGCCTTCTACCTCGGCTAGATCTTGGAAGCATCGCGTAGGAAAAGTTTTTGTTTATCTCTACGCGTTCCAACATGAAGAAGAGTAAAACAGCGGATGGCTCGGCAGTTTCAACTTCAAACACGGATAATATGAATGTTAGATCGGCGGCACTCTTCGAGAGTGACCGCCGGGAGCAATGAAACTCCTAGGTCTGAACTGCCAGGGTCTCGGTAATAACCCGACAGTTCGATCAGTGCTGGATGTTCAGAGGAAAAATGAAGCGGACATTATCTTTCTTGCAGAAACCCATTTGGACAGATTTCCAACGGAGGTGTTAAGAGAACGTATGAGAATGGATCAAATGATAGTTTGCCCATGAGATGGGAGGAAAGGAGTCTTACTTCTCTTTTGGAAGAATGGAGTTCATATTGAACCGATAGAACTAAATGCTAACTATATTGATGTGAAGGTGAAGGACGATGACAAATACTGGATATTTACGAGGATGTATGGAGAGTTTAAATGGGAGAGTAAGTACAAGACTTGGGACAGATTTCGGCATCTTCATAGCAAATTTAGTTTGCCTTGGCTTGTCTAAGGAGATATTAATGATATTATGTATCTGCATGAAAAATAAGGAGGTAATCCAAGGCCTAGCAGATACATGGACGAATTTCATAAAGCAGTTGAAGACTGTAACTAACAGGACATGGGTTACATTGGAGATTTATTCACATGGCGAAGGGGAATAATTCGAGAAAGATTGGAGAAGAGGGCTTAACAATGATGCGTGGAGGCAGTTGTACCCTAATGCAGCCGTGCAAAATCTCCAATTTGTGTCGTCTGGTCACCGGCCCCTTTTGGTAAATAATGATTTCTATCAGCCTCTAGAGAATACCCCTAGCATTCCATTGAGGTTTGAGGCGAGATGGTTCAGAGAGGAAGGTTTCTCAAACCTTGTCGAGGATACTTGGGATAGAGTCAACAATGACGTAAATTTAAACAATATTCATGAGAAATTATCCCGCATGCATAGCGAATTCCATGACTGGGACCAAAGGGTTTTAAAGAAACCAAAAGAGAGGCTAAGGAGAGCACAAAGTGAGATGGAGGATGCTATGGCTGGACCTATGACAGATGAGAATGATGCAAAAAGAAAGGAGTTAGCTGAATTGATTGAATTCTTATTAGAGATGAGGAAATCGAATGGATGCAAAGATCGAGATCTAACTGGTTATCAAACGGAGATAAAAAATATAGCTTTTTTACATGCTTATGCCTCGGCCAGAAGAAGGAGAAATTATGTTAAAAAATTGAAAAATGGAAGTGGAGATTTTATTGAAGGGTCAGGTATGCTAAATGATCATATTCATAATTATTTTGCTAATCTATTCTCTTCTGAAGTGAATCAAACAGATCCAACAGTCATTCAAAAAGTACAAACTAAGGTTACTGGTCCTATGAATGATATGCTTCAAGCTCCTTTTAATGCAGAGGATGTCAAAAAAGCATTATTTAGTATTGGTGACTTAGAAGCACCTGGCCCTGATGGCTTACATGCGGTTTTCTTCAAGAAATATTTGGATATTTTGGGTTAGGAAATTTTCAAAGAAGTGCTTGATGCAATTAATAATAGACATATTCCTGATGATTGGAATAATACGACCATTGTCTTAATTCCAAAAGTGGAATCTCCAGAGTTGGTTACTCAATTTCGACCAATCAGTCTTTGTAATGTGTTATATAAAATTATATCCAAGATGCTAGCGGCAAGATTGAAGACAATTCTTCCAGAGATTATCTCAGACACTCAGAGTGTGTTTGTTCCTGGCAGGATGATAATAGACAATATTTTGATTGCATATGAGTGTGTCCATAAAATAAAGAATAAGAGAGCTGGGCAGTCGGGGCTGTGTGCGGTGAAGTTGGATATGCATAAAGCATATGATCGAGTGGAATGGATTTTTTTTTGAGAAATATGATGGTGAAACTGGGATTTAATTCGATATGGATTGATATGATTATGGAATGTGTGTCATCGGTGAAGTGTAAAGTGAGATTTAATTCTCAAGAAACCGATGAATTTTTCCCACTAGAGGTATTAGACAAGGTGACCCCTTGTCCCCTTATTTATTTTTGTTATGTGCTGAAGGTCTATCTAGTATGTTGTTGTATAAAGAAGAAGTTGATGGCATTGAAGGAATTAGGGTGTGCAGGAATGCACCATCGGTCTCTCACCTACTATTTGCTGATGATTCTCTGATTCTAATGAGAGCAGATGTTTTAAATGCAACTTCCTTACAACAAGTCTTGGATTCCTACTGTGCAAACTCTGGACAATTGGTCAGTGCTAACAAATCTAGTATTTTCTTTAGTCCTAATACTAATGTGGATACTAGGGCAGATATTCGTCATGAACTAAGAAATAATACAGAGGCATTATCTGATAAATATCTTGGGTTACCAGCTATGATTGGAGTGGATAGAAGTGATTTTTTTAGACACCTGGTTGACATAGTTAAACAAAGACTGAAGGGATGGATGGAGAAGCATCTATCCCTTGGAGGTAAAGAAATTTTACTAAAGGCAGTGGCTCAATCTATTCCTGCATTTGCTATGTCAGTATTTAAATTGACTAAGGAATCTGTAAAGATATCAGTGATCATATTGCTCAATTTTGGTGGGGCGATGATGAGGAGGATAAAAGGATGCATTGGCTTGCTTGGTGGAAAATGTGCTACCCTAAATGTGTTGGAGGTGTGAGTTTTCGAGACCTACACCTTTTTAATCTATCTCTATTGGCCAAACAAAGCCGGAGAATAATATCCTACCCGGATTCTCTTTGTGCTCAAATTTTGAAAGCTAAGTATTTTCCAAATGGTACTATCTTACAAGTGGGTCCGAAAAATGGGACATCATTTACTTGGCAAAGTATTTTATCGGGAATCCCCACTTTCAAGCGTGGTTACATATGGAGGATTGGCACAGGTGAGAGTGTGAATATTTGGTCCGACCCTTGGATTCCCTCAAGTCCGGATATGAGAATTACTAGATGGAGTAGCGCGCTTCGCTGCGCCGTCTATCTATCGTTTCTGCATATCGTGGCTGGTGCGATGCATCCTTAAGGGTTTCGTTTTAGTCAAAACGTATAGTAACAGCCCAACAATTTGATTCGATGGGAGCATATTGATCTGAGTGGTCGCAGAAATACTATGCAGTAGATGCAGTGGGCTGGTTGGCCCGTGAGGTGCTCAGCCACGTCGTCCACGCATATTATTCACGTGGCACTAAGGTCGTGAGAATGATGTTGGCATGGCGCTTCCATGTCATTCGGTAGCGTGCCCTGGGTGTGGAGTAAGATCCTATGCTGTAACGAAGGCTTTGAACTCACACAGGCAGCGTATTCAGATGCTTGTCCCGCCACCGTTCCAGGAAAGGATAGGAGCCACGTCCCGGATGATTTCCTATGGTGCAATGGAGAAAACAACCTCGACTCCCCTCCGCCCATCTACAGCTACTCCCTCAGGCCGCACATCCGACAGCTCAGTCGCCCCTCCAATGCCGTCCAACACCCCCCTCGGATGATCACCTCTGACCCCTCAACAAGGCGGGTGCCTTTGCCGCCTGTAAGCACAAGCCTAGCAACGATCAATTTCATCAGGCAGAGAATAAACAGAGCATGACATCCATTGTGCCTTTTGTCTGAAAAATAGAGCATACCATCGACTCAGTTAAGTGCAGTTCATCAAAACAATAGTCGTTCCGCAACACAGCAGTACACCAACATTTTAGTTCAGTTTAGTGGCATCACTTAACTTCAGTCCAAAAGCACTCCACTATAGTTCAACAATACAGCAACACTCACTTCAGTCCACTTTCTTCAACCAGAGCATGACGATACAGTTCAGTTTAGCAAAGACATCACTTAAGTTCAATTTAGCACGCACCAAGCAAAATAAAAACCCTCCAAACATCAGGACATCAGTTCAGTTCATACCATACAAAACTGAAATGATGTAGCACAGCAGTGGAGGCGATGTTGGGCATCCTCCCCAACGGCACGGTCGTTATCCCTCCCTGATGTCCGCTGCTGCCCGGCTCTTCTCTGCCATGCAGGTATATTTCCTCCTGTCCGTGGAGGAGGACTCCCCTTACTCCGCGGAGGCCTCGATCGGAGCAGCCAAGCTACATATGACAAACTCCCGCGAAATTTTTTCCACTGACCGCGATGTCCTTGCCTGTGCTCTTTTCTGAATTCCAACCCTATGGGTGAGGTTAGATGGCTGTGAGTTGTTGTTGATCTGGGTCAAGGCAAACCGCGTCTTGTCTTCAGCAAGGCACCTGATCTCAGTCCGGGGTGGCCTCGACTGGTCCATCCTGGCCATGGATTCATAATTATTGCAATAACCGCCAAATTTAATAAAGACTTCCGTAAGAAAACTTATGCTTCCATGACATGAGCAGAATAAAGCCAAGTCTAGATACATCTTAGATTATACCAGTATGGATTAAAGTACATCGGACAACCAACAAAAGCATATTTACGCTTACATGATGTACCGATGTTTCCATTTCCAGTCATAACAAAACAACATTTACTTAGTCCTGCTGGTTCGGTACAACATAGGTGGCCCAAATATTTGTTTAAAAAATTATGTGCCCAAATAGGAGTTGCTTAATTTAGCCAGTTTAGTTAAATCGTAGTGTAAGCTATATTTGAGGTGGCACTGGAAAGAAACATAAACTAAGACAATGGAAGGATCAAAATTTTCTAGTACGAAGTCACGTTAGAACACAAGCCAGGACCAACAACACATGCTCGTCTACTCAGCAATGCAGCGGAGCAAGCGCAGCAGTTGTCCTGGGAGGCCTCACAGGTATCCAACGTACAGTATAGATTAATATAATAAAATCTCCGCACATGAATGCAAACTCCAAATCCAGATAAAGAGAAAAGGATGATGGCTAGAGGGGCAAAGGGATCTTCTAAAATTTCTTCAAGTATAAACCGAACCTAAATAAATAGATATCTTTAGTGATGCAAAAAATAAATTTTACGCATATACTATCCTTGTAGGTGAATTGGATCAATGCCTGACTAATATAGTAGCGCAAAATAGTAAAACATACACTTGGTATAGACAATGTATCATAGTCATAGATAAAACTTACTTCTAAAAGCACCACTAATAAGCAACAAAAGCTATATATGGTCTTAAATGCTCAACATGCATTGATATAATTTTCAGATGAGTTCTTATATTACCACGTCTTTTACTTAAATCTAGTTGCTAAACTTATTCTGCAAAAGTAGATGCTTAGCATAAATTTCTTTTTAAAGCTCCAAACGAAAGTGTTAGAGGACTCTACTGGAACCTGTAGCACAGCCCACAACGCAGAGGCATACATATGATCATTTACTTAAATGATGTCGCTAACACTATGAACCTGCTTTATTATGTGCTTTTTTACACAGCTGAGTTCATTTAGCGCTTAGTTAAGTTAACATCTCCCTTAGCCGATAACCTAATGCAGATCCGAGTCTCTATATTTTTTATCATGCAACCCAACGAGTAATAGGATTATAATAATGTGTTTAGTGCCTTTAAGCCCATACCAATATCCCCAAGTCATCATCTCTCGTCGACTAAAAGGTGTGATTTATTTTGATTTTGGCATAATATGGCGATGCCAAACAGGTTAGACCTCATTCAAATAAAGGTGTCATTTCTCATTTGTGATAAGATTATGATATATAGAGCAATGCATCTGCTGGCCCTCATGTAAGGAAATGCTATCAACACATTATTGATCTTATAAATAGTCGTGTAACTTAATAAATTCATCTCTCAGCTAGCCAATTGAAATGACATGTCAAAAATATAACTTGAATTAAGTGCGGCCCACATGATATTTGTATAAGAAACGTATGTGCATATGCCAGTTCCCGCTGGTGGTACTGGAAACTAACATTTGACAAAAACATATTGTCAAAAATATAGCATGCGCTACATGGAAGGATGAGAGCTAAAGATTAGAAGAACATATGAAAAATAAATAACAACTGGATGTACCTTCTGGATAGCTCCATTATGAGTGATGAAGCGATTAATATTCTTGCAGACTTGACTACTCTCCTTGTTTGACGACATCTGATAACTCACAGGGTGCCAGGAGCAGCAGCAATGATACTAATGGTGAGGGTGGTGCTGGTGCATCATTCGCCTCTTTGACTGATTAAGAATCATGCATATGTACTGATATTAAAATCATAAATCGTTCTTGCCCATTTGCAACAGGAAAGGATCTCAAGGTAGCCTCCAACAACCAGCAGAAAAGGTCAATGCAACATAAATCTGCATCCACCATAACTCTGTAAGCATCTTCCCTAACTTTGGATCAACTAAACATGGAAAGGTAACTTCCTACAATCCGAACTACAAAAATACTTGTATGTTTCAGCTCTAACATATTTTCTCTGGTAGTGTTTGCTTGAAAATTTTAAAAAGATATTCCTATATATCGGGACTTTTTACAGACAGAGCTCTTTGTGGGGATTTAATAGACAGCGAGATATTTTGGGAGATGGATTATCGTTGAGGGAAATTTGATTTTTTGCATAGATGACAAGTCTTTGCAACCTATTGAGATCCAGACATGGCATGTGCGTACACAAACACATGTTGCATCTTACTTTAGGGTTGTGTGTGCCTGCGTTAAAAGCTCCTTCCATAGTATTTTCTTGGTACCATGTATACTACTGAGTTTGAAAATCTCTAGACTACTTCAATTCTCAAGCTCTGGTTTATGTGGGATGCGCTGAAAGAGAACATGAGATGGTTGCCTGGCAGGACGTCATGAGCTAAGCCGCTTAGAGTCCATGACGAGCTTATCATGGTGACATTCTTACTAGATCGGGAGCCACTGATCATGACACGACACGACACGACGAGATATGTTGTGTACATGGGATACCGGGGAGTCGTTCCAAGGGTTAAGGTGGAACTCGTGATTTCCAGTCTCGGCGTGCCCGACCAGCCGACGCACGAGGAGCGCCCTAGGTGTCGAGTGTTTTCTCCGTACCTTTCTTAAGTCGACAAGATCATGGGCGAGAAGAGCTAACTTGATACTACTGGCCAGCTCCAACGGTGACCACTTCGAAATCACGCTAAGGTGCTCAGCAGCGCTGTCGCATGCACCCCACCACCGGAGGAACCAGCTCCGTAGACGAGCAGGGCCTGGAGCGCTTTCACAATAGCTTATCAAAGTGGATCAAACATCAACCTTGCCACAAACTATCTGGAACTATTCATGGGGCGTGGGTAAATCTCGCTGTTGTAGAGGGAGAATGAGACACGCAAGCTGATGGCCGTTTCTTGCACCAGCGACAACATGATCCACCACTAGTGGAAACAACCCCTCTCGTCCAGGGGGCCGGGGGGCAGCTGTCCCGGTTGCAACCAAATCCGGGACAAATGCTCTGCATTGGTCCCGGTTCGTGCGCCCGGGGCAACAGGAATCGCCTGGGCGCATTGGTCCCGGTTCGTGGGGGGCATATCGGTCCCGGCTCGTGCCACGGACCGGGACCAATGCCTAGCCACAGGCCACGTGGCACGCGCATGACCTGTTGTCCCGGTTCAGTCCACGAACCGGGACCAATGCCCCCTTCCCCTATATATACTGCCCCAGCCCCCCCTCCTTCCATCTTTTTTTTTTTGCTTGGAGGTGTGAGAGAGTGTGGTGTTAGTGTGTTTTTTTTTACTATGCACACGAGGTGTTCGACGAAATTCCCGAGACACACACAAGCTCACTGAAAATGGTATCTTCGACCGAGGTTAACAAATTATCTTTTTCATCTGTAACTGATACATAAAAAAGTATTATTTGTCGATGTACTGTGGTCATCTCTGTATTAATATGTATTTTGATAAACTTAATTATATGATGCAGATGGATGCACGGCAGCGATGGATGTACGGTGACCGACGCACCTCCGAGTATATGGCAGGCCTGAATGCATTTCTTGCTGTAGCTCAGGCGAACAAAGATAATGGCTTCATGTGTTGTCCATGTGTTGATTGTCGGAACGTCAGAGAACATTCTTCCGAAAGAATCCTTCACGGCCATCTACTTCGGAGAGGTTTCATGCCCAGCTATAATTGCTGGACCAAGCATGGAGAAAGAGGGGTTGTGATGGAAGACGATGAAGAAGAAGAAGAAGATCCTTTGTTCCCTGAATACGACGATACTGCAATGGAAGAGAATGCAGAAGAAGGAGGTGATCAAGAACAGGCATCAGAAGAGCCCGATGATGATCTTGGCCGAGTTATTGCTGATGCAAGGGAAGACTGTGAAAATAAATTGGAGAGGTTGAAACTGGACAACATGTTACAGGATCACAAAAAATTGTTATACCCAAATTGCGAAGATGGTAGCACAAAGCTCGGTACCACACTGGAGTTGCTGAAATGGAAGGCACAAAACGGTGTGACTGACAAGGCATTTGAGAGTTTACTTCAACTAATGAAGCCAAAACTTCCAAAGGATAACGAATTGCCTGAGAGTACGTACGAAGCAAAGAAAGCTCTCTGCCCTCTAGGATTAGATGTGCAGAAGATACATGCATGCATTAATGACTGCATTCTCTTCCGCGGTGAGAAGTACGAGAATTTGGATGAATGTCCGATATGCACTGCACTGCGGTATAAGATCAGAGCAGATGATCCTGGTGATGTTGACGGCGAGCCCCCCCGTAAGAGGGTTCCTGCTAAGGTGATGTGGTATGCTCCTATAATACCACGGCTGAAACGTCTGTTTAGAAACAAAGAGCATGCTAGGTTGTTGCGATGGCACAAAGAAGACCGTAAGAAAGATGGAAAGTTGAGGCACCCCGCCGATGGATCGCAGTGGAGAAAGATCGAGAGAGACTTTCCAGACTTTGCAGGAGAGGCGAGAAACTTATGGTTTGGTCTAAGTACAGATGGCTTTAATCCTTTTGGGGAGCAGAGCTCCAGTCATAGCAATTGGCCTGTAACTCCATGTATGTACAACCTTCCTCCTTGGTTGTGCATGAAGCGCAAGTTCATTATGATGCCAGTTCTCATCCAAGGCCCGAGGCAACCTGGCAACGATATTGATGTGTATCTAAGGCCATTAGTGGAAGAACTCTTAGAACTGTGGGGCAAACCAGGTGTACGTGTGTGGGATGAGAACGAACAAAAGCCATTTGACCTACGGGCGTTGCTTTTCGTGACCATCAATGATTGGCCAGCTCTTAGTAACATTTCCGGTCATACAAACAAGGGATACAATGCATGCACACACTGTTTAGATAAGACTGACAGTGTTTTTTTGGATAAATGTAAAAAGGTTGTATACCTGGGGCATCGTAGATTTCTTCCGATCAAGCATCCCTTAAGGAAAAAAGGAGGGAAGCATTTCAGAGGTGAGGCAGATAACCGAAAGAAGCCTGAGCTCCGTAGTGGTAATGATATATTCGATATGGTCAAGGACCTAGATGTAATCTTTGGTAAGGCTGCTGGCAGCCAACCAGTTCCGTACGGCCCTGATAAGCGGGCACCCATGTGGAAGAAGAAATCTATATTTTGGGAGCTACCCTATTGGAAAGTTTTAGATGTCCGGTCTTCGATCGACGTGATGCACGTGACAAAGAATCTATGTGTCAATCTGCTATGCTTCCTGGGCGTGTATGGGAAGTCAAAAGATACGCCTGAAGCACGGGAGGACCAGCAACGTATGAAAGACCCAAGCAACAAGCACACAGATACATGGCGCCATTCCTTAAGCAGCTACGCTCTTACTAAAGCAGAGAAGGAAATATTCTTTGAAGTCCTTTACAGTATCAAGTTTCCGTCTGGCTTCTCGTCGAATATAAAGGGGATAATAAACATGGCAGAGAAAAAATTCCAAAACCTGAAGTCTCATGACTGCCACGTGATTATGACGCAATTGCTTCCGATTGCATTGAGGGGGCTTCTACCGGAAAATGTTCGAGTACCCATTGTGAAGCTATGTGCATTCATGAACGCAATATCTCAGAAGGTAATCGATCCAGAAATTCTGACAAGATTACAGAGGGATGTGGTCCAGTGTCTTGTTAGTTTTGAGTTGGTGTTCCCACCATCCTTCTTCAACATTATGACTCATCTCCTTGTTCACCTATGTGAAGAGATTCATATTCTCGGTCCGGTCTTTCTACACAATATGTTCCCCTTTGAGAGGTTCATGGGAGTCTTGAAGAAATATGTTCATAACCGTGCTAGGCCAGAAGGAAGCATCTCGAAGGGCTATGGAACAGAGGAGGTCATTGGGTTCTGTGTTGACTTTATTCCTGACCTTAAGACAATTGGTGTTCCTGAATCGCGGCATGAGGAGAGACTGAGGGGAAAAGGAACGCTGGGAAAGAAAACAATGATACCTAGGGACGGGCATTCTTTGACCAAAGCACACTACACAGTTCTACAAAATTCTATGTTCATGGCTACGTATGTCGAGGAACACAAGAATATTGTACGGTCTGCAAACCCGGGGAAGGATGACTCATGGATTAAACGCGAACACATGGAGACTTTCGGAAGTTGGTTGCAAACACGTCTTATAAATGACACCACTGTTGAAGATCAGCTATACATGTTGGCAGGGTCACCATCTTCGACTATTGGGAGTTTTCAAGGGTACGAGATAAATGGGAATACATTTTACACGAGCTCCCAAGATAAGAAGAGCACCAACCAAAACAGTGGTGTCCGCTTTGATACAACAAACGAGAATGGAAAAACTGACACATACTATGGTTACATAGAGGAGATATGGGAACTCACTACTAGATTTCCCCTTTTAGCCGAGGGCCACTTTACCGTGGGCTATTTTTATAAACCGTCGGTTATACTTAATTCCGACCGTGTACCGTCGGCTATGGCCCGTCGGCTTTGCTCGGTCGGCCATTACTTTCATAACCGACGGTACCGTCGGTTGATATAGTTTCCCACGGCAATAGCCCGACGGGAAGCCGTCGGTCAAGTTTTCGCCATCAGCCACACGGAACAACTTGACGACGCCTAAAGCTGATGGTGTTCGATCGGGTATTTCTTTTCCAACGGTGGATTGATCCCGTCGGTATTATGGATAGCCGACAGTATATGTTTCCCGTCGGTCTTACGGATAGTCGACGGTACGGGTCACTATAACCAAGAGTTGGAATAGTCCGTCAGTTAGTGTATTTACCGATTGTGTGCACAACCCGTCGCATATTTGTTAATTTGAGAGGCCGAGGCACACCGTCATTTTTACAAAGTTTCCGTCAGCTTATGGTACATCAGAGATGTTTCCTAGGTTGTCATGCTTTTTTTTCGCCAATTGGGGCATTTGATAACATCTTAGATATACACAATCACACATGAATAAGAATGTATTATATTATATTTAGTGTAACCTCTCAAAGTAAATAACTGATCCAGATAATAACAAATATGTAAGAGTCAAACAATTTCATAAGCTAAGGAATGCAATAAAACTTTTCTTGGCATCAAAAATCTTCGCCATCATCATCATCATAATTATCATAACCATCACCATAGTCGTAGCCATCGCCATCATCATTATACTCGCCATAACCGTACTCATCCTCATCACCATTGTTGTAATCCTCATCACCAGTAATATTCTGGTTACTCTCAGGACTAGGACTTATGTGTGTATTGCTTCCCATTCCCTATACATGCATGTACATCATTAATTCGTAAGAAACAAGTAGATAATCATAAGAAATACGAAAGTTAACACACAGGTGCCAAGTAAGTTTTTTGAAAATAAAGTGCCAAGGAAGTAGCAACACCCATTCAAACAAATACACAACAGTTTGCGTCACAAATATTACACCAGCTAAGATCGAGGAAAAAAGTAGAAGCACACATCCATCCTAGTTCATGTAGCCTCTAGTAAGTAGACAAGTAGCAGCAGCCCAAGTCGCAGGCAAGTAGCAGCAGCCCAGCCATATTAACACCCATTCAAACAAAATACAAATCAGTTTTGCGTCACAAATATTACACAAGGAAAAAATTAGCAGCACACATCTGACCTAGTTATTGCAGCACACATCTGACCTAGTTATTGCGTCACAAATACAAATCGCATTGCAGGAAGACAACCAGAGCAGAAGCTCGACACACAGCAAGAACATATGGTATTTAGACTGCAAGTTATCGCTGATATTTCAATGAAAATTAACCACTGCTTGCACCAAACAAATTACAATCAAAGTTCAGTTCAACCATAGAAGACCAATGGGAAAAACAATATGCAGTGAATGATTTCATTGTGTCATTGTTTTCCACAGACGGATCCAGTGTATTTACTTTGGAAAATTAATTCAAGGAAGTATATATCCGTTGCAATCTTGCTCTAATCTACAGCCAGAATGCAACAAACTCGTATTGACAATCTAACAAGAAAGAGGGCCAGTTCGAGAGAGAGAGAGGGGTCAGCTCCAGAGATAGAGAGAGGGGCCAGAGGAAAAAAGATGGATACCTTGGCGCAACACTGTGATCGCTGCTGCGTGATGTTTGGTTGTCCATGGCAGAGGAAGCAGATGAACTCCTGGGCACCAGGCCGTCGGAGTTGAAGCAGGGGACGCCGCCTAGGCACCCGTCGAAGAGCAGGCCCTAGATTGGTTTCGGGGGAGAGGACCTGTTCAGTTTGGAATACAATCAGGATATTGAGGCAGATATTGCGGCAGTTAAGATTTTGCGTGGGCGTGCGGCGGCGCGCGCGGGGGATTATTTTTGGGGGCGCGCCAAGAAATCAGCCAAAACTAAATTGCTTGACCGATACTGACGTGGCTTACCGCATACACCGTCGAACCACATCCTCCCCTAGCGCACTCCCAGTAACGACGCACTTCCCGTGCTGGCAGCGTTGAGGAGCCCTTTCAGCTACAACGTCGGAAGAACTTGCCCCCGTCGAAGCATGGCTCTTGTACCGGCCGACGGCGGCGAACTAATTTGTCTTGTATAGTGCCGCGGCGGACAGCTGGAGTCGGCATGTATATGGCGCGGGCGGCCGGGCAACGGCCAGGCAGCGCACTCAATCGGGCGACGGCGACCTGCAGTAGGCGGCGGAGGCACCGGCGCCGGGAGCGGCGTCAATCAGCAGTCGCTCTACGCTGCGGAGTAAAAGGTTGGCACATATATGGCGTGGGCGGCTGGGAAGCAAACTGAATCGGGCGACGGTGGCCTGCATCAGGCCGCGGAGGCACCGGCGCCGACAGCGGCGTCAATCAGGAGTCGCTCTGAGCGGCGTCAAAAGGAGATCGAGAATACGTGTGTGCTGTGAACTCTGCTTTCCCCCTTTCTATTTGAGCTGAGGAGTGAGGTAGTGAGCTGGCTGCTGCACTCTGTGTACGTAGATGCAGTACAGTAGTACTTCAGTAGTAGTCTAGTACGTAGAAGCATCCCGATAACAAAATCCTTCGTGCCAATCCCCTCTGATTGGTTGAGCAACCAAACGGATTTGTAATATGTATTGATTTTATTTACAAAATAGTTCCCCGTTCTAGTACGAATTTAAACATTCATTGCTAGTTTTTCCAATATTATTTAACCGTGAAATCATGAGAGCCCCCTTCATTAACAAAGTCGTCCGGCGAATAACATAACCGAGCGTCACTTTTCACCGTCGTTTATTAGTTGTCACCTTCGGGTATTGTTACGTATAGCCGAGGGTTATTACTTACCGTCGATTATTTAATCATATGGCCGAGAGTCACTTACGGACCGTAAGTTATTAGACGTTAATACATGAGCGTTGATATCTCCTCGTCGGGTATGTTAGCAACCGTCGGTTAAGATACCCTAATATCTGAGGGTAATTTTCTCCCCGTCGAGTATTTTTCACACAGTCGGATATGTTAAGTAAATACCCGAGCGGTCTATTTTGCCCGTCGGGTATTTTAAAAACCGTGGGCTATGCTATGTTATATCCGAGTGTTTGGTATAAACCGTCGGTAAGTGGATGCACCGTCGGCCATTAGGTTTATAGCCGACGGGCCGTCGGTTACTAAAAATCACCGTCGGAAATAAGGGGATTTCTAGTAGTGACTTGACTATGGACCTTCTTTTAAGGTCCCTTTGTTCAAGTGCAAATGGGTCAACCTGAATGGAGAAGGGGTAAAGGTAGACCCGCTTTATGGAATGACAACAGTGGATCTCAACTGTATTGGTTACAATGACGAACCATTCGTTCTAGCCAATGATGTGGCTCAGGTCTTCTATGTGAAGGACATGTCTTCCAGACCGAAGAAAAGAAAAAATAAGGGAACAATTTCATCATACGATGAGCCGAAGCGTCACATAGTTCTCTCAGGGAAAAGAAACATCGTGGGAATCGAGGACACGACAGACATGTCAGAAGATTATAATAAGTTTGTTGAAATTCCACCCTTCACAGTGAAAGCTGACCCCACCATCCCGTTAAATAATGAAGATGCTCCATGGTTACGGCCGAAGCGATCATAAGCAAGGGACACGAAGAAAATTCAGAAGACTAGATAGGGATGTTGTTGGTGATGTGTAATAATAAACGTGGAATACATGATCATAGTTCTTATAACGTAGTATGAACGAGATTTTGTTAACCAAAATGATATTTATACATATTATGTTATTATGAATGGAGTAGGTGCAAGTTTGACCAATAATTTGTATTGATCGGTCAAAAGCTGGCAAGCATTTGTATGACATAGAGCCGGAGTTTGTGGATTCTAAGCACTTCTGTGCAGCTGCTCAAGAAAGAGGCTACATCCATAATTTGCCAATTGAGAATAACAAGGTTGCCCCTCTAGAGCCAGATGAGATGGAATTTTACTCGGTCTCCCAAGAAACCACACAAGGGGAGTCGCGAAGAGAGAGAGGTACAAATCTCTTGGCAATTCATTCCAAATTGATACTGTGGGTTGCCACTTGTCGGTGTTGAAGAACATGTTTCCCAATGGTGTTAATGTGGTGTCCTTATTCTCCGGTATTGGAGGAGGAGAGATAGCTTTGCACAGGCTTGGCGTCCACATGAAGACAGTGATTTGAGTTGAGATAGGTGAAGTTAATAGGAGGATTTTGAGGGGTTGGTGGGATCAGACACAAACTGGCACTTTAATTGAGATTGCCGACGTGAAGTCTCTCACTAATGATAGCATACACGGAATGCAATTCATTCCAAATTGATACTGTGGGTTGCCACTTGTCGGTGTTGAAGAACATGTTTCCCAATGGTGTTAATGTGGTGTCCTTATTCTCCGGTATTGGAGGAGGAGAGATAGCTTTGCACAGGCTTTGCATCCACATGAAGACAGTGATTTGAGTTGAGATAGGTGAAGTTAATAGGAGGATTTTGAGGGGTTGGTGGGATCAGACACAAACTGGCACTTTAATTGAGATTGCCGACGTGAAGTCTCTCACTAATGATAGTGTACACGGAATGCAATTCATTTCAAATTGATACTGTGGGTTGCCACTTGTCGGTGTTGAAGAACATGTTTCCCAATGGTGTTAATGTGGTGTCATTATTCTCCGGTATTCGAGGAGGAGAGATAGCTTTGCACAGGCTTGGCATCCACATGAAGACAGTGATTTGAGTTGAGATAGGTGAAGTTAATAGGAGGATTTTGAGGGGTTGGTGGGATCAGACACAAACTGGCACTTTAATTGAGATTGCCGACGTGAAGTCTCTCACTAATGATAGCGTACACGGAATGCAATTCATTCCAAATTGATACCGTGGGTTGCCACTTGTCGGTGTTGAAGAACATGTTTCCCAATGGTGTTAATGTGGTGTCATTATTCTCCGGTATTCGAGGAGGAGAGATAGCTTTGCACAGGCTTGGCATCCACATGAAGACAGTGATTTGAGTTGAGATAGGTGAAGTTAATAGGAGGATTTTGAGGGGTTGGTGGGATCAGACACAAACTGGCACTTTAATTGAGATTGCCGACGTGAAGTCTCTCAGTAATGATAGCGTACACGGAATGCAATTCATTCCAAATTGATACTGTGGGTTGCCACTTGTCGGTGTTGAAGAACATGTTTCCCAATGGTGTTAATGTGGTGTCCTTATTCTCCGGTATTCGAGGAGGAGAGATAGCTTTGCACAGGCTTGACATCCACATGAAGACAGTGATTTGAGTTGAGATAGGTGAAGTTAATAGGAGGATTTTGAGGGGTTGGTGGGATCAGACACAAACTGGCACTTTAATTGAGATTGCCGACGTGAAGTCTCTCAGTAATGATAGCGTACACGGAATGCAATTCATTCCAAATTGATACTGTGGGTTGCCACTTGTCGGTGTTGAAGAACATGTTTTCCAATGGTGTTAATGTGGTGTCCTTATTCTCCGGTATTCGAGGAGGAGAGATAGCTTTGCACAGGCTTGTCATCCACATGAAGACAGTGATTTCAGTTGAGATATGTGAAGTTAATAGGAGGATTTTGAGGGGTTGGTGGGATCAGACACAAACTGGCACTTTAATTGAGATTGCCGACGTGAAGTCTCTCGCTAATGATAGCGTACACGGAAGTTACTATGTTTTCAAGCGGGGGTCGGAATAAAGAGAAAATACGTGTGGATGCGCAGAGTAAAACTTCGAAGGAAAACTATGGTTTTTCTGTTGTAGACGAAGGTTCCAAATTCACCGTGTCAATAAGGTACAACTCGCTTTGAATTAGGAAGATCACGAGAGAAATCAAAAATTGTAACATTTTTATATTCAAATTATACACAAATGAAAAAATAATTAATAGTTTCAATAGTTAGAATAATTATTTAGTAAAACGAAAAATGAATTTAAATTAGTTTTGCAAATTCTAGCATTTTTCATGTTGGAATTTTTGTCAAATTTGAAAGTATATAGAAGTTGTTAATGTGCAAACTTAACCCTTTTCAAATTTTGGCGCTAAAAAATTTTGGGCGCGCAGGGGTGTCACCGAAATTCGAAATTTGTTTTTGGTCCCGGGCCGTGGTACCAACCGGGACCAAAGGGGCTCTAGTCCCGGTTGGTGGCACGGGCCGGGACTAGAGGCCCAGGTGTATAAAAAACGCGGCCCTCTCTCTAGGCCGAACGAACACCACAAGGACAGGTACGAGTGGACATGGCTGGGCGAAGCCCTGCCGGAGGCGGGAACGAGTCGTCAGATCCCGCCGGCGGACCGCCGACGGGTATGGGCTAGGGACACGGTGGACTAGGGGGCACACAACTTATATTAAAAAAAGGCCAGGGGCCTTGCTTACATAGATAGGGGCCGGCGCGGCCACAGACGGCCGGCCGTACTTGCATAAAGGGGCGGCGGCGCGGCCACAGGCGGCCGGCCGTTTCTTGGGGGGTAGCTAGGGGCCTTGCTTACGTACAATAGGGGGCGGCGGCGCGGCCACAGGCGACCGGCCGATCTACTAGTCCTCCTCGTCGGAGGAGATTTCTTGGTAGGGGGGCGGCTGCCACAGGTGGGCAGGCGGCGCCTGGGCCGGGGGTGCAGGCATCGGGGGCATCGAGGCGCGTACGGCGGTGGCGGGGGCAGCGGCGGTGGCGGGGGCAGCACCTCCTGCGGCGGCGGCGGCGGAGGGGGCAGCTCCTCCTCCTGCTCCGGCGACCCCGGCGCCCAAACGCCGCCGGTCCAGGCCCAGGACATGCCGTACTCCAGCTCGGGGGGGGGGGGGGGGGGGGGGGAGCGGCTGCGGCGGCGGCTGGTCCTCAGACGCCTCGTACTCGGCGTAGAGCGCGTGCCACCAGGGGGTAGGCTCGGGGGGCGGCGGCGGCGGCATGGCGGCAGCGTCGGCGCGGGCAGCGGCCACGACCCGCTCCCAGCGCTTGATCTCGTCCTCGACGAGTGAGCGGCGGGAGGCCTCGCAGGCATCCTCCATGGCGGCCCGGAGCACGGGGTCCTCCTCCCCGGAGAAGTCCTCCGGGATGTCCTCGAGGAGCCACAGCTCCCTCTCCCGGCCGGGCGGTGGCGGCGGGTAGTCCTCGACGTCCACCTCGTGGGGGGCGGGGATGTAGGAGCGCCGGCGCTGCTCGTGCTCCTGCTCGAGCCAGGCGCCCCAGTAGGGGGAGCTGCGCGCGTACACGCGCTCCCTGCGGACGTGGGCCGGCAGGAGCTCGCGCCGGCGGTCGATCTCCTCGAGCAGCGCCTGGCCGGTCGGGACCGGCGGCACAGGGATCCGCTGGGGGTTCAGGTGCCAGCCGTCCGGGAGGTGGACGTCGGCATAGAACACCGGCGTGGCGTTGTTCCAGTGCCACTCGGCCTCGTCCACCCGGACGTACCGGCGGAACCGCTTGCCCTTGGGCGCGGCGCTGGGCGGCGGGCGTGCAGCCGGAGGTGGCGCGGGGACGCGCGGCGTCCCGCCGAGGCGGACACCTCCAGGGCCGTAGCCGAAGGCCTCCGCCGGCGGTGGTGGGATGCGACCGGCGCCGCTCGAGGAGCCGCCTTCATTCCTGGGGCGCTTGCCGGAGCCGCTGCCGAACCAGCGGGACATGGTGGCTATGGTTGGTCTGCCTTGGGCGCGGCCGGGGTGAATGGGTTGTACGGGCGGCGGGGGGCCTTTAAAAAGGACCCGGGGTGGGCTGGCATGCCAACCGGCGGCCTGGACGTGGCGGCGGTTGCATGCGGCCATGAATGCGTGCAGGAGCCGAGGCGTGGCGGCGGTTGCAGCCGTGGCACACGCGCGTGGGGAAGTGGGGGCGCGGGCAGAAGCCGAGGCGGGGCGGGAAGACGAGGCGACTGGCCCTTTGACCGTCCTGTAGTCTTAATTTAAGGGACCAGGCGAGCCAGCCAACGGCCGCTGGCCACTGGCCCCTTCGAACCATTGACTGACCACGCTGGCCAGTGGGCCCTTCGAACTGTTGACTGACCATAATGAAAGACGCGGGACAGTGGGCCCTTTTGACAAAAAAATGTGACCAGTGGGCTTAATAAAAGACGTGAGCCTGGACGCGGTTGGGGAAGGGGAGGCCGGCTCGGGATTGGGAGACAGGAGCCCAAAAAAACGTGGGGCCTGGACGATTATATTTTTTTTGTCAAAAAAGTATCCATCCCGGTCCCTTGAACGAACCGGGACGAACTCCCTGGCCCAGGTTCGCCACGTGGCCTGTTCTTACCATCCCGGATCCTGGCACAACCGGGACCAATGGGACGGGCCATTTGTCCCGGCCAGCCCATCCCGGTTGCACAACCGGGACAACTGGCCCTTACGATCCGGGACAAAAGACCCTCTTTCCACTAGTGCACGGCGGGTACTGACCACCTCATGGAAGATGACGATGGTCACGAGAAGCACCTCACGGCTGGCTTTCACGCTCTTACGGCCGCGATGACCACTAGCTTCGCGGTCATGATCCCGGACCTAGACTCAACACGTATCTACCTGTTAAGGCGCAGAGCAGAAAGAGCTTTCTCCATCTTACCATGGCGTGTGATTGCTTAGAACAGACAGCTACTCTAATTTGGAGCTCTCCGGTGCATGGTAACTGCTTGTATACGTGTCCATCAATCCATGCCGTGTTACCCTATTGAAGGTTTTGTTGCATGATCAGGCTAGCCTCTGTTCCTAAAAAAGTTTCTTTCTTTAAGGATGTGTCAGTCTGCATATTAAGTCATTCAGACTAAAGTTTTGGTGAGCTGACAACTTGATGGCAAGCATGGCCGCGCCCGTGAGGTGTTCGGCGTTTTGCATGTTTGGCAATGCACTCCACCGACTAGGAGATATGATGGACGAGAAAGCCGAGCCACAAATCGACGACGACGAGCACCTCATGATCCTTGCCGTTATGGCTGACCTGTTCGCGTAGAACGAGCAGCCCCGACGAGGTGGCTCGGTGTATGGTCGCTAGAAGAGAAAGCCAAGGCAGCGTATGAAGGGCTACTACATTCTCTACGCCGACTACTTCGCCGATGCTTCATCGCACGGTGAGGCAGTGTTTCGGCGCCGTTTTCGGATGAGCCGAAAGCACTTCCCTACCATCGTGTATGCCATTCGGGAGTATGACAGTTATTTCATTTACAACAAGGATTGCATCGGCACAGTTAGATTCTCCTCAATTCAGAAGTGCACGGTGGCTATGAGGATTCTTGTATACGACGCTCCCAACGATACACAAGATGACTTTCTGCACATGGCCGAGTTCACCGCCATTTATTTTTTGAGGAGCAAAGTAGTTGAGATCAGAAATGCTGAAGACACTGCTCGGATCCTAGCACAAAAATTATGTTTTATCAAATTTGTGCCGATTTTATTTTAAATATCACGCTACGCCGAATGTACTCCGAAATTGTGACGAATTTGGGCAAAAATCGAGTAATCTATGCATAATTTGGACGAAAAACAAACGATTGGGGCCGGGCGCCTGTGTTCGCGGCTGGGAAACGTCCCCCTCCAAGCGAAAATAGCGCAACTAGCCCGAAACGATGCTATTTTCCGACGAAAAACGTCTGGGGGGCGAACGGCTGGAGATGCTCTTAGTGTTGTGTTGCAGGTTATCCAGGAGAGGACAGATCAATGCTATGGGTGCTGACTAGATCAAATCAAATATATAATGATAATAATAATAGGCATTGAAACTAATAGTAGATCAAGTTAAAACATATCTTAATTGCTACCGATTTAATTTATTTACCATTCTGTTCCGTAATATGAATAATTATTACTGGGTTGGTGAATTGTTGTGTTATATCCATTTGGTAGAACATAGCTCGGCGAAATATATCGTGTGAGTATTGGTGAGTCCATCGAAAAATGGGTATAAATTAAAGCAATATGTTTCGGGGGAGCTCTCCAAATGAACATATAGAGAGAAGAGGTGGCCGGCGAACCGAGGGTTTCAGGGTTGATAATTTTTCTGCTACACAAGACCGTGACATATCCAAATAAAAGTCACCCGTAACAACACACATGCAATAAAATTATTATACTGGGTCGATGGACTTTAGGCTAAATTTTGGGTTGTCCCGATAGTTTTTACCAATAAATGTTTTTTTCACTCCCGTTGCAACGCATGGGCATGTTTACTAGTAATCTTTTACGAAAAAAAAATACTATGAAAACGGACATTTGTGCTTTGATGCTAAAGTTGTGTCCAAAACAAGTTATAAAATAATAAAAGAAACACGTATGCATTTTTCGGTTGTGGTATATTTGTATCTAATAGTGAAATACTAATCTCCTGCCATGATTGTCATAGAAGTATTATCTGATCGCTCATATGTTTCTTGATTAATAAAACATGATACCAATAGTCAAAATTTTAACCAAATTTGTCTAAGAATATATTTTGAATAATTAGGTTAGATGTTTAAAATAATATATTAGTCAATTTTCCGTAAATGCTATTTGCAAAACATATAGGTTTATCAGGTTTTGTAAGCAACATTAGTGATTGGATTTACAATTACAAAGACCATGATGGTGGCCAAAGTAACAACATCTAGAAACAAAGGGATTATGTGACGGATTTGCACCATAAACCCCACCTCACTTACTCACATGGCACCGACACAAAAACAATTCTATGCATAAAAAACATACATGCAATTTAACATTAAACCATAATTACAGAATCATTTTCATAATATTTTTCTGAAATATAAAGTATATTTTTCTGAAATTCTAAAATTATAACCCTATGGTTATCATTTAGTTTGAGGTCGTAATTCTTACCATTAATTTGTGGCACATAATTTTTCTAACCCGTGCAGGTGCACGTGTTGAGGGCTAGTCATACAAGGTTGTATCGAGAAATATCCAAACGAGAAGTACCCAAATTACTCAATTCGCACAGAAAGGGGCCATGGGCCAGGCACGGTGCCACATAGTATTCCCGGTGACCCCCGGCGTACCTCTTTGGACTTCTGTCGGTGACTAGCAATGGAGATGGCATCAGATGTGGCTCTCTTTAAGCACCCAAGGTTCTGGAGTCATATTTATGGCGCGTGCCTGGATGTCAAGGTGTTCTCCTCGGCCTCCGATCTTTCTTGAGGTCGAAGCATATGCACCGTTGTTCCTGGGCCAGAGTGGCACCGCATACTGGATCGGGTGCGGTCCTTCTGATTGCATACAACTGTCTTGACCACACTATCGATCTCCTCCTTGTGCCCAGCCGTGTCCATGGCACTACGCAGACGCTGAACGGGCGCATAGGCGAGCGAAAGGGCGGGGCTCTTGGAGTCTTGGTACGCGCATTTCGGCTGCTCGGTGTTCCAGGTGTGGGATCGGGCGACTGAGGTTGCGAATGACATTGGGTGGAATCTGGTGCACCAAGTTGGTGTCATGGAACTAGCACCACGGAATCCAGAAGCAACTTCCCTGGTCACCAAACCGGAATATGTTCAATGTCGCATCGAATCAAACACACTCTTCACCGTGCTTGGCTTCCACCCGACCCGACTGCGGATATCATGTACTTGGATGTCAACGGGACCATCGGTGCATACTCCATGGAAGATGGCACAACCACATACCAATGCTCTCACAGGTACTTGCACCACGACGTCTTCCCGTACGTGCATCCTGCTCACCCCGTGGTGATCCCAGCCATAAACAAGGAGACACTCGAGTTGAAGCCCTCCTGAACTTATCTCCTGCAGTTGAACGTTTGCTTGCTTCTGTTGTGTCCGTTATTTGGTATGCATATTTTGTAAATCTTCCCCAGGTTGTTTGTAATCAGCTACGTCAGTTGGCATTTACCTTCTGTTTTCTGATGTATTTCAAATTTCGGCTATCTTTACCTAATAATTTACCTAATCTCTTCTCTTATACTATATAAAAAGGCTTCAGGTGTCGATGGTTGGTTGGTTGGTTGGTTGGTCATGACACCTTGACCGTTGAATATTTTATCACGTGCACGAGCTGGACTAGAATATAGCGAGTCCAGGCCGATTTAGAGTCCAGGTTAAAGAATAGATGGGAAACGCACATAAAAAATATAGAATATAGCGAGTCCGGACTAGAATATAGCGAGTCCAGGCCGATTTAGAGTCCAGGTTAAAGAATAGCTGGGAAACACACATAAAAAATATAGAATATAGCGAGTCCAGGCCGATTTAGAGTCCAGGTTATCACGATCCGGGTAAAGAAACAAAACGCTACCATCCACAGCTTCGGTCACGCCCGGCCGCAAAAAGTACGATCGATCAATCAGGTAATGTTCGGACGTCATCAACGAAAAACTTAGTCCAAATCAAATCTGAATCCTAAGCGGGTCATGTTCGGACTTCATCAACGAAAAGCTTCAAGTCCAAATAAAATCAGAATCCTACTCTACTTACCTACGGACTCCTAATCATAAACGTACGTGCTACCTTTAGTCCCTCCGATTACATATATCTAGCTTAACTCTTCTGTTAGTCTAATTCTTCCGACAGACTTGGCAAAATAAAGAAGGAACCAGGAACATCTTCTAAACCTGGTACCCTTCTCCCAATCCGTATTCTTCCGACAGGCTTGGCAAAATAAAGAAGGAACAAGGAACATCTTGTAAACCTGGTACCCTTCTCCCAATCCGTCGACTGAACAAGGAGCATAACGACATCTTCTCGAGCTGATACCTACTCCCAATCTGCGGATACAAGAGAAAAGTATCAGGTTAGTGTGGCTTCCAATCAGTGCATACAAGAGAAAAGCATCATGTTACTATCCATGATAATTTCAGTTTTTAAAATTGCATAGTTCCTATTGAATGGTTCAGGATACATGATTTGCTCAAACAGGAGTTATCGTTCCATAACATAAATCAAACAGATCATCTCAAAAACCTCGGTTCTGTGAGGGAATAAAATTTTGCTTTTCAAAATGATCCATGTTTTATCCTCTCTTAAATTCACTTTGGCCTTTTCTATGTTACAGTAATAGTAAACCTGGTTTCGTTTTGTCTAATAATAAGCAATGATGTTTGCTCAATAATAATCAATATAATATTCTAAAATGACCTTATGTTACTGCGTCAAAGCATCTCCCTTTCTGCATTCACTTTTTAAATACTGTATGACCAAAGTACTAGATGTTTAACTTTTATTTATTCATGTGGTTGCAGAAAATGGACAACAACGATGAATCAACAAAGAATTTTAACATTTCAGGAGAAAAAAATAAAAAAAAAGACTTGAACATGATAGAGCTCGACGAAAAAGTTTGACAGTTGAGCAGAAGGAGGAGATTAATGCACGTAGAAGAGCAGCCCGGAATGATAGCAGGACTAATATATCCATAGAAGAGAGGCGCGAGGAGAACGAAAGGAGGCGTGCATCTTGGCAAGCCCAACAAAATAGTTTGACATCTGAGAAGAAGGAGGAGATTAATGCACGTAGAAGAGCCGCCCAGAATGATAGCAGGAAAAATATATCACTAGAAGAGAGGCACAAGGAGAATGAACGCCGATGTGCATCTTGGCAAGCCCAACACAATAGTTTGACGGCCGAGAAAAAGAAGGAGATCAATACACATAGAAGAGCAAGCAGACAAAACAAAGAATTCCATGAAATGAACGCACAACAAAGAGCTAATAGGAAAAATATATCCATGGAAGAGAGGCAAGAGAGCAACGCACGACTACGCACATCCAGGCAAAGCATAACTGGAGACGAAAGGGCAGCACTGCTAGCTCGACGCAAGGCACACGCTACGGCCAACAGAAATACCCCCTGCCCTGAATCCATCGCGATGCCATGCCCAACTGCAATAAATTTGCCAACAATAACTTCAACGAGCATGCCGGAGTATACCATCGGGACCAACGGTAACCCACTAATATTTACTCCCTTTATCTATGTCATGGCCCATAAAAACTTCATATTTACCTGATCGATAATGTTGTAGGCGACCTGGAAGACTTCATCGGTGGTATCATGGACGAGAATACCATCCCCAACGACCTCATGGACGAAGATTTCTACATGTATGCCCGTGAAGGTAATTATTCGAGCATTCCATCCACCCACGTTACGAGAAAATATGAACAATGTGATGTGACACCATATGCATGTAGGTTCTGATGCTGATGAGATGGACATCGATGAATTGGCAGACTCATCCGGTGCAGGCGCGGGCGTTGTCGATCCTTTCGACTTTGTGTACTCCAACCTCCCGGATGCGCACATACTAGAGCAAGCCCCGAACTGCGCGCATTGCCATGCTAAGAAGTTTGAGCATGAGACACCCGGTTTCTGTTGTCGAAACGGACAGATCGAGCTGGCTGAACCAAGCCTATCCCGGAGCTGGTGAGGCTATGGTCTAGCATGGATGCGGACGCTAGACATTTTCGGGAGAGCATCCGGTTCTTCAACGGACACTTCTCCTTCACAACCCTTGGCGTCACTCTCGACAAAGACTGCACGAACATGAGGTCTGGGGTGTACACATTCCGGGCGCAAGGATCGCTATACCACAACATCTATTCATTCGGGCCGGGCTCTCGCTCGGAACATCTACAGCTCTACTTCTATGATAATGATACAAGCCTGGTCCATCGCAAGGAAGCCACCAAGGAACTAGACCAAGAGGTTGTCCGTAAGGTTGTGGACATACTAAGAGTAAACCCCTACTCCAAGCAGTTTAGGAGTTTGGGTGCTCATAAGAATAACCTCGAGGAATACCGTATAGAACTTAACACCGACAAGAAGTTAGATCAACGGCGATACAACACACCGGTGTCATCTGAGGTGGCTGTGATCTGGGTCGAGGGCAGCAACCCTGAAAACAGGTTCAAGCGCAGCATTACACTCTACGGTAACAACAACCAGAGACACAGTATACAGGCCACACAAGGATGCTATGACCCGCTCTCGTATCCCCTTTTCTTCCCAAAGGGGGAGCTGGGTTGGCATCCAAATATACCTAAACGTAATAAGTCTTGGAACCTTGCGCAACAACCAAGAGCAGAGCGTTATGGTGATCCAGGTTCGGCTATCTAGACACTTATGCAATTATTTGGTTATCCTTCTCTTATGTTGCATAACCTTCTTTTTTTGTCATAGAGGGGGGTGGCAATTTATGCGTCTCCGTAAGGGACTACTACTGTTACCGTCTACAGACACGTCCTGCTATATTCAACCCCATACTACATGGAGGGCGACTATTACAGCAATGGGCAGTGGACATGTACATAAAGATCGAGGGTTGCAGGTTGAATTGGTTCAGAAAGCATCAGCCGGAGATACGCGCTGATCTATATAAAGGAATTGTCGATAGCATTACTGCCGGAGAGACTCGAGCAAGTGATGTTGGCACAAGGATTGTTCTCCCCTGGAATTTCCAGGGGTGCTTTCGAGACATCAAGCGAAGGCATATGGACGCCATGGCATTGGTGCAGACATACGGAAAGCCTGACATCTTTCTGACCATGACATGCAATCCCAACTGGCAGGAGATACAAGATGCCCTCCTTCCAGGCCAAACCCCACAAGACCGGCCAGATATTGTGGCCCGGGTGTTTAAAGCCAAGCTAGAGAAGATGAAGGAGATGCTGACCAAGAAGAACATCCTAGGTGTTGTGAAGGCATATGTCTACGTGGTCGAGTTCCAGAAAAGGGGCCTCCCGCATGCACATTTCCTGTTGATAATGGATTCCAAATATAAGCTCGTCGTGCCAGAGCAGTATGACCACCTCATATCCGCCGAGCTCCCGGACAAGGATAAATACCCAGAACTATATGCCACGGTCGTCAAGCATATGATGCACGACCCATGCGGTGTCCTGAAGCGAGACAATGTGTGCATGAAAGATGGGTCGTGCAAGTGTAAGTATCCACGGGCGTTTAACGAGACCACCATACAGGGGAAGGACGCATACCCCATTTATCGAAGACGGAAGGACGGCCGTTCGGCAAAGGTCCGTGGTGCGATGCTCGACAATAGATGGGTTGTGCCGTACAACCCTTACCTCTTGCAGATGTTCAACTGCCACATCAACGTGGAGGTGTGCTCCAGCATAAAGGCAGTCAAGTACCTATATAAGTACATATACAAGGGCCACGATCAGACTTCATTCAACATCGACAAGCCTGACACCGATGGTAACATAGATGAGATAAAGAGATACATTGACGCAAGGTGGGTTACTCCACCTGAAGCCATGTGGAGGATATTCGGCTTCAAACTATGTGAGTGCCACCCGTCTGTACTACAACTGCCGCTTCATCTCCCAAATATGCAAAGAGTCACGTTCAAAGCGGGAGACAACCTGAACGACGTTGCTTCCCAAGAGCACACATCCATGCTAACAGAGTATTTCGTGGCTAACCAAAAGCACGAGTGGGCTCGAAATATTCTCTATAGGAATTTTCCAGGAAGTTTTACATGGCAACCAACAAAGTACTGGAAGAAAAGGACAAGGGATCATCAATTAGGCCGAATCGTGACAGCCCATCCCGCCGAGGGGGAGCGGTACTTTCTTAGGGTGCTTCTAAACCACGTAACAGGCTCGACGTCCTTCGAAGACCTGAAAACCGTTGATGGTGTGCTATGTGACACATTCCGTGAGGCAGCAGAGAGAAGGGGTCTAATCGAGGCCGACAACACGCTAGACGAGTGTCTTACTGAGTCGGAGCAGTTCGCCATGCCTACCTCACTCAGGAGGCTCTTCGCGACGATCTTGGTATTCTGTGAGCCTGGCGATGTGCGTGGTCTTTGGGATCGACACCTTGAGGCGATGTCTGACGACTACCGGCGGAACAACACGTGTCAAAAAGCGGAGGAGCAAATGGTGTTGCTTGATATCAGGGGCATGCTACAATCTATGGGAAAAGACATAAGAGATTTCCCTCTTCCGCACATTGAAGAGACTTATGACAACACTCAAGGAGAGTTTAGGGAGGTAACTGAGGAAACCAACATCAACGTTGACGAGGAAGACGCTTCTCTGGCAAAATCACTAAATCCCGATCAGAGGCTTGCCTATGATGAGATACTAAAGGCGGTTGATGGCGAAAAAGGAGGTGTATTCTTCGTAGATGGTCCAGGAGGCACCGGGAAGACCTACCTTTACAGGGCACTGCTTGCTAGGGTTCGTGGACAGGGAAATATCGCGGTGGCTACAGCAACATCAGGTGTGGCCGCTTCAATCTTGCCTGGAGGCAGGACAGCCCACTCGAGGTTCAAGATCCCACTAAACCTTCAAGAAGGGGTATCATGCAACTTCACTAAGCAGAGCGGGACAGCCCAACTCCTCAAGATGGCTAAGCTCATACTATGGGACGAGGCCACCATGACAAAACGGCAAGCAATTGAGGCGCTGGACAAAAGCATGTGCGACATCATGAACTGCCGTGATCGACCTTTTGGGGGCAAAACTGTCGTGTTCGGTGGGGACTTTACGCAGGTGCTTCCGGTAGTGAGGAAAGGGTCACGAGGTCAGATAATCGACGCAAGTCTGCGGAGTTCAAACCTATGGAAGTGCATGCGGCAACTAAGGCTCGTAAAGAACATGAGGGCGCAAAATGACCAGTGGTTCGCGGATTACTTGCTGAGGATAGGTAACGGCATCGAGGAAACTGACGAGGAAGGAAACATCCACCTTCCGGCTGATATTTGCGTGCCGTCTACACGTAACGCGGCTGACATAGAGAAGTTGATTGACCATGTGTTTCCTGCCCTAGACCAAAACATGGAAAATCCAGATTACATGACTTCTCGAGCAATCCTCTCCACAAAGAACGACAACGTGGATGGAATAAACATGCGCATGATTGAGCGTTTTCAGGGCGAAGAGATGATCTACCATAGCTTTGATAGTGCGGAGGACGATCCGCAAGGCTACTATACTCAGGAGTTTCTTAACTCGCTGACTCCTACTGGGATGCCCCCACACGCGATTAAACTGAAGATAAACTGCCCTGTCATATTGCTGAGGAACATTGACCCGGCTAATGGGTTGTGTAACGGCACAAGGCTTGTCATCCGTGGGTTCCAGAGGAACGCAATCGATGCGGAGATCGTGGTGGGGCAGCACGCTGGACAGAGGGTGTTTCTTCCTAGGATACCTATTTGTCCGTCCGATAGTGACATGTTCCCATTCAGATTCCAGAGAAAGCAGTTCCCGATCAGGCTTAGCTTTGCCATGACGATCAACAAGGCGCAAGGACAGACCATCCCCGTTGTAGGCGTCTATCTGCCAGAGCCGGTATTTTCTCACGGCCAGTTGTATGTCGTATTGTCCAGAGCAACTGCGAAAAGTAACATCAAGATCCTCGCCATCAAGGTCAATGGAAAGGACAAGACCAAGAATTCAAAGAAGAGGAAAAGAACTGAGTCCTTAGTAACTACCACGATGAACATAGTCTACAAGGAAGTCCTTAGCACTTGAACCCACTCGACTAGATTTGAGCAGATTCATTGATGATTATTATGTCCTCAAAATGTAGTAGATGCAAACATTATTTATAATTATTAGCAGTATTGACGTCTTTACAGAAGTAATGGTTGAACATAGATTTAACATTTCAAATACTTATGTGAAAAAGGTTGCAAACATATTTATCAGATTCATGAGAACAGAAAACATTTAATTAGAAAGATACCTTCCAGGATAAAGAGATCACGGAATATTATCTTTACGTAAGAATAATCTGGCTTGTATTCAAACTACAATGATCGAAGTATTGGATATAAGAAGTAAATTCTGTTGGGTAGAACTTGAACAGTACCTGCCTCACAATTTATCAAGTCTCAGTTTACTGAGCTTGTTCAACAAAATGACATATTAAGTTTCCAGTCATGAATTACCTCCACTGGAGCATGTTTTTCTCACTAACTTTGTCACATTTCTTCTTCTTAGTTTCAGCTTTCAGCCCCTACCATGGTAAGTTGTTTAATGTAGAAATACCAACATAGTTAGAATCATTAGTAGTAGCGAACGTAACACTTGCGCTAAAGTCGAATCCGTACATACATGCTCATGTCCATCACTGATTCATCAGAAGAGCTTCTGTTCAGACTATGGTCACTGCATTCTGAAACTACTCATCGCTTTGTGGGTTGCTAAGACTGTACAGAAGTGAAGATTGCATTCCTGGCAGAGGTTATACACTTATAAGAACAGTCGTAGATGAAAAATCAGAATCACAGGAATAAAAGTCAAGGATGCAATACTGGAAGCAGGAGGAGCAGCCCAGAGTGATAGCAATTAAATTGATACCATTTTTATATTGCGAAGTGATATTTATCTGCTGCCATACTCCCACGCAACAGAGTTTTAAAAAAATTCCATAGTTCTCCCAGAATGCTTCATACTCCTGCAGTGAGCTTTCATATGAGGAAGCAAAGAGAAAAAACTAAAACATAGTCCGAAGTAATGGAATATAAAAGTCTTACATTATCTATGAGTAACTGTAAACATGTGGTGCATTTTACTAAAAAGGTGCACACAATATGATGCAATCCAACAGTCACACTAATTACAAAGTTGTCAAACAGGTACCTGCAAAGCCTTCCAATACAATCGATGCTTCAAGTGAAACAAAACCAGCAACTTCATTTCTTTCAAGCTGGTTGCCAAATCCAATCCATTTATCAAGCATGGAGCTAACAAAATCTGAAGGAGCACCCAACACGGTTTGGAAAAGATAAAACATGTGGCTTCTTTGTCGTGGGTTCATATCAGCATTGTGGTCCATATTAGAACCCCAAGACACTGAAATGAACACCAAAGCAGACCGCGTCCAAATTCTAACATGAAGTGATTTTCCAGTAAAAAATGTATGTCACAATCTGCAGAGATACAAATCAGTTACAGATCCTCCATTATAAGAAAATACTGTAATATCTTGATGGTTAATTTCATTCCAATCAACCTGTCTGCTAATCCAAAGCTAGCAAAGATTGGTCCCAAAAACAAAAAATCTTACCTTGACGCCCTTGAGCTGCTTGAGCCAGGCAATAGGCGTCGGCGGGCGAGACATTAGCCCGATGCGACTCGCTGACGCATCGTGCAGGTAGAACCCAACAGAGGTGCTCTAATCAACGGCTCGTGGAGGATCCTGTGACGTGGCTCTCCGGAGATAGCCAAGGACCTGACCAGCGGGAGCGATCCTGCCACGTGTGGCCGGACACGGAGGCGCGGAGGAGCAAAAATCCATGGCGGCGTGAGCTCCACCGAAATTGACGACGAATCACCAATCACAAGCACGGCCGTGTAACATCCACCAGCCGCCGTCGGCGAGAAATGGCGGCAGCAGTGGGGAGAAAGGGGATGGGGTGGCCGCAAAGGCGTTCGGATAGCTTCAGCAGGGGAAGTGAGCTTCACTGGGGGAGAAAGACGATGCGTCCGCCTTTTTACTTTTTTTTAGTCCAAGCGTCGCGTGCTTGGGACAACCTAGCTGGCTAGACATAAGTCGTTCAGCTCGTTGCAGCCTGCTAGCTGATTTCGTACTTCTATTCTCAAGCACGTAGACCAAATAGTACACATGTCTGAATACTATTGTTATTTTTCTAATTTAACCGATTACTGTGCTCATTTCTTCTGTATAATATATTTCACTTCTATCATCACAAGAGGACAAAATATAACTTAAATAAAAAAAACAGCTACCGCTTCGTACTTGGTTTACAACATATATAATACAAAATATTATTAACCTAAAAAATCCAAGTCTCTACAACGGACAATAGCAGTGTGCAACATCGTTTTCCTCCTTCGAGGCTTCGTTCTTTAGAGCAAATCGTTTCACCTCGCGCACTTCCTCACCATCAAGCTCAAACAACGCAACTAACTGTATTGGCGCGCACATGTTCTACATCTCTTTCGGAGCCACTATCGACGGATCCTTTCTATGTCCTCCGGCCATGGACATGATGATGGTCGGTGACATCCCAATCCCATCGATGAACCCGACACACAAAGCTTCGGTTGCTCGGTAAAGGGCTATGCTCTCGACGATCCAATCGTCCTTTTCTGAAGGGGTAACCGGCATCATTCTCTAGAGGGGGTACCCTCAAGAGCCTACAGATGCGTTCATCCACAAGGCCAGGCATGACAATGCCGCTCGTAGACAACCTTCTCGAAAAATAGTGTAAAGTTATTTCACCTTTTCCTATATAACAATTGCTAAAGAAAAAAAAATCATTCGATCAAGATAGCCCGTAGCAACGCACGGGCATTTCAACTAGTCTTTACCTAATAATAAAGGGAGTAGTGTTTCTCCCTCCGTACGTCATTGTGCGCCTTCGTCCGTCCAAAAAGCCGTTTCCGTTCATTGTTAGTTCGTGCAGATGAGTTAATAGCGTAGACGAGTTCAACACGATCGCGCTACAGCCAAGGAACCGCACTGACCAGGACTGCTCCATATATAAAGCAAGGGTCAGAAGAAACGCGTGCAGGACTCCACCACCAGAGAGGCTATTCGTCGGATGAAACGCGTGCAAGACTCCACCAGCGGAGAGCCCCTTCGCCGGAAGAAACGCGACCTGACGCCGACAAGAAATCATCCATCTACAAGATGGTAGGTGCCACATGGAAAACGGACGTGTCAAGCTCCAGCTGATGCGGCCGATGGCTGACACCACCACCGGAGCTCATGGCGGCCGGCCTCGCGTCCGACCTGGAGACCGCGCCAAAATTGGCCACAAGCAGATTTGCGCAAAAAGCACTACCGGTACTCCGCCAATCCCAATCAAGTAGGACCGCTCGACGCTTCGACGACACTGGCCATGGACAGTGAACTTGCCGCAGCATGGAGAGACTCTCCAAATTGAACCCAGTCCGCACGCAACGCAACCCACCTCCATCTCCGGTCGCCCCCGGCCTCGGCCTCCTCCTTGTATCATGACGCACATCGCCCAGCTCGTCGACCCGACTGCGTCCACCACACGACCTCATGGGAATCCAGCGTCTGGGAGTCATGGACGCGCGCTCTGGGATTCCGTCGCCGTCTCCCGCCGGCATCGGCATGGGTCAACGTTCCACGAGGGTCCGCTGGTGGGGAAGATTAAGGAGCCGTTCTCGCTGGAATACTACCTCTCTATGGGACCGTTCCCATCGACGAGCAAGAGCCACCAAAAATATGATGCCGGTGCTCAGCCTCAGAGGTGGCAGTCTTTTGGGATAGTTAAAAGTTCAGAGCAAGGAGAACATGCTTCTGTTCAAGTCAAATATTCAGACGTCAAGCTTTTCCGAGAACTCTAACAAAATCTATGGAGTGGTTTGGTCTGAGAGGTACATGCTTCTGTTCAAGTCAAATATTTCATAGAAGTGGGCATTGTAATCAAGCATGTGGAGAATTCATGTCATCCGACGGTTAGACACATCTTCACCGCCAGGCAACCACTCCCAAGAGAAGAGGAGCAACACTATTTTATCGGATAAATCGATAGGTATTTGTCAGGCTACAAGAAAGTTTCTTTCGAATATTGAGTATGGTGTCATAACTAGATATTGTAGCCCCAACACAGCTCTATTTTTTCATCTCATGATTGATCCGATATGCTTACGACTTCAGTTTCAGGTTCAGATATGTTTCAGTTCAATTGTGTTTGTTAATTAAACCCCAAACGTCTAGGTGCAGCAACAATGCTTATTTGAACATAGTGATTTTTTTTTTGATAAAGGGCTTTTATTACCTAAAATGTTTAAGCATTACACCCGGCCTCTGCATTGTGAAATGCACACAGCCGAAATCCAAAATAGAAAATAAAATACGACAAGTCTATCGAATCACGTAGATGTAGACAGTCGATGCTATGGAGCCTCAATCCGTAGATCACGCGGCCATCCATGTGGGATAAAAATATCCCTCGCCACCTGCTCCAGCCGTGCACACCCCTCCATAAAAAGGTCTCGAAACTCCCCCCGCTGTAATGTGGACCACGAACGGAGAATACATGTGCACCTGAACAGAACCTGCATACGAGAGAAATTTTTACTGTTGAAAATCTTGTCATTTCTACAAAGCCAGAGCGACCAAATAACAGCAAGCGCTACTACCCTAATAATAGTCTTGAATCGTTTATCTATCCCATTTAACCAGTTACCGAATATATTCGCGACTGATGCGGTGATAAATATTCGAAGCCATTTGGATAGCGGACCATATAGAACGCGCAAAAGTGCAATCAAAGAATAAGTGTTTAATCGTCTCATCATGAGAACAAGATACACACTTAGAGCTCCCATGCCAATTACGTTTGACAAGATTATCCTTAGTCAGTATGACTCCCTTCCGAAGATACCACGCAAAGACCTTAATCTTTAGTGGTACCTTCAGACGCCATACATTTTTGAAAATATCGACTGACATGTCTGTTTGGATCATGGCCCTATACATGGAATCCACCGAGAACATTCCGTTCTTAGTGAGATTCCAACGAAATTCATCGGTGCCTGTTGTTAGATTAACCGTAGTTAATCTATGAACTAGGTTCTGCCAAGAATCAAGTCTTGGCCCGATTAGATCTCGTCTGAACGTAACATTAGGAGGTGATGTTTGCATGACCGTAGCCAGCGTATCATCCTTATGTCGCGCTATAGTGTATAAAGCTGGATATGCTAGATGATAACTACCACTTCAAGTAGTTTTCGTGGCTTAGCACTGATGCCTCACTAAGACCTTCGACACACTAATTCTTAGTCGCCAAACCGTGAATCTATGCAACATGAAGGTTTAATGGAAATAAGTTCGTTGTCGATAACTCAATATACGGTACAGGTGGTACAACTCTGAAATAAAGGCCAAGCCAATCAAGTGCAAACTGCAGTTTGTGAATTCAGAGATGTAACCTTGCTACAAGGTGCTGCGAGAAAACATCATGAATCTATCACGTGGTTTAGTTTTAGCCATCATAGGTCTGTATGATGATGGTCATATGTACTTCCAATTAGATAATAAGTCTGCTAGCGAAATACTTGTAATAAAGTGAAACAATTAAACATTCAGGTCCAGAGCAGGCCACTGTCTCTAATTTTCAGAGATCAACTGTCTCACGTTCAGACTCCGGTCAATATCACCTGTCCTAAGGGTATGAAGGCAATTGAAAAATTCAGAGAAAAAATGCTCGAAAATGCAAGCATTAAAAAGAATAACCGAATGAAGGAAAATAATAATCAGGATATGTATTGGTCCGACTGTTTTAGGCTTTTCCGTGACACTTTTTGCTCCAGAATATGGATAAATACCATTATCGTTGCACTATGTGCATATTTCAATATTTGTGAATAATAAGATAATTAATACGCCAACATTCTTATCGCGGCACAGGATGACCATTTCTTTGATCTTTTTTTTAAATTTTGATAAGGGTTCTCGCGTTGGGCCTTTTTCTCTTTTCATTTTATATTTTATGTTTCAAATCAAGCATCATGTTTTCGAAACTATTTGGAGGTTCAGAATTCAGCATAATGTTCCTGGTTCAATGCCACTTAGACTTAATTCAAATCATATTTCGTGTTTAAAAGATGTTTAATTTGAAAATAAGTAATATTTGCATCCCAAAAGTTATGAAAATTATATAGACCTTTCTATTATATTGGAAGACTTAGAATGCCCATATTCAAGTCCCTCGCCTCAGAGTGAAAAAGGGTTTAACGAAATAAGGTGATGTGGCAATGGCAGCGCAAGGCTTTGCAGTGGTGGCCCTTCGACCGTGACACATTTTCTCCTCTCCCGTTGCAACGCACGGGCACATTTCCTAGTAATAATAAAGAGAGGAAGGTTTCTTCCGGTCCATCCTAACTTTTTACGGATTTACCCTCCCACCAAATTATATGTTACGTATTTTATGCCACCGTGTTGTAGTTTCCTTTTTTTACTTCTCTTCTCCTCGACCGAACGTCTCGCGTACAATACATCTCCCCCGTCACCGTTACCCCTCCCAATCCCCACAACCCCATCCATGAACGCCGGCTAGCTGTCCTCTCCGCCACAAGGGAAGATGCGTGTGGCCGGAAAGCGGCGTTCTCCTCTCGGGACGGACTGACCCGTCCTCTGCAGTCTGTGGTGCACCTTGGCGTACAGCACCACGGCGTCGCGTGCGGCTGCGTCCAACTGGGTCTGCGCTTGCACCAGACTGGTCCATGCATGAGGGAGATAGAGTGCCCAGCCAGCAGAGCCAGGAGAAAACGAACGAAGCCAGATCTGGTCGAGAGGAATCTTGCCGCTGGGCGTCAATAATCTCTCCTCTATCTGATGTAATTTCCTGCTCTCCAATTCTTCCATGGCTACCCATCGACAACACCCATATGCAACATTGCAACACCCAGATGCGGCCTCGGCAGTGGGTGCTGCCAAATTCAAAGCTCCAAGCCATGTCCTGCGTTGGTTAGACGACATCGCATCCAAGAACATGGCCTGTCTAGCTTTGATAATAACGCTAGATATGGTACACCAGCCTAGCTATTTTTTTAGATGCACAACACGATAGCTGGGAGAGAAGAGAAAGGGAATTTTTTTTGCACTGCATTTAAGTGATGTAGACTGTATTACCGTATTCTGTAGAGATAGGTGTCCCTTGCCAATTAAAACGCTGACCGAACTGAGAATTCTATGAACATATACTCCACTAAAGAGTGTGAAAAAGAGAGGTGTTTTATAGTAGGGACCGGATGATATTGTCCGTTCATCAGAGTCAATTCAAGGGTTCAGATGGATCAATACTAGTTGAAAAGGCTAGTAGTATATTTCTTTCCAAGGGTAAAATCGGGAAACAAATAAGATAAATTCCACAGGTCATGAGGTAAAATTGGAAGGCGTTGGCCTACTATCCGTCTCTCCGTACACCAGTGCATGCCACCCAACAGATATCACGGCAGCTCCATGTTTGTGTTCGCTGAGGCCATGGACATACCTAATTTTCCTCGTCAGTCACACGACATGCTTCGTTGGTTCATGCCTGATGGACAGGAAACCAAGGCCGGATGATTGCTCCACATGCAGCTGAAGCTAACTCGAGGCATTATGTATCAATACTACACAAACACACTCTTTCATGGATTACTCCGGCACAAGGAGTCACTCTCAGAGGATACCTAAGATGAGCGGCGACATGCGCCGCAAGCCGGCAAGTGCTCTTGACGGGTTAGGCCACCCGGATGGACGGACAACATAAATGGAAAACGACCGTGGAGCGATGTCTGAGATATGCAAGCAATCAATGGACGGAAACTCTGCATGCAGGGCTTATGGAAAGTAAGAAAAACTCAACCAGAAAAGGTCTAAAATAGCCTCCAAATCAACGATTGATATTGTTCGATACTACTCCCTTCTACCAAAAGTAAATTGCACCGTAAAAATCCCCGAAAAAAAGGTTAGATAGTACATTTAATATATGAAAGCAGTTGAAATTATTATCCATATATATCTTGCTGGACGCGGGCCAACTCGGGCCGAGCCTCGACAATGCTCGAGCCAAAAATGGCGAGCTGCGAGCTAGCTCGGCAGCTGGCATGAGCCGCTTCAGTGGTCTCACACCGAGCCATGGCGAGGTTCGGTCCAGACAAGCCGGCTCCCGAGCCAGCAGCGGTGCAGACCGTGCAGGCCAGCGCGGCGACGCCGCACACCGATTTTGGCCGGCAGCGGTTGGTCCAGGTTCATGGCCACGCCTGCAGGAAGAGAGATGCAATAAGGGAGAGGGAGGGATGGCGGGCAAGGGCCGGTGCAGCAGTAGAGATGCAAGGATGGAGGCAGAGGGAGGGACAGCAGGAGACGATGGTGCTCACCTTCCGAGTTCCGACGGTCGAAAGAGGGCGTGATGGCGGGCAAGGGTCGGAGCGGCGGTGACGTACATGGGCAGAGCGGCGGACCTACTACCGCGCGGACACAAAACCATGGCGGCGCCCTTTCTTTTCCGCTGCTGGCTCGCGTGTTCCTTTCGAGTTCGCCGGTCGTTCCCGTGCCTCGCTCGCATGTGACAAAACCTAACAGGCCGCATATTCGAGGGCTGGCACATACGTGGTCGAGCTTTTGGTCTAGACCGAGCTGAGCCAGGCTCGGCTCGAGACCGGTGCGGTCCACCAAATGCAGCTCGGCTCGGTCCAACGATTTTGCGGCCCGAGTGAGAGCTCAAAGCGAGCCAAGAAAGCTCGGTCTGGACCGAAAAACTCGGTGCACAGGTCCAGCAAGACATATATACATGCCTTATTTGACAAACAGATGTATTTAAAAATGGATCAATTCGGAACTTTGATGTGGCAAAATGGCATAATAGAAGCGCTGCGCGTCAAATATTAACATGTCCGCTAGAAAAATACCTTTAAAAATGAGTGGATTGTCGGTGCAAAATGGCATGGTGCAGTAACGAAGTCGTGCATTGTGGAAAGTGACGGACGGGAAGGTCGCAGTGGATGGAAGGATTGGTGCAAAGCATATTTACGCTTACATGATGTACCGATGTTTCCATTTCCAGTCATAACAAAACAACATTTACTTAGTCCTGCTGGTTCGGTACAACATAGGTGGCCCAAATATTTGTTTAAAAAATTATGTGCCCAAATAGGAGTTGCTTAATTTAGCCAGTTTAGTTAAATCGTAGTGTAAGCTATATTTGAGGTGGCACTGGAAAGAAACATAAACTAAGACAATGGAAGGATCAAAATTTTCTAGTACGAAGTCACGTTAGAACACAAGCCAGGACCAACAACACATGCTCGTCTACTCAGCAATGCAGCGGAGCAAGCGCAGCAGTTGTCCTGGGAGGCCTCACAGGTATCCAACGTACAGTATAGATTAATATAATAAAATCTCCGCACATGAATGCAAACTCCAAATCCAGATAAAGAGAAAAGGATGATGGCTAGAGGGGCAAAGGGATCTTCTAAAATTTCTTCAAGTATAAACCGAACCTAAATAAATAGATATCTTTAGTGATGCAAAAAATAAATTTTACCCATATAATATAGTAGCGCAAAATAGTAAAACATACACTTGGTATAGACAATGTATCATAGTCATAGATAAAACTTACTTCTAAAAGCACCACTAATAAGCAACAAAAGCTATATATGGTCTTAAATGCTCAACATGCATTGATATAATTTTCAGATGAGTTCTTATATTACCACGTCTTTTACTTAAATCTAGTTGCTAAACTTATTCTGCAAAAGTAGATGCTTAGCATAAATTTCTTTTTAAAGCTCCAAACGAAAGTGTTAGAGGACTCTACTGGAACCTGTAGCACAGCCTGTTGGAATTTTGTATGGGCTATGTATATGGGCTCACATGTCTAGCCCACTAAGCCCACTAAAATCCTGAAATTGTCATGGCCCATTCATGAATAATAAGTGGAGTGAGTGGGACTAAAGTTTAGTCCCATATTGCTAGTTTGGGGAGAGTGGAAGCACCTTATAAGGTGAGCCATTCTAGCTCATGTATGAGTAGGCAAGGCAAGAGGAGAGGTGTGCCACACGCGCGCTCCTCCTCCGCCGCCCGCCGCGCCGCGCCGCGCCGCGCCGCGGGTTGCGGGAATGAGCCGAGAGCGTTTATTTTGTCGATTGGAAAAACTTAATGAGTCATTAATTTGGTAATTAACGGAGGCGTTAATTCCAAAACCGTTTCCGTTTCCTTTCTGGATCGTGGAGCCGAACCGACTCAGACGTGGAGTTACGCCCACGTCTCTCCCAGCCCGCATATAAATACGCGCATACGGTAAACCCTAGCCGCCACTTCGTCATATGGTTTCGCACCACCGTTCCAAAACACCGCGCCGCCAGCAGGCCTCCGGAACCCCGCCTCTTGTGATCCTGTACGGGAGAGGGGCGATCAGGTTTTTGGGGAGCGCACTCGCGCGACTGCTGACGGCGACTACTTCCCCAACGACGATTTCTTCCCCGACCTCGGCAACCTCTTCATCGACGACATGGCCGACGTGGACAACAACAACGGCGGTGCCGCTACCGCTCCATCGTACGTAACTCTATTCCATCTGTATGAGATATTCCTGGAATTCTTATGTCTAGTTCTAGCTATAGATTGGATCAGTCTGTCTACTGTACTAGATCTAGATATTTGCATGATTACTGTATTTGCTACTGTCGCAATTCATGTGCTGCTATTTCGAATTAAATCATGTGCTAAATTGCTAATATATTCAACAATCCAAAAACCTGATTATAGGCAATTTGTTGCACCTGCGCCGTCTGTCATTGCGGCGACAAGGCCAAACCCTTTCAAGGGTGTGGACTATAAGAGGTGGCGCACGAGAGCAGTGCTATGGTTTCAAACCTTGCGCTGCTATGCGGCCACCAAGGGCAAGCCTGAGGGCGATCTCAATCCAGCACAGCTGGAGGCCTTTGAGAATATGGACACTATGTTTAAAAGTGCCCTCCTCGGTATAATTGATGATTCTATTGTGGATCCATACATGTCGTTTGATAACGGCAAGGATATGTGGGCTGCACTCGAGGCCAAATTTGGAGCCTCGGATGCTAGCAGCGAGCTGTATGTCATGGAGCAATTCTATGACTACAGGATGACTGATGAGCGCTCTGTTGTTCAACAGGCTCATGAGATACAGTCACTCGCTAAAGAACTTGAGCACTTTAAGTGTATGTTACCGGACAAGTTTGTGGCCGGAGGCATTATTGCCAAGCTTCCATCTTCATGGAGCACCTTTGCTACTTCTCTAAAACACAAGAGACAGGAGTTTTCCGTTATGGACCTCATCGGATCTCTTGATGTGGAAGAGAAGGCGAGAGCAAAGGATACACGTGCTCGGGTTGCTGAGGTAGGTTCTTCTGCTCATGTGGTACAGAAGAAACATTACCCGCCCAACAAGCCTAAATATAACAAGAAGAAATCCGAGGGTAAAGGCAAGCCCGATGGCAAGTTTAAGCCGTCGCACTCTACCAACTTCAAGAAGAGAAAGGGGTCATGTCACGTTTGCGGTGAACTGACCCATTGGGCTCCAAAGTGCCCTAAGCGTTATGAGCTGCAGCAGCAGGAGAACAGCGGCAAGACCGCTAATGTTGTCATGGCTGACATTGAGATGAAGGACTCTGGGTACGGTATAGTTCCCACTATTCTTTCAGTTTGTCATTCACCTGAATGGTTAATTGACACAGGTGCCAATGTACATGTTTGTGCTGATGCTTCTATGTTCTCTTCTTATCAGGTCACAGGGACTTCCCCCGTGCTGATGGGGAACGGGTCACATGCTACTGTTCGTGGTGTTGGTACGGTCGATCTGAAGTTTACTTCGGGGAAGATCGTGCGACTGAAGAACGTTCATCATGTGCCCTCCATCAATAAAAATCTCGTCAGCGGCTCACGTTTATGTCGAGATGGTTTTAAGTTGGTTTTCGAGTCTAATGAAGTTGTAATTTCCAAGTATGGACAATTTATTGGTAAAGGCTATGAGTGCGGAGGCTTGTTCTGCTTATCCTTGTCAGATATTTGTACCAAAGTTATTAATAATGTTTGCCACGATAATGATTGTGATGTTTGGCATTCACGACTTTGTCACATTAATTTTGGTTGCATGACGCGGTTAGCAAATATGAGTTTAATTCCGAAATTCAGTACTATTAAAGGTTCCAAATGTCAAGTGTGTGTTCAAGCTAAGCAGCCTCGCAAATCTCATAAGACTGCGGAGGCGAGAGACTTGGCACCACTAGAACTTATACATTCTGATCTTTGTGAGATGAATGGCGTATTGACAAAAGGTGGAAAGAAATATTTTATGACACTTATTGATGACTCCACTAGATATTGTTATGTGTATCTTCTGAAATCTAAAGATGAAGCTTTAACTTATTTCAAGAACTATAAGGCCGAAGCAGAGAACCAACTTGATCGTAAAATTAAACGGCTTAGGTCTGATCGTGGTGGAGAGTATTTTTCCAACGAGTTTAATTCTTTTTGTTCTGAACACGGTATTATTCATGAGAGGACGCCTCCCTACTCACCTCAGTCAAATGGGGTGGCTGAAAGAAAGAACCAAACGCTGTCTGATTTGGTTAACGCCATGTTAGACACTTCGGGTCTCTCCAAGGCATGGTGGGGGGAGGCGCTAATGACTGCATGTCATGTCCTAAACCGAGTTCCCACAAAGAATAAAACCATTACTCCCTTTGAGGAATGGGAAAGGAAAAGGTTGAAACTCTCCTACCTACGTACTTGGGGTTGTTTGGCGAAAGTCAATATACCAATTCCCAAGAAGCGCAAGCTTGGACCTAAAACCGTAGATTGTGTTCTTCTGGGCTATGCTTTTAATAGCATTGGTTATAGATTCTTGATAGTAAAATCTGAGGTATCCGACATGCATGTTGGTACGATTATGGAGTCGAATGATGCGACTTTCTTTGAGAACATATTTCGTATGAAGGATATGTCTAGCTCATCAAATCAGGAGAAACCTGTTTCATCTAGTCAGGAATTAGCTGAGATTCCTGAATCCACCATTCCGATAGAACACGTTGAGAATCCCGAGGAGGATGACAATGAAGTTCCTGTAAGGAGCAAGAGACAGAGGACTGCAAAGTCCTTTGGTAATGATTTCATTGTGTACCTCGTGGATGACACACCCAAGACTATTTCAGAAGCCTATGCGTCTCTTGATGCTGACTACTGGAAGGAGGCTGTTCGTTGCGAGATGGATTCCATCTTGGCTAACGGAACCTGGGAAATCACTGATCGTCCTTATGGGTGTAAACCTGTAGGATGTAAGTGGGTGTTCAAGAAAAAGCTTAGGCCTGATGGTACAATTGAAAAGTACAAGGTAAGGCTTGTGGCCAAGGGTTATACCCAGAAAGAAGGTGAAGACTTCGTTGATACTTACTCACCTGTGGCTAGACTGACCACCATTCGTGTGCTACTCTCACTGGCTGCCTCGCACGGTCTTCTCGTTCATCAAATGGACGTTAAGACGGCTTTCCTTAATGGAGAGTTGGACGAGGAAATTTACATGGAGCAGCCAGATGGTTTCGTAGTACCCGGCCAGGAAGGCAAAGTGTGTAAGTTATTGAAGTCATTATACGGCCTCAAGCAAGCACCTAAGCAATGGCACGAGAAGTTTGAAAGGACTTTGACTGCTGAAGGCTTTGTTGTAAACGAAGCTGATAAATGTGTGTACTATCGCCATGGTGGGGGCGAGAGAGTTATTCTATGTCTATACGTTGATGACATATTGATCTTTGGGACCAATCTTGATTTAATCAAGGAAGTTAAGGATTTCTTATCTCGCTGTTTTGAGATGAAGGATCTAGGAGTAGCTGATGTTATCTTGAACATCAAGCTGTTGAGAGATGATAATGGTGGGATCACACTGCTTCAATCTCACTATGTGGAAAAGGTCTTGAGTCGCTTCGGGTATAGTGACTGCAAGCCTTCTTCAACTCCATATGATGCTAGTCTGTTGCTTCGAAAGAATCAACGGATTACTAGAGATCAACTGAGATATTCTCAGATTATAGGCTCGCTTATGTATTTGGCGAGTGCCACGAGGCCTGACATCTCTTTTGCTGTGAGCAAATTGAGCCGGTTTGTTTCCAATCCGGGAGATGATCATTGGCGTGCGCTTGAGAGAGTTATGCGCTATTTAAAAGGCACTGCGAGCTATGCAATTCACTATACCGGAAACCCGAGGGTTCTGGAAGGATATAGTGATTCTAATTGGATATCTGATGCTGATGAGCTTAAGGCCACTAGTGGTTATGTTTTTACACTTGGTGGTGGCGCTGTTTCCTGGAAGTCTTGCAAGCAGACCATTTTAACGAGGTCAACTATGGAAGCAGAACTCGCAGCACTAGACACAGCCACTGTTGAGGCAGAGTGGCTTCGTGAGCTCTTGATGGACTTGCCTATGGTTGAAAAGCCAATACCCGCAATCCTAATGAACTGTGATAATCAAACTGTGATCGTCAAAGTGAACAGTTCTAAGGATAATGCAAAGTCATCAAGACATGTGAAGAGGAGATTAAAATCTGTCAGGAAATTGAAGAACTCCGGAGTTATTGCGTTGGATTATATCCAAACGTCTATGAACTTGGCAGATCCCTTCACAAAGGGTTTATCACGGAATGTGATAGATAATGCATCGAGGGAGATGGGTTTGAGGCCCACGTTATGAGTTGACCACAGTGGTAACCCACTCTATGTGATCGGAGATCCCGTGAATTAGAAGTGGGAGACAAGCTGTTGGTCAGCTGAGAGGAGAGTATCCTTATATTTTATTCCACTCCATAAAAGATGCAATACTCTCCTGATCTGTATGGTAGGTTGACATTTGTCTTAATGTGTTCCAAGTGGCTTATATATATAAGCAGAGATGTGTCCTACAGAACATCTCCTGAGGAACTCACCTATATGAGTCTGACTGTTAAACGTCGCAGTCTATGAGAATCGGGTGCTCTCTAATAAACTCATGAAAGGCCTTCGGAGTATGACGCATACGCTCCAAACCGCGGGGAAGCCTTGCGGCAGCCTAGTATCGGTTCAGACGTTGTGTGAAACTAGTATCACAGCAAACTTGTAGTTCAAGGCGTAGTCCACTATTCAAGTTGTGAACTAGTGTAGCATGATGTTCTAAGTGGAAGTTCAACTTAACAGTCTCCACTAACACCGGTATATAAACAATGTTTTGGAACAGAGTTTATGAAATGTGCTAATGACACTTTGTGGGGGATTGTTGGAATTTTGTATGGGCTATGTATATGGGCTCACATGTCTAGCCCACTAAGCCCACTAAAATCCTGAAATTGTCATGGCCCATTCATGAATAATAAGTGGAGTGAGTGGGACTAAAGTTTAGTCCCACATTGCTAGTTTGGAGAGAGTGGAAGCACCTTATAAGGTGAGCCATTCTAGCTCATGTATGAGTAGGCAAGGCAAGAGGAGAGGTGTGCCACACGCGCGCTCCTCCTCCTCCGCCGCCCGCCTCGCCACGCCTCGCCTCGCCTCGTCACGACACGTCACGTCACGTCACGACGCGCCGCGGGTTGCGGGAATGAGCCGAGAGCGTTTATTTTGTCGATTGGGAAAACTTAATGAGTCATTAATTTGGTAACCGACTCAGACGTGGAGTTACGCCCACGTCTCTCCCAGCCCGCATATAAATACGCGCATACGGTAAACCCTAGCCGCCACTTCGTCATATGGTTTCGCACCACCGTTCCAAAACACTGCGCCGCCAGCAGGCCTCCGGAACCCCGCCTCTTGTGATCCTGTACGGGAGAGGGGAGATCAGGTTTTTGGGGAGCGCACTCGCGCGACTGCTGACGGCGACTACTTCCCCAACGACGATTTCTTCCCCGACCTCGGCAACCTCTTCATCGACGACATGGCCGACGTGGACAACAACAACGGCGGTGCCGCTACCGCTCCATCGTACGTAACTCTATTCCATCTGTATGAGATATTCCTGGAATTCTTATGTCTAGTTCTAGCTATAGATTGGATCAGTCTGTCTACTGTACTAGATCTAGATATTTGCATGATTACTGTATTTGCTACTGTCGCAATTCATCTGCTGCTATTTCGAATTAAATCATGTGCTAAATTGCTAATATATTCAACACAGCCCACAACGCAGAGGCATACATATGATCATTTACTTAAATGATGTCGCTAACACTATGAACCTGCTTTATTACGTGCTTTTTTACACAGCTGAGTTCATTTAGCGCTTAGTTAAGTTAACATCTCCCTTAGCCGATAACCTAATGCAGACCCGAGCCTCTATATTTTTTATCATGCAACCCAACGAGTAATAGGATTATAATAATGTGTTTAGTGCCTTTAAGCCCATACCAATATCCCCAAGTCATCATCTCTCGTCGACTAAAAGGTGTGATTTATTTTGATTTTGGCATAATATGGCGATGCCAAACAGGTTAGACCTCATTCAAATAAAGGTGTCATTTCTCATTTGTGATAAGATTATGATATATAGAGCAATGCATCTGCTGGCCCTCATGTAAGGAAATGCTATCAACACATTATTGATCTTATAAATAGTCGTGTAACTTAATAAATTCATCTCTCAGCTAGCCAATTGAAATGACATGTCAAAAATATAACTTGAATTAAGTGCGGCCCACATGATATTTGTATAAGAAACGTATGTGCATATGCCAGTTCCCGCTGGTGGTACTGGAAACTAACATTTGACAAAAACATATTGTCAAAAATATAGCATGCGCTACATGGAAGGATGAGAGCTAAAGATTAGAAGAACATATGAAAAATAAATAACAACTGGATGTACCTTCTGGATAGCTCCATTATGAGTGATGAAGCGATTAATATTCTTGCAGACTTGACTACTCTCCTTGTTTGACGACATCTGATAACTCACAGGGTGCCAGGAGCAGCAGCAATGATACTAATGGTGAGGGTGGTGCTGGTGCATCATTCGCCTCTTTGACTGATTAAGAATCATGCATATGTACTGATATTAAAATCATAAATCGTTCTTGCCCATTTGCAACAGGAAAGGATCTCAAGGTAGCCTCCAACAACCAGCAGAAAAGGTCAATGCAACATAAATCTGCATCCACCATAACTCTGTAAGCATCTTCCCTAACTTTGGATCAACTAAACATGGAAAGGTAACTTCCTACAATCCGAACTACAAAAATACTTGTATGTTTCAGCTCTAACATATTTGCTCTGGTAGTGTTTGCTTGAAAATTTTAAAAAGATATTCCTATATTTCGTAAGTTCCTTATTTTCTCTAATGCTCTTGTCATCTTCAGGGATACTGCATTTCAGATGTACATATTAATGAAGCAATCAAAAGACACAAAATGAGAACAATTAAACCAAACCATTCTCTACCTACTTGAAACAAAATTTTGTGGATGATCCCTTTAAGGATTTCAAGATAGAAGTAATAATGTCGACAGAAAGGTAAATAAAGAAAGGAAACATCAAAGTGCTCAAGTATGATTTGACCACTTTAAACCTCGTGGTTCCGGAGGGTATAGAGAAGCTGGTAGAAACTCTCCAATGATACCAACTTGCAAAGTTTGTAACAACAAACATAGAGAATTCAACAAAGTTCTAAGAAACTTCCGAATCCGATACTCTGCAAATGCGTCATTTACAAACCTATAGAGAAAGCTGATAGCATTCCCCATGTTGGACTCAAACAACTCCCTCCTCTGCATGCCGGCAGTGGAAAAAATATGAGAATTATAGCAAAGAACAATGGTTTATAAACACAAGTCATGACTGATCATATCCGAATCAAGAGGTTATGGTAAATATAAGCCCATCGACATTCTAAAAAGAAGACATTTGTGGTAACGGAAAATATTCTTTCTTCTGACTTGACCACCGAAACAGAAATGAAAAGGCTTCCGAAATAAAAGTTCATGAGAAATAGGTGATTATTGAGGAAACCCGTTAATGCAATCAAAATAGAAACCTCTAGTGCTAAAAATAGGCCTTTGAACTCACTGTAAACCAGTGCTAAATTTATAGAAAAATTTAGTATCACATTTGACCACAAACCCCATAACTAAGGAACGACAGCATGTCCTATATGTCCAAATAACACCATAGAGAGTAAATATCTTGAGAAAGCGAAGGTGGATGAACGATGATAAGAGAATAAATAACATACATAAAGTAAGCAGAGTTTTCAATTAAAGATAACAACTTATGCCGAACTTAGGTCGAAGTATGTGACATTTTACCAAAAGTTGGGTCAAAGAGAAGTGTGCCGCTGATATGCTTGTGGCAAGGACTAAGTTCAGATCATTATAAAATCCCCTCTAAAAAGTTAGCCTAAGCTAAAGAACATACCGAAAAATACAGATGTGAGTGGAAATGGATTGTGTGATGACCACGAGATGCGACATATGTAATAATATATGCACATCAATGAACTAATAAACAAGGTGAATATCTGTAAATATGATGGAACATAGGAGGTAACCCAAGTCTGACACCATTGGCTTCACAAAGCGACCTGAATAAGAAATGCACAAAAATCAATCACCAGGTCAGAAGTATCCATGGACAAATGGCATGTAAAGCATATAAACTATAGCTGTAACCATTAGATCTGAATGTCTTCAACAATGAATAAATAGCAAGAACGGCAACATGATTTCAGTCTAATACAGATGTAAAGCATCATATTACATCTGCTATTCTGACTACTACAGATGTAAAGCGTCATATTACATCTGCTATTCTGATCTAATAATTTGAGGGGTAAATAGAAGAGCCGTTGAAAGGAAATCAATGCTTACAGGCCACTGGTGTATTGCTCACTGTTCCATGCCGCCAGCGTCTTCGTACCATGCAGTGCTACTGAAAGGGAAAGGGAGGAAAGGGCGACACGGGAGAGAGGGGAGAGACCATGGGGAGAGATAAGAGAGGACGCCCTGGCCTTTCCGTCATTTCCCCGTCACCTGCTCGTCGCTGCCGTCGCCGCCGCAGGGACTTGACAGATGGGAGAAGAAGGCAACACTGCCTTCTAGAGGGACGTTGGCCACTCTCCTAGGCCTCCTCCTCCATTGTTGAGTGCACGATTTGGGGGTCTTGGAAAAACGGAGATACCAATGTCTTGGCTCGGGGGAGAGACGTCCTTCGCCGTTTTGAGCGAAGGGGAGGGAAGACGGCTTCAGCTCCGCCGCCACCTATGCGAAGGTTAGGGTTTGGTCGAGGAGGATAGAGGAGAGAGGCGATGATGCCGAGCATATCGGAAGCGTGAGGTCACTGAGGGCCTCCACGGGACCGACATGGCCGAAAGGGGACCACAAGGCAGTGGTAGCAGGAGGCGCAGATGGCCTAAGAATTCGCCTTCGGCACCAGGCTTAAAGCCTTAGTTAATAACTCCTCGAGGGCCTGTCTGTGCTTACAAAAGGTAGTGATCTCATTGATCCTTACACTGGTAATTGGGATGAAAACATTATTAGAGGCTCCTTCAATGATTTGGATTCGGAAAGGATATTAAGGATCCCTCTAAATTACGAAGCATTCGATGATTTTATTGCTTGGAATCTAAATAGAAATGGTATTTTCTCTGTTAGATCAGCTTATCACGTTGAATGGAGTCACAAGTTTGGGACTCATGCAAACTCGATTATTCAACCAGGACCTTCATTTCAAAATCCAGTTTGGAGACAACTATGGAAACTGAAAGTTCCACGTAAAATTTTAATTTTCGGATGGATATTACTTCATGGTGTTACTCCATTAAAAGGTATATTGGCGATTAGGCATATTGGTAATAACAGTGAGTGCCCCGTTTGTCATCAATCGGCTGAGGATATTAAACACCTAATTTTCGAGTGCCGGCCAGCATTGCAACTTTGGCAGAAACTTGGTGTGACTGAATTCATAACTTCAAAAATGGTCCAAGAAAGATTGGGGTCTGTGATGATGGAAAATATTCTTATTTTGGATGAGGAACTTTGCCCCGTGATGCAGCCAGTAGGGTTGAAAGAGGTCATTTTAACTGGTTGCTGGTATTTATGGTGGATCAGGCGACAGGTAAACCATAGTGAACCAATTCCTCCGGTTCAGAGGTGGCCTATTTCGGTACTGGCCATTGCAAATAATTATTCTAGATCTATTGCTAAGCATGATACTTCCCATCAGATTAAATGGGCAAAACTAAAAAAGGATTTCGTCAAATTAAATGTGGATGCCTCCTTTAGTGCGGGATTTGGTGCTACGGCTGCAATTTTAAGAGACCATCACGGAAATTTTCTCGCTGCTCAGTATTTATATGTTGAGAGAGGGGCAGATGTTATAACACTTGAAGCACTAGCAATGAAAGATGGTTTGGCTATGACTTGTGAGCTAGGTTTTCATAAAATAGAAGCAGAATCAGATTCACAGGAGGTTATCAATTTCTGTACGGGCCAAACACAATGGTGGGACTCCGCAGCGGCAATCTTAGCGGAATGTGTTGATTTAACGACAACAATTGATAGTTGATTTTATGCATTGTCCTCGTTCTGTTAATGTAGTAGCTCATGAAATAGCTAGATTTAGTTTTTACAGTAAGGTTTCGGTAAGTTGGATTGACGAACCCCCGGGTTGGTTAACCAACTTTATCGTGGACGATGTTACTATTGTGTAACTTGCAGCAGCAGGTTTCTTTCGCATTCTTTTTCTTACTAGGGTAGCTACGGGGACTGTAAGGTTTTTAATGAGACAGCATGTTTGCTTAATATAAGTGTGTTTAAAACTCAAAAAAAAATTACGTATACGTGCCGGACACCAACTTCGATCAGCTCCACTTGGCCCATAACACAACCCAGGGCGGCATGGTATGGAAAAAAATTTACATTTGTTATGAAATACAACACGCCTACCTACGTAAGTCCATGTGCTGCCCTGGTCGAAAGGTCCGTAAGTGTCCCAAAACGGTGGTACCAGCCATTCCGTCGCCGTGATCCGTTTTTTCCGAACTACTTTACCTCACGGCTCACACACGAAACACGGCCAAATCGCTACTTCCTCCCGGCCGGCCAGCCTCCTCCTCCGAACAGCACACCGCCCGCATCTCCGCTCGCCTTCCCGCTCTCGCCCACGCGGCTGCCAAGTTTCAGAGGTTATGCCGTCCCGGGAACCACTCACCTCACGCACGTTCTTGCTACAGGCTGGCCGCTGGCGCCGATCCTGCCGCACACCAACGACCGCGCGCCCCGCCGCCGATGGCCGTCCAACACTCCAATGCAGAACCGCTGTCCCGTCCTTGCTACCAATCTGGCGTCGGTCGTCCCGCACATCAGTGACCACACGCCGGCCGCCGGTGGCCATCCCACCCTTCAATGCAGAATCGTCGTCCCGCACATCAGCGACCACAGCCGCCGGTGGCCGTCCCGTGCTTCAATGTATAGCCAATTCCAAACCAACAAGGTCACCAACCCCCCACCATTGTCGGTCGTGTGGCAACCTCCCCAGTACACCTCATCGGCCATGCATGCTCTGTCTGGTTCCCGCGGCCTGCTCCAAGTGCTACCGTGGCATTCTCTGGACGGGTTACGGACGTTCGTATACGATTGAAGACCACCATCCATAACATAATCTGCCGATCTTCGTGTAGTGAGTCTGCCTCTGAGGTTCACAACCTAGATGCTATTATCACTGACTAAGCTCAGGCAGAGCAGCGCCCACCGAGCGGAAAAGCATAAAAGAATGCGGGAGCTTCGTGCACTTTTGATGGAGTTCAGGTTGTTCACAGGAACTCCACGGTATATAGTCACTATTTTCACATTATCTAGGTCCATTTCATGGTTTTCAGATTATCCTAGGTTCTGTTCAGTTCATGGTCTTCAGAAATAGGGTCCCTGTCTTTCGAACAACTTTAATTGGTCATAGGCAAAGTTTAAAATAGCGGGCTATTAGCCCCGGTGATTTCAGAAGCTACGAAAGGCTATAGCCGGGCTATAACCATATAGCCGTTTTACTAGAATATTGAAAAAATGGTAAAATTTAGACAACATATAATCGTTTATATAGTACTAGGAAAATGCCCGTGCGTTGCAACAGGTTTAAAATAAATATGTATGTGTTCATAATTTCATAAATAATGTGGGTTGTAACACTCAAATATCGTAGTTGTCACTTCCATTTTACTGTACATCATTTGAATGTGATATGTTTGACTTCAGACTTGGTTACCATATATGTTTCATTATAAAACAATCATCTGAAAAGAGCTAACTTTGTAATAGTACTCCTTAATATGGAACCGAGGGAGTATTTGTTTGCATCAAGGTCATACAAACCATATGGGTATACAATGAAACCGTTTTAAGTTGTTTGTCCTTGTGTTTGCACAAATTCTCCGATTAATTCTTAGTCCTAGTGCTCGCACAACCATGTTCTCATCCTCACTTAAAAAATTAAAATAGAAGATCGCAAAACATACACAAAATTAGAAACCATTGTTTTAGCATTGGAAATTAGTCTTCATCATACATGAATGAGCAGATGGAGGTTATGTACGGTAATAGCAGATGCTCTGAACTCACCGTATACCATACATCCAAGTCCTCTTAAAACTACTTCTACTGGGAAAAAAAAGGGATTCACAAATCTATTTTCTAAATCATGGTTCTAGAAAAACATAATGATATCAAATTATATAAAATCATATATTATCTCAGCAAATCAACAACGCTAGAAAATAGCTTCAGATAACCAGTTTCTAGATCCATAATAGATATGGCCAACTTATGCCCAATACAGCTAGTTGGGAATATGTTTTTATTTCACAGAACATCGAGGTCATGTTCATATGATCTTTTATCACACAAAATGGCAAAAGGCATAATTTAATACTCCCACACTTTCTTTACAAGTAACAAAATGCATTTGGTTCAAGACATTCAATTATAGTTGTGCATGTCAAGAACAAATTCTGAAACCATTAAGTCAGAACTACACTCGAAATGGCTACAACAAACATGCCAGCAAGGTCATATTGCATTGGCCAAGGCTAAGAATGGGACCATAATTTTCTTGAACGCTACATATACAAGCAGAACATTTCACTTGAAGTATCAACGTTGATTAACTCTTTGTAGCTAAAATTTGGAGCAAAGGACCTGAACAAAGCAAAATAAGAAAGATTATTATTGACAAAACAGCAACCACTCCGACCTTTACATCTAAATTAAATGTTGATTGTAAGAAAGACAATAACTAATACTTTACATATTTATATATAGTGTAAACAAATAATCATCCAACACAAGTTTATCTCTAGAGTATTTGGCCTTGGGGGAGACTGCGTGCGGTTGTGGCCCGGCTTGGACCTCCACGGCACACCAAGTAAGTACATGGGTTTCCTATGAGCATCAGCTACTCCGTGTTGGATCAGGCAACAAAGGCGGCATCAACACCGGAGGGAGGCAATGAAAGGATGACGGATTTCGCCTGCGCTGCACAGTGAATAGAATTGCACTCATCAAGAAGCACTTTTGAAATGTTGTTATAAAAATAGGTTGGAATTAATATGGCTTGTGTGCTATTTTGCTTGCCAAAGAATTCTTTCTGACCTAGCTAATTTTTTTTTTCAATTCATGTGGACACGTTATGAGATCTTAATTGAGTTCCTTTTGTATAAAAATGACTAATGATTCGACTGAGAACTAATCTCTTTGAATGATTGGTCATCAAATAATGAAGCATCTGTAGGCTTATCCAGAATAAATTGATGTTTTTGGGTATCATCTCAGATCTCATAAAATTATATAAGTATATTAATATTAAAATGGCAAAGGGAAACATACCATGAACTAACTGTTACCCTATAAAAGCTATATAAATTTTCCATGATTTCCCACGATGTGCATCACACTCATTTTTCTGTGGAAGTAATAAACTGATGGAGAACTTAAGATTAGTCCAGCCCAATTTACATACATGTGCAATGCAGGCCCCAGAAAGTCTATCTTAATAAAGTTGTGCAGGTTCAAAAATTATATGGGGAATTAAATGATGCAGAGTTAATTTTCATGTAGGTGCAGGTGTGAATTGTGACGAACTCAAACTGTGTCTATCAGGTGAATAACCGTGTCAGCATTTCATCTGCGGCAGCCAGTTCTGCTTCCAACTACAATGATTACACATCCTTCAATCCAACAACAACCGTGTGAAATATTCATCTAATGGACTACAAATATATGCTGCATTCGAGTGTGGTTCAGAATCTAGAAGCAATAGAGATTAAGAAAATGGGGAAGGAATGGGATTAAGGAGACCTAAAGAGGATGGTTCAGCTGTACCTTTGTTTCTATAGATTCCAGAGTGGATGGAACATTAATGTTAGATGGCACCATGTAAAGGAGACGTGCCTAGATCAGTTGTAGGGGGCGCTCGGCGATGCGCCGATCGGTTCATTAGTCAGGAAGCTCAAGAGGTGAGTTGAGGCACCTGTCGTCCTAGAACAGTTTAGTGGAAAAAGTGATTAGCTACAAAATTACTTCTAACCTAAAAAGGATCTAAAACTCTAATAAGAATTTCTACGGACACATGATATGAAGTGTTCAGAATAAACTTGCAATTTCCATGTACCTTCGTCAGATAAACACGATCTCCATCCCTGCTCATTTGGTGGCCTCTGAACATCATTACCCAGAAGGGTTGCCTCCCCATATGCTGCACCTAGCACACAACGGATAAATTTGTCTAATTTCTAATCTGGGAGGAAAAGTAGGTGAAAGATAACTCAACGGACAAAAGTTGTATATGCAGCTTAACTCAGCGGACCAAAATTGAAGGATAACTGAATGGAAAGGGTCTGGTGGATAGAATCACTCACCATGCGGGAGCGCTTCCTCCAGACTGCGGCGAGGCCTTGGAAGAGCGCCATGGACAGAGTACGCGCCTACCTCAGCTTCACAGAACACGAACAAAAATGGTTTTATGAGACCCTAGGGCTTCACCAAATCAACCAAAATCCATCAGAAGAAACCAAAATCGACAGGTTCACCTTAGATTAAACTGAAACCTTATACATACAAAAAGTCACGAAATAAGGGAAATAAAGTGAGGAGGTCGGATCCGCACCTCCATGCCCAGATCCTGGGTGTTAGCTTAAACCCTGTCGCTCTCTCTCTGTCCCTGTTCTTAGTCTGTTAGGTGTTAGGTGTCAATTTTTCAGTTTCGTCAGGTTAGCACTTAGCAGTCGTTTGTTTTCAGTTGGTTTTCTGTTGGTGGCTGACGCGGTCTGTGCGTTGGTACCTGTTTTCTAGGATCGCCTCAATGCCACGTTCGGTCACGGGATGGCGTGACCCAGTAAGACCGTGGCGATCGGCACGGCACACACGTTCTGTTTTGGGTTTCAGAATAAAAGGAAGAAGAACAGAAAAGCTGCTTAGTTGAGCGCAGCACAAAATTCTCCCGTGTCAACAACTCTCTCTCTCTCGAACCTGCTTCTGCAATTCTTGAGTGAGTTTCGTTTTGGGAAACAATTGGCATCAGAGCGAGAAGATCGTGTGGCCATGACTGACGACGGCAAGAGCGGATCGAAGGGCGCCACCGTATCTGGCAAGTCCCAGACTCCCCCGCCCCCACAGCGACGGCGTTCGCAGAGCCGGGGGCGGAGTCTGTCGCGCCGCGGCGGCAGCAGCGGCGGTGGAGGCGACATCGTCGTGCGGCAGGTGGTGCGCGAATCGGGCGGCAGCACGGCCAACCTGTCCTTCCCGATGCTAACACGCTCCAACTACAACCATTGGGCAATGGTTATGGAGGTGAACTTGCAGGCGGCGTCCCTGTGGGATGCCATCGAGGACGACGGTGTTCCACACCGGGAGGACAAGCAAACCCTGGCGGCGCTCCTCCGTTCCACCCCGCCGGACATGCACTGCATGCTCATCGGCAAGGGGACGTCCAAGGCCGCGTGGGAGGCAATTCGCCTGCAGTCCCAAGGCAGCGACCGGGTGAGGGAGACGCACCTGCGCCGGCTGCGAGCGGAGTTCGAGACGGTGGCGTTCAAGGACGCCGAGAAGATTGACGAGTTCGCGATACGCATCAGCAACCTCGCGGCCTCCCTGCGCTCCTACGGCGACGTCGTCGACGAGGAGAAGGTAGTCCGGAAGTTCCTAGCTGTTGTGCCCGCTCGTTTCGTGCAGATCGCGTTCTCTATCGAGACGCTCATGGATCCCGCGACGCTCACGGTGGAGGAGGTCACGGGTCATCTCCGTGCGTGCGAGGCACGCCTGGATGAGGACAGGAACGGCGGCAATGGTGGGCAGCTCCCACTCACTGAGCAGCAGTGGGAGGCCCGGAAGAAGCAGCCACGCGGCGGCGGTGGCGCTGGAAAGGGCGACTCCCGTGGCGGCGCGCGTGCTGGCAACGGCAAGAGTGCACAGCCGCGTCAGCAAGCTCCGCCGGCGCGTGGACCAAACGGAGAGGTCCTCGACAAGGACAAATGCAAGTACTGCGGCAAAAAGGGCCACTGGGCTCGGGAGTGCCACAAACGGCAGCGCGACGAGGCCGCAGCCGCGACAACCGCGGCGGGCGCGGCGAACCTGGCGCAGGCCGAGGAAGACGAAGACCCACGCCTCAATATGGTGTGCGTGCTGGACGTGCACGAGGGGCCACGATCGCCTCAAACGGACTCCATCGACATGAACATGGCCATCACGGTGCAGGAGCCGACCGTGCATACGGGCGGGCAAGTCTTCCTCAACGAGGAGAAGGCGGTGATCACGCCTGGAGGCGACGGCGACGACCCCGGGGAGATGTGGTTCCTTGATACAGGAGCTACGAACCACATGACCGGGTCACTCGCTGCTTTCGCCGAGCTGGACAAATCGGTGACCGGACGGGTGCAGTTCGCGGATGGATCAGTGGTGAGCATCCAAGGACGCGGCACGGTCGTCTTCTCCAACAACGGGGGAGATCACCGCGCGTTCTCCAACGTGCTCTACATCCCTGCGCTCAAATCCAGCGTGGTGAGTCTTGGTCAGCTCGATGAGAGCCTATATGATGTCCACATCCGGCATGGCATTCTCACCATCCGCGATCAACGCAATCGCCTCCTGGTGAAGGTGAGGCGATCGGCGAACCGGCTGTACAGGCTGACGTTCAAGCCTGTGCACCCAGTGTGCCTTGCAGCAGGGCGGCTTTCAGATGCTTGGCGCTGGCATGCGCGCCTCGGGCATTTGCACTTCGAGGGCCTGCAGAAGATGACGCGAGGCGGCCTGGTTCGCGGAATGCCTCACATCGAGCACGCGGACGAGCTGTGTGAAGCGTGTCTCGCCGGCAAGCAGCGGCGTCTACCCCTGCCAAGGAAGGCACGGTACAGGGCGCAAAAGCCACTCGAGTTGGTCCATGGGGATCTTTGCGGCCCCATCTCGCCACCAACTCCTGGAGGGCGTCGCTACATACTGTTGCTGATAGATGATCGCAGCAGATACATGTGGGTGGAGCTCCTCACCTCCAAGAACGAAGCTGCTCGTGCCATTGTCAAGTTCCAGGCAGCTGCAGAGGTTGAGTGCGGACACAAGCTCCATGTGCTCCGTACTGATCGTGGGGGTGAGTTCACCTCGGCCACATTTTACAAGCACTGCGAGGAAAAGGGGGTTCAGCGGCATCTCACCGCGCCATACACTCCCCAACAGAACGGCGTGGTCGAACGCCGGAACCAGACCGTGCTGGGCATGGCTCGGAGTATGATGAAGGCCAAGCAAGTACCCAATCTGTTTTGGGGGGAGGCAGTGCTCACGGCGGCATTCATCCTTAACCGGTCGTTCACGAGCAGCGTCGACGGAATGACACCCCACGAGGCGTGGCATGGAGTGAAGCCGGATGTGCATTTTCTCAGGGTGTTTGGATGCGTAGGGCATGTGAAGGCAGCTCGACCACACTTGCAGAAGTTGGATGACAGGAGCACACCCATGGTGTTCATTGGCTACGAGAAAGGCACCAAAGCATACAGGATGTATGATCCAGCCTCGAAACGTGTGCATGTGTCACGCGATGTTATCTTCGACGAGGAAGCGCGGTGGAATTGGGAGGCAGCGGGGGAGACACCGCTGAGCTGCGAATTCACTGTTGAGTACCCACTGTACTCTCGGGAGGCTGCCCCGGCAGAGAAAATCGATGGAATTTCTGTCACGGCAGAGAAGGGAAGGAGTGGGGAATCTGCAGCGCAGCGGGCCAGCACTGCCGCAGGTCTACGCACTCTCGGCAGCATGCACGACGGGAGCGACATGCCGGCAACTCCATCTGCAGCTATGCCCTCTCCATCATCGCCAAAGTTTGTGTCACCGCCGTCAAGGATCGATGGCATGCTCGACGCGGAAGACACACCAGACAGGCCACACAGGTTCAGGCTCGTCAGAGATCTCGCTGGAAGTGGAGGTGCAGGACCAGGGCTGGCACAGCGGCCTCTCGCACCTTCATCCGATGACGAGCAGGATCTGCACCTCATGGCTGGAGAAGAACCCGCGTCGTTTGCTGAAGCTGAACAAGAGGACTGCTGGCGCCGTGCGATGTTGGATGAGCTTCAGTCAATTGATGAGAACAACACCTGGACGCTCACCTCTCTGCCTGCAGGACACCGGGCGATAGGACTCAAGTGGGTGTTTAAGATCAAGCGTGACGAACTGGGCAATATCGCCAAGCACAAGGCCAGGCTCGTCGCAAAGGGGTACGTGCAGCAGGCAGGCGTGGATTTTGAAGAAGTATTCGCGCCGGTGGCAAGACTGGAGTCTGTGCGAGTGATTCTCACAGTAGCTGCACACCGCGGATGGGAGGTACATCATATGGACGTGAAGTCAGCCTTCTTGAATGGCGATCTCGAGGAGGAGGTCTATGTGGCCCAACCGCCGGGCTTCACTGCTGAGGCTTTCGAGGATGGTGTTTACAAGCTTCACAAGGCCCTATATGGACTGAGGCAAGCGCTGAGAGCGTGGAATGCAAAGTTGGATGCTAGCCTTGTGTCCCTCGGTTTCACCCGGAGTGCTACTGAACATGGTGTTTATGCACGAGGAACTGGGAAGGGTTTGCTCATCGTCGGCATCTACGTCGATGATCTGGTCATCACTGGAGCAGAGAAGCCTGAGGTGCAGCGATTCAAGGAAGAGATGAAGCGTCTCTTCAACATGAGCGATCTTGGACTGCTGCGGTATTATCTTGGGCTGGAAGTGAAGCAGGAACACGGGCGCACGACCATCACGCAGTCTGCGTATGCTAGCAAGCTACTTGAACGAGCAGGCATGGCGGGATGCAATGCCACTCTCACACCTATGGAGTCAAGGTGCCACTTGAGCAAGGAGAGCAAGGAGACGCCGGTTGATGCCACGTTCTACAGAAGTGTCATTGGCAGTCTCAGGTACCTAGTACACACGCGCCCAGATATTTCTTTCGCTGTGGGTTTCCTGAGCAGGTTCATGCATGCACCTGCTGGTGATCATCTCGCCGCCGTCAAGCATCTTCTGCGGTACATCTCAGGCACACTCACACATGGCTGTGTGTATCGTCGAGGAGATCACGAGACACTGATCGGGTTCAGTGACTCGGACCATGCCGGTGATGTGGACACTAGGAAGAGCACTTCAGGTGTGCTGTTCTTCCTCGGTAGCAGTCCCATCAGCTGGCAGTCCCAGAAGCAGCAGGTCGTTGCAACCTCATCATGTGAGGCGGAGTATATAGCGGCGGCCACAGCGGCGTCCCAGGGTGTGTGGCTTGCTCGTCTTATCGGCGAAATGCTCAACCAGGACGTCGCACCAACAACTCTGTTCATCGACAACAAGTCTGCCATCTCGCTCTGCAAGAACCCGGTTCTCCACGATCGCAGCAAGCACATTGATTTGCGCTATCACTTCATTCGTGATTGTGTCGAAAAAGGCTCGGTGATCGTGGAGTTCATTGGCACTTGTGAGCAGAAGGCAGATATACTTACAAAGGCACTCGGTCGCGTGCGTTTTCAGGAGCTGCGTGACAAGGTGGGCATCATCGATGTCAAGATCGCTCGCCAGGGTTGAGGGGGAGATTGTTAGCTTAAACCCTGTCGCTCTCTCTCTGTCCCTGTTCTTAGTCTGTTAGGTGTTAGGTGTCAATTTTTCAGTTTCGTCAGGTTAGCACTTAGCAGTCGTTTGTTTTCAGTTGGTTTTCTGTTGGTGGCTGACGCGGTCTGTGCGTTGGTACCTGTTTTCTAGGATCGCCTCGATGCCACGTTCGGTCACGGGATGGCGTGACCCGGTAAGACCGTGGCGATCGGCACGGCACACACGTTCTGTTTTGGGTTTCAGAATAAAAGGAAGAAGAACAGAAAAGCTGCTTAGTTGAGCGCAGCACAAAATTCTCCCGTGTCAACAACTCTCTCTCTCTCGAACCTGCTTCTGCAATTCTTGAGTGAGTTTCGTTTTGGGAAACGCTGGGCACCTATCCCCAAACCAGGTCTCGAGCCGCACCACCGTGCTGCTGCTCATGTTCATGATTTGGGGATGTCACCGGGTCTCCATGTCCCAAAGACGTTCGGTGGAATGGGAAAGTCGATGCGGAGGTGGAGGCAGAGGCGGTGACAGACGAATCTGCGCGATGGGGGCGATGATGGACGGATCCAGCGACCTGTGTGAGGAGGCGTTGGAGTAGGTGTATTTAGGCTAATGAATGAATGGACTAATCATAATTTCCCTACTCCCAAACCTTATTACCAAACCTTGTTACAGATAAAGTTTGCAAAGTTCATCAAAGTTCTAACCTTGGGCCTGCAATAGTTCCCATTCCATCTTTTAACGATTCAGACTCACCTGCTTGTAGGCAACGTCTACCAAGCCTTGTGGCTGCAGCACCGGACCCCTTGATATGCCAGAATTTGAGTAAGGCAGTAAACTAATTTATCGGTGGTCTGATTGATTCCTCTACCTCTTTAAAAGCCGTCTGGAGAAGGCAATCAAGCAGAACCGCAGGTACGACTCAGGGCAGTGGCTCGACTACCTGTCCGTTGTTGTTGGCACGAGCATTGGATATCTGATCTTTAAGCTGGGGGTTGAACAACTCAAGACTAAAAAGGGTTGACTTGCTCAACAAGTGAAGGGGGCATGTCAATTATCTACTACTACCTTGCACTGCATGTTTTAATAGATAGTGTACTCTGTGATTCATGGCTTGTCTTAACTTAAGAGCACTCTATTTTCTGTAAGAGATGTAAGTTCTGTGGTGGCGTACGAGATGTGACCGTGTTATTTATCTGGTGTGCTTTAGGTTGGTATTGTGCAGTTAGTTGATGTATTGTGATGATAAGTTCAATTGGCCGAGCTTTATGAAGGTTTAGACAAGTTATCTCGTTGTACCGGCAATCAGGAAACTAGGCACTGCCATCATTTTTTTTTAAAGGGAATATATTAATAGGGAAATGCTTGTAGCTATCCGGGGGATGGCGCGCGTGTCCTCAACGCCACGTGTCCCACGTGTTCCTCGTGTGGCAGAAGAAAAATACACAACACCTGGTGGGGTCCACCACCTACCTTATCTTCTTCCGTTGATGCCTCTCCTCGACTCATTTCTTCTCTTTTTTTCTCTCCGCTTGCGAACCTTCCTAACAGGACGACAATGGAAGTCCACCCAGCCACCACCCTGCAACGACTTCCCACACGCGCGTCGCCGTCGCCGTCCCATCGGCACCTTGTCGCGCCTCCGCACACACCCACCGCCTTCTCTTACCTATTGTGACGTGGGCGACATTGATAGAGCCAGCTAGGTCGAAGCCCATGTGACGCTGGAGGAGTCGTGCCTGAGGAGTTCGAGCTCGCCGTGCTCCCCTCAGTGGATGGCGTCAAGGTGAGGGCCGACGAGTTGGTGCTGCTACAGAGGTGGGCCGTCGGTGCTACCAGGGTGTTGGTGCGGCCCACCAAAAAGCTGGCGGCGCTACTGCGAAGTGCTCACCAGTGCTACTAAGGCGGCGATGCTACGACCGCTTGCCATAAGTGCTACATGAAGCTAGCGGGACTGCCGCCAAGGTTGTCCCTTGGTGCTACCTGGGCGTCCGCTGGTGCTACCAAGGGCGGCGGCGCAACTACGACCGGTGGCCACTGCTGCTATACGAAGTCGACCGGTCTGCTGTGATGGGTGACTGTCGGTGCTACTAAGGGCATCCAGCGGTGCTACCATGGGTGGCCGGAGCTGCTACTACCGGCGGGCAGTGTTGTTGCGATGCTTGTCCGCTGGTGCTACCATGGGCATCCACCGATATTACCAAAGGTTGATGATACTGCTACGACCGGCAGGGCAGTGCTGTTGCAAAGCTTGTCCACTGATGCTACCAATGGAAGACGGTGTTGCTGCGACCGACGACCACTGATGCTACAGGAAGCTAGCGGGGCTGCTGCGGAATCTTGCGGCCGCTGCAGTTTTCATCTTCGGCGACTGCGTAATGTTCCGTCTTCGGCGACAACACGCGATGGAAGCGAAGCACTCGAGAGCGAAAGGAGTGGAGATTTTTCTTTGGTTGTTTCCGTGGCCCTGGGTCCACCCTTGTGAATTTTTGGTAAAGCAACGCACGGTACTCAGCGGGCCATATGTTGTGTGGGACGGATGATCGGAAGTCCCCCCCGGATGCTCAACTCTTTCCATATTAATATCGTGAAGATCTGCAACAATGCTACCCTTAGTGGCATTACAGATGCACACACGAAGAAAAAGAAAAAAAACAAGCTAAAAAAACACGCTATAGAGTTTCAGTCCTTGCAGCAATAGCACAACCACTACCAAGACAACACCTCAAGTCCAATTTTTCCAAAAGCAACACCACCAAAAAGGAAACATGCACATGCGCTGTCATCATCCAATCATAAATTTTGGGTTTTCGCCCCGAAGATAGTCCTCGGTTTCAAAACAATGGCTTCAACAAGACCATTTCCAGTTACAACCAATTAAAGACAAATCTTGGATTTTCACTCTGAAAGGTAATAGCATCGCTAGCAGACCCCTTATCTCGTAAGCGTTACGAGATCTAATTTCGTTGCTGGTGTAGTCGTACTCACGTCGATCTCAGGATCGTGAAGATGTGCGCAACAATCCGGCACACCTCCGTGATCGGTCAAACGTACAGCTTGATGATGACCCCTGTTCCCTCGATCCAGCGGGGCAGCGGAAGTAGAAGATCCTCCGAAACATCAGCATCACGACGACATAGTGTGATGGAGAAACTCCACGGTCAGGGTTTCGCAAAGCGGACGACCATAAAATGGTGCAGCGGGTGGAGGGAGAGGAGATGACACAACTATGTGTGTCGAGAAGAGGGAGCTCACACCCTCCTTTTATAGGGGAGGCGGAGGCAGCCCAAAAGGGAGTGCGGCCAAGGCCATGATGCCCCCACATCATCCCATCTTCATGTGAGTGGACACTCCACTCACACCCACTTATTCTCCTATTATTTCCCACCAAAATTTTAAAGGTTTTTCTTTATTAAATAAATAAAACATTTTCAGTTATTTAATTTAATATTTGTTAATTCCATTAACAAACATTTTCACATAACCCCTCAAATTATTTGTTAATTCAATTAACAACCATTCGACGAAAACCCCTTGAACTATTTCAAATTTACCCGAAATAATTTCCATGATGTCCAATACTTTTTCCAATATACCATATCCTCTCAAATGCGTTGTGAGGCCTTAAGTGTGTCACCCTACATTCCGCGACTAATGCAGACATGATCGAGACACCTCTCTGATGTATAATCAACAACGGGATCTGGACATCCGTGATGACTCCTATATATCCAACGATGAATCTTGTGATCGTGTGAACCATCGACGTCGTAACTAATTCCCTTTGTCTCGTGATATTTTACTTGTACGAGATCCGATCATCTGTATTAACCATACCTTGTTCGATCTCGTTACCTACAAATACTCTTTTACTAATTTCGTGATATGAAGTCCCTCTGACCTAGTCACGTGCTTGCAAGCGGTATCGATGTGATATCACCGATAGGGATTAGAGTATATCTCTCCGTCATTTTGGATGAAAAAATCACACTCTTGATCCATGAGTCTCAGCTAACGCTTTTTGAATATCTAAGACCACCTTTACAGTCACCCTAGAGTTTGATGTCATCAAAGATCTCATGGCCTAAGGAATAAGGTCACTTCGTATGCAAGATATAACAATATAAACTACATGACTTTGATCGTATTGTTATACTTAATTTGGGTCTATGTTCATCACATCATTCTACCAATGACATGGCCTCATTATTAACAACATCCAATATTCATGATCAGGAAACCTTGATCATCAGTTAATCAACGAGCTAGTTAAACGAGAGGCGTTGCTAGGAACTATTGTTTGTTTATTAAACACACATGTATCAATATTTCCGATTAATACAATTCTAACATGAGAAATAAACATTCATCACAAACAAGTAATATCTTGCGACGAGATCTTCTTCACCGCCGTACATGAGAAACATATCCTTAATTCTTCTCAAATACTTAAAGATATTATTCACCGTCTTCTATGTCCCAAACCTGGATAAGATTGGTACCTACTAGTCAAACTAATAGCATGTGTCACAACTGGTCTTGTACATATCATAACATACATGATAGAACCTATGGCTGAGGCATAGGGAATCTTATTCATTATTTCTCTATCTTCTGTTGTAGCTGGACTTTGAGTCTTACTTAATGTCTTTCCTTGTAACATTGGTAGAACCTATTCTTGCTTTCATCCATTCTAAACTTCATAAAAACCTTGTCAATGTATGTACTTTGCGAAAGTCCAATTAAGCGTATTGATCTATCCATGTAGATTTTGATGCCTAATATATAAGCTGCTTCACCAAGATCTTTCACCAAACAAAAATTGTTCAAATAACTTTTTATAATTTTCAAAAGTTCTATATCATTTCCAATCAACAATATGTCATCCACATATAGTACTAAAAATGCTACAGAGCAACCACTCACTTTCTTGTAGATACAAGATTCCCATAAGTCTGGACAAATCCAAACTCTTTGATCCCCTTATCAAAATGGAGGTTCCGACTCCTGGATGCTTGCTTCAGTCCATAAATGGAACGTTCAAGTTTGCATACCTTGTTAGTATCCTTAGGATCAACAAACCATCTGGCTGTATCATTTACAACTCTTTCTCAATGTCACCATTGAGAAATGCCGTTTTGACATCCATCTGCCATATTTCATAATCGAAAAATGCAAAAACTTCTAACATAATCCTAATTGACTTTAGCATCGCTACTGGTGAGAAAGTATCATCGTAGTCTTCTACTTAAATTTGTCGAAAACCTTTTGCGACAAGTCGATCTTTATAGACGGTCACATTACCATCAGCGTCAGTTTTCTTTTTAAATATCCATTTATTCTTAACGGCCTTGCGGTCATTGGGAAAGTCCACCAAAGTCAAAACTTGGTTTTCGTACATGGATCTATTTCGTATTTCATGGCTTCTAGGAATTTCTTGGAATCTGGGTGTAACATCCCAGTGTTTGGGAGGTTATAAGGATCTAAATATTATATGTGCATTTGCAAAGCATGCATCTAAAAGTACGGGAAATTTTGGCGCGAAAGTTTAAACAAACCAAAGTGACCAATGTTTCACTTGACATGATGAAATAGGTCTAGTTCATCTAGTCAGGAGTACACTTGGAATGATCTTTATAACAAGTATCTTAAGAAACCAAATCACTTGATAAGACAAACCATAATTGGTTATGATCAAACACAAACTATCAACAACCTTAACCACAAGTCATTAAACCCCAATAACCTTCTAATGCTCATTGTCTTATTCATCTTATACCAGTGAGAATATGAGCTATGAACACATCAATGAACCATTTGATCAACTTCCTATATTAAGTCAGAATTCCATAAGCATTCCACATGTCTATTCAAATTAACATTCAAACACTAAAGCATCCCTGGATACAAGTAATGAATAACAACAAGTTATAACCTCTATTAGAGTAATTGGATTGAAAGCTAAATAAAACCAATCATGTATGAGACAAGTATCTATCTTTTGGGAAGCAAAACAAGAAATGTATGGAAGGATAATAAAAGCATGAATTAACCCTTAATCTAGATCTTGTTATTTTGGCTAGACCATTGTATCTTGTTTCCCAATCTCCTCCAAGTTATTTTGCAAGAGAAGAAACTACAAGACAGGAGGAACTACCACATGAATATCTTCAAGAAGATTATTTAGAGTGTTCTAGAAGTGTTATTCCAATCTATCATAAGAGTACTTGGAAACTCTTATATATTGATCTGATCTTATAAACACTCTTGAAACAGTGTGATACTCCAATATTAGTGTTATATAGAAGTAGTTTGGTAACAAGTTTTTAGACCTTGTTAACAGATCACTTTTGTATACTCAAACACTTGAGTGTCTTACACAAATAAACATAAGATCATATAACCTAGTACATCTCATCCAATTGTATATGAGTAGTAATTTGGAGGCAAGTCTGGCCCACTTGTTAACAAATTCTTCTTATATGCATATGGTAACTTGATGTCATAAAACAAACCTACATACTTTTATAATCATCTAAGTAAAATCCTTGCTTGGAGTAATTAGATGTTTTCACCACAATGGTGAGACAATTGAGGTTGGAAACCAAGAGAGGAATCTACCTACAATGGATAAAGGGGATAACAGAAGACTAGTGGCAACTAGAGAGAAGAACATCAAGCAACAGAAGATCACAAGAAGCAACACTGCCTCAGAAAGGGATCATAAGAGACTATCCAGTGAATCATTGGGATATGTTAGAAAACCAATAACCTCTGTTAAACTCATCAGAGATGAGGATCTCATAACAATATCTTTAATGGAAATAATTATCAAGTATGAAATATAACCAACCATTACATCCACATGTCTTTGATATGTGGAGGTTAATGGTAACAGACTTCATACTCTGTTTTCCATACCTTTTTCATATGTAAGACTAGCATATGATAACAAAAGTTCATTTACATATAACCATGCAAATGATTTCATGTTCTAAAACAACATGAGATAATATCCACATTTGAAAACTGGTGAAAAACAAGCAAATAAGACTCCAAAGCAACTCATGTTTTCCACATGATCAAATGCATAAAATAACAAATATGGCTTATACCCCAATATAAAGAATGTCCACCAGACTTGATAAGAACCTTAGAAATGAAAATAACAAAGCCACCTAAAAGAAAAGAAGTCCCTTTACCAATTAAAAATCATCTGGTATGACTTGGAGTGATATGTCATAATAGGTGAATTTCCCATAATACATAAAAACACTACTTAGTAGTGTTACCAAACTATTTTCCAAAAGGAATTGTATCCTAATTTGTCCCATTATGATACACCACCTTGGTATCCACATGATTGGAGTGTGTACTTTTATTAAACATGCCTAAGCATAATTTTTAAGCCATTAAATAAATAAAATGAAGAGAAAACAACAAAACCACTTAATCTAGCACCCTAAATAAAAATACAAATATTCTTCAAATTCACCAAAACAAAACATGGTGAGATGTGAAATTTGATAAGGAATTCAAATATGATTTTTAATAATTTTTAAGTTCACAAAAATCCCAGAAAACAAGCTTTCCTTTTTCAGTTTTAGTAACAGAAGGACCTAGTGGTAAATAACAGAAACTTCAGGGGGTTATTGCAATGTGGAATTTTATTTCTTTCTTGAACCTCTGGCCATAAGGCCAGAGGCATGCCACCGCCTCCGACGCCACCGTTGCCACCTCATGCCGCCGCCGTTCCGTGGGGATAAGACCACCCCGAGAGGCGTCTGCATCTCTCTCTGCTCACTCTCTCCTCTCTCCCGTGCTCTCTCTGTTCTGAACCCGAACCAAACCCTAACCCTAGTTCATCGGGTCATCGTCGATTGCCGGTTAGGAGCCACGGGAAGCAGCGTGGAGCATCTCTGGAGCTTCCTCATCGCCGTAGCATCATCCTCAACCAACCTCGTTTGCAGGGAAGCCCGGAGGCATATGAATCGGGTCTTCTTATTCAAGTCCGGCCACCGGCCAATCTTGGACGCCGCCGGTGATTGGGACCTCCCCGAGCCTCCTCGTTTGCTCCACCGTAACCAGGGTGAGCTTGTGATCATCTCAGTGTGCTCCAATCCTTTATTCATCACCGAATTCGTTATCATCATCACGCACCGTGCGCCGCCGCCGTGGTCATGGTCGCCGGCGCAACTCCGGTGACCGTTTGGTCACCACGCCACCACCTTGCGAATCGTCTTGAGCTGCTCTACCAAGTGAAGCAATTTAATTGAGTAAATTCGCCACGGATTCCTCAATTGCAATCGGACAGGAGAGATTCTTCCCGTTGGTGACGCTGGCATGACGTCAGCACGACGTCACGCCAATTTTTCCTTTTCTTGTTATTTAAATTTCTTAATTAAATGGAATATGACAGGTGGGTCCCACCTGTCAATTTAAATAGGGCAGAAAATAAAGAAAATCTATTAATTCAATAACTACTAAAGGAATTATCAGAAAAATATAAAAAAATATGAATATGTTTAGAAAAATATAATATAAATGTTTATCAACTTTGCAAAAATGTTTGATAAATTTTAAAATTTAACATTTTCTTTAATTAAATTAAATTGTTAAAAAATTAACAAAAATAATAAATAATTCATAAAATCAGAAAAATACAAGTTATATACCAAAATGCTCCAAATGACATGTACAACTCAACTATGATGTTTTGAAAGTCATTTGACCAAGATTTTATGTGTGCAATGTTTTGCCTAATCAATTAATTCATTTAAATTTAATAAAATAATAACTTATTCAAATATTTTCAGAAAGCATAAAATGTTATATCAAATTAAAGAGAAAAGCACTTCCAATTCAAATATGTCAAACATAAAACATTTTGTTTAACTTATAAACTTATTTATACACATATTATGGAATTCTATTATATTTTATTATGACAAGAAATAACTACCACAATATTATTTTCATTATTAATAAAACCCTCATGTTTTCACACCTACTAAAACCTATCATCACCAGTCATTAGCAAGTATTGTGATGATAGAGTTAGCTATATTAGTTCATCATTTTCAATTAAACTCTTTGTCATATGCTTTACACATTTTGAATATAGAGAAAATTGCTTATTTACCACTTACAAATGCTTCAATGTCTCATTTGCCATTAAACAAAGCCCTTGTGCTAATATACCAAACACAAAGAAATTTTTATGCTTATTTGCCATCACCGTCAAGTCCATGTCATCTCTTCCGTTAGTCTCTTGTGCGGTCAGAATAGAAAAGAGAGAAGAAAAGCCGCATCTGACTCGCTGCATACCGACTCGCCACACAACCGAGCTCGCCATGGTGAACTTTCTCGCCGCCGGGTCGCCAGCCCTTGTCGCCGCCGCGTGTGGATGGTGCTGTGTCTCCAGCCCTCTCAGTCAACTGAACTCTGTGTGTACTTATCGGCAGCCTCCCGGCCCCCATCCTGTGTTGAATTGACCACCAGAAATCAATGAAGATTAATAGTACTCGTACTTACTTGGAGTGGGAGTAGATTTCCAGTAAGAATCACTCCGCAGAGTCCACATATCCCAGCTTGAGAGAACGGTCGGGTGGTCGGTGTTGGAATAAGCCACGTCCTGCGGTGGCGACCGGCGTCTGCGTGCGCTAGGTTGTACCGTGGTGGGTGTGTGCGTGTGTGCGTGTGTTAGTGGACGCAGGCGTAGGTGCGCTTGAGCTAGCTAGCTAGGTTGTTAGGATCTGTTGGAGAGCGGCCGTGGCGTGCGCGTTGATCGCGTCGTGAGCGCGGAACGGCCGGGCATGCAGATCAGTGCGCGTGCAGCGGAGGCGTGATGGGCTGAGTCGTGTGCATGCGCCAGCCCAGGTATAAATCACGTAGTCTGCTTGTAAGGCTAGCTGTATTGAGTTTTGTGCTCATCTGAAGAAAAGCCGTCAGTGCGGCTGGGTGTTCGTGCGCCCCAAAATTATTCTGTGTCCAACTCTTTCTTCTTCCTCCGTCCGTGAGTGTGTGAGAGAGCCAGCTAGAGCCGGCGCCAACATTTGGTATCAGAGCCATGGCTTTGGTCCCGCACGGCGCTAGCGTTGGGGGGAGCACGGTGTCGCTCTCCTGTCCGATGCTAACGCCGACGAACTACACCGTTTGGGCGATCAAGGTGGAGGCGATCCTCGACGCCCAGGGCGTCTGGGAGGCGGTGTCACCTAAGGAGGGCGCAGCGGTGGACGAGAAGAAGAACAAGACGGCGAGGGCGCAGCTCCTCGGCGCGCTGTCGGAGGACATCCTCCTGCAGGTGTCGGGGAAGAAGACGGCGAAGGAGGTGTGGGACAGCCTCAAGACGAGGTTCGTCGGCGCCGATCGCGTCAAGGCGGCGCGGCTCTCCACTCTCCGAGGTGAGTTCGACAAGCTGCACATGGCGGAGGGCGAGCTGCTGGACGACTACGCCGGCAAGATCAGCGGCATGGCGGCGAGGTACGCCGGCCTTGGCTCGACGCTCGACGATGCTGCCATGGTGAAGAAGCTGCTCGACACTGTGCCTGACCGACTGTACTCTGCGGTGGCCGGGATCGAGCAGTTCTGCAACGTGGAGACCATGGCGTTCGACGAGGCGCTCGGGAGGCTCAAGGCGTTCGAGGAACGCTCGCAGCGGCGCAAGCAGATTGGCGGCGAACGGAGCGATGGGCAGCTGCTGCTCACGGCGGCTCAGTGGGAGGCACGGCAGCGTCAACGTGACGGCGGCCTCGACCACGACGATGACGGCGGCAGCAGCACTGCATCGGGAGCGGGAGGCAGAGGACGGCGCGGGAAGTGCCACAACTGCGGCATCCGCGGCCACTTCGCCCGTGACTGCCGGCAGCCGAAGAAGGAGAAGGAGCAGGCACTCCTTGCCGACATCGACGACCAGCCGGGCCTTTACTAGGTCGTGGCTTAGGGGGTGAATGTTGGAATAAGCCACGTCCTGCGGTGGCGACCGGCGTCTGCGTGCGCTAGGTTGTACCGTGGTGGGTGTGTGCGTGTGTGCGTGTGTTAGTGGACGCAGGCGTAGGTGCGCTTGAGCTAGCTAGCTAGGTTGTTAGGATCTGTTGGAGAGCGGCCGTGGCGTGCGCGTTGATCGCGTCGTGAGCGCGGAACGGCCGGGCATGCAGATCAGTGCGCGTGCAGCGGAGGCGTGATGGGCTGAGTCGTGTGCATGCGCCAGCCCAGGTATAAATCACGTAGTCTGCTTGTAAGGCTAGCTGTATTGAGTTTTGTGCTCATCTGAAGAAAAGCCGTCAGTGCGGCTGGGTGTTCGTGCGCCCCAAAATTATTCTGTGTCCAACTCTTTCTTCTTCCTCCGTCCGTGAGTGTGTGAGAGAGCCAGCTAGAGCCGGCGCCAACAGTCGGCACGGCACGGCGGCCAGCTACCATGGCCCCGGCGGCTCTCACCCTCCTCCTTCTGGTGCGCCACGCTCTCGCAACGGCGGACGGTGACGCGCACACGGGGTACGCGGGCGCGGAGGCCGACACCTGCGGCCTGGAGCTGGGCGATGGGGAGCGCCATGGCCCAGGCTTGGAAGAGTACGGCGGCGGGTGCATCGTGGACACCATGCACGTGTACCGGCCGGTCATGGCGGCGTTCCCGCGTTCGCGCCCCTGGTGGGGCTCAAGGTGTCAATAGAGGATGCCTCGGACTACAAACTGTCGGAGCTCCAGATGGAGTGCCACATGGGCACCCACGTCGACGCGCCGGGCCACATGAACCAGCCCAGTTCGCCGTCGGCCTTGACGTCGACACGCACGACCTCGAAGTCCTCGACGGTGCACATCCTTGGCTTACTTCCAGTACCTTTCTCGGAGCTAGGCTTCAGCCAAACTAGCATGGTACTGGTTCTTTTTTCTCTCTCTTTTCTATTCTGACCCCACGAGTGACTAAAGGAAGAGATAACATGGACTTCACGGTGATGGCAAATAAGCACAAATATTGCTTTGTGTTTGGTATATAAGCACAAAGGCTTTGTTTGATGGCAAATGAGACATTGAAGCATTTGTAAGTGGTATATAAGCAATTCTCTCTTGAATATAAAAAAAATGTGACTGTTATCTTTTCAATAGCTGTTTTCCATGTGTCACTGTCTTATTGCCTAACCGAGTAACAAACACTTCTACCTAAACAGGATAACAATTGTTTGCTAAGTAAAAGTGAAACACATGTAAGTCTAAAAGAACTAATAACCACATCACCACAAGCATTGAAACATTTCACCCAAAACCTGTGTGAAAACCTTATCGTATCAAACGTGGCTTACACTTGTAAGCTGAGGTGATTTCTAGGGTATTTCACGATGCATCTCATTACTATGCATGTATCATCCTTACCAGTGTTTTCTGTAGTCCTTACCGGGACTACTTTGCTATCTTTCAGATGTCGGAATTCTCTAGCGACCCTCGAATCCCGAAGACATTGATTATTATGGTTATTTCAATCTCAGGCAAGTTCATCACTTGCTCATATCCTTTGCAGTATTTCATAACGAACTATTTGCAAAAACCTTATCGTATTACCACCTATGATAAAAAGAATGCATGGTCCTATTTTTATAATAATATGACTAATTGAATGACTACCCGAGTGGTACTGTTCTGTTTGGTGGGCGGATGGGACCATGGTAAGATGAATAGGTCAAAAGAAGGTTCCATCTGCATGGGAAAGTATTACCTAGGATTAATCACAACTACCGTCAGGATTCTTGCGCCGTAAATTCGCGTTAACCATGGGTCTTCTATGGGGGGAGTAAGTCAGCTGTGATCTTCTCTCGTTCGCATGTCAACGGACTGCCGGATACGTACGTTGTAGGTCTTGCGAGACTGCATGCACATGGGTGGGATCCCTTAATTCCCACAGACTCTGGGGTCTATGAGTGTCTGCCAGGGGCGCGTAGATCTCCATCGTGAGGGGTGAAATCCGGCGTTCAACCTGCTGCCAGAAATGGGTGGGCATGCGTTGTGCGGAGAAGCACGGTTTGGCTTGGACCAACAACCGGGCCCCACACCTGAGTGGGAGTGGACAGGAATGTACACCTGGTTGTGCAACATGGTCTTGGTCGTCCATGAGTAAAGTAACCCACCTCTGCAGAGTGTAAAAGGACGTGGCATGTTACCCCCTGTTTCGGGAAGGAGCTGCTAACGCCGCAGGAAAGGCAACTCCATGAAGTTCTAGTCCTGTGAAGATCTGGCGGGCATAGTTTTCAGAATTAAAAGCTACCTCTTGAAGAAAGTTTTACAAAACCTTGCATTAGCTTATGACTCTTTTGAGTCTAAAGCTATAGTTAGTGCATCAAACTACCCACTATATATCATGAGATTGCTGAGTAATGCTCGTTACTCATTCGTTCTCGTTTGACCCCTTGCTTAGAGATGAAGCCCTATGGAAGTCGTCATCGAGAAGCCATTGCTGTCTAAGGAAGGTAGGTGGAGTCATATCTTACTTAGCCAATAAAGCATCATCATCAACAACGCTGGTGGAGGAGAAGTTATCAAGGTGTAGGTGAAGACCATTCTTGGACTTACCTGTTACAAGCCATAGATTAGGGCTGACATTAGTCGTAGAGGATTTAGTTCTGAGCTAGAGTTCCTCTCCACCTTGGATCTCCGAATTGCTTCTTCTGATGTTTCATTTGCAGGAGATCTTCTTGATTCATCAATGAGATTCTCCAGAGTTTGTAATGAAGTTTGTATCCTATAGTTTTGCATGGTCCTGCTATGTTTATGTTGTACTATTCTGAGAGATGTGATATTCACGATTAAGTCCTTCCATGAGTATTATGTCACCGACTTGCGCACTACACATGCAGTGGTGTGTTGGGTCACCTCAGATGGTATGAGAGCGAAGCGACCTTAGGTCTAAAACCTTTAGGAGATCTGTAGGTTGGTAAAGATTATAGGAAGCCATCTTATCTAAACCACATTTCCTACAACTATGATGATCATCCACTTGAGAATGATACAATCATACTTTTATAGAATGTTCTTACTCAACTTGAGTAATCTACTTATCTATTTCTCTATACTTAGGTATGATAAGTTTGAAGTTTAGCATACATCAGTTTTATTGAGAAAAGAGTTCTGACATAGTCAGAGATGATTAAGTCAAAGTGATGATTACCCCATTCTATGAATGAATAGGATGGAGTGCAACATGGTATAGAGTACGTATAAGACTCGTCAAGAAGGGATGTTTGAGAATCATAAAGAGACATTAGACCATGGTAACTACAGGGTATATACCATATCCTTAGTTATCAAGTCCAGAGGTGAATCACTATAGTATAGAATAGAATTAGGAGAAGGCATAAAAATTGACGGAAGCTACATTACTACTCCTACGATGTGATCAACACCATGAAGGATCAATAGATGCCATGAGAAGCTTATCATAGCCAAGATGAAGTAACTCAAATGACATAGTACTTAGTTCTAGATGGAACCAAGTTAGACAACAACTACTATAGGATTATTTTTGTCTTGGTTTATTCCATTGCAGTAAGGCATGCAATTGGAGTAATTACTTGGGCAAAGAGTGATTGTGTAGAATAGGATTACAAGGTACTATACCTACTAGTAGTGTATAGCATTTAAGAGCCTTGGTACTTGAGATGCTTTACTCAAAGTACTTTTATTTCACAGGCTTTTGATGCATGAGTGATAACTGCATTTGGGATTTATTGGATCTTATTTGGATCTTTGATTGACTAGATCTGTACATGAAGATGAAACTTGATGTGCAAATGCATGTGCAAACAATGAGTTCTTTCTTGATGTTACTGGTCTAGAGGGTATATGATTAGTTTGAGAGCGGTCTGAGTTATCAGCAGATTGATACAACCACCAAAGCTCTAGAAGACCAGGAAGTCAAGAAGGCCGAAGACAATGAAGCCACTGATGGGAATGGACCACAATCACATCTTGTTTGGATTTGGTGAGCTACTTCATCAACACATGGTGAGCTACCACAAGTGATTCCAATATGATAACAAGTGTAGATATATCCTAGAAATAAATATGTAGAAGTTCGATAAGTTAACTTATAGAGGCCCAAAGATATAGAAGGACCATATGAAGTAACCAATGGAATAGGTTATAGTCATTTGTAGGAAAAAAGTTAAAACTCGAGGAAACTCGAAGACATTTTCAGTAGATAGATGAGTCTAAGTCAATATAGATTACGTTGTAACTGTTTCTTTGAGCAGTCTTTCTCTTCAGACCAGTAGATTCAACCAAATGGAGTCCTAACCATAGACAATATCTAGTGTACCGGAAGAATCTTATTGGTTATTCATCACCTGGTGGATGTACCAAATGTTCTTCAGAAAGTTGTGAGAGGTAGGAAACCATACCTATTCACCAGAGAACGAAACTTGGTATCCACTATATGGTGGAAATACCTCGTGTTCTTCGTGAGACTATTAGGAAGGTCAAGTGACAAAATAGAGCACTACTAGGAAAAAGCTTACCCGTGACGCACCAATTCGCTTATCCGTGACGCACCAGGGCGCGTCACGGCTATCACGCCGCGCCTATTGGTTTATCCGTGACGCACCTAGCAGGTGCGCCGCGCCTATTTATACCCGTGACGCACGGGCACGGTGCGCCGCGGCTATTGCGTGGCGCGTCACGGGTAACTCCGAAGGTGCGCCACGGCTAGTAATTTAGGTGCGTCACGGCTATTCTATGCTGTATTTTTTAAAAAAGGCAGTACCGTATTTATACAGGTATATACAGCTCAAATACAGAAGAATGTCAGTACACAAAATACAGAAGAATATCAATAGCTCAAACACAGGTATGCAATTGATAGAATAAATTTTCATAGCAGAAATATTACATAGTCTAGAAAACAAACATATATACTACTAATAAATCCAGGAGTTAGTCTCGAAAACAACCATATTACATATTTTCGATCATCACCACATAATCTATCTAGCGGGCGCGGATGTAGTCGATGACCATCATCATGTCCAAGTTTGCGATGTCACTATCCCTCATGGTGATCAGAATAGCTCGGCCAACCTCCATACCACCTCTTGCGGAATGGAACTGCCTCCATGCTTGAGAGTTGAGGATGACCCGACCATCAGCGTTATCCCTGGTGATCGGAACTACGGTGACAGGTCCTGATTCTCCACGGCGTACTCCAATGGTACCCATATGCTCCATGCCAGCACTGTCCGCTACCGCCAAAGGTATTTTCTACAACACACAATTCCAAGAAAGAATAAAAGCACAATGTCAAATACCGGATAAGAAAGTGTTAAGAACATAAGCAACTATACGAATAAGAAAGTGTTAAGAAACATACCATGACATGTCCATTGGAGACGTTAGTGTTGGTGATGCGATGCACGAAAGGGGACCCGATGTAGCTATCTATCTGGGCAAGTTTCTGAACGACACGGTCCTTCTCAAACTCGCTAAGATTCGCTCTTTGAGCAACCACCACATGTTTCCATGGGTCCTCCTCGTCCATATCATCCTCAGTGTCCATATCCTCGGTGTTCTCAGTTTCCTCCTCACTCCCGCCATCCTCGCTCGCAATCCCGCCCATATACACAATTTTGATGCGAGGTTGCGGTCCTTCCATGGAGAAGTGAATGTAATCACGTCCGCTTAAATTGTACGTGGCGATGAGATCCTGCAATGCATGCCCGCAGAAGTAGGTCTTCGTTCTTTCTTTTTTCACTCGAAGAATGTAGGTGGTCCCGTGAACATTGAAATCAACGTTACTGCCAACTAACTCGTTGAATTCTTCGCGAATATTGCATGGTAGAATCTAAAAAAAAATATAAAGAATATTTTGTTAATAAACACAAGTCTCAAGCTAGATAGTAAAACGAAAGAACAAGTTAACATAAAAAGAATTGTTAATTACCAACGAATCAACGTCACCGTCGTGGAGTTGAAGCATAAAAGAAGCCCCCGTGAATCGTCCTTCGGCACATCGAGACCGACATACTTCGCAAGCCATGTTCTATTTAATTAAGAAAGTACACATAGAGGTTAGAGGAGCATAGCTATCACAAAACAAGGATTCATTTTAATTAAGAAAAGGAAACTAGGATTATCATTGTGTTGTAACAGAGAGCATGATTATCATTGTGTTGTAACGGCTAAGTCCTAAATTCACGGGAAAATTTCGGCATGACCTTTGCTAATTTTCTAACACTAGAGTGCCCGATTCTCGCCGAAACGGAAATTAATCAACATTTCGGCGAAAATGGGCAACTCATTTGAATTCCCTGCAAAGTTTTAAACGGCTCGATGGCCGGACAGATTTCCAAAACATGATTCAAGCACACAGCTCAAGCACATACAACAAAAACCTTCACCACAAATCAATCTCCACAAGTTAATCCAACCACCAGGAACCAGTGAAATCACAGATCCAGTGGAATCATCACAAGGCCAAGCTAGGAACTGAAGTAGCAGGCCTGATCAACTTGCCATTCCTAACTTACTGTGCACTGTTATGACATGTTTGCATGCTTATTAAATAATAATCAGTCTTCTTACTGTGCACTGTTATGTTCTAAGCAATTAAAAGTAGGAGGCAAATTAAATAATAAAACACATTGCAGCTAGATGCAGGTGAGCACAACAGGTCAACAAGGACATACAACACAGGCCCTGGAAGTGCATATTATCTCTTGTTTGGAGATGACAATCAGCAACATAGGCAAGTTATTCCAGATCTAAATGCCCCAGGGGAACAAGAGGAGATACCAGTCACTCAAAATGCTCCAGTGCAACATCAAAATGCTCCAGTTCACCCTTGCTGTGAATTTGAGTGCACTAGCTATCAAATAGATGTTTCTTTGCTAGCTGAGATGTGTACTTTCCATGTCATGTAGCTATGTCAGCTCAAACCTACCATCTAAAATTAGTTTGTTCTATATTTTTCTCAAAACTGATAGATGTGGGTATAGATACTATCTCCCATTTTGGTGCTAAGTAATTCATGGATCTGCTATGTAATCCAGACATATTAATTCACCTATATTATGCCATTTTGGTCCTATATTTGGTTGTCTACAGAGAAAGGAATTTTGGTCCTATTTTTGCCTACAATTTTTGTCCTATGAAATCACCTGCTCTGATTTGATCATTCCATTGCCAATTCAAATGGAAAAAATTCCCATATATTCCACAAACACAACACACATTGCATATTCATTAGAGGTACTCCATACATAACTTCACATACATCAGATAAATCATCCAACCAAAAATTACTTCTGTTTCCATCACAGGGATGGAAAAAATCCTCCACAACAATATGTACCAAATAGTCCATTGGGAAAATTTCCCAAGCCTAAACCATCCAGTCGAAACCCCACAGGAATATCACAAGGCACCATGGCATTAACTCTGGCACGAGGGCCAAGCTCCAGAGCAAACGGGGATGGAGGAATCAGGAAGAGAGAGAGAGAGCTCAGGGGGCAGAGGGAGAGGAGCACTTACAGGTGGTCTTGGACTGCCTCCCCACGACGGCGCGGCGGGTTCCTCCTCCTCCTTACGGCGCGGCGCGTCGGTGGCGGGTATCTCCTGCTCTTGGACGGCACGGTGGTGGGCGAAGGGGCTAGGGACGCGAGCTAGGGCCGACGGGGCTAGGAGGCGTGCGGTGGAGAGAAGAAAGGGCGGCAGTGGCTAGAAAGGGAGGAGGCGGGAGGCGACGAAGGTGGCGGCGATGGTGATCTCGATCGCGATTTCAGATCGAGAGATTGGAGAAGGAAACGACCGAGCGCCTCTCTCTCTCTATACCACCTATAGCCGTGGCGCACCAGAGCTGTGTGCGTCACGCGTAACTAATCCGTGGCGCACCAAAGATAGGTACCCGCGGCGCACCAGTGGAAAAGATAGCCGTGACGCACCATTGCAATGTGCGCCGCGGCTACCCAACATAGCCGTGACGCACCGCTGGGTTGGTGCGTCGCGGGTATGCCTCGGAGGCTCGCCACCCCGGCCCCACACATAGGCGCGACGTGCCTTCCATTTGGCGCGCCGCGGCTATGCCTTTAGGCGCGACGCGCAGAAACATGGTGCGCCGCGGGTAATAAGCGTGACGCGCCAAATGTGATGTGCGTCACGGGTATCATCACTCCTATAGCCATTTTCCTAGTAGTGGAGCTGTCATGATAACAAGCAAAGTATTAGATCATAGTGTAAGACAGTGGAAGGTCAATCAAGACAAGAGGCTACATATGCCAAAGTGAACACAAGAAAACAATTCAGAAGATTCAACAGGCTACAGAAGTTCTCTCTACCTATCTTTACGTAAGAGAGGTTGAACTTCGGGTCGAAGTTCTTGTTAAGGGGGAGATACTATAACATCCCAGTGTTTGAGAGGTTATAAGGATCTAAATATAATATGTGCATTTGCAAAGCATGCATCTAAAAGTACGGGAAATTTTGGCGCGAAAGTTTAAACAAACCAAAGTGACCAATGTTTCACTTGACATGATGAAATAGGTCTAGTTCATCTAGTCAGGAGTACATTTGGAATGATCTTTATAACAAGTATCTTAAGAAACCAAATCACTTGATAAGACAAACCATAATTGGTTATGATCAAACACAAACTATCAACAACCTTAACCACAAGTCTATAAGTGACTTGGGATAATTCATTAGGTAATTACAACCAAAGAGGGGTGAGTATCCAAATCACATAATTGATAATCATACTTCCACCAATGAGTAATACACGGTTGAACCATCTCATTGATAGAGGTGTTATGTCCTCTCAAACAATACCTTTTTAAATTATCAATCATTCACATACACCTCTCATAAATTATCTCATAACTACTAAGTGCACTTTCACAATCAAATAACAAAGGTAAAATAGAACACAACTGATACAAACTAATGATTAACTCAAACCCACACGTGGGAAATGACATAATAATTGTGTTAATATATTTATCGAATATGTACATATCTCATCAACCATAAAAGAAGTACCTAAAAGAAGAAATTAATCTTACTAACCTACTGTTAAAACCTTGATCATCACATATGATATTTCCAAACCTCTATATCAGCATTAAGAATGACAAAGGTCATTAAGAGAAGAATATAAAGTGACAACATGACACCTGAGAAAAACAACTATCAATTATGACATAAGTCATTAAACCCCAATAACCTTCTTATGCTCATTGTCTTATTCATCTTATACCAATGAGCATATGAGCTATGAACACATCAATGAACCATTTGATAAACTTCCTATATTAAGTCAGCATTCCATAAGCATTCCACATCTCTATTCAAATTAAAATTCAAAAACTAAAGCATCCCTGGATACAAGTAATGAATAACAACAAGTTATAACCTCTATTAGAGGAATTGGATTGAAAGCTAAATAAAACCAATCATATATGAGACAATTATCTATCTTTAGGGAAGCAAAACAAGAAATGTATGGAATGATAATAAAAGCATGAATTAACCCTTAATCTAGATCTTGTTATTTTGGCTAGACCATTGTATCTTGTTTCCCAATCTCCTCCAAGTTATTTTGCAAGAGAAGAAACTACAAGACAGGAGGAACTACCACATGAAGATCTTCAAGAAGATTATTTAGAGTGTTCTAGAAGTGTTATTCCAATCTATCATAAGAGTACTTGGAAACTCTTATATATTGATCTGATCTTATTAACACTCTTGAAACAGTGTGATACTCCAATGTTAGTGTTATATAGAAGTAGTTTGGTAACAAGTTTCTAGACCTTGTTAACAGATCACTTTTGTATACTCAACCACGTGAGTGTCTTACACAAATAAACATAAGATCATATAACCTAGTACATCTCATCCAATTGTATATGAGTAGCAATTTGAAGGCAAGTCTGGCCCACTTGTTAACAAATTATTCTTATATGCATATGGTAACTTGATGTCATAAAACAAACCTACATACTTTTATAATCATCTAAGTAAAATCCTTGCTTGGAGTAATTGGATGTTTTCACCACAATGGTGAGACAGTTGAGGTTGGAAACAAAGAGAGGAATCTACCTGCAATGGACAAAGGTGATAACCGAAGACTAGTGGCAACTAGAGAGAAGAACATCAAGCAACAGAAGATCACAAGAAGCAACACTGCCTCAGAAAGGGATCATAAGAAATTATCCAGTGAATCATTGGGATATGTTAGAAAACCAATAACCTCTGTTAAACTCATCACAGATGAGGAGCTCATAACAATATCTTTAATGGAAATAATTATCAAGTATGAAATATAACCAACCATTACATCCACATGTCTTTGATATGTGGAGGTTAATGGTAACAGACTTCATACTTTGTTTTCCATACCTTTTTCATATGTAAGACTAGCAGATGATAACAAAAGTTCATTTACATATAACCATGCAAATGATTGCATGTTCTAAAACAACATGAGATAATGTCCACATTTGAAAACTGGTGAAAAACAAGCAAATAAGACTCCAAAGCAACTCCTGTTTTCCACATGATCAAATGCATAAAATAACAAATATGGCTTATACCCCAATATAAAGAATGTCCACCAGACTTGATAAGAACCTTAGAAATGACAATAACAAAGCCACCTAAAAGAAAATAAGTCCCTTTACCAATTAAAAATCATATGGTATGACTTGGAGTGATATTTCATAATAGGTGAATTTCCCATAATACATAAAAACACTACTTAGTAGTGTTACCAAACTATTTTACATAAGGAATTGTATCCAAATTTGTCCAATTATGATACACCACCTTGGTATCCACATGATTGGAGTGTGTACTTTTATTAAACATGCCTAAGCATAAATTTAAAGCCATTAAATAAATAAAATGAAGAGAAAACAACAAAACCACTTAATCTAGCACCCTAAATAAAAATACAAATATTCTTCAAATTCACCAAAACAAAACATGGTGAGATGTGAAATTTGATAAGGAATTCAAATATGATTTTTAATAATTTTTTAGTTCACAAAAAAGCCCAGAAAACAAGCTTTCCTTTTTCAGTTTTTAGTAACAGAAGGACCTAGTGGTAAATAACAGAAACTTCAGAGGGTTATTGCAATGTGGCATTTTATTTCTTTCTTTAACCTCTGGCCACAAGGCCAGAGGCGTGCCACCGCCTCCGACGCCACCATTGCCACCTCATGCCGCCGCCGTTTCGTGGGGATATGACCACCCCGAGAGGCGTCTGCATCTCTCTCTGCTCACTCTCTCCTCTCTCCCGTGCTCTCTCTCTGTTCTGAACCTGAACCAAACCCTAACCCTAGTTCATCGGGTCATCGTCGATTGCCGGAGTTAGGAGCCACGGGAAGCAGCATGGAGCATCTCTGGAGCTTCCTCATCGCCGTAGCATCATCCTCAACCAACCTCGTTTGCAGGGAAGCCCGGACACGGATGAATCGGGTCTTCTTCTTCAAGTACGGCCGCCGGCTAGTCTTGGACGCCGCCGGTGATTGGGACCTCCCCGAGCCTCCTCGTTTGCTCCATTGCAACCAGGGTGAGCTCGTGATCATCTCAGTGTGCTCCAACCCTTTATTCGTCACCGAATTCGTTATCATCATCACGCACCGTGCGCCGCCGCCGTGGTCATGGTCGTCGGCGCAACTCCGGTGACCATTTGGTCACCATGCCACCACCTGGCGAATCGTATTGAGCTGCTCTACCGAGTGAAGCAATTTAATTGAGCAAATTCGCCACGGATTCGTCAATTGCAATCGGACGGGAGAGATTCTCCCCATTGGTGACGCTGGCATGACGCCAGGACGACGTCACGCCAATTTTTCCTTTTCTTGTTATTTAAATTTCTTAATTAAATGGAATATGACAGGTGGGTCCCACCTGTCAATTTAAATAGGGCAGAAAATAAAGAAAATCTATTAATTCAATAACTACTAAAAGAATTATCAGAAAAATATAAAAAAATATGAAAAACTTTAGAAAAATATAATCTAAATATTTATCAACTTTTCGAAAATGTTTGATAAATTTTAAAATTTAACATTTTCTTTAATAAAATTAAATCATTAAAAAATTAAGAAAAATAATAAATAATTCATAAAATCAGAAAAATACAAGTTATATACCAAAATGCTCCAAATGACATATACAACTCATCTATGATGTTTTGAAAGTCATTTGACCAAGTTTTTATGTGTGCAATGTTTTGAAACTCAATTAATTCATTTAAATTTAATAAAATAATAACTTATTCAAATATTTTCAGAAAGCATAAAATGTTATATCAAATTAAAGAGAAAAGCACTTCCAATTCAAATATGTCAAACATAAAAATTTTTGTTTAACTTATAAACTTGTTTCTACACATATACTGGAATTCTATTATATTTCATTATGACAAGAAATAACTACCACAATATTATTTTTATTATTAATAAAACCCTCATGTTTTCACACCTACTAAAACCTATCATCATCAGTCATTAGAAAGTATTGTGATGATAGAGTTAGCTGTATTAGTTCATCATTTTCAATTAAATTCTTTGTCATATGCTCTACACATTTTGAATATAAAACAAAATGTGACTGTTATCTTTTCGATAGTTGTTTTCCATGTGTCACTGTCTTATTGCCTAACGGAGTAACAAACACTTCTACCTAAATAGTAAAAGTGAAACACATGTAAGTCTAAAAGAACTAATAACCACATCACCACAAGTAATGAAACATTTCACCCAAAACCTATGTGAAAACCTTATCGTATTAAACGTGGCTTACACTTGTAAGCTATGGTGTTTTCCAGGGTATTTCACGATGCAGCTCATTACTATGCATGTATCATCCTTACCAGTGTTTTCTGTAGTCCTTACCGGGACTACTTTGCTATCTTTCATATGTTAGAATTCTCTACGCGACCCTCGAACCCCAAAGACATTGATTATTATGGTTATTTCAATCTCAGGCAAGTTCATCACTTGCTCATATCCTTTGCAGTATTTCATAACGAACTATTTGCAAAAACCTTATCATATTACCACCTATGCTCAAAAGAATGCATGATCCTATTTTTACAATAATATGACTAATTGAATGACTACCCGAGTGGTAGTGTTCTTTTTGGTGGGAGGATGGGACCATGGTAAGATGAATAGATCAAAAGGAAGGTTCCATCTGCATGGGAAAGTATTACCTAGGATTAATCACAACTGTCGTCAGGATTCTTGCGCCGTAAATTCGCGTTAACCATGGGTCTTCTATGGGGGGAGTAAGTCAGCTGTGATCTTCTCTCGTTCGCATGTCAACGGACTGCCGGAGACGTACGTTGTAGGTCTTGCGAGACTGCATGCACATGGGTGGGATCCCTTAATTCCCACGGACTGTGGGGTCTATGAGTGTCTGCCAGGGGCGCGTAGATCTCCATCGTGAGGAGTGGAATCGGGCGTTCAACCTGCTGGCAGAAATGGGTGGGCATGCATTGTGCGGAGAAGCACGGTTTGGCTTGGACCAACAACCGGGCCCCACACCTGAGTGGGAGAGGACAGGAATGTACACCTGGTTGTGCAACATGGTCTTGGTCGTCCATGGGTAAAGTAACGCACCTATGCAGAGTGTAAAAGGATGTGGCATGTTACCCCCTGTTCCGGGAAGGAGCTGTGAACACCGCAGGAAAGGCAACTCCATGAAGTTCTAGTCCTATGAAGATCTGGCGGGCATATTTTTCAGAATTAAAAGCTACCTCTTTAAGAAAGTTTTACAAAACCTTGCATTAGCTTATGACTCTTCTGAGTCTAAAGCTGTAGTTAGTGGATCAAACTACCCACTATATATCACGAGCTTGCTGAGTAACGCTCATTAGTCCTTCGTTCCCGTTTGACCCCTTGCTTAGAGATGAAGCCCTATGGAAGTCGTCATCGAGAAGCCATTGCTGTCTAAGGAAGCTAGGTGGAGTCATATCTTACTTAGCCAGTAAAGCATCATCATCAACAACGCTGGTGGAGGAGAAGCTATCAAGGTATAGGTGAAGACCATTCTTGGACTTATCTGTTACAAGCCATAGATTAGGGTTGACATCAGCCGTAGAGGATTTAGTTCTGAGCTAGAGTTCTTCTCCAGCTTGGATCTCCGAATTGCTTCTTCTGATGTTTCATTTGCAGGAGATCTTCTTGATTCATCTATGAGATTCTCCAGAGTTTGTAATGAAGTTTGTATCCTATAGTTTTGCATGGTCCTGCTATGTTTTTGTTGTACTATTCTGCGAGATGTGATATTCACGGATAAGTCCTTCCGTGAGTATTATGTCACCGACTTGCGCACTACACATGCAGTGGTGTGTTGGGTCACCTCACTGGGTTCATCATCGCTTCATCATATGTCGCAGGGTCATCATTTCCATCTACCATGAAATTTAAGACGGGATCCCCATATAATTCAGGAGATGTACGTTCCCTAGTTTAACTACGAGGTACGGTAGTTTCCTCTTCTAGAGTTTCATGATCTTTATCATTAGTTCCCTCTTCAACTAGCGGAGTCGGCTCTGGAACAATTTCTGGCGCTGCGCTACTCGCCATTCCAAAAAAAGAATGTTCAATAACCTCGCCGAGTTCTACCTAACTACTACTCACACCTTTCGAGGGAAATTCCTTCTCTAGAAAGGATCCATTTTGGGCAACAAAAACCTTGCCTTCGGATCTATGATAGAAGGCGTACCTAATTTTTCTTTAGGGTGTCCTATGAAGACGCATTTTCCGCTTTGGGTTCAAGTTTATCAGGTTGAAGATTTTTAAAATAACATCGCATCCCCAAACTTTTAGAAATGACAACTTAGGTTTGTTTCTAAACCATAATCCATACAGTGTCGTTTCAACAGATTTAGATGGTTCCCTATTTGAAATGAATGCAACTGTCTCTACTGCTGACCTCAAACCGATAGTGGAAAATCTATAAGAGACATCATAGATCGGACCATATCTAATAAAGTACGATTACGACGTTCGGAAACACCATTACTTTGTGGTGTTCTGGCAGGTATGAGTTGTGAAACTATTCCACATTGTTTCATATGCATGCCAAACTCGTAACTTAAAAATTTACCTCCATGATCAGATCATAAAAATTTAATCTTTCTGCTACAATGATTTTCAACTTCGCTCTGAAATTCTCTGAACTTTTCAAACGTTTCAGATTTGTGTTTCATTAAGTAAATATATCCATATCTACTTATATCATATGTGAAGGTGACTAAATAACGATCTCCACCGCGCACCGACATACTCATTGGTCCACATACATCAGTATGAATGATTTCTAGTAAATCCGTCGCCCGTTCCATAGTACCGGAAAATGGGGTTCTAGTCATATTTCCCACAAGGCATGGTTCACACGTCTCAAATGATTGATAATCAAGTGATTCTAAGAGTCTATCAGAATGGAGCTTCTTCATGCGTTTAACACCAATATGACCTAAGCGGCAATGCCACATGTAAGTAGCAATACATCATTTAACTGAATTCTTTTGGCATTCACATTATGAATATGTGTATCAATACTATCACGATTCAAAAGAAATAAACCATTCTTCATAGGTGCGTGACCATAAAAGATATTATTCATATAAATCAAAAAACCATTGTTCTCAGACTTAAACGAATAACCACTTTGTGTTAAACAAGATCAAGAAATGATATTCATGCTTAACGCGGGCACCGGGTAACAATTATTAATGTTTATGACTAATCCAGATGGTAAATGAAGAGGTAGCGTCCCGACGACGATCACGTCAACTCTTGATCCATTGCCAACACGCATCCTCACCTCATCCCTTGCTAGTTGTCCCTTATTCTGTAGTTCATGTTTCGAGTTACTTATGTGAGCACCCGAACCAGTATCAAATACCCAGGCGCTACTACGAATACTAGTAAGGTACAAATCAATAACATGTATATCACATATACCTTTGTTCACTTTGTCGGCCTTCTTATCTGCCAGATATTTGGGGCAGTTACGCTTCTAGTGGCCAGTGCCCTTGCAATAGAAGCACCCGGTCTCGGGCTTAGGGCCATTCCTGATTTTCTTTTCAGGTGTGGAAACAGTCTTGCCACCCTTCTTGAAGTTGACCTTTGGCTTGCCTTTCTTGAAATCAGTGGTCCTATTGATCATCAACACTTGATGTTCTTTCTTGATCTCCACTTCAGCAGTCTTGAGCATTGAGAGAAGCTCAAGGAGAGTCTTCTTTATGCCTTGCATATTATAGTTCATCACAAAGTCCTTGTAACTAGGTGGTAGATATTGGAGAACATGATGTATCCCTAGCTCATTGGGGATCGTTATTCCCAAATCTATGAGCTTATCAGCGCACCCAGACATTCTGAGCACGTGCTCGCTAACGGAGTTGTTCTCTTCCATCATGCATCTAAAGAACTTTTCTGAAGCATCATAACTCTCTACTGCAACATGGGCATCGAAAATCAATTTCAATTCTCCCATTGTATAAAAAGCATTGATGTTCTCGAAACAGCTCAGGCTCTAATCCATACAGGATGCCGCAATGAACAATATTGTGGTCTTCTTGTTGAGTCAGAATAACATTTTTCTGTTCATCAGAAGCATCAACAGCGGGCTGGTCACCTAGTGGTGCATCAAGCACATAGAGCGTTTTGCAAGCGGCGAGGAGAATCCCTAGGTTAAGTTCCCAATTGGTAAAGGTGCTTCGATTGTTCACTAGTTTTTCTTTCTCCATGAACATATTGAAATTGAAGGTAGGTGGTGCCATGATCTACAACATATTTGCAAATACTATTTAGATTAAGTTTACTGTAAATTAAGTTCAAGTTAATTCTAAAATTATCCCATGAACTCCCACTTAGAATCAACATCCCTCTAGTCATTTTAGTGATTACACGAACCAAATTCACTACACCGAACCGATTATCACGTGAGACGGTATAGTTGCAAAGGTGTACATCGACATGTTTATCATATCATCGATATGAATCATGGTCTACCTTTCGGTTACGTGTTCAGAGGCCATGCTTGTACATGCTAGGCTCGCCAAGTAGAATCATAGTATTGTGTGTGTTCTGAGGCCATGTATGTACATGCTAGGCTCGTTAGCACCTGTTGTATGCAAACGTTGAGTCTATCACACCCGATCATCACATGGTGTCTTGAAACAACAAACTTTCTTAACGGTGCATACAATGCAAGAACACATTATTATTTTGACATTAAGTGAGAGGGATCATCTTATAATGTTACCGTCGTGATCTAAGCAAAATAAGATGCATAAAAAGGACTAATATCACATGCATAGATAATGTGATATGATATGGTCCTTCTTTCACTTGATCTCCATCTTGTGCATCATGGTATTATCTCCATCATTCCACCGGCGTGGCACCACGGTCCTTGGCGCCTCCATCTTGATTGTCCATCCAAATTACAACATACAACATGGATATGATATACAACACGTAGGCCATAAATAATAAGACACCCATATGGCTCCTACCTGTATGTCAATAATTTATAAACGAGATAATTTCATACACAAAAATTGTAATATTGACCACATCATATCACATGCCCTGCAAAAACAAGTTAGACGTCTCTAATTTATTTTTGCATATTTTACATGGCTTGGCCTTTGAAATAGAACCGTTCATACCTACGAACCACAACATTGGTAAAAAAATATTAATAACCCGTTGTATATTAGATCTTAACTATAGTTGGAGATATTTGACACCCTATTAGCCACTTATCATAGTGTGACAAGTCTCGCGTACAAATACGCATAAAGTCAGTCCAGGGACGCTTCATCCCACTGTACCACTAAGATCAAAATCACTAAAGGAGGAAATAGCATGATCATCAACGCCCACATACACCTATGTGTTCTACCCGTACAAATCATCTATGCATAGATCCGGCTCTGATACCAATGATGGGTTCATAGCACAGAAAACAAAAAATTCCTATGCGAAGGACACTCGAAGGGCTAAGATCTAATCTAGGAGATGAAAACAATGGGGAGAAAGAGTCTTACGAATAACATACCCTCAAAGACTCTAAGCATTACGAGATTGAATCTCGTTGGTGGTGTAGTCGTAGTCACGTCAATCTCAAGATCATGAAGATGTGTGCTGCAATCCGGCAACGCCTTCGTGATCGGTCACACGTATGGCTTAATGACGACCTCCGTTCCCTTGATCCAACGGGGCAACGGAAGTAGCCCCCAGAACTCCAGCAGCACGACAACATGGTGTGGTGGAGAAACTCCATGGTTACGGATTCGCCAGTCGGATGACCATGAAATGGAGCAGCAGGTGGAGGGAGAGGAGATGACACAAGTGTGTGGAGAAGAGTGAGCTCACACCCTCCTTTTATAGGAGAGGGGGAGGCAGCCCAAAGGGGGGTGCGGCCAAGGCCATGGTGCCCCCACCTCTTCCCCTCTTGTTTTGAGTGGACACTCCACTCACACCCACTCATCCTCCCGTTATTTCCCACCAAAATTCCAAATGTTTTTATTTATTAAATAATAAAACATTTTCATTTCTTTAATTTAATATTTATTAATTCCATTAACAAACATTTGCACATAACCCCTCTAATCATTTGTTAACTCTATGAACAACCACTCGACGGAAAAACCGTTGAACTATTTCAAATTTACCCGAAACAATTTCATGTTCTCCAATACTTTCTCCAATATTCCGTACCCTCTCAAATGCGACGTCAAACCTTAAGTGTCACCATATGGTTCACGAATAATACATACATGATCGAGACACAAATCCGATCAATAATCAATACCGTGATTCGGAGATCCGTCATGACTACAATATATTCATAGATGAATCTTGTGATCATGTGAACCATCAACGTCATAACTAATACTCTTTGTCTCGCGATATTTTACTTTTCCGAGATCCGGTCGTCCATATCAACTATATATTTTTTATCTTGTTAACAACAAGTACTATTTTTTATTCGTTCCGTGATATTACATCCCCGTGACCTAGTCACGTGATTGCAAGCGTTGTCGATGTGATGTCACCAAGAAGGCCTAGAGTATATCTCTCCGTCATTTTTTATTGACAAATTCCACTCTTGATCCTTGAGCCTCAACTAACATTTTCGAAATACCTAACGCCACCTTTATAGTCACCCTGTTACGGTGTGAGGTTTGATGTCATCAAAGTACCCTTATGATATTAGTTGTCGGGGGGTTACCCCCGAGTAGGGTAAAGACAGGTGGTAAAGGCAGCTTACAGAAGAGAGGTTTGGTCGAGTAGCCGACTACCAGGTACTCGCTACCCGGTCGACTGCTACTCGGTCTCACCTCAAGATGACCAGAAGGAGATATCAATCAAGTTCTATCCTTTCGAGTAGAAGGGTTGGCCCGAGTACAATTGGCGGGAACAATTGGCGGGAACCTACTCGGGCCAGAAAGTCAAAGGAGCCGTTCTGACACAGGATCCCGCGTATCCTGGGTCCGTACTTGGCAGCATTCGAACTACTGTTCATCTGGGACCAGCTTGCCTGACAGTGACAGCATGGAAGCAGGCCGTGGCAGGATAAGGGGGCCCTACTCTGTGTTTGGCACAGTGATACCAGTCTGTCCCCTAGTTTTGCCCAACGACTTTACAGAAGCAGCCAAGATTAGGAACCAAAGCTGTCAGCGGGTACTCGGAGAAAGGACGATGTGCACACTATGTCGACACTTGTTCATATTTGGACGTATCCGGCTGGGCACCGTGTATATAAGGTGCCCCGCCGCCTCCTGCGCGAGGGATCTTGCTCCACGCTCATTCTGGAGCCCTAGAAACCCTAAGTTCTTGACCTAGCTCTACTCGGAGAGGAGAGAGAGGCTACTCGGTAGAGATACCATTTGTACTGTGGCCACTCGGAGAGACATCATAATACATAGAGAAAGGCAGGAGTAGGGGTTTTACCTCCTCACGAGGGCCCTGAACCTGGGTACATCGTGTTGTTTGTGTTGTGTGGATCTTACCTCACGCGGCTACTCGTCGCGTGATCCCTCCCCGGACACCTCCAGCGTCCATCGTCCCCACATCTTTAGCCATCCCATGGCATCTGCCGTGACACCACCTCGACAGTTGGCGCCCACCGTGGGGCAACCAGCGGCGCTGGCTGGAGTTTCTGTTCGGACGGGATCTTCATCAGCGGAGCGCGTAGTTTGTGGCCTTGTCCACAGATTCGGCTCCTTCGACTTCGTCACCGACAACGCCGGCTGTTTCGGCGGCATGGCCATGCCGGAGGGCGGCTCGGTGATCTCCTTCGGCTCTCATCTCGTCTACGTCGCCACCGTCGCCAACAGCGCCTACCCCGAGCTGGTGCATGACGCGGAGGATCCTCCTGCGGTGATTGCTGCTCGCGGAAGGCCTGCATGCAGCTCTGCAAGCTGCGCTGAGGTGATGGTGACGGGCTTGGCGGCGAACACTAGCGCAGCTGCTACTGGCGCTGCGGCCGTTGTCGAGGAGGTTGACGAACCGCCTGCTGGTGGCAGGAATCACCGGCCCTACGAGAAGGAGAGCAACTTGCCGCCTTCCACGTCAACGGTCATCCCCGCGTCTGCTGCGCGAACCGGTATGCCGACTCCTACCGACATCGAGCTCCTAGCCGCGAGGGAGCAGCTCGAGCGGCAACGCCAGGAGCTGCTTGCCGAGCAGGCGGAGTTGGAGAAGATCAGGCTTGAGCTGAGTTTGGACCAGCTCGAGTACAACAAGGCTCACGGCTTCACGCCAGTCGCCAGGAGGCCCAGCAGAGTAGGCGCTACACGGCGTAACTTGGGTGTCGAGATGGCGACAGTTGCGGAGGTGCCCGCGCAGTCCGCCACCGCGAACACCTTCACAAGGCCAAGGTACAGCACACCCGCCAAGACGCTCAGAGCTGCACAGGCCGTGGCTGCCGAGTTGCCGCGCCTGGATGGAGAGGCGCGTCTCAGGCAGCAGGAAAGGCTCAACGAGTTGGTGTTGGAGGCCGCTAGGCAGAACGAGGAGTTCCGGAAGGCCAACCCGGGAGCTGGAGCTTCGCAGGTGGTTCACTCGCACGCGGCTAGATCTAACGATCAGGCCTCGTCTCCGCATCCTAGCCGCGAGAAGAGCCGCAGCGGGCGCTCGGGTAGAGACAGGCAAATGCAGGTGTATGACCCGGCTGCTGCCGCGAAACAGGTTGCTGTGCCGCAGCAGCCCGGGCAGGAACACAACGCTGCAAGAGCAGGCTCTCAAGCCCATCAAGCTCAAAGCCGTGCCCGAGAAGCCGCGTGTCCGGGTACTTCTCGGCAACCCGCAGCTCAGCCTACTCGGCAGAGGCAGCAGCCGCGCCCAGCGGCACCAGTCGCCAACCCGGTGGAGCAGCCCGCAGCTATGCAGGTGGATAGGTATGATGATGGCTACTCGGCTATGGAGATGGCTGGTTATGACATCCATGACCGTGTCGGTGAGCGTGTGTTGGCGCCTGGAGATGCAAGGCATCAGCTGGACCGTATCAGCTTGTCGGCGCGGCTTGAGAGCACGGGTCCTCCTGGCCCCGAGTGCTTTGGCCCGCGCATCATGAACGAGCCTTCCGTGAAGGGCTTCCAGCTTGCAAGGGGCACCAAGAGTTACAATGGCAGCACCAAGCCTGAAGATTGGCTCAATGACTACGTCACCGCGGTCCATATCGCGAATGGCAACAGGAGATGGGCGGTACGCTATGTGCCGCAAATGCTAGAGGGTCCAGCTCGCACCTGGCTCAACAACTTGCCCAAGAACAGCATTAACTGCTGGCTGGACTTCTCGGATGCCTTCATCAGCAACTTCACGAGTACATACAAGAGGCCGAATAGGCCACAGCAGCTGTCAGCTTGCAGGCAGCGAGAAGACGAGACGGACCGCGAGTACCTTACTCGATGGAGCACCTTGAGGAACACTTGTGAGGGTGTGAATGAAGCACAGGCCATCACTTGGTTTGCGCAGGGTTGCCGACATGGCAGCATGCTTTGGCAGTGATTGCAGAGGGAGATGCCGAACACCCTGGCCGAGACCATCAAGATTGCGGATCAGTACGCACTCGGTGATCCTACTCAGCCACTGATGGACTCCTCTGAGCCGAGAAGAAACTTCAACAGCAGCAAGCGCAACGAGTTCCGCAACAAGCGCCGAGTAGATACTCGGTATGATCCCGAAGAGGTGAATGCAGTGAATGTTGGAGGCGGTGGTGGCCAAAGGCAGAAACCTGCTGGAGCCTACGGGCAGAACCAGAACCAGGGCCAGGGCAACAAGAAACCGTTCCGCACTGCGCAGTCGGGTAGCGGGAACTCCGAGCAGCCGAAGAAGTTTGTCTTTGACGACATGAAGGATGGCCCATGCAGCTTTCACACTCACCACCCCTCAAGGCCTGCGAACCATACTACTCGGCAATGCGAATGGTGGGATGTGATCAAGAGTGATGGCTTGCCTCCTCCCCCTCCCCTGCCAGCCGCCAATGCTACTGTTCAGCCTACTCGGGCACCTGCAGCTCGGCCGCCAGTGTACCCGAGAAGAGAGAATGTCAACCAGGTGGCTTTAGGAGCCAACCGGAACTTCAACAATGAGAGATACCGCAACAACAACAACAACTACAACCGCAACAACAACAACAGAGGCAACAACAACTATCAGGGCAACAACAACAACAACAATGGCAACAATGGGGGCAATGGCTCCAACCAGTACCAAGAGCACCATGAAAGCTATATGATCTTCACTTCTGAGGCAGTCGACAAGCAATCACAGCACAGGCGGGCCATGGAGGTCAATGCAGTGATTCCTGCTGTTCCTCACTACATGTATTGGTGTGACCAGGAGATCAGGTGGACCCGAGCAGATCATCCCAAGGTGATGCCCAATCCGGGTACCTACGCTTTGGTGCTGGATCCTACCTTCCTGGGTCCCGAGAAGAATGTGAGGTTCAGCAAGGTGCTAATCGACAACGGCAGCAGCATCAACATTGTGTACAAGGACACACTCGAGAAGCTTGGCCTGGCCGAGAACATGATGCTGCCCAGCAAGACCACCTTCCATGGCATTGTGCCCGGGATCTCGTGCAACCCGATTGGCCGAGTGTGGATTGATGTGCTATTCGGTACCCGGGAGAACTGCCGCACAGAGCGTTTGCAGTTCGAGGTGGTGGATCATCAGAGCCCCTATCATGCTCTACTCGGCAGGCCTGCTCTGAGCAAGTTCATGGCCTCTACACATGTGGCTTATCTGAAGATGAAGATCCCTGGTCCCAATGGCATCATCACCATCTCGGGAGATTACAAGAAGTCCATGGAGTGTGCCTCTGCTAGCTCCCAGCTGGCGGAATCGATGGTGATTGCTGCCGAGAAGAAGAAGATGTACGAGGTGGTGGCCATGGCTCAGTCCGCACAAGCTGGCGCACAAGGTGTGCCGAGTACCCAGCATGGTACTGCTTTCCAAGCTGCCAAGGAGACCAAGACAGTCCAGGTTGACCCCGAGTTCCCGGAGCGCGTGGCCATCATTGGTTCCGGGTTGGCGGAGAAATAGGAAAGCGCGCTCATCCACTTCCTCCGTGAGAATCGGGATGTGTTCGCCTGGACCAATGAAGATCTACCAGGAGTCCCGAGGGAGTTGGTTGAGCATTCTTTGCATGTGCGTCCTGACGCCAAGCCCGTGAAGCAGGCTATGCGCCGTTTCGGAGATGAGAGAAGGAAGGCCATCGGTGATCAGATCACCAAGCTGCTGATAAGTAACTTCATCATGGAAGTGCTGCATCCGGATTGGTTAGCCAACCCGGTCATGGTCGAGAAGAAAAAGGAAGATCCCACGGCTGCCACTGCATGGCGCATGTGCGTCGACTACACCGATTTGAACAAGGCATGCCCCAAGGATCCTTTCCCGCTACCCCGCATCGATCAGGTGATCGATTCCACAGCTGGTTGTGAACTGTTGTATTTCATAGATGCCTACTCTGGTTTCCACCAGATTGCACTCAACCCTGCTGATCAAATAAAGACTGCTTTCATTACCCCGTACGGGGCTTATTGCTATCGTGTCATGTGTTTTGGCTTGAGGAATGCGGGTGCAACCTATCAGAGATGCATGCAGAAATGCTTGCACGACCAGCTCGGCAAGAATGTGCAGGTGTACGTAGATGACATTGTCATCAAAACGAATAAAACACATACTCTGCTTGCCGACCTGGAGGAAACCTTTGCTAATCTACGCAAGTACAAAATGAAACTGAATCCGAGTAAGTGCACCTTTGGTGTACCAGCTGGAAAGCTACTCGGTTTTCTGGTTTCTAGTCGGGGCATTGAAGCCAATCCTTCTAAGATAAAAGCTATTGAGAGCATGTCTTTACCGAGATCACTGAAAGATGTGCAGAAGTTCACGGGTTGTCTGGCATCTTTGAGCCGTTTTCTGGGCCGAATGGGCGAGAAGGCTCTGCCTCTATACCAGCTAATGAAGAAAAGTGACAAGTTTGTCTGGACTCCGCAAGCGGACGTGGCATTCAATGAGCTGAAAGCAATGCTGGCTAGCGCTCCCGTCTTGGCTAGTCCGCTACCCAAGGAGCCTATGCTGCTGTACATTGCTGCGACTAACCGAGTAGTCAGCGTGGTGATAGTGGTGGAGCGAGAAGAAGAAGGCAAGAGTGTGCAGCGCCCAGTCTATTATCTCAGTGAAGTGCTGTCCAGTTCCAAGCAAAACTATCCGCACTACCAGAAGATGACGTATGGTGTCTACCTGGGCGCCAGGAAGCTGAAACATTATTTTCAGGAGCACCCCATTACTGTCGTGAGCTCTGCTCCCATCTCGGATATCATGGGTAACAAGGAGGCGAGTGGCCGGGTAGCCAAGTGGGCGATTGAGCTAGCCGCGTACGCTCCCGCGTATGCGAGAAGAGAAGCAATCAAGTCTCAGGTCCTGGCAGAGTTTCTTGTGGACTGGGCCGAGATGCAGTATGAACCCCCTGCTCCAGTTTCCAACTATTGGAGGATGCATTTCGATGGCTCGAAAGTGAAGGAAGGCCTTGGAGCTGGTGTTGTGCTCACGTCACCCAAGCGAGATCAGCTCAAGTACGTGCTGCAGATTCATTTCAAGGCATCCAACAATGTAGCCGAGTACGAGGCAGTGGTGCATGGTTTGCGAGTAGCAAAGGAGGTTGGTGTGCAGCGCATTATATGCTATGGTGATTCGGATCTAGTGGTGCAGCAAGTCTCAGGTACCTGGGATGCTTTGGATGCCAACATGGCATCGTATCGCTTCCTGGTGCAGTCAATGACTGGGTTTTTCGAAGGCTGTGAGTTCCAGCACATTCACCGAGCAGAGAACGAAGCAGCAGACGAGCTATCCAAGTTGGGATCTTCTCGGCAGTCCATCCCGGCAGGGATTGCCTTGGAGCATTTGAGGAAGCCATCCATCAAGCCTTCCCCCAACTCGGAATCTATCTTTGTTCCTTCTCTGCCAAGTGAAGAATCTGACCCAATGGAGATTGACTGGGAGAATGATGCAAGGAACCCGGGGACTGCCATTCCCTACTCGGGGACTGCCGTTCCCTACTCGGGGACTGCCGTTTCCTACTCAGGGACTGCCACTCCCTATTCGGGGACTGCCACTCCCTACTCGGGGACTGCCACTCCCTACTCGGGGACTGCCACTCCTTACTCGGGGACTGCCACTCCGTACTCGGGGACTGCCGTCCTCAACCCAGAGGCTGTCGCATTCATTGAAGAAGTTCTCGCCAATCGGTCTGGGCTGCAAAGAAGCGCTCCTACTCCTCCTGTGCAATCGCAAGAGCCTGTCCCAATGGAACTGGACGAACCAGTGTTTCCCATACGGGAGACACCGAGTTGGGCTATGCCCATATTATCCTTTCTAAGGGACGGCACTTTACCTGAAGATGAGGTGACTGCGAGGCAGATTCAGAGAAGGTCCAAGGGCTACACTATAGTCCGAGATGTGCTGCACAAGAGAAGTGCCACCGGTGTGCTGCAACGTTGTGTGAGCCCAGAAGAGGGAGAAGAAATTCTGGTGGAGATACATCAAGGGGAATGCGGGCACCACGCCTCTTCTCGGGCATTGGTCAAGAAAGCTTTTCGGCATGGCTTCTACTGGCTCACTGCACTACAGCAAGCTGAGGATATTGTGAGGAAGTGCAACGGCTGCCAGATGTTCGCAAGTAAGATTCACATGCCTGCTTCCGAGTTGAAAACAATCCCTATCACATGGCCATTTGCTGTTTGGTGCTTGGATATGGTTGGCCCCTTCAAGCCGGCTAAAGGGAACATGACTCATATCTTGGTCATGGTGGACAAGTTCACCAAGTGGATTGAGGTGAAGCCTATTCGGAAGTGCGATGGGGCCACAGCTGTGAGGTTCGTGAAAGATGTGATCATGAGATATGGCTACCCGCACAGTATCATCACCGACAACGGCACCAACTTTGCAGAAGGGGCAATGGTGCGATTCTGCAGAGATAAGCATATCCGACTAGACGTTGCGTCAGTCGCGCACCCTGCCTCCAATGGGCAAGTTGAGAGAGCAAATGGAATGGTACTGGCAGGCATAAAGCCAAGGCTGATTGAGCCATTGCTGAAAACACCTGGGTGTTGGCTAGAAGAGTTACCAGCGGTGTTGTGGAGTCTAAGGACTACCCCTAACCGGTCAACCGGCTACACGCCATTCTTCTTGGTATACGGGGCTGAGGCCGTGTTGCCAATAGACTTAGAGCATGTCTAGTAGTACCCCTAAACCCCTAAACCCTTATAGCAGTTTTAAGGGTTGAGAATGCCACTTTTCGTGCACTTTTACGGGTTGAAAAACAGGGGCAAAGACTAGAACCCTTAAACCCAACCCTTAAAACAGAATATTCTGTTTTAAGGGTTGGGTTTGAGGGTTCTAGTCTTTGCCTCAACCCCAACCCCTAAAACTGTCATCCACATATAAACATTTTTCCTCACATATCATCATTTCACATATCACAAAACATCATCACATTTCACATAAAACAAATAATCATTCAAGTTATTATTACAACACCAAATAGTACTTGCTAGCACATAAAAAAAAAATTATTCAAATTCTTACAACACAACAATAATTGTTCGAATGAAATAGAACAAAGATAAATCATGCGCCGCGGCGCTGTCCATCCAACTGCCACTGGTGCTCTACTAGATCATCACGGAGCCGACCATGAGTGGCTGCATCTTCAATGTCACGATGTGCTTGAAGAAAAGATTGCACACGAGAAGGATTTCTTTCCGGTTGCACACGGGTGCCAACATTGTCATAGAAACAAGGCAAGTTTAAGCCTCTCTCATCCTCTAGTATCATGTTGTGTAGAATCACACAACACTTCATGATATCAACCAAGGTTTTCTTGTCCCAAAACCGAGCCGGACCCCGAACTATGGCAAACCTTGCTTGCAAGACACCGAACGCTCTCTCAATATCCTTTCGGGCTGCCTCTTGTGCTCTTGTGAAATGAGCCTCTTTTCTGGTTAAGGGCACCCCATTTTTCTCTTTGATGGACTTCACAAGAGTTGCCCATTCGGGATAAATGCCATCGGTGAGATAGTAACCCATTGAGTACTCATTGTTCATGACTTTGTAGTTGCAAGTTGGAGCATCCCCGGTTATTAATCTTTTGAACAATGGAGATCTATTGAGCACATTTATATCATTGAGTGTTCCGGGCAACCCAAAAAAATGCATGCCAAATCCATAAGTCCTCCGATGCCACGGCCTCAAGCACAATGGTAGCATCACGGCTTTTACCGCAATACATGCCGTGCCATGCCTTTGGGCAATTTTTCCATGTCCAATGCATGCAATCTAGGCTACCTAGCATCCCCGGCCATCCCCTTTTTTCATTGGTTTCCATCAATCTTTTTGTATCTTCCTCGTTTGGTGCTCGAAGATACTGCTCTCCATACAACCCAATGACCAACTTAGCAAATCTACGGACGGACTCGGTGGTTGTATCTTGCCCAATGCGAAGATACTCATCGTGTAGTCCGCGGGTACGCCATATGCGAGTACCCGCATTGCCGCCGATATCTTTTGGTATGCACTAAACCCCATGATACCGGCGGCGGATCTACGACGCTTGAAATATGAGGAGGCCGCCTCACAATCCGTCACAATCTTCACAAAGAGAGAACGGCGCATTCGGTACCTTCTACGGAAGAGACGAGGAGGGTACGTAGGGTACTCGGCGAAGTAGTCTTCCATCAAATGCTCGTGTCCGAGAGCGCGGTTGCGGTAGATGGTGACTCTCCCCATCGTCGATCCTCTCCTCTGATCCATCAGCTTCGCGCGGTCTTCATACGACTGCACGTCGACGAGGAGGCTCATCATCTCGACGTCGTCATCTTGCAACAACTCGTCGATGTCGGAATCATCGGATGTCGACCAATCCGACGAATCTGACATCGAGTCCATCACACTATCGTCGTTGTTCATCTACAAAGTTACAATCAAATCAATAATCTACCTAGAACAAATATGAAAAAACAAAATAAAAAAATAAAACGAAAAAAATACCTTCGGGATGGCCGGGTCGGGGCCGGCGCGGTAGAGGGCGAGGCGGGGCGGGGGCGGGCGGGGCGGAGGCGGAGGAGGGCCGGGACGGGGCGGGCGGTGGAGAGGAGGGGCGGCCGGCGGCGGGCGGTGGCGTGGGCGGGCGGGGCGGAGGCGGAAGAGGGCGGCGGCGGAGGGGCGGGCGGGGCGGAGGAGGAGGGGGGCGGGACGGGGCGGGCGGGGCGGGGGCTGGGCGCGGCGCGGCCGGGCGCGGCCGGGCGCGGCGGGCGCGGCCGGAGGAAGTGGCGGCGGGGGCGGCGGCGGAGCTCGGGGGCGGGCGCGCGGGGGGCGGGGGAGAGGGAGGCGGGGCCGGGGGAGGGTGGGGCGGGGCGGCGGCGGGTGGTGGCGGGGCGGGGCGGGGCCGGGCGGGGCCGGGCGGAGGCGGCGCGGCGGCGGCGCGGGGGCGGCGGCGGCGCCGGATGCGGAGCTCGGGGCGGAGGCGGGTGGGAATTTTCCCTCCCGCGTTGCGTGCGTGCGTGATACAGTTTTGGAGGGCTTGACCCCTCCAACCCCTAGTTTTACAGGTTGGGAGGGGTTTCCCGGGTTGGGCCTGCAAATTTTTTTACAGTTTTAGGGGTTTAGGGGCTCTAGTCTTTGCGATTTTTTGGTCCAAAACTGTAAAAAAGCGGTTATTTTTACAGTTTTGGGGGTTTAGGGGTACTACTAGACATGCTCTTAGAGCATGACTCCCCCCGAGTAGCCCTCTACACTGAGGTGGAGGCGAGAGAAGCTCGAGAAGACGACGTTGACCTGCTTGAAGAAGCAAGAGAGCTGACTCTGTCACGTTCGGCTATCTACCAGCAAAACCTGCGGCGTTATCATAGCCGAAAGGTGAACCCAAGGGTTTTCCGAGAAGGAGACATGGTCCTTAGGCTTGTGCAGCGCACAGCCGGGATGCACAAGTTGTCTCCTCCGTGGGAAGGGCCTTTCATTGTGAGCAAAGCGCTGCACAATGATGCGTACTACCTTGTAGATGTGCGCCCATCGCAGGCGAACAGGGCAGATAAAGCTGGAGAGGAAACCAAGCGCCCTTGGAATGTAGCCCTACTTCGTCGTTTTCATTCATGAGCAAGGATGTGTATGTACCCTCTTATCCGAGTTGAAATTCTACTCTGCAATCTGAAATTGTTCTCGGGGACTGCCCTCGTCCAAAATTGCTCTAAGTGTTTTTACTCGGCTTGATCCTTTGTCTATTCGGTTGCTCCACTTCAAAACTCACAAGTGCATTGAGTACTGTGTTTAAACCTATATGCCAACTCTTCGACTCTGCTGCTGTCCGAAACCCGGCTTCATGGCAAGCAAGAGAACAAGCAAAAGGTCAATGAGCACACGAAAATCGCTAAGGAAGAAAGAGTGCAGGAACCGAATAGAGTGTTTTGTTACTTTTGTTCCCTGTTTTCGTCTTCTCGGCTAAGTGGTGGGCTGCGTTACCATGATTGTTTCTAGCGGCTAAGTATTTGCAGCCCTACTACTTGATTCTTGTGACTCGAATACCAAAAAAGCGACAAGTCGCGGGTAGAGCAGAGATGAAAAGATAGGGTGAATAAGAAATGCAACTCGGGGACTCGCATGGAAACGCAACTCGGCATTAAGCCAGCGTCGTTCAAATTGATTAATGTCAAAATAAACAGAGTGGGCATAAAAACTGAGTAGCAAGCAAAACAAAGATAGTCTATTACATCTGCTCCCGGCATCCCGGGGATCTGATAAGTGTTCGAGTTGAAAGAGATTGCAGGTTGCTTCAAGATGAGGAGGCAGTGTTCTCGGCGCTGGCCTTGGCTGCTGTTTCTTCGGCGGCGGTCTTGGCAGCAGCTTCTTCGGTGGCGGTCGTGGCAGCTGTTTCTTCGGTGCTGGCATGGGTGGCATCCGTTTCCGTCTGGACGGTGGCGGATTCCTTCATCTCGGCATCATGCTGGGTGGCCGCCTGCTCAGAAGTGGCCGTGGCCACCGAGACGAGTCCTGGAGCCGAAGAGGAGCCTGAAGCGTGGCCAGGAGGGGGCACCGTGTCGTCGAGAGCAGCACCTGAGGAGGTGCCAAAGTCGAGTGCGGCGGTGTCGATGTGGGCGTACTCGTCCTCATCGCTACTCGCGACGGCGACGTTCTTCCCCTTCCCGGCCTTGCCCTTAGGAGATTCGAAGAGGCCTTCCAAGTCGGTTTCTACTTCGTCGTCCTCTTCCTCTTCCTCTTCGTACTCGGTGTCGGGCTCGGGGAGGCCCTCGATGAAGATCTCCGTCTCAGCGCACTCCGCGACCTCGTAGGCGATCTGCTTGCGTGTGGCCACGCAGTCGGGATCTACCTCCCACTTGGAATTATTGCGCTTCCCGCGGATGAGCTGCATGTTGAGGTTTTCATACCAGGATGCTATGCAGAGAAGCATCACGTCCGCACCGGCCCGGGCTCCCGAAGCACGCCACTTCTTCAACTCTTTCTTCACATTCTTCAGTTTGAAGGCTAGGCCCTTCATGGTGGTTGGCTGAAGATCATGAGGCCAAAACAGCCTGTGGAGCTCAAAGCCCTCGTGCACCAAGTCAGTTCCGACGCCAGCCAGCTGTTCGAAATAGCCTTTGAGCACCAGCAAGCTGTCCTCGATCTCGGCTCTGGTATCTGCTGCCTCACCTTTCGCAAGGCGAGCTGCTTTGGCCTTGGCCACCGTAGGCGCAGAAGGGGAGTCAAGATGAGGCCAGATCTCTGAAATAGCATGTGGTAACTTCAGAACCGAGAAGAGAAAAACCGAGAAGAAATACTACCGAGAAGAAAAGAAGCAGCGAAGAAAAGACTTACCGGACAGTTCGTTGCGCAGCCGCTGCAGCTGGGTCTTCCAGGACTCCTCGTTAGAAATGTGCTTTTCTTGGATCAGGCGCAAGCTATCCATCTGAGCGAAGAGATCAGCATTGGTCTTCTTTAAAGTTTCGCATTCCTGCTCAAGGGCCCTCTCCTTGGCTCTGAAAGTGGTCTCGGCCTTGGCCTTCTCGGCGTTTGCTCTGTCCCTCTCGGCGCCAATGTTGATGGCATCCTGGAGTGCCTTTTGCAACTGGAGTTGCAGCTTCTCGGTCTCGGTGGCGTGATCCTTCAGCAACACAGCGGCCTGGTTGGACAGTTGGTTCTGCACCTCTGCTGGTTTGACACAATCTTGGTGTGCCTCAGCAAACAACTTGTGATCTTCTGCGAAGAGCCAGACAAGGTCAATAGAGAAGCAGCGAAGAAACAGATTCAAGATCAAACCGAGTAAACAACAAACTCACCTTCCAGCCTTTTGATGGTGGCTTCGGCGTTCTTCACGAAAGTGCGGCATTTCTCGTGCTCTTCGGCTAGGCTCTTCAGTTTCTCTGCAGAGTAGAAAAGGTTAGCGCAAAAGAAAGCATAAGCGAGCGTAAACAAAAAACGCATGAACCGCACAGCTAAAAGCGTACCTTGCACTTCAGTCAGCTGCTGGGTGCTATCGTTGGCGTTCTTGCTGGCTGCCTCCGCAACTGCCTTTTCCTTCTCTAAAGCAGCAATTCGCCTCCTGGCGATAGAGTGGTTCCAGAGAAGATGGCGGTATAGGTTGGTCCGCTTCAGGACGCTATCCTGAGAAGCGAGAAGACGCAAGTTAGAGAAAGCAGAGTAGATTCAACCCGAGTAGGAGGCTACTCGGAGAGTATCCACCTACTCGGCTAGAATCTCGGGGACTGGGAGTGATGGAAAGGAGCAGAAAGGCGAATAGAAGAGAAGAAAATTCGACTCGGAAAAGATAAGGAAAACTTACTGCGTAGGCCTGCTCGATGTCCTCGGCATTCTTGCGATGCAGGAACATCTTGGCTGCGAGTGTCGCGGTCTCGGTGGAGACGGACATGGGCTTGTGTCCCAGGTCGACCTTGTTCCAGTCCACGCGCATGTGGTCGATGCCGCCAAGGGCAAGACCGTGCCACTTCTCCACGCCGAGAACCTTGCTATCCCATTTGGCGTCGATGAATCCAATGGTGTCCAGTACCTGCTCAAGGCCTTTTGAAGTTATTGGTTTGTCTTGGACTCCACGAGAAGCAATGTTGACAGACTGGTGCTGGCTTGGATCTGGAGGAGGGGAGTTCACGGCTACAACCTTCCTTCCCTGCTGGATAGCTAAAGCTTTGTCCTTGGGAGGGAAGCCGATTGAGTGCTGATGGCTAACCTCAATCATGTACTCCGGGTAGCAAGGCTGGCCAGCAGCGCGAGCATCAGCTGAGAGCGCGGCGGGAATCGGGCCAGACTCGTGGATCACGAGTGCTCCACCTGAGGCTGGTGGCGGCACTTGGTCTCTCGACCGCTTCTTCGTCTTTTCCTTCTCGGCCCGCTGCTTCTCGGGATCTTCAGTTTTCTTCCCGTCAGCTTTGGCCTTCGCCTTCTTGGCGGCTTCCTTCTCGGCCTTGGCCTTCTCAGCAGCTTCCTTCTCGGCTGCCCTTCTGACAACCTCATCCTTCAGAGCATCCAGGGCTCGCTGCCTGGTTACTCGCCCGGCAGGAGGGCTGGATGCTTCCTTGGTCTGCGGAGACGAGGAGGAGTTTGGCGGTGTAGGGCCTTGCACAGTGGGTGGCGCCACGGATCCGTCGCCTTGTGCAGCTCCTGGCTGGGAGCTACTCGGTGCATCGCCCGGCTGCACGCTGCTCAATGGATAAGCATCTTTCGTGGTGGCATCCGTGGCGGTGGTGTCTTCCACTCGCTGCTCGGTAGCGAGATTCTCTTGTGCAGCAGCCCCTGTGGTGGGCTGCTCTTGCTCTGCTTCTGGCCGCTCGTCGGCGGTGTTGTCTTGCATCTCTTGATCTTGGTTCTTCTCGGCATTGCTAGCCGGAGGAGAAGGGGGTCTCTCATGGTGGACGGTAGTGTCCTGCGCCGCTGGCTCTGACTCTGCTCCTTGTGCATCGGCGGTCTGTGGATTGGCAGCAGCAACGCTGGCGGTGTGGTCCTCATCATCATCAATGTTGATCAGAGGCACTGATGATTCCTTAGCTTGGTCGGATGCGAGAGCTGCGCTCGCATCCATGGGAGGTCTGTAGAGAAGGAAGAAACCAGAAATTAGAAGGAATTTGGGGAGAATAGCACAGCGCGAGAAGGGAGGCGACCGAGAAGAGGGCTTACGCGGTGGTGGACTTAAGCTGTCGTCTGGGCTTCTTCACGACCACCTTCTTCTTATTCTCAGTAAGCTCCTTCTTCTCGGCGGGCTTCTTCCTCTTGGCGGGAGGCGCTGGTGCTCCACTGCCAGTCCGTTTGCGAGCCACAGGAGCGGCAACGGACAGAGGCTCGACGACAAGGGGCGCATCGCCCTCGTTCTCGTCTTCGTCCTCGTCATCCTTTTCCACGGCTACCTCATCTGAGAATTCAAGAGAATAGAGGAATGAATCAGAAACAGCAAACAAGGGATTGGTGCCTCTCGGAAACAAAACAAGGTGAAGATGCTGGTACCATCAAAATCCTCATCAGACCAGGTGCGGAGAGCGTCGCGCTTGTCAGTGGTGGGGGAACGAGAGAGGTTGGTCTGCTCCGCGGCATCGAAAGAGGGCACATCGTCCTCCTCACGATCAGGAGACCAGTTGCCCTCAAAAACCTCGCAGCTCTCGATTATCTGGCGAGTGAGAACCTGAAAAACAGAGAAGGATCACAGACTAGCCGAGTACCAGGAAGGAATTCTACTCGGATAGGCGCGCAGGTACAAAGCGCACAAAGCCTAGGCAGTTTGCTAAGCATTCTACCCGGATAGGCATGCAAACACAAAGCATACTGAGCCTAAGCATGTTTGTTGAAAGGTCTTACTCGGAAGGGCCACCGTGCAGGTATAAAGCACATCGAGCCTAAGAGATGTTCTCGAGTAGGCTATCCGGCAAGGCGTGCAAGCATGAAGCACATTAAGCCTACGCAATTCAGCTAAGTACCTACTCGGTGCAGAAGACGACCGCTACTCGCGGCAGGAGGAGGAATTATCTACTCGGAAAGTAAATGCAGAGAGCAAAGTGAGAAAGGCGTACCCGCTCAATTGGCTTTGTACGGCTGTACGGGACGAACCCGTATTGCCAGTGGTCGCCAAGATTTGTCGTCAAGATGTTCCTTGCGTGCCAGGGAACATCGATGTTGTCGATCTCGATGGTGGTTGTCCTGGTGCAGTCGCGGGGGCCTCCCATGTAACACATGAGATGGCAGCGCTCCTGCAAGGGCAGCACTCGGCGCTGGATCCAGCAAGCCACTGGATCGTCATTCTTGAGACCTTGCGCCTTCAACCAGCCAAGTCTATTCTCCATCTCGATGGCGTCCTCGTCATTGACGGGCTTATCCTTCCAGTACATCCCGATCGGAGCGCGATTGCTCCAAACGGGCAAGTTGATTCGATCGTCCACCCTGGCTCCTTCCGCGGCGGCAACGTTCTTAACGTAGAGGAACGTCTTCTGCCACAGCTTGACGGAGTCCAGCCCCTTGATGCGGGGGTGGTTCGTCCCGGACCGCTGCACCATCATGGCGCAGCCGGTGTCGGTGGCGCGGGCGACGCCCGCGGAGTCTTTCTTCCCGGTGGATTGCTGGCGCAAGTGGAAGTACCTGAGCCACGTCTCCCACGTGGGCCGGATGCCGAGGAAGGCCTCGCAGACCACGGCGTGGTAGGCGAGGAAGACGACGGCATTGGGGGGCAGATGATGCATCTGGATGCCGAAGTGATTGAGGAACTTCCGCAGGAAATCGGAGGCGGGCAATCCGAACCCGCGCTCAAAATGCGACAGGAAGACGACGCGCTCTCCTTCCCGCGGGGCTGGCACGATTTCGTCATCGGGCGCCCGGCACTCCACGCCGGGAGGAACCCTCCTGGTGGTCACGAGCCAGGCGCAGTCGGCCGCGGTGACGGAGGAGCCGGCCCAGCCAGCTTTGGCCATTGCTGCGGGTGGAAGGAGTGGAAGATTTCGAGGGGAATTGGGCGGTGGATTGAGTCCGCGGCGGCGCGAGAGCGTGCGCGGCGGCGGAGAGCTCGGTGGCGGAGAAGGGCAGGAGACGAAAGAAGAATAGTGCAGGGGAAGGGGAAAAGGAAGTTACCGGCGGAGGTATTTATATCTCCCCCGCGAGTTTACCGTTACCGTCGTGGGAGTGGGATCGATTGTGGCGTGTGGTGGGTCCCGTGGCCGGCTAGAAACGCACACAAGCGCAGGCTGCGCGCGTAACGGCCACAATTGATCCCACCACCGGATCGTGGCCCATAACTACACTTGATGGGACATGACGGCCGGTGGGCCCACTGCGTGAAAACTGGACGCGTGGCAGGTCATGTCCTGGGCAACGAAACGACGAGGTTGTGGATGCTTGACACGTGAGCAGTTGCTGCGCGAATGGCTGGATTGTGCTCTGCGCTGCAGAGACTCAAGCTAAGAAATTTCTCTAAGTCTTTTTACTCGGTTACAGAGTAGAAAGCAAGTGCTACTCGGAAAAGAGGAAACTCAAGGTACTTTCCAGATAGCTACTCGGAGGTTCTACTCGGCATCTTGAGGTTCAAGGGCTGAGATGCAAAGGCTGGTTTTAAGCTGGCAGAGCCTAGTGAACAAGTTCGCAAGACTCAACCAGCTTCGGGGACTGCTGTCGGGGGGTTACCCCCGAGTAGGGTAAAGACAGGTGGTAAAGGCAGCTTACAGAAGAGAGGTTTGGTCGAGTAGCCGACTACCAGGTACTCGCTACCCGGTCGACTGCTACTCGGTCTCACCTCAAGATGACCAGAAGGAGATATCAATCAAGTTCTATCCTTTCGAGTAGAAGGGTTGGCCCGAGTACAATTGGCGGGAACAATTGGCGGGAACCTACTCGGGCCAGAAAGTCAAAGGAGCCGTTCTGACACAGGATCCCGCGTATCCTGGGTCCGTACTTGGCAGCATTCGAACTACTGTTCATCTGGGACCAGCCTGCCTGACAGTGACAGCATGGAAGCAGGCCGTGGCAGGATAAGGGGGCCCTACTCTGTGTTTGGCACAGTGATACCAGTCTGTCCCCTAGTTTTGCCCAACGACTTTACAGAAGCAGCCAAGATTAGGAACCAAAGCTGTCAGCGGGTACTCGGAGAAAGGACGATGTGCACACTATGTCGACACTTGTTCATATTTGGACGTATCCGGCTGGGCACCGTGTATATAAGGTGCCCCGCCGCCTCCTGCGCGAGGGATCTTGCTCCACGCTCATTCTGGAGCCCTAGAAACCCTAAGTTCTTGACCTAGCTCTACTCGGAGAGGAGAGAGAGGCTACTCGGTAGAGATACCATTTGTACTGTGGCCACTCGGAGAGACATCATAATACATAGATAAAGGCAGGAGTAGGGGTTTTACCTCCTCACGAGGGCCCTGAACCTGGGTACATCGTGTTGTTTGTGTTGTGTGGATCTTACCTCACGCGGCTACTCGTCGCGTGATCCCTCCCCGGACACCTCCAGCGTCCATCGTCCCCACATCTTTAGCCATCCCATGGCATCTGCCGTGACACCACCACGACATTAGTGATTGACATGATCTCGTGGTCTAAGGAACAAGGCCACTTCGTATGCAAAATATAAAAATATAAACTAAATAACTTTGATAGTATTGTTATACTTAATTTTGGTCTATGTTCATCACAATATTCTCACAATGACATGACCTTGTCATTAACAACTTCCAACGTTAATGATCAGGAAACCTTGATCATAAGTTAATCAACGAGCTAGCTAAACGAGAGTCGTTACTAGGAACTATTGTTTGTTTATTAAACACACATGTATGAACGTTTCCGGTTAATAGAATTCTAGCATGAGAAATAAACATTCATCATAAACAAGGAATAAGATAATAACAACTTTATTATTACCTCTAAGGCATATTCCCTTCTATTTTGGCGGGACGAAAAAATCAGCGTGACTTCCCCTTCCTCTTTCCGCCGCCAGCACTGATCTCTCTTATTCGACCCCGACCGGCTCTCTCACGCCGTGCGAAGCCGTCAAGAATGACTCTGACGCCTCCCTGGTCATCGTCGATATCGGGATTGCGTCGCCAGCTCACCCAATCCGCGCGGCTACCACGCCGGAGCCCGTCACCTCGTCTGTTTCCCGGAAGAGGCTAGGCAATATCCTCGTGCATGGTGGCGGTCTCGGTGCCCATTCTGCAACCGGAGCTGCCTCGAAGGCAGCCTGTCCCGCTTCCCCTGCCACCCCCACCGATGGTGCTCTGCCGGCACCAAAGAAACCATGGCCATCCACCGAAGAAACTCTAAGCGGAAGAAGAGTGCCGAATCCAAGGGCAGTCGGGCCACGATTACACCACCGACGGCAACAGCACCATCGGCGGATGCCACGACAACACAACCGGCAGATGCTCTGACCCCCAGCACTGGCGCCCCTCAGGTGTTCGACGAAAAGACTATGAGGTATGTCCGATGCTCATAGTTCAGTATTTGTTGTTGTAGAGGTAGCGCAAGAAATTTAGTGCCAAATTTGTAAATCTTACGAGACCGCCCTCTATGAGAACACCATTGATATGTACAATGCCTCGCTCTTCTCATACAATGAGTTTGACAACGGTGTGGACGATGGAGGCGACAACGATGAGTTGGAAGATATTGATGCGGGGGTGTGATGGCGTGTGGACACACGTTCGTTGGGAGACCCCAAGAGGAAGGCATGATGAGTACTGCAGCAAGATTTTCTCTCGGTAAGAAACCAAGGTTTAATCGGACCAGTATGAGAAAGAAATCACTTCTGAAGGTTGTTGACAGCTGATGTTGGCAGGGCGCACTACCAGACTCAGCAGCAACGTGGAATTTACACTCAACACAACCAAGATACTTTGCCCCAACGAAACAGTGAGGTTGTCAATCTCACCGGTCTTGCTGAAAACAAAGGATTAGACGTATAGTGTGGAAAATGATGTTTGCTTGCAGTGAATGAAATGAGAATAGTGTTTGCAGTGAAAAAGAACAGTGTTTGCAGTAGGTTGTATTATTAGTGTAAAAGAATGGACCGGGATCCACAGTTCACTAGTGGTGTCTATCCATAACAGATAAATAACATGTTGGGTGAACAAATTATAGCTGGGCAATTGACAAATAGAGAATGCACCGTAATGCATATACATGACAGGATGACTACTATGATATTCATTTGGGCATTACAACATGATACATAGACCGTTATCCAACTGCATCTATGACTAATAATCCACCCTCGAGACGTCATCCGAGCAAACTTTGGGTATTAAGTTGCAAGCAAAATATTATTGCATTAAGTAAAGTGCGTAATGTAAACAACACAATTATCCTTAGATAAAGCATTGTTGTTCCCCTAGTGGCAACAACACATCCACAATCTTAGAAGTTATTGTCACTCTCACAGATTACTCGAGGCATGAACCCATTATCTAGCATAAATACTCCCTCTTGGAGTCACAAGCATCTACTTGGTCAGAGCATCTACTAGCGACGGAGAGCATGCAAGATCACAAATAATATATATGATATATTTATAATCAACTTGACATAGTATTCAATATTCATCGAATCCCAGCAAACACAGCATGTAGCATTACAATAAGATGATCTTGATCATGTTAGGTAGCTCACAAGATCTAAACATGATGGCACAAATAGGAGAAGACAACCATATAGCTACTTTTATGGACCAGAAGTCCAAGGATGAACTACTCACGCATCACTCCGGAGTCACGCATGGTGACAAAGAGCCCTCTGGTGATGATTCCCCTCTCCGACAGGGTGCCGGGAAGAGGTTCAGAACCCTCCCAAACTAGGGTTGACTACGACGGCGGCTGCGGAACTTTTCGTGGATGGAGGCTCGGGTACTTAGGGTTTTCAGAGGAAGTCAATACATCTGCGGAAGGGCGATGTCGGTGGGCGACCAGGGGGGCCCACACCATGTGGTTGTGCGGTCAAGGGGGGCCCACCGCCCCTAGGTGTGGCTGCCTCCCTATCCCCCTTTGAGTCTCCTTTAGACTCCGTGTACGTGACAGAAAAATAGGGACTTCGGCTTTTGTTTCGTCCAATTCTGAGAATATTTCCAGAACAACTTTTCTGAAATACAAAAACAGCAGAAAGCATGAACTAGCACTATGGCATCTTGTCAATAGGTTAGTCCTAGAAAATGCATAAAAATGCTATGAAGTGTATAGAAAACATGCAGCAATTTGCATAATATCAACATGGAACATCAGAAATTATAGAAACGTTGGAGATCAAGCATCCCCAAGCTTAGTTCTACCCGTCCTCGAGTAGGTAAAATGATAACAACAAAATAATTTCTAAGGTGACATGCTACCACACAATCTTGATCAAATAATAATGTAAAGCACAAGTCATGAATGAAGTGATCCAAGTCAATGGTCTATAGTTTACTAAAAATAGATAATGAGTAAACAACTAAATCATATGAGCAAAAAAATCACGAATAGTACTTTCAAGACAGCATCAAAAAGTTTTGCATAAGAGTTAACTCATAAAGCAATAGATTCTAAATAAGAGGCATCGATCAACACGTAGGAAGATTTAAGTTTCAACACTGGCTTTCAAGTTTCAACATATATATCTCATGGATATTGTCAACAAAAAGAAATATAATAAGTGCAATAAACTAGCATGTAAAAATTGTTGCACACAAAGTTGACACAAGTGTTTGCTTCTCAGACAGAAAGAAGTAGGGAAACCGACTCAACATAAAAGTAAAAGAAAGGCCCTTCGCAGAGGGAAGCAGGGATAAATCATGTGCTAGAGCTTTTTAAAGTTTTAAAAACATATAGATAGTATAAAAATAAATTTTGAGATAGGTGTTTGTCTATGTCAATGAATGGTAATGAAAAACTTATCATAAATCATGTCAAGCAAGGTTTTTAGACTTTTGAGAGCAGTTTCCATTGGCACTTTCCTCTTTTCCTTATTGTTGGCACTTCCTCCCACATTTTCTTACACAAACCATGGCTAACCGAATACTTGGGTGTCGACCAATCAATCATCAATCCATGGGGAGGTGCCTTTTATTCATTATTTAAGTTCATAATATTTGGCACCGTCTCTTGGCAATATTAAGATGAGCATATATTCCATACTCATCGGGTGAAAGAGGGGGAGAACTCTGCTTAACATAAGACATAATGAACTTTAAACTAGTTTATCATGAGGTAAAAAGGAGCACAAAACAGGTTTAATAGTTTTGAAGGTTTTAAGGTAGCACACGAAATATTTACTTGGAATGGCAAGAAATACCACATAATAGGTAGGTATGGTGGACACAAATGGCATGGATTTTGGCTCAAGGTTTGGATGCACGAGAAGCATTCCTTGTCAGTACAGAGTTTAGGCTAGCAAGGTTGTTTGAAGCAAATACAAGATATCAACTAGTACAACAAGACTTACACGAAAACAAATTGCAAGCATTATAAGACTCTACATTGTCCTCCTTGTTACTCAAACACCTTTTACTAAAAAATATCTAGACCTTAGATATACCAATCATGCAAACCAAATTTCAACAAGATCTACAGTAGTTCTCCAATAATAGGTTTTAGGCACATGATACAAGATCTTAAACATGACCTACTTGAAAGCTCAAAACAATTGCCAAGTATCAAATTATCCAAGAGTATGTATGTCTTTTCCAATATACCATCTACCACATGTAGCATTTTCTATTCCCAACCAAACACCATTTAATTATTTCAATAAAAAATCTCCAAATAATTTATCAATGAATCAAGAGAGTACTACTCCACAAGAACTAACAGATCTGAATAAGAGATGCATGAAAAAGAGGAGCTAAAAGAATTGCAACAGCTAGACAATAAATGAATTATACGAGTATTCATATGAAAAAGCGGAGCGTGTATCTCTCCACACAAGAATGCTAGGATCCAACAAAGTTTATTGCAGAAAATAAAAACAAATAGACGATCCAAGTAAAGTACATAAGATGTGAATGAATAAAATATAGTTTCACTAGAAATGACCTGATACGTTATTGATGAAGAAGGGGTTGCCTTGGGCATACCCAAGATTAGACGCTTGAGTCGTCTTGATATTTGTTGGGATGATCTGGGGGGGCATCCCCAAGCTTAGGATTTTCACTCTTCTTGATCAGATTATAGCATCCTCTTCTCTTGACCCTTGAAAACTTTCTTCACACCAAACTAAAAGTAATTCTCATTAGAGGGTTAGTGCATAATCAAAAACTCACATGTTCTGCATGGACACAAGCATTACCAATACTTTATAAACATTAGCTACAGCCACTAATGTTTTCTGGACCAAAGAAATCCACTCAACATAGTAAAAGAGAGAATGCAAAATAAAAGGCAGAATCTGTCAAAACCAGAACCGTGTGTAAACACGATTTTTTTGAGGCACTTACGTTTCTTAGACCAGAAAACCCATAACTAAGAAAATTTGCATACATATCTAAATATCACGCACAAAATATTTCAGGATGTTTCGATTTTTTTGTAATTTATTATAAATTAAATGGTGGACAACAAAAATATGTTCTTGGGCCGAAATCTGAATCTAGCATCAACTTTCCACTAGAGATTTTACTTGGCGCAAAAATTCGAAAAAGTAAATATACAAAGTAGTTGTTACAGAAGTAAACAAAAAATTGACTCAAAGAAAACAAAAGAAAAATTACAGAAATAAAACATGGGTTATCTCCCAAGAGTGCTTTTCTTTAACGCCTTTCAGCCAGGCATATAAAGCAATAATCAGGTATTTTCAAGTGAAGAATCATCCAAATAAAGAATTTCCTCTAAAACACAACTTGTAACAATTGGTACTTGGTAGCCCTGAAGATGATTCAACATGTAAATCACTCTTAATTTCACTAAAAGTTTTTATCAAATTTAAGCACATTATGGGGTTTCGGTTTATACACCTTGGGAATATACATGAACTTTTGCTCTTTTCCCACAAAAGCTTTCTCCCTCTTAAATTTAAGAGAAGAAAAGTTGAACTTAAAGTTTCCATAGCCTCATCTAGTTTACCAATCTCGAGGTTTTGATTATCATGGGTATTGCTAGCCTCTAAAATAGTGATTCTTTTATTGATACTTACTATTGATTCATTAACTTTGCTAGCATTATCAAAGAAATTTGGCAAATTTTCTCCAGAGAGTTCAGCTTTTTTTATAACATCTTCTAACGTGATCGAGTTTTAACAACTTTAGTAGGTGGTATTCCTACTAAACTTTCAATTAAATTAAAGGTTTCCAAAGCAGTAGTCCCTAGAAAATTACCACCTGTAAGAGTATCTAGAACATATCTACATTATTATTTCCATCAAATGAAGCTATGGTGTTTTCTTATTCGAAACAATAGGATGCCGAAATTGAATTGTAAAGGGGCTTGTGCAAGCACCGAGGCTACTGTAACATTCTTATGGCGTGAAATATTAAGTAAATCTGGATATTGGTCGGATAATGCAATGTCTCCTATCTAAATATCCTCCCAAAAATGTATTTGGTATCCATTGCCTAATATAAATGATCCCCTCACAAAGAAATCATGCTTAACCTCCATTAGAACCTTCCAAAATGGAGAATCTGAGTGTCTTATTGGGACTTGTGACAATGTTTTGTCACCCAAGTATTTGTTTGTCAACAACTCCTTCCCAACTCCCTCCTCATTTAACATCTTATAAAACCATTTACTTAACATACCATGGTTCTTAATGTCCAACATCTCTATGGTAACCCCCCACCCCCGGTCCTTGGGGTGGCACACAATATTCAATTTTGTCAAACAGTATTTTTTTCTTTGTGTTGTCACTTTGCTAAAAGAATCTAGAGCGACAAAAAAATCAAGTATTTTCTTCACCCCCTTAGGGATCACAAAGAGTGATAGAAGGAACATATGCAAACTAGTAAGCACTGAATTAATCAAGACAATACAATCACCGTACGATAGCAACTTGCCCGCCCATGATCCTAGTTTACCCTCGAAATGATCTTCCACGTGTTTCCATTCTCTATTACGCAATTTCCTATAATGAGTGGGGATCCCAAGATACTTGAAGGGAAATGCTCCAACATTGCAATCAAAAATGTTACGGTATTCATCCTGGTTTTCCTTTGCCTTTCCAAAGCAAAATATTTCGCGCTTATAAAAGTTTATTTTTAAACCTGAAAGCTGTCAAGCGTCGCAAGAATGAGTTTCATATTTACGGCCTTAACTATATCATTCTCAAGGAACAAGATGGTGTCATCCGCATACTGAAGTATGGACACCCCCTCCACTAAATGAGGAATAAGGCTTCCAACTTGACCCTCCTCCTTTTCTCTTTCAATTAAAATAGCCAACATATCAACCACTAAATTGAATAAGATAGGAGATAAAGGATCTCCTTGACATAGTCCTTTAAGTGTTTGAAAATAATGACTGATATCATCATTAACTTGTATTCCCACACTACCTCCATAAACAAATGTGAAAATCCATTGACACCACTGAGGTGCAAAACCATTCATGCACAACACTTGTTGTAAAAAGGACCCGTTTACATTATCATAGGATTTATAAAAGTCTATTTTGAATAAAACGCCATCTAACTTCTTTGTTTTGAGCTCATGACTTGTTTAATGCAACACCACTACACCTTCTATAATATTTCTACCAGGTATAAATGCGGTTTGTGTTGGCCGAATGGCTTTGGACGCAATTGAAGTCACTCGATTGGTACCAACCTTGGTATAAATTTTAAACCTCACATTTCGCGACTAGCATCCTCTTTTTTGGGAAACAACGTAATGGCACCAAAATCCAATCTAAAAAGATGTAAATCACCATGGTGTAGCTGGGTGAACATGGCCATCAAATCCATTTTAATTACTTCCCAAAATTTATAATAAAACTCCGTCGGGAACCCATCTGGTCCGGGAGCTTTATTCTATTCCATGAGCTTTATCGCCTGCAAGACCTGCTTTTCGGTAAAAGGAGCTGTTAAAATGGACTTCTCATGGGACGGAACTTGAGGTATTTCACTGTTAAAATCTTCTATAAAATCAAAATTAATCCGAATGAGTGCTCCAAATAAACTTCTTATAAAACTCGGAAATGAACACTTTGAGATTGCCCTCCCCCGCTATAGTACCTTCATCCTGCTCTAACTGAATAATTTTCTTATTCCTATGCTTTACATGGGTGATTAAGTGGAAGTATTTAGTATTGATTCCCCCTTCCTGAATATATTTGATCTTAGCCCTTTGCGCCCATTTAGATTCCTCGTCTCTTCGTAACATTACTAAGCATTCATCCGCCTCCTTCTTAGAAGCCCGATTGGCTACACTTAAAGGAGTGGTCTCTGCTTTTATATCTAATTGATCAATGAGAATCATTAGTTTTTGTCTTTAACTTTTTCTACTCACCACTTAGATTGTTTTCCCATCCTTTCAAGAATTGACTGCAAATGTCTAATTCTGTTTTGCCATCTTTCAATCGGTGAGTTTCCAATATTAATGGAAATTCACTCATTGCGAACCATTTCATAAAAACCCTCGTGGCGCATTCATGATAGTTCAAAAGAAAATTGAGATTTATTACCATTACGTACATGTTCCCCTCGGTCAATTAGTAGTTGTGTATGATCAGACCCATACGAGTCATGGCATGTACTGTCACAAGAGGAATTTTTGTTCCGAGTCAATGATACGTCCATTTTGCATCACCGTTTTGTATTTTTATTTTCTGTTATTCATCGATATATTTCATGTTATGATGCATCACTTATGTTATTTTATGTTATTTTGCATGTTTCATAATTTTTGGAGAATAAACACCGGGACCAGAAATCTGATGGAAAAAAGCACCATCAAGATACCCTATTTCATAAGATCAGAAGAAGAGGGGGGACACCACAGATATCTTAGAAGTCCAGAAGAGGGAGCCAGCCACGAGGAGAGTCGGAGGGGGGGCACCAGGGGCCCACGCCATGGAGTGGCGCGCCCCCTGGCCGCGCCGCCACATGGTGTGGCCACCCTGGCCCACCTCTGCTGGATATTTTTGGCGTACTTCACCCCGAGGGAACCCTAATACCCATAGCATCATCAAAGAATTATTCCGCCGCCGTCTCGGGGCGGAAAACACCCGAGAGAGAAAATCTCTCTCGCGGGGAGAAATTTGCCGGGGAAATTCCTCTCCGGAGAGGGTAAATCATCGCCATCGTCACCGTCATCACTCCGGGCATCATCAAGATCGTAATCGTCATCATCATCACCACCAGCACCATCACCCTCATCATCCACCGTCATCCCGCTGTAACAATTAGGGGCCTCTATCGTTATTTTACATTAGATCTCTCTCCCGGTGTGGATTACTTGTTAGTAGTTGATGCTTGTGAGATTTATCGGTGTTAACACTTTATGACCAGATTGTTATCATCCATTATATCACCTCTAATTATGATCCATATGATGTCTTGTGAGTATTTCGTTTAGTTCTTGAGGACATGGGATAAGTCATGATGTTAGTAGTGAAGTTATATTGAAGTAATATCTCGTGGTTCGGTATTTAAGTTGTGGTGCTATTCTTCTAGTGGTGTCATGTGAACGTCGACTACATGATACTTCACCTTTATGGGCCTAGGAGGATGCATTGTGTATTTGGCTACAAATTGTGGGGTTGCCGGAGTGACAGAAACTTAAACCCCCGTTAGGAAACCAATACACGAGGGAGCGTAGAATCCCGGAGTTTTAAGGCTGTGGTTAGATTTATCTTAATTACTTTCTTGTATTTGCGGATTCTTACGAGGGGTATAATCACAAGTATGTATTAGTCCTAGTTGGGCGGTGCATTAGCATAGGTTCACCCACACAACACTTCACGAACCAATGGATATTAATCAACCGTAACGAAACGAAAGCACTTGACGAAATTCCCATGTGTCCTCGAGAACGTTTGGTAGTCATAAATAAGACAACTGACTTGTCCTTTGCTCTCAAAAGGATTGGGCCACTCGCTGCAATATTATTTACTACACTTTATTTATTCGCACTTTATTTACCTACGATATCAGAAACCTCCAAAAACCCGTTTGCTAGTGTTTATAGTGAATCCTCTATCCAACCTTCTTGTCTACACCTTCTGCTCCTCGTTGGATTCGACACTCTTATTTATAAAAAGTACTACGATACACCCCCTATACTTGTGGTTCATCAAGACTATTTTTTGGCGCCGTTGCCGGGGAGTGAAGCGCTATTGGTAAGAGAAACTTTTACTGTAGTGTTGTTTTTATTTCTGTCTGCTGTTTTATTTCATTATGGAGAATACTTTTGGTTCTCTGTTAAGGGGTACTTCTACCGTTGATACTAGTATAGTTGGTAACCTGTCTTCTGCTGAATTAGATCCTTATAAAATACATATGAAAATTGTTGGACGTGTTATGGATAACTGCTATTGCGGTGATGGAACTATCCATCCCGATGATCATTTGCTTTTTATACATGAATTATGCGAGTTATTCAGGTGTGCAGGTATTATAATAGATCAAGTTAACAGGAAATTATTATCTTTATTGCTGAAAGGAAGAGCCGCTGAATGGTTCAAATTACTGAAGAATGGTGATTCTATTGGATGGGAGGAAATTGTTCCTCTCTTTTATTCTAAATTTTATCCTCCTAGGGAGATTCATAAAGACCGGAATCAAATCTATAATTTCTGGCCTCATGAGGGAGAGAGTATTTCCCAAGCGAGGGGGAGAATGAAGTCATTAAATCTTAAATTTCCCGTTCATGAACTCCCAAGAAATATTGTTATCAATAATTTTTATGCAAGGCTTTCTCTTCGTGATAAGGATTTATTGGATGCTTCTTGTTCTGGATCATTCACATGTATGAAGGAATAAGCTAAATGGGATCTTCTTGACCGTATTCAAGAAAACATTGAAGGATGGGAGAACGACAAAGGTAGAAAGTCAGGTATAATTCATGATTATGAATGCATTAAATATTTTATGGGAACCAATGATTTCTATGATGATAGTGCTGTTTGTGGTCTTGATTGTCAAATATTTGCAAACTGTCTTAAAGCTTTTGCCTCCTATCTTGATATTCCTAAAAAGAATTATCACAAGTACCATGCACCTTATAAAGATGTTGTTCCTGCTAGTAGTATAGAAGTGCATGTTGTTAATCCTGCTATTCCTGAGCCATATGTTGAAAAAATGCCTTTCCCTGCTAAGGTGAAAGAACACTCTATGGTGTCTTGTGTGGTTAATAAGAGTAATAAGAAATCTATTGAACCCGATGAACAAATAAGTGTTGAACCTGCTGTAGCAATAGCGAAAGATCTTGTTTGTGGAAATGTGGAGGATGAACACATTGTCTTTTGTGAGGATGCTTCTAATATAGTTTCCCATCCTCATAGACCTAAGAAAACTAGTGTTCATGTGCTTTCTATTAAGATTGGTGATCATTTCTATTATGGTTTGTGTGATATTGGTGCTAGTTCTAGTGCTATACCTTATGATCTTTATAGAGAAATTATGCATGAAATTGGTTCTTGTGAGCTTGAAGATATTGATGTGGTTATTCAGCTTGCTAATAGAGAAACTGTCATTCCCATTGGTTTTGTTAGATATGTGGAAGTTTTGTGTGGTAAAACTAAACATCCCACTGATTTTCTAGTACTTGGTAAGACTTCTAGTAAGACTTATCCTATTATTTTGGTAGACCTTTCTTGAACACTTGTGGTGCTATTTTAGATTGTAAAAGAGAGAAGATTTTGACTAAATTTGATGGAAAATCTTATGAGTTCAATTTCTCCAGATTTGCTAGAGCACCTTATGAATCTAAATTGCCTGATGAGAATTTTAAAGTTGAACAACTTGCTTCTATTGCTCTTGCTCCTAACAATGCTTTGCAACAATATATGGAGGATCACGAGAGTGATGTCTTTATGGAAGAGATAAATGATATTGACGATATTCTTCTTCGTCAACCGGTGATACTGAAACATAATTTACCTATGGAAGACTTGGGTACAACATTACCACCCAAGGAGGATCCTGTCTTTGATTAAAAACATCTGCCCGATGATCTTAAATATGCTTATCTTCATGATAAGAAAATATATCATGTTATTATTAGTGCTAAATTTTCAGGTGAAGAAGAAGAAAGATTATCGGGAATTCTGAAGAAACACCGTGGAGCTATTGAATATACTCTTGATGATTTGAAGGGAATTTCTCCTACTATATTTCAGCATGCTATTAATATTGAACCTGATGCAAAGCCAGTAGTTGAACATCAACGTCCTTTAATTCCTAAGATGAAGGAAGTGGTAAGAAATGAGGTATTAAAACTTCTTGATGGTTGTATTATTTTTCCTATTGCCGATAGTAGATGGGTGAGCCCTGTGCATTGTGTCCCTAAGAAGGGAGGAATGACTGTTGTGCCTAATGAAAATAATGAGCTCATTCCTCAAAGAGTAGTAGTTGGTTATAGGATGTGTATTGATTTTAGAAAGGTTAATAAAGTTACTAAGAAAGATCATTATCCTTTTCCCTTTATTGATCAAATGCTAGAGAGGTTGTCTAAGAAAACTCATTTTTCTTTCTTGATGGTTATTCTGGGTTTTCTAAAATTGCTGTTAGGAAGCAAGATCAACAGAAAACAACCTTTACTTGTCCTTATGGTACTTATGCTTATAGAAGTATGCCTTTTGGTTTGTGTAATGCCCCTGCTAATTTTCAAAGATGCATGTCTACTATTTTCATGGTTTTTGTGAAGATATTGTGGAAGTATTCATGGACATTTTCTCCGTCCATGGAACTTCTTTTGATAATTGTTTGCACAACCTTGATAAAGTTTTGTAGAGATGTGAGGAAACTAATCTTGTTCTTAATTGGGAGAAATGCCACTTTATGGTTAATGAAGGAATTGTTCTTGGACATAAAATTTCTGAAAGAGGTATCGAAGTTGACAGAGCTAAAATGGAAGCCATAGAGAAAATGCCCTATCCTAGGGATGTTAAAGGTATCTGTAGTGTTCTTGGTCATGCTGGTTTTTATAGGAGGTTCATTAAAGATTTATCTAAAATATCAAAGCCTATTACTAATCTTCTTCAAAAAGATGTACCATTTGTTTTTTATGATGATTGTAAGGAAGCTTTTGAAACTTTAAAGAAGGCTTTAACTACTGCTCCTATTGTTCAACCATCTGATTGGAATTTACCTTTTGAAATTTTGTGTGATGCTGGTGATTTTGTCGTAGGTGCTGTTCTTGGAAAGCGCATAGATAAGAAGTTGAACGTTATTTATGCTAGTAAGGCTCTTGATGCTGCTCAAAAGAATTATGCTACTACTGAAAAAGAGTTCTTAGCTGTAGTTTTTGCATGTGATAAGTTTAGACCTTATATTGTTGACTCAAAGGTTACTATTCATAGTGATCATGCTGCTATTAGATACCTTATGGAAAAGAAAGATGCTAAGCCTAGGATTATTAGATGGGTGTTGCTTTTACAAGAGTTTGATTTGCATGTTGTGGATAGTAAGGGTGCTGAAAATCCTGTTGCTGATAACTTGTCTAGATTGGAAAACATTACTTTTGATCCTATTCCTAATGATAGTTTTCCAAATGAACAGTTGGCTGCAATAAAGGTAAAGTTCCAAGATAGTCCATGGTATGCTGATTATGCTAACTTTATTGTTTCAAAGTATTTGCCTCCAACATTTACAGCTCAACAAAGAATAAAAATCTTCTATGATTTGAGGTATTATTTTTGGGATGACCCACATTTATAAAGAAGGAGTAGATGGTATTATACGAAGATGTGTACCAGATCACGAACAACGTAAAATATTGAAGAAGTGCCATAGTAGTGCTTATGGAGGACATCACGCTGGAGATATAACCGCACAGAGGGTTCTAGAATCAGGTTTGTATTGGCCTACACGTAAATTTATTTTATCTTGTGATGAATGTCAAAGAGTAGGTAATATTTCTAGACGTAATGAAAATCCTATGAGTTATTCTCTTGTTATTGAACCTTTTGACTACCGGGGTTTGACTTTATGGGTCCTTTTCCTCCTTCGAATGATTACACTCATATTCTTGTTGATGTTGATTATGTTACTAAGTGGGTAGAAGCTATACCTACTAAAAGTGCTGATGGTGAGACCTCTATAAAAATGATTAAAGATGTTATTTTCCCTAGGTTTGGTGTGCCTAGATATCTTATGACTGATGAAGGTTCTCATTTTATTCATGGTGGTTTTAGAAAGACCCTTGCTAAATATGATGTTAATCATAGAATTGCCTCAGTTTATCACCCTCAAACCAGTGGGCAAGTAGAATTATCAAATAGAGAAATTAAATATATCTTGCAAAAGACTGTTAATAAATCTTGGAAAAATTGGTCAGATACGTTGAATGATGCTTTATGGGCTTATAGAACTGCTTATAAAAATCATATGGGTATGTCTCCCTATAAAATGGTTTATGGACAACCTTGTCACTTGCCTTTAGAGTTAGAACACAAAGCTTATTGGCAGTGAATGAATTAAATAAAGATTTTAAACTTGCTGGTAAGAAAAGAATGCTTGATTTGAATCATTTAGATGAATGGAGATGTGAAGCTTATGAAAATGCCAAGCTCTTTAAAGAGAAAGTTAAAAAAATGGCATGATAAAAGAATCCTTAAAATAGAGTTTCATGTTGGTGAGAAAGTTCTATTGTATCGGTCTCGTCTCAGATTTTTTGCAGGAAAATTACTCTCCCGATGGGAAGGACCTTATGTTATTGCAGAAGTGTATCGTTCGGGTGCAATCAATATTGCTTCCCTCGAAGATAACACTACACAAGTGGTAAATGGACAAATACTCAAACATTATATTTCTCGGGGTTCCTATGATGACGATGTTGATGTTATTCAAGTAATGACTCCGGAGAAGTTCATTAGAGGGAAATTCCAGAATCTGCAGAGTCTGTTTTGGAATAGGTAATAGGTCTGTTAAGAAAAAGTTCGCGGAATACCTTTTCAGTTATAATTTATTGATTTTTGGAAATATAAAAAATACCAAGCCGAAGAGGAGTTGGAGAAGGTGCCCGGAGGCACCACATTATGAGGGGGCGCGGGCCCACCCTTGGTCGCGCCACCCTATGGTGTGGGCGCCCCGGAGCCCCTCTCCGACTCGTTTTCGACCTGGACTTTCCTTTTCTTACGTATATTTTTGCTATATAACCCCCCGGACCCCTCGAGGTCCGGATATCGTTTTCTCGTCGTGTTTCTGTTTTGAGTTGTTTCTGTCAGGATCTGGTTTTTAGTTTTAGAAGCATCATGGTCTCCGCCAACAACAACAAGGGGAAGGGGCCAATGGAAGATGATCCCCAAGGTCCCAAGCGCAAGAACATGGATCACGGCGTCAAGAGAGAAGCAAAAAGGACTTCATGAAGCAGTGTTTATTCTTGTAGCGTGCAGGGACCAAGACCATCAGTTTCGGGCCTCAGTCCCGTCCCTGGAGTAGAGGAAGCTCTTCGGTTTATAGATGAGTTTTGTGAACGTTATTGAGCTTTAAGGACAGAGGTAGAGATTCTTCAAGAGGAAAACGACAGGTTTTGTGAGATGCTACAACGTTTCCACGCCCTGCTTGAGAAGAGTGTATCACCACCACCACCGAAGCATTGATTCGTCATTGGTATTGGCATCCCCTTGGCTTGTTCCAAGCTTGTGGGAGTGCCGCGGTATCACTTTTATCTTTCACCCTTTTACCTTTTAGTAGAGTCATATCGTGAGTAGAGGAAATATCATATAGTATGGTTTGCAGTATGGAAGTGTTGCTCCTTACTTGGTTATCGTAGTATCCCTTGGTTTGAGTTGCCGTAATGAAATATTAATGAGAAGTTTCATAATCTACTTGTTCTACTTTATTTCAGTATGCAATTTTTGTTATGTGATTGATCTTGTTATTGGTATTGGTATCAATTCTGCAGTTTCAAGGTAACCTAGTTGGTTTTGGCAAACTTAGCATTGGTCAGTAGCAACAATTCGTTGAGACTTAAGTATAAAAGAGGGAGTTGCATGTAGATATATTATCCCATGATCTTTCTTCTCTGTTAGCTCATAAGCTTAGTATTCTAAAATATGTTTGTTTGCACCTTCAAGGAAGATTGCATGATTGGCTTTATCATATATGTTTTTGTTTGTTTTGCTTCGATTCTTATGCTTGCTACCCAACCTTGCTAGCCAAAAACCTGTAGTGAGAGGGAATGCTTCTGGTGCATCCAAACCTTGAGCCCCAAAACCTTGCCATTTGTGTCCACCATACCTACCTATATGTGGTATTTCACCGCCACTCCAAGTAAATTGCTTGTGTGCTACCTTTAAACCTTCAAAATTACAGCTGTTTGTGCTCCTGTTTTAGCTCACGAGGACGCAAATAGAGAATCTTTATCTCACATGTTGATTGGATTTCACACCCTGTACTAATGACTTCATCCGCTTATCCAAATGCTAGAAGAGATGGCAGCGGGGTTCCCAGCCCCAAATAATAATACAAATTCTCTTCACTCCTTTTGCCCCTAATTTATCGGTCAAAGCATAATTGTGTAAACAAAAGAGAAAGAGGGATGACCTTCTATACCAGTTGCGTCCTTCTATGGGAGCCGCTCTAGTGAAGTCTAGTTGGCTTGTGACGTACTGTATTTTATGTTTGCCATTCGTTGACATAAACATACACCTCTCAAAATTTAGACACTCCTCCACGGTTTGTGATTGTTGGCAGGCACCCGAGGATTCGGTTAGCCATGGTTTGTGTAAGAAAGGTGGGGAGGAGTGTCAACCACTTTTATACCTCTGTTTTACAAAATAAAAGCTCTAGCACATGAGTGATCAATGCTTCCCTCTGCGAAGGGCCTATCTTTTACATTTATGTTGAGTTTATTGATTTGGATTCCTCTTCACTTAAAAATACTTGATTCTTGTTTTCTGGGCCTAGCTGAAAGGTGTTAAAGAAAAGCACTTCTTGGGAGATAACCCATGTTTTATTTTTGCAATGTTTTTTCTCTTTTGTTTGAGTCAAGGTGTTTTTTAATTCTATAGAAACTCCTTTGTATCTTTACCTTTGTGAATTGTTGTGCCAAGTAAAGTCTCTATTGCAAAGTTGATGCTAGATTTGGATTTCTGCACAGGAACAAATTTTTGTTGTCCACTTCTTAATTCGTATAAATTTCCACAAAAATCAAAACATCCTGAAAAATTTTGTGCATGATCCTTAGATATGTACGCAACTTTTCTTAGTTTGGAGTTTTCTGATCTGAGCAACGTAAGTGCCTCGAAAAAATTTCGTCTTTATAGACTGTTCTGGTTTTGACAGATTTTGCCTTTTTTACTTTGCATTCTCTCTTTTACTATGTTGAGTGGATTTCCTTGCACCACAAAACATTAGTGGTTGTAGCTAATGTTTAGAAAGTATTGATAATGCTTGTGTCAAGGTAGAATATATGAGTTTTTGATTATGCACTAACCCTCTAATGAGAATTACTTTGAGTTTGGTGTGAAGGAAGTTTTCAAGGGTCAAGAGAAGAGGATGATATAATGTGATCAAGAAGAGTGAAAAGCCTAAGCTTGGGGATGGCCCCGTGGATCATCCCAGAAAATTTTAATAAGACTCAAGCATCTAAGCTTGGGGATGCCCAAGGCATCCCCTTCTTCATCAGTAACTTATCAAGTCATTTCTAGTGAAACTATATATTTATTTCGTCACATCATATGCTCTTTAGTTGGAACGTATGTTTGTCTTTGTTTTCTTTTATTTTCTGTAATAAACTTGGTTGGAACACATCATTCTTGTGTGGTAGAGAGACACGCTCAGCTTGTTTATATGAATACTCGTATTCTTCATTTATCATACTCGTATTCTTCGTTTTTCATTTAGCTGCTGCAAATCCTTTTAGCTCATGTTTTTTCATGCATCTCTTACTCAGAGCTGTTAGTTCTTGTAGAGTAGTACTATCTTGTTTCATTGATAAATTATTTGGATAGTTTATGTTGAAATAAAGTGATTGGTTTTGGAAAGCAAAAAAATATTTCATGCTTATAACGGTGCAAAAGAAGCTTGTTTATACTGTGGCGTAGACTTCATGTCATGTTAGATATTATTGTAATTCTATGCTTATTAGTTATTGATGTAGCATTACTTTTCTCAAATATCTGAGAGTGCTTAATGTGCCATTGAAAGAAATCATGAGTTGTTTTTATTATATTGAAGCATAATATTGTGGTATTCTCCTTCGAATGCTTTATTTGGTTGACTTGGCGCATGCTTACACCATGTTATGACTACAAAACAGTCACCTCTAGCCTCTATGACCATTTAGTTTTTAACTTGTAATATCATTTATGCTTTGATTAATAATATTTTTGTCGCTATGCATGATTATGGCCATTATTGCTCTCTTAATTTGCTAGCCTTCATCTGTACTGAGTATGAGCTCTACTCGTGCATCCAACTCCCAAAAACCAAATTTTGTCAAATGTGTCCACCATACCTACCTATATGTGGCATTTAACCGCCACTCCAAAGTAAATTTCTCATGTGCTACCTTTAAAACCTTCAAAATTATACCTGTTTTGTGCCCCAGTTTTAGCTCATGAGGAAGTAGTTTAAAGTTTATTGTGGTTTATGTCAAGCAAAGTTCTTATCCCTCTTTCACCCGATGAGTATGGAATCTGGGCTCATCTAAATTTGCAGAGAGTTGGTGCCAATTAATATAACCAAAAAGGCACATCCCCATGGATTGATGAAAGTTGGTGGGTACCCGTGGATACGGCTAGCCCTGGTTTGTGAAAAGCATGCTGGGGGAAGTGCCAAACTAAATAAACAACGAAAACCACTCTCAAAAGTCTAAAAACTTTGCTTGGCATGAGTTATGATAAGTTTTCATTACCATTCGTTGACATAGACATCCACCTCTCTTAAAAAAATTGTTTTCAATACCTCTGTTTTAATCAAATAAAAAGCTCTAGCACATGAGTTAATCCCTGCTTCCCTCCGCGAAGGGCCTTTGTTTTACTTTTATGTTGAGTCTTCATCTTCTAACTTTATGCACAATTAATAGAGCATAGTTGTCATTATGAGTATAATGTGCATCAGTCCCAAAGATTATTATTGATTGATTCATGATATGTTATTACTTGTTCTCAAATTACTTGTTTCTAGTCACCACTTGAACTTTGAAGGTGTCCTAGCATTTATGTTTTGCTCTCACTGCAAGTACAAGCGGAATACCACTTTGCTATGTTGTCTTTATGCTCAAAACAAACATATAACTTTCAAGTGCATTATTATTCATGATCTTTTGTTTGTGTTATTTTTCATGTTGCAACTTGGTTGCTAAGTTTCATTGTTAGAATTATATCTATCATGCTCATGTTTAGAGTACTATGATCTCAGCTTATAAATGCTTTTACAAATATGATGATCAAGATTATGTTGGTAGCATGTGATACGTCTCAAACGTATCTATAATTTTCGGTGCTCCATGCTTGTTTTCTACCCAATACCTTTATGTTTTCACATGTTTTTCGGACGTTTTCATGACTAACCTATTGATAAAATGCCACAGCGCCAGTTCCTGTTTTTTTGTTGTTTTTGGTTTCAGAAACGTTGTTCTGGAAAAATTCCCGGAATTGGACGAAACAAAATCCCATGACCTTAGAATTTTCTCACATACACGGAGTACGGAGGAGACCCGGAGGGGGGCCACAGGGTGGCCACACCATAGGGTGGCGCGGGTCCCCCTAGTCGCGCCACCAGGTGGTGTGGGCCCCCTGGCCACCTATCGACGTTGCCCTTTTGCCTATATACCCCCCGAAGCATAAACCCTAAAATATCCAGCCTCCATCCATGAAAAGTTCCGTAGCTCCGCCGCCATCGCCGACAAGTTTTGGGGGACATAAATCTCTGTTCCGACGCCCTGCCGGGACAGGGAAGTGCCCTCGAAGCCATCTCCATCGACTCCACTGCCATCTTCATCGCTGTTGCTAACTCCCATGATGAGGAGGGAGTAGTTCTCCCCCGAGGCTGAGGGCTCTACCGGAAGCTATGTGTCTCATCTCTCTCTCCCATGGTGTGATCTTTATGTGATCATGATCTTTGTAATCTAGTTGCATAAGTAGATGTTACTCTTCCTCTGTTATGCTACTCAAGTGGTTTTGTTATGAGATCTCTGTAGACACTTTGGTCACGGTGTAAAGGTGACAGTGTGTGCAGCGTGTGAATGATTTGTATATTTGTGTTGGATGACCCTATGAAATTGTGGTGTTTGTCTGAAACCATCTAGATCTCATGGTGATAGCGTGGGGATTACCTAGATGGAGAAATGCAACTCTAAGGAGTGCTTTTATAGACCTACGCAATGATTGGTGTTTGTTATCCTACCGGAGAGTGGTTCGGAGTAGCATAGTGAAGAGATGATATTTATGCATTCAATTATGTTATAATTGTTGAGAGTGTCCACTAGTGAAAGTATGATCCCTAGACCTTGTTTCTAAGCATTGAAACACCACTTACAATCAGTTCTGCTACAAGTTTGCTTGCTCCCATTTTTATTTCAGATTGCTACTATTACGTATAATCATCCATATTACTTGTATTTCACTATATCTTCGCCGAACTAGTGCACCTATACAACTGACAATTGTATTAGATGTGTTCGGGACACAAGAGACTTCTTGTATCGTAATTGCAGGGTTGCTTGAGAGGGATATCTTTGACTTCTACCTCCCTGAGTTCGATAAACCTTAGGTGATCCACTTAAGGGAAACTTGTTGTTGTTCTACAAATATCTGCACTTGGAGGCCAAACACTGTCTACAAGAATAGAAGCGTGCGTAGACATCAGCATGTCACCTCAGAAATTATTTTGATTTTATCGTTTTACCTACTCGAGGACGAGTAGAACTAAGCTTGGGGATGCTTGATACATCCCAAACATATCTATAATTTCTTATGTTCCATGTTGTTTTCATGACATTTGCTACATGTTTTCTAAACACTTTTTAATAATTTTTATGGATTTCTTGGGACTAACCTATTAATAAGATGCCACAACGCGAGTTCCTATTTTCTGCTGTATTTTGTTTCAGAAAAGTTGTTCTAGAAATATTCTCGGAATTGGACGAAACAAAATCCAAGGGTCCTATTTTTCTGTCACGTACACGAAGTCCGGAGGAAACCCGGAGAGGGGCCACAGGGTGGCCACACCATAGGGCGGCGCGACCCCCCTTGGCCGCGCCACCAGGTGGTGTGGGCCCCCTGGCCACCCACCGACATCGTCCTTTCGCCAATTTTTACTCCTTCTCGGGAAAACCCCAAATACCCGAGCCTCCATCCACGAAAAGTTCCATAGCCACCGTCATTGTCAACCCTAGTTTGGGAGGGTTCTGAAGCTCTCCCCGGCACCCTGCTGGGAGTGAAAATCTTCACCGGAGGGCTCTACATCACCATGCCTACCTCTGGAGTGATGCGTGAGTAGTTCATGCTTGTACTACGGTCCATAGCAGTAGCTAGATGGTTGCATTCTCCTCTTTATGCCACCATGTTTAGATCTTGTGAGCTGCCTAACATGATCAAGATCATCTATCTGTAATGCTACATGTTGTGTTTGCTCGGATCCGATTAGTATTGAATGCTATGTTTATGTGTGTGGCACACACGTTCGTTGGGAGACCCCAAGAGGAAGGTATGAAGAGCACAGTAGCAAGTTTCCCTCAGAAAGAAACCATGGTTGAATCGACCAGTAGGAGGAAGGAGTAACTTCAGAAGGTTGACGCAGTTGAGATGGTAGGGCGCACTACCGGTTCAGCAGCAACGTGGAACCTACACAACACAATAAATTCACTTTTCCCCAGCGAAGCAATGAGGTTGTCAATCTCACCGGTTTTGCTGAACACAAAGAGGTTAAACGTATGGTGTGGAAAACAGTATGAGAACAAGATGAAAACAGTGGAACAAGTGTGAAAACAGTAATTTCAGTGGTTCTATTATCAGTATGAAAAAATGGACCGGGGTTCATAGTTCACTAGAGGTGTCTCTCCATAAAAGATAGCTAACATGTGTGGTGAACAAATTACAGCTAGGGAATTGATAGATAAAGAAACATGCATGACATAAAGATTACTATGAGATTCATGCGGGCATTACAACAAAATACATAGATCGTCATCCAACTGCATCTATGACTAATAATCCACCCTCCGAATATCATCCAAACAAACGTTGGGTATTAAGTTGCAAGCAACAGATTATCGCAATAAGAAAAGTGTGTAATGTAACCAACGTAAACGAAGTAAACATTGTTGTTTTCTCCCTAATGGCAATAGCACATCCTCCATCCGTCACGGTTCCGTCACTCGAGCGCAGATGCAAAGGAGGCATGAATCCACTATCGAGCATAAATACTCCCTCTTGGAGTCACTAGCATCTACTTGGCCAGAGCATCTACTAACAACGGAGAGCATGGAAGATCATAAATAACATACACATGAAGATAACATGATAGATTGATAATCAAAAGACATGGCATTCAATAATCATCGGATCCCAGCAAACACAACATGTAGCATCACAATAAGATGGTCTTGATCATGTGAGGCAGCTCACGAGATCCAAACATGAGGCATAAAGAGGAGAGGACAACCATCTAGCTACTTCTATGGACCCGTAGTCCAGGGATGAACTACTCACACATCACTCCGGAGGTGGGCATGGTGGTGTAGACCCCTCCGGTGATGATTTTCCCTCCCGGCAGGGTGCCGGGAGAGCTCCAGAACCCTCCCGATCCCGGGTTGACGATGACGGCGGCCTCGGGTGCTTTTCGGGTAAAAGTGGTATCTTTAAGGGTTGACGTATCGGGTTGAATAAATAGACGAAAGGGAGATGGCGGTGGACACCCGAGGGGCCCACACCACCCCAGGCGCGGCTAGGGGCACGCGCCGCCCTATGGTGTGGCCCCCCTTCGGGCCTCTTCGGGACTCTGTGGAACCTTTGGGCATTCTAAGACTTTCGGGATTCGAATTTTCCAATTCCGAGAATATTTCCAAAACAACTTTTCTGAAACTAAAAACAGCAGAAAACACGGAACTGGCTCTGTGGCATCTTGTCAATAGGTTAGTCCCGAGAAATCGATAAAAATGACATAAAGTGTAAGGAAAACATGTAGCATAAGGCATGAAAACAACATGGAACATCAAAAATTATATATACGTTTATGACGTATCAACATCCCCAAGCTTAGTTCCAACTCGTCCTCGAGTAGGTAAACGACAAAACAAATAATTTTTGAGGTGACATGCTACCAACATAAACTTGATCATCATAGTAATGTAAAGCATGTAAACTAGGATCAAATGAATAAAGGCTGTGGTTTATAGTTGATATCAAATAGAATAATGTATAAACAATTAGGAAGAACAAAGTAAATTTTTTTCAATGAATCAATACAAGAAGACAATCCACTGTGCAAAGTATATTAAAGATGATTTAAGCTTCACGAACAACAATATAACCATCCAAGGCATCAAACTCTCACAACAACTCCTGTTTGCATCAAGTCAAGACACAACAATATGCACGTAGGAAAATCATTTAAATATTTGTGCACTCAAAACAAGCAAGTGTTCTGTATTGGTTCCTGGCACCAGGATGTTGTTGCTAAAAGAACATTATGGGGGTTTAGATGGTCAATGGAAGAAAGTCTCACACAACTGAAAGTGATCATTAGACAAGAGGAAGTCTTATAATCGAAGTTATGGAAGGAGTAGTGACTGCCACACAACGGATGCACATAGAGCTATAAGTGTATGAAAGCTCTCCGATGGAACTAGTGGGGGTGCATCCAACTTTCTTGCTCACGAAGACCTAGAGAACTTTTGAGGAGGCTCTTCATTGGAACATACAAGCCAAGTTCTATAATGTAAGTTTTCCACATAGTTATGCAAGTCATAATACGAAAACTCTCTCCAAACTGAAGTAGTGATGCTAAACAAGCAGCACAAGTGTGGAATAAATGATAGTAGTGCTGACCCCTCTCTATTTGTTATCTCTCTTTTCCCCTTTCTTTCTTTTTTTTGCGCTTTTCTCTTTTTTTTTATTTTTTTATATATAACCTCACTAGTAGGGGAAACACTCTATTTTACAATGAATCGACACACTTTTAGTACTCATAACTCAAACTGAAATATCTCTGATGTATGTAAAACTAAATGCTCCTGCCAGTGTAGCAGTATGCAAAATAACAATGAAGTGTGACAAGTAACATAATGATGATGGATGTTGTATGGCAATATATCTCAGAATGGATATGGAAATGCCATGGTAGGGAGGTATGGTGGCTGTTTTGAGGAAGATAAATTCTGGCTTATGTGTAGAAGAACGAAGTTCTCCCACGGGGTTTGGATGCACTGGTGAAGTTTGCACCAACTCTCAATGTGAGAATGAGCAATGCACAGTACCGAAGAGGCTAGCAAATATGGATGGTGGAAGTGCCAAAAAATCACAAGTTAAAAGATTACGACTAAATGATCTCACAAGGCATAATGAAAATCACTCCAAGATGGTCTGTGGCAGTTACAAGTCATTGTTAGCTACCCCGACCGTAGAGCGTAACAAAAAGCCATTACATTTGCTATCAGCAAAGGAAGTCATATACCATTATCCTTTCAACTGGTTATTTGAGTGTGGCACAGTTTCAAGATTTTAGACCAGCCATTAATTGTTTTTACTCTACTAGACCAGCAAGTCTACCATTAAGCATATTAATATCTCAAAACAACAGCAAATAATCAAGGGAAACAGTTTAGTGATCTACAAGAATATGCAAGCTTTTTTGTGATACCATATACCACACGTAGCATTTTCTATTTCCATCAAACACCAAACAACAAAAAATCTCCAAGAGATATAGCAATGAAACAAGAGAGTACTAACACAACTATACTAAAGTTAACAGCTCTAAATAAGAGATACAAGAAAAACAAGAGCTAAACAAGAATTTTGCAGCAGCTAGAAGAAAAACTAAGAATACGAGCATAACGAGTCTTCAAACGAAAAAGCGAAGCATGTCTCTCTCCCACACAAAGAATGATAGTATCCAACTATATTATTGAAGCAAGGAAAACAAAATAAAACAAAGGAAAACAAAATAAAAACAAACAGACGCTCCAAGTAAACTTCATATGATGTGAGCGGATAAAAATATAGTTTCACTAGAAGTGACCTGATAAATTGTTGATCAAGAAGGGGATGCCTTGGGAATCCCCAAGATTTGATGCTTGAGTCTTCTTAGAATTTGCTGGGATGAACCACGGGGGCATCCCCAAGATTTGACCTTGCACTCTTCTTGATCACATTATATCACCCTCTTCTCTTGACTCTTGAAAACTTCCTTCACACCACACTCAAAGAGTAATTTGCATTATAGGGTCAGTGCAACAATAAAAAATTCATGGGTTCTGCATGGGCACAAGTTCTATTGATACTTTTAAACATTATCTACAGTCACTGATGTTTCGTGAAGCAAAAAAATCCACTTGACATCGTAAAAGAGCAAATGCAAGAAAAATGGCAGAATCTTCCAAAACCAGATCAGTCTGTAAAGATGAATTATTTCGAGGCACTTACGTAGCTTAGATCTAAAAACTTAAAGAACAAAAAAGTTTTTCAATTATTTGAGGAATAAGCACAAAAAATTTCAGATCATTCTGATATATTTGGATTTTATACGATTTTTTACAGTGAACAGCAGAAATCTGTTTCCTGCGCAGAAATCGAAAACCAACTCCAACTATCGTTAGAAACTTCACTTGGCACAACTAAAACATGGAAATAAAGATACAAAGGAGTTTCTATAGAAATATACAACCGCTTGACTCAAAGAAAACAGAAAAAACAAAGCAAAAATAAAACCATGGGTTATCTGCCAAGAAGTGCTTTTCTTTAACGCCTTTTAGCTAGGCCCAGAAAAGTGGAATCAAGTATTTTCAAAAGGAGAGGCATTCAGATAAAGATAAGGAAATTCCTAAATAATTGATTGTATTTTATCTAAATGATTTTCAGATACCCCTCTCTTAGAACTTTTAGGCTTACTACTCTCATCAAATAAATTCTCAGGAACAATCCAATCAAAATTCTTTTCTTGGGCCTCATGCAGTGCTACCAATTCAAAGGGAATTGGTATTTTATCATCCTTTTCATTTTTAGGATAAGCTCTTTCAAGAGCACCAACAACATCTACACATGATCCTAGCACATTGAAACAATCAAAAACTTTGCTAGCCTCTATAGCAACATCTCCAAATTCTTTAAGCATGGTTTCTAAGATAAAATTTCTTTTTTAAATATCTTCAATTTATTCAAGTTGAGGAACATATGCTGCAGTATGGGATGAAGCTTAACAAACCTAGCTTCTAACATGTGAATTAAAGAAGTTGCAGCAGTTTCATAATTTGGAGCAAGTTCTACTTTTGATTTTTTCTCAAAATTATCATGCTTACTAACATGATCAAAGAATTCTTTAATGGTATCCTTTCCAAGTATAGAACCACTACCAGCTGGAAGATCTTTTAGGGTAAACTTAGGGAGCAACATGATGAAGAATAACAACAAGGTAACAAAAGTAACAACTAGAACAAGAACTATTTTTTTTGTGTTTTTGATAAAGAGAAGCAAACAAGACAAAATAAAATAAACTAAGCAAAACAAAAACAAAGTAAAGAGATTGGAAGTGAGAGACTCCCATTGTAGAAATTATCTTCCTCCCCGACAACGACGCCGGAAAAGTGCTTGATGCGCGTGGAACACACGTTCGTTGGGAGACCCCAAGAGGAAGGTATGAAGAGCACAGTAGCAAGTTGATACGTCATAAACATATCCTTAATTTGTGATGTTCCATGTTGTTTTCATGCCATATGCTACATGTTTTCCTTACACTTTATGTCATTTTTATCGATTTCCCGGCACTAACCTATTGAAAAGATGCCACAGAGCCAGTTCTTGTTTTTTTGCTGTTTTTAGTTTCAGAAAAGTTGTTCTGGAAATATTCTCGGAATTGGAAAATCCGAAGCTCGGAAGTCTTAGTATTCCTAAAGGTTCCATGGAGTCCCGAAGAGACTCGGAGGGAGGGGGCCTGGAGCCCCCACACCATGCCTCCGCGCGGGTGGGCCCCTGGCCGCGCCGGGAGGTGGTGTGGGCCCCTCGGGTGCCCACCGCCATCTCCCTTTCACCTATAAAGTCCCCCCAAGGCATAAACCCTAAATATATCGCCCCCTTCCACGAAAAGTTATGTAGCTCCGCCGCCTCTGACGACAAGTTTCGTGGGACATAAATCTCTGTTCCAGCACCCTGCCGGGACGGGGAAGTGCCCCCGGAGCCATCTCCATCGACTCCACCGACATCTTCACCGCCGTTGCTGTCTCCTATGATGAGGAGGGAGTAGTTCTCCCCCGGGGTTTAGGGCTCTACCGGTAGCTATGTGTTTCATCTCTGTCTCTCTCTCCCATGGTGTGATCTTTATGTGATCATGAGCTTTGTAATCTAGTTGAATAAGTAGATGTTACTCTTCATATGTTATGCTACTCAAGTGGTTTTGTCATAAGATCTTCGTAAACACTTTGATCACGTTGTAAAGGTGACAGTGTGTGCATCGTGTGGTTTAGCATGATATTTATATCTTGTGTTGGATGACCCTATGAAATTGTGGCGTTTGTTCAGTACTAATTTGGGGCGCTCATAGTGACAGCGTGGGGTGCCCTAGAGAGGGAATACAGACTTGAGGAGTGTTGTTACAGCCCTACGCATGGATTGGTGTTTGTTATCCGACCGGAGAGTGGTTCGGAGTAGCTTATTGAAGAGAGATATTTATGCATTCAATTATGTTATCATTGTTGAGAGTGTCCACTAGTGAAAGTAGGATCCCTAGGCCTTGTTTCTAAGCATTGAAACATCGTTTACATTCAGTTCTGCTACATGTTTGCTTGTTGCCATTTTTATTTCAGATTGCAATTATTACTTATAATCATCCATATTACTTGTATTTCACTATCTCTTCGCTGAACTAGCTCACCTATACAACTGAGAATTGTATTAGCTGTGTTGGGGACACAAGATACTTCTTGTATCGTAATTGCAGGGTTGCTTGAGAGGGATTCCTTTGACCTCTTCCTCCCTGAGTTTGATAAACCTTGGGTAATCCACTTAAGGGAGGCTATTCTACAAACCTTTGCACTTGGAGGCCTAACACTGTCTACAAGAATAGAAGTGTGCGTAGACATCAAGCTCTTTTGTGGCGTCGTTGTCGGGGAGGTAAGGTAAAAGGTACTCACATCCTTTGTGAGTGATCGAAGTTGTTTCCTTTAGATTCTGCAATTATATCTTTTTGTTTATTTTTTTGACTAGTTAGGCTTATTTTTACTTGTTCCTTGTTTTTATTTTTACTAGTTAGGATTAATGGAAAACATCAAAAATATGAGGGAACTTTATAATCTTTATCTTGAGTTAGGACATGAAGTGTTTGAAGAGGAAATTAAAAACCTATGGAGCTTTATTTGCATGCTAGTAGCAATGTTATTTGTATGAATTCTTTGAACACCATTATTCCTAATGCCATGGAAAAAATCTAAGCTTGGGTAAGCTAGTTTTGATGAATATGATATTTTTAGTCCCCGAAGTTTTGAGGAGGAAATTTTCTTTGATGATACTTTGCCTCCAATATACGATGACTATAATGATTGTGGTATTTTAGTTCCACCTATTATTGAGGATAAATTTAATTATGATTACAATAGTCCTCCTATATTTGATGATTATGGTGTTGAGAATAATAATGATAGCTATTTTGTTGAATTTTCTCCCACTTCTACTAATGAGAATGACTATGCTTATGTGGAGAGTATTAATTCTTTTATGCATGTGGCTTATGATAAGAATGTTTTATGTGATAGTTATATTGTTAATTTAATTCATGATGCTACTGAAATTTATTATGAGAGAGGGAAACATGGTTTCATGTATCTCAATAATATTAAGTTTCCCCGCTTTATGTTGAAAATTTTGAAGTTGCACTTATTTTGTCTTCCTATGCTAGCCAGTTTGTGCTTTATTGACTTGTTTTTCTACAAGATTATTTTTCATAGGAAGTGGGTTAGACTTATTTTTTTCAAATTTTCTTCTTGATGCTCTATTTTTCTTCAATTAATAATTCTTATGTGAGCATCTTCTCAAATTATCATGCCTAGCTAAAAGGCTTTAAAGAAAAGCACTTCTTGGGAGATAACCCATGGTTTTGTTTTTTTGCTTCGTTTTTCTCTGTTTTCCTTGAGTCAAGGTGTTGTTTACTTATGTAGCAACTCCTTTGTATATTTATTTTCATGTATTAGTTTTTCCAAGTAAAGTTCTAGCGAAAGTTGGAGTTGGTTTTGGATTTGTGCGCAAGAAACAGATTTCTGTTGTCCACCGTAAAAAATCGTATAATTCACAGAACGATCAAAATGACCTGAAACTTTTTGTGCTTATTCCTGACCTAATTCCAAAACTTTTTTGTTCCTTAATTTCTTCGATCTGAGAAACTTAAGTGCCCTGAAAAAAATGGTATTTACATATTGTTGTGGTTTTGGCAGATTCTGCCATTTTTCTTGCATTTGGACTTTTACTATGTCAAGTGGATTTATTTTATTCATGAAACATAAGTGGCTGTAGCTAATGTTTAAAATATCAACAACAATTTTGCCCATGCAGAACCCATGGATTTTTTATTGTTGCACTAACCCTCTAATGCGAATTACTTTTTGAGTGTGGTGTGAAGGAAGTTTTCAAGGGTCAAGAGAAGGGGGTGATATAATGTGATCAAGAAGAGTGCAAGGTCAAAGCTTGGGGATGCCCCCATGGTTCATACGAGAAAATTATAATAAGACTCAAGCATATAAGCTTGGGGATGCCCAAGGCACCCCCTTCTTCATCAACAATTTATCAGGTCACTTCTAGTAAAACTATATTTTTATTCGGTCACATCATATGAAGTTTACTTGGAGCATCTGTTTGTTTTTATTTTGTTTTCTTTTGTTTTCCTTGCTGCAATAAAATTATCTGTAACCTATCATTCTTTGTGTGGGAGAGAGAGACGCTCCTCTTTTTCATATGAATACTCGTTGCTCGTATTCTTAATTTTTCTTCTAGCCGCTGCAAAATTTCTGTTTAGCTCCTATTTTTCTTGCATCTCTTATTTAGAGCTGTTAGTTTTAGTAGAGTTGTGTTAGTACTCTCTTGTTTCATTGATATATCTCTATGAGAGTTTTTGTTGTTTGGTGTTCGGTAGAAAATGCTATGTGTGGTAGATGGTATAACCAAAAAAAGCTTGCATATTCTTGTAGATCATTAAACTGGTTCACTTGATTATTTTGCTCTTGTTTTGAGATATTAATTTGCTTAATAGTAAACTTGCTGGTTTAGTATAGTAAAAACAACTAATGGTTGGTCTAAAAGCTTGAAACGGTGCCACACTCAAATAACCAGTTGATAGGATAATGGTATATGATTTCCTTTGCTGATAGCAATCGTAATGGATTTTTGTTACGCGCTACGGTCGGGGTAGCTAACAGTGACTTGTCACTTCCATGGACCTTCATGGAGTGATTTTCATTATGCCGTATGATATCATGATTTATTTGGAATCTTTTAACTGGTGAGTTCTATGTTGCGGTTTTTTGGCACTTCCACCGTCCATATTTTCTAGCCTCTTTGGTACTGTGCATTGCTCATTATCACATTCAGAGTTGGTGCAAACTTCGCTAGTACATTCAAACCCCGTGGGAGAACATTGTTCTTCTACACATAAGCCAAAATTTATCTTCTGCAAAACATCCACCATAACTACCTACTCATGACCCACAAGTATAGGGGGTGTATCGTAGTACTTTCGATAAATAGGAGTGTCGAACCCAACGAGGAGTAGAAGGTGTTGACACGCAGTTTCGATGAAGGAATAACTGTAAATACTGAAAGATAGATTTCTAGGGTTTTTTGATATTGCAGATAAATAAAGTGCGAGTAAATAAAATACAGTAATAATAATTGCAGCAAGTGGCCCATTCCTTTCTTCAGCAAAGGACAAGCCGGTGTGTTTACTTATGATTAACAAACGTTCTCGAGGACACACGGGAGGTATCTGTCAAGTGCTTTTGTTTCATGCCGCTGAATAATCTTTAGTGTTTTGATAAGTGTTGTGTGGGTGAACCTATGCTAATGTACCGTCCCATCCAAGACTAATACATAGTTGTGATTATACCCCTTACAAGCATCCGCAACTACAAGAAAGTAATTAAGAAATAAATTTAACCACAACTTTAAACTCTATGATCCTACACTCCCTCGTATAATGGTTTCCTAACGGGGGTTTAGGTTTCTGTCACTCCGGCAACCCCACAATTATTAGCCAAATACACGATGCATTCCCCTAGGCCCATAAATGGTGAAGTATCATGTAGTCGATGTTCACATGACACCACTAGAAGAATAACACCACAACTTAAATATCAAACCATCAAATATTACTCAACATTACTTCACTACTAACAACTTGACTTCTCCCATGTCCTCAAGAGCAACACGAACTACTCACAAAACATCATATGGATCATAATCAGAGGTGATATAATGGATGATAACAATCTGGTCATAAAGTGCAAACACCGATAAATCTCACAAGCATCAACTACTAACAAGTAATCCACACTGGGCGAGAGATCTAATGTAAAACAACGATAGAGGCCGCTAATTGTTACAGCGGGATGACGGTGGATGATGAGGGTGATGGTGTTGATGATGATGACGATCTTGATGATGCCCGGAGTGATGACGGTGACGATGGCGATGATTTCCCCTTTCCGGAGAGGAATTTCCCCGACAGATTTCTCCTTGCCAGAGAGCTTTTATCTCCCGGGTGTTTTCCGCACCGAGGCCGTGGTGGAATAATTCTTCGATGATGGTCTGGGGCTTAGGGTTCTCTGGGGGTCAAGTACACGAAAAACCTCCACCAGAGGTGGGCCAGGGTGGCCACACCACCTGGTGGCGCGGCCAGGGGCGCGCCACCTCATGGTGTGGGCCCCTGGTGGCCCCCCTCTGGCTCCCCTTCTGGCTGGACTCCTCCTCTGAACTTGTAAGACACCCCCGGTGTCCCTCTTGTTCTTCTTCTGATCTTCTGAAATATGGTATCTCGACGGTGCTTTTTCTATCAGATTTCTGGTCCCGGTGTTTATTCTTCAAAAAATATGAAACATGCAAAATAAGATAAAATAACATAAGGGATGCATCATAACATGAAATATATCGATGAATAAGAGAAAATTACGATATAAAATAGTGATGCAAAATGGACGTATCAACTCCCCCCAAGCTTAGACCTCGCTTGTCCCCAAGCGAAACTGAACTCAGTAAACATGACCACATGTTTATGGCGTGAATAGTCGATAAATAAAATACGGACAAGAAGCATAACTTTTATCTACACACCAATCATTATAGAACACAACTTCCTCTCATATAACTTAACTTGAAACGAGTAATGAGAGTCACAAACAAAGATGCAAAAGAGAGAATCAAAATTTGTGATGGCAAACTTTGTTCTTGGTCAGAGAACATTTAATTATATCATACTTATCTTAGGTGAAGTCTTCATAACAACGCTTATATTGTAGATCTTAACATGTTTAATTATAACAATCCTTTTACAGTGATTTATAGCTTTCAAAGTAATATTCATTCAGATAATAAAGCATGTGCTAAACAAAGAAGGATAGAAAACATGATTGAATAAATCAACATATAGATGGTAAGATCACAACAACTCAAATGCTTGCTCGAGACAAAAAGGAATGGGTTTACTAAATCAACATAAATGTAAAAGATAGGCCCTTCGCAGAGGGAAGCATGGATCACTCATGTGCTAGAGCTTTTATTTTGTAAAACAGAGGTATTAAAGTTTGACACTCATCCCAACCTTCCTTACACAAACCATGGCTAACTGAATTCTCGGGTGCCTGCCAACAATCACAAACCATGGAGGAGTGTCTAAATTTTGAGAGAGGTGCATGTTTATGTCAATGAATGGCAAACAGAAAATACAGTACGTCACAAGCCAACTAGACTTCACAAGAGTGGCTCCCATTGAAGGACGCAACTGGTATAGAAGGTCATCCCTCTTTCTCTTTTGTTTACACAATTATGCTTTGAATGATAAATCAGGGGCAAAAAGAGTGAAGAGAATTTGTATTATTATTTGCGGATGGAGCCACTAGTCCAGGTGTGTGAGTCCAATAAAAAAGTGAGATAAAGATTCTCTATTTGCATCCTCATGAGCTAAAACGGGAACACAAAACTAGGATAATTTTGAAGATTTTAAAGGTAACACATGAGCAATTTACTTGGAGAGGCGGTGAAATACCACATGTAGGAAGGTATTGTGGACACAAATGGTAAGGTTTTGGGGCTTAAGGTTTGGATGCACGAGAAGCATTCCCTCTCAGTACAGGGTTTTTGGCTAGCAAGGCTGGGTGGCAAGCATAAGAGTTGAGGGAAAACAAACAAATATACATATGATGAAACCAATCATTCAATCTTCATTGAAAGCACAAACGATCTTAACTTTTGAATACTAAGTTTATGAGCTAATAGGCATATTCCTCTTTCTTATACTAGCATCTCAAAATATTATTTCTACTGACCCAAGCTAAGTTTGCCAAAACCAACTAGATTAACTTAATGATCTCCGGAGTGACACCAAATACTAACAAAAAGCTCAACCATATGACAGAAATTGAAAACTAAAATAAGGTGTACAGAAATTAAATGATGAAACTTCTCATTAATATTTCAAACCGGCAACTCACACCAACAGATACAACGATAACCAACTAAGGAGAGACACTTCCATACTGCAAACCATCCTATATGATAACTTCTCTACTCATGATATGACTCTACTAAAAAGGTAAAAAGATGAAAGATAGTGATGTGATACCGCGGCACTCCCCCCAAGCTTGGAACCGTCTTAGCAGGCAGGTCCAGCGACATCATGGCAAAGATCGATACTGCCGCCAGCGTGGTTTTGACCAGCTCGAGTCTACCACCTCTATTTAGCAGGTTTGCCCTCCAGCCCGGTAAGCGATCCGCCACACTATCCACAATGTACTGTAGTTGAGCTGCCGAAAGTTTCCTAAGGGAAAGCGGCAGTCCAAGGTATCTCAGTGGGAACGGAAGGACCGGACAATGGAGGGCCTGCGACACCAAAATCTCTTCCGGCTCCCCGCACCTGATCAAGTGTGCCGAGCACTTTGCCAGATTCGTTCTAAGCCCTGAAGCCTCGTCAAAGTCTTCCAGGATCCCGGAGAAAACACGTAAGTCCACGGCCGTCGGCCTTAGGAAGGTGACCACATCATCAGCATAAATCGAGGTCCTTTGCCTTAGACCGGTGCGGGAAAGACGGGTGAGCAATCCGCAAGTGGTGGCCCTTTCAATCAAGAGATGCAGAGTTTCCATGATGAGGATGAACAGTTGCGGTGAAAGCGGGTCACCCTGCCTGAGACCTCTCCTATTGAAAATCTTCGCCCCAGGCCACCCGTTGAGCAACACCCTTGTTGAGGCCGTGGACAGGAGCGCACAGATAGTGGACAGGAGGACCTCGTCGAAACCCAACTTCCTCAACACCTCCACAAGGAAAGCCCAGCTAACTGTGTCAAAAGCTTTAGTGATATCCAGCTTCAGAAGCACTGCCGGAGTAGCCGAGCCATGCAACTTCTTGGCCGTTTCCCGGACCGTCATGAAATTATCGTGTATGCACCTTCCACGCACGAAGGCACTCTGATGTGCCCCAACCATCAGAGGTAAGACCGGCACAATCCTGTTGGCAAGAACCTTTGCGACCAACTTAGAAAAGTCGTGAATTAGGCTGATGGGGCGGAAGTCTTTCAGTTCCTCCGCCCCTTCCTTCTTTGGAAGTAGTGTGATGAGAGCCTGATTCACTGCCCCAAAGCCACGCACATCTCTACGTGCGAACGAGCTGAAAGCGGCCATGACATCATGTTTGATAATCCCCCAGCAAGCCACGAAGAACCTATTGGTGAAACCATCCGGTCCGGGGCACTTGTCCAGTGGCATCCCTCTGATTGCATTCCACACTTCCTCCTCTGAGAAGTCATCTTCCAAGTGATTCAGCTCGAGCGTGGGCAACCCCAGAAAGTCAAGATCTACAGAGTAAAGTCTGTCCACTTCCACTCCTAGGATGTTATCAAAGAAATCATCCACGGCCTCAGCATTTTCTGCATGCCCCTCGTGCCTATCCCCTTCCACCAACAAGTGCCTGATAAAGTTCTTCCTCCTGCGGTGACTGGCCTGGATATGGAAGAATCTCGTGCACGCATCTCCCTCGCGGAGCCACAAGGTCCTAGCCCTCTGCCTGGCCATAGTCCTCTCGAGCGACGCTAGACCCAAGAGCTTCCCTTTTAACAGGCGCCTTAGAGCCCGCTCCTCATCTGACAACGGACGGGAGTCCATTGCCCCGTCGAGCCTAAGAATCACCTCATTAGCCACCAGGATTTGAAGCTTAACATGCCCAATGAGCTTACTACTCCAGCGGGCCAGACTCTTTGCTGTTGCCCTAAGCTTCTTATCAAGGCTTTTGAAGGGGTTGGCCTCATGATCTGTCGCCGTCCACGCCTCCTGGACCACTTCCAGGAAGCCATCCACTTTGGTCCAGAACGATTGAAATTGGAATCTATGCCCCGCATTGAAGTTTGGTGACAGATTCAGAATCAAGGGGAAGTGATCTGAAGGCCCCGAGGATCCTGCCGAAAGGAATGCATCCGGAAAGCACTCTTCCCAATCCACAGTCGAGAAGACCCTATCTAGCCTTTCCAGCGTAGGCTGCTGCCGTTCATTGGACCAGGTGAATCTCCTGCCGTTTAGGTACATATCCTTCAGTTCCAGAACCGAGAGCGTTCTGCGGAAGCAACCCATCATAGGGCGATGAAGTGCGCCTTGGTTCTTATCCTCGGGGTTAATGATGAGGTTGAAATCACCGGCGACCAGCCACGGGCCGACGTGCAAGTCCCTAATATCGCGGAGCTCTTGAAGGAACTCGCGCTTCTCCTCCACGCCCTGGGGCCCATATACCCCGGTGAACCACCAGGCTTGCTCGCCCTCCCCCGCGGCGATGTGAGCGGTTAGTGCATTCTTGGTGAGGTGAGGGTTGGAAATCGTAACATGGGCCGACTGCCAAGCCAAAAGAGCTCCTCCACAGGTGCCAACCGCTGGAAGGAAGAAGAAACTATCGAAAGCCGGTCCGAGGCTCTCCCGTACCACGAGGTCCGTGATGACCTCCATCTTTGTCTCCTGTAGACATACAATCTTCGCGTGGCCAACACTTGGTAGATGGCGGCCCTACGGGCAGCCGAGTTCAATCCACGCGCATTCCAGATGGCAAAGACAATGTCTGCTCCAAACATGCTTAAGTGTTACAGATCACAGGCGACTAGAACGCAAGAAACTGCTAGAGAAGGAGAAAAAAATCACGCCCTAAACTAGGCATTCCACCGGAAGGTCCTCCGTCGTCGGTAAGGCCTCAGGTAACCACCCAAACAGTCCCAGGATCACGTCTATGTGCTCCTTCGGGAGCGGTCTGTCAAACAAGCTGAGATATGCGTTGAGGGCATCATCGCCAATGATCTCTCCCTCTCTCGCGATCCTCAGACGGTGGATCAACTCCCTCTGCTGTCTCCGGACAGGCGCTCCAGCTGCAAACTTGCCCCGCTGTCGAGCGCTGCGACGGATAGGGCCAGTGTAGGCCTTCCTGGTCCGGCTCTTCCTTGGAGGCTTTTGAAGAACGGGCGAGATGGGCCTTTGGCAGGCTGTGCGAAACTCTCCTTCCGAGACAGCGGCGTCCACGTCCACACCCAGATTGCCAACTGGGCTCTCCCTTACCGGGCTGTCCAAGAACCTCTCCATGCTGCCTTGGGCCACTTCCCCCGTCACCTCTCCCTGTGCTGAATGAGGGGATGAGAGGGCCACCGAAAAGAACTCGAGGACTGAAACTGGGGAATCCACCTGTTGGTCCACTTCAGTGAGGCCCCACTTGTCATCTGGCGAAACTGCATTCTCTGAGACAGAGGAGAGTAAGCCTGGCGAGAGCAATGTCTGACCGTTGTACTGACAACCAGAGGCCAGTAGCTGTTTTCGCGCCGGAGTGCGCAGAGGGTTCAAAATGATTTGAAAATGGTCAGCCAAGCTGCTGTCAGCAACGCCACTGTCCAGAGCCTGCAAAGCTGCAGCTCGAACCACCCCTGCCGCCTCCTGCAACTCTGCACCCTCCTTTTCCTTTTATTTTTGCAGTCCCTTTTGACCCAGCGCGGAGATAGCCAAAAACTCAGCTCCAACTGCCAGAACACCCGCACTTCGTAGACCCGGCTCATGGCAAAGCGAAGCCTCCAGGATCATGGGGTCCCACCGGTCGGTGGAAGCAGGCGCCTCCCCTGTCCATGCGTCCACGCGCCTGACCACTGCCGCTGGGTCGGGTACCAGGGTGGGCCCCGCCACGCGCACAACCGGACGGTCGTGAAGCTGCGCGGAAGATGCCTCGCAGGCGGAACCCACGAACCGCAACTGCCCACGCGTCCCACCCAGCTCCTTTGACCGGTCCGCAACCGCACCCAGCGTCGGGCCCACAGCGCCAAGCACCTCCACGTCATCGTCTTCCTCCTCCAACTGCGCCCAAGGCCGGACCTCCACAGGGCAGTCCATGGCGTACCGGCGACCGCCATGCCCGGGCCCTCCTTGACCAGCACGAGAACACGGCCGGGAAGGATCCGCCGTTCCCTCGTCCCGTTGATGGTAGCGCTTGCGGGGACCACGATCAGCGCCCCGATCTCCGCGCTCGTGCGGCCCACCTTCTCTGCCATGGCCATCACCACGGCCTCCCCGCCCATTACCGTCGTCTCCAGGCCCAGCACCTCGGCGAACATGGACCGGCGGCCCCGCCACATCCTCGGAACGGACAAGCTGCACCTTAACCACATAGCGAAGCATGTTCTTTTCCAAGGGAATTAGCGCCTCCGAAGGGAGGACAAGGCCATCGTCTTCCTCGAGGGCATCCCCTGGTTCCTCAATCCATAGTTCGCGGACGCCGGAGACCCGTTCGAGCTCGTCCGTCCATGCATAAACGGACATGCAGCGCATATCCTCCTTGCTCGCCGTCGCCATCCCCAGACGTTCCACCCACGCCGTCGGCCCGAGCGCCACCCGTGCGGTTGTCGCATTCCAGGCGTGGGCAGGGACTCCGGTGAGCTCCACCACAATGCGATACCGAAGCGGCACCTTTTCTGCTTGGAGCTGACGGTTCCATGGCGCGAATCGGAGCGAGAACCTGTCGCCGTCCGCCTCCCCGGCCCCGAGCACCGCGTCACGCACCCGCCGGCTCGAACACACCACGAGAAAGTCAGCCGGCCAGAAAAGGTGCGCCGTGAAGTTGTCACCGGCCAGCGGCACCTTCTCCGCGATGGTCCTCGACACCTCGCTCAAGGGGACCCTTGTCCTGCTGCCGGACCGGAAGACGACCAAGGCCCACCTCAAAGCGTGCTCAGCGGCGTCCACCTCCTCCATGCGCGGCAGGAAGACGCGGCAAGGGCGAGCCACCCCAACCACCTAAGCAAGATCTCCGGCCTGCTCCAGCGCTCCACGGCTCGCCGGCCTCCGTGGCGAATCGCCTGCAACCGACGTGCGAGGCCTCAACGGCGGAAACTCGGCCTCGTCAAGACTACCGGCGACCCCCCGATCCGCGTCGCGCCGCCCGAAACTGCGCCGCCTGCCTCGCCTCCTCAGGTTGGAAGACCGTTCCACGCCGCGGGGGCCCTGCTCTGGAAGCGCCCGTCTCCGGCACCAGACGCGGCCGTGGCGATCGCGAGCGCACACGCTGGCCCAGACGGTCGCGCATCGGAGTATCCCGCACCCGAGCGGCCTCCCCCGCCCGAGCCGCATCCACACGATTCCCAAGCTGGGCTCGCAAATCCGCCGGCGGCGCGCGCTGTTCGTGCACCCCCGCCCGAGCTGAATCCACGCGAGGACCGATCCTGGCTCGCAAGTCCGCCGGAGGCGCACGTTGCTTGCACTCCCGCGCCAAGTGGCCGGGCTTCTTGCACTTGAGGCAGACCGGGTCGCCGGAGCAGTCCCTGGATATGTGACCCGACTGTGTGCAGTTAAAGCAACAACCAGCGAGGTCTGGCGGAAGGTCGTCGCGGATATGGAGGGTCGGAAGCTGCCGGGACGCTTGTTTCCCCGCCGCCGTGCAGCCAGGGGCGCGGCGCCGACGGAGGTTGAAGCTGAGAAGCGCCTCGAGGGGAAGGTGAGCGTGCCACGGAGGAGCCGTGCTCCCGCCCCGTGGGGGTCACCTCACCCCGAGACGAGACCGGCGTTGGCGATGGCGAGCGGGAAAGCTCCGGCGGCGTGCCGCTCCGTAGAACCTCACAGTAGGATCGGTAGGAGCCCGCATCCTCATCGTCGGAGAAGTCCGCCCAGCGGCGCGAGCCCGTCGAGGGAGTGTCCATGGGGCCGGAGGGGGGGGAGAGAGAGGGGGGAAGGGGAACCTCGGGGAGGTAGCCGGCGCCGCCGGGGTGGCAGGCGACGGGGGGTGGGGGCTCTCACCTGCTCTCACCTGCTCTCATTTCATTGTGTCGTTGATAAGTTTGGTTAACACTCTGTTTGTGATTGCGATGGACACTCGTGCGCGTACATGTTGTCTTTGGAGGAAACTTTTGAAGATCTACATTCAGTGCTGTGATAGTTTTGCAAACTACATTATTTCTGTGATGCAGTTTAGATAGCGTTTTTACTTAGAATTTTGCTTGTACAACCCATTGATCGATTTCCTTGTATAGATGAACTTACTGTTGTTCATTTTGACCAGCTACCTCGTAGCAGCAGCAGCCAGGGGCGGAGACAAGGGGGGCTAGCAGGGGTCAGACCCCCCTCAATGGTTCGTCCCCCCCAACATATTGCAGCAGATACTAATCGTATAATAGCTGCTGATAACTATGTATTACTCTTAATATTTAAGCCCAAAGCTAGCGGAAGTCTGTCTTACACACCCAGGCCCAACAATCAATAGGCAACAACCCATCTAGATGACTTTCTAGGCCAGAAATCGGCCGTCTCCTCTCGCCTCTCACGCATCACAATACAATCGATCTGGCTGCCCTAATGCTGCTCTCGCTCGAAAACTGCCAAACTTGGATGGCACATGGCCAGCAAGTAGTGGCGGATATGGCAACGCCGGTGATCTTCGTTACCCGGACGACGTATCGTTTGCGACATGGGTTCGTCCCATGAAATCACCACTGAATTATCAATCATGTACAAACAGGATACACGCACGTGCGTGCTTACCTGATCAATTACCTCTTGTTTAATTTTTCCAATATTTGTTTAGTAACAAATGAAGAAAATGGATATACTAGTTCCTAAAAATTTGAATATAATAAATTGTTTTTCAACCCAATTGTTTAAACCTCCAATCTGGCGTGCCGCTGAAATTTCATATCCAAGTGTTGACAATAGTAGTAGATCTATGTCTGAAATCTTAAACGGTAGTTTTGTGTTTGTTTTATTAAATACCTACGTTATATGATTTGAGATAAAGATAATAAATATTCATGTCATTCTTTTGGCAAATACATGAAAATGTCGTTTTTTTTCATTTTTGGCTTGGTATCTTGATAAAAGTTTTTCACTTGCGACCTACAATGGCTCGCCTCCCCTATATCTAAATCCTGGCTCCGCCCCTGGCAGCAGCTCTGCAGTGCCTGTGGAGCCTCGCTCTAAGCATTCTGTATTTCTATGCACTTCTCGTCGGACGTTCCTTCCGAAGTCCCCGAGCTGTCGCCATAATTTGTGTCGGGGACTGGGTGAGGCACATCTTCTCAGGCTTCTTGATCAAACAGCCATCTGGCGTTTCTTGTGGACTCGAAGATTAAAATGTTACAAGTACATGAATAAGAAAATAATCATGTGCATTTCTCTTTCTCCGAAAAACAACCTACCTAAATCAACCTTGATACTGTTCTCTGCAGATCACAGGGACACTGACCTTTAGTGCTGCATGCGCATCGGCGGGCATCACCATTTTCATAAACAATGATATGGAGTTTTGCTATTCAAGTCACTGCCCAAGCCTTATGTCTGCCACCGCCATGGCTTTCTTGAGCTGGTTTGCTATTGCACCATGCTGCGTCTACAACCTCAGAGCGGTGGTCTACAAGTTACAAAGACCGTAGCCTACAAAACACGAATCTGGGTATGTATGTGCATCAGATACCTTTTGGTTACCAACTGGGACACAGTGTGGCGCAGCTAACTACACTAGCAATAGGTGAGGCTTGTCGAATAACGTTATCGAATTTTCTGTAGAAACTAGGGAGCATCTTGATGTTCGAAAGGGTGGCCGTGAAGCTATGCATATATTTTTGTTTTTGTTTGGAGCCTCTGCCTTCTTGTATATATGATGAGGGTGGACTGGTGGTTTATGATCTGTGGATGAACTCATGAACTGATGGGTTACATATGTAGAGCTCAAGGTTTCAGATATGTTACATCTCTTTTATTGTCATGGATCTTAGATCCCGAGATTGTGTATTGCGGTTGTCACATATGCATTTTGGATTATCATTTTATTCGGTGCGCCCTTGGTTTGTTCTTCTAGATAAAATTGTGGGATGCAATTGCCTCTTCGTCAGAGTTTTTCCTTCTGGAGGCCATGCTTTGGGTTTCAATTGAAAACCATTTTATCTAGCATTTACATGGCTAAAACAAATCTCACCCCATATATTAAAAGCCACATATATTACAAAATAACAGAAACAGAAAGCAACAACGGTCACGTCATCTAGGAAATTTCACTGGGGTGATAAGGTGTTATGGCTGCTAGGGTTTGAGCGGGAGAGAGAGAGAGCTGCGAGGGCGCAAGAGAGCCGGCCGTGGGGATCCTTTCCCACGGCCGGGCAAGAGGGGAAGGGTTTTCCTTCTTAATTCTTACTTGATTAAATTGATACATCTCCTCTCCATATATAGAGAGGTTTACTTGACTTCCAAGCACGGCTTACTTGACCCCTAAGCAAACCCTAAGACTAAAGGGCACAGACCCATCACGTACTCTAACACTACACCCCACCTGGACATGCAGCTCGATCACAAGCTGCAACCTAACGACGATTCGACCCCACACAAACCTAACGCATAAAAAAAACAAGCCTTTTACATCTCGGCCTATTGTATTGACCTGAAATAGGCTAACCCGAATGAGACTCCGACTCTTTATTTCTGACTCCGAACGATAAGATAATCCTCCGCGCGCCGAACTTGTGCGTTTGCAGCCCCTGGATCCCAAGGACGCCATCGGAACCAAGGGAGCCCTCGAGGCGGCCGGCGGCGGAATGCAGTGTTGCTACGCAGTGCGCTCCTGTCGGTGACACCATGTCTTCTCCCCGCCGGCTGACGGTCGATGTGGCAGACTTGGAGGTCGCCGCTCGTGGGAAAAACAGCATGCCCACCGACCGTGGGGGAACCGCATGCCCAATATCCCCCACGCATCGGACGAGATCGAGGTCCGTTGCACCGCGAAGCGCAACTTGGAGGAGCTGCAGCTGCAAATCACGCATCTCCCGCACATGCCGACGTGCTAGGAGGCCGCGCGCAGCAGCCTGCAGCCTCACCACCGCCGACATGTGGTCGGTAGCGATCAAAGCCGGACGCGGTGGCGGCGACGGCTGAAACTTGATCGATTGGATGGGATTGGCATGGGACGGCTGTGGCGTTGCTGGGAACGAGGTCGTCGCAGTCCAGTCGTAGGGCATCCCATGCTGGAACGTGATGACCGGCGCCGTGGTCGCGGCCAAGGGCGGCGGCCATGCGGGGGTCGGCGCCAGTGATGGCGCACCGTCGGGACCGGCGAAATGGGAGGGCCCGCCATACTGTTGGGGTGGTGCCGGTGGCGACTGGATGTGCGGCGGCGCCCAGGCCGCCGTATAGATCGGCCCGGAGACGGACAACGGCAGCGGGGGCTGCAGCAGCCTGGCGTCGAGTGGCGGCGATGACAGCAGCAGCCTGGCGTCGAGCGGCGGTGACGACAGCAGCAGCGTCGGCTGCCCCGGCCCGGCAATCGCGGCGGAGGCTGCCTGGTGCGGCGGCTGCCACGGCTGCCGCGCCGGCCCATAGGCGGCGACTGATGGCGCGGGCGGCGGCGATCCGTAGGGGCCGGCCAGGAAGAGGCAGATCTCTTGGACGGCGGTGGTGAGATCGCGGATTGCTCCGGCGATCTACTCGGGGGTGTAGACGACGGCGGCCGGCGCGGGGAAGGACGCAGCCATGGTAGCGGTGGCCGCAGTGTAGGCCAGCGGCGCCGTCGGTTCGGGCGGCGGCATGGTGGTGGTGTCCGGCGATGAAGACATGATCGAACAAGGGCAATCTGATACCAAATGTTATGGCTGCTAGGGTTTGAGCGGGAGAGAGAGAGCTGCGAGGGCGCGTTAGTGCGGCCATGGGGATCCTTTCCCACGCCCGGGCAAGAGGGGAAGGGTTTTCCTTCTTAATTCTTGCTTGATTAAATTGATACATCTCCTCTCCATATATAGAGAGGTTTACTTGACTTCCAAGCACAGCTTACTTGACCCCTAAGCAAACCCTAAGACTAATGGGCCCAGGCCCATCACGTACTCTAACATAAGGGAATGCATAATTTTTTAATGTACATATGATACAATGGATTTTGATTCAAAAATTCAAGGCACAAAGAAGACTAGCCACTGGTTTTCTACCCGTGTAAGATCCTTCCAAGTACATGTGTAAATACAGGTTATTAGCACCATTCCAGCCTGTTTAAAAAAAAACATTCCAGCCACGTGGACGTGCAAAGGACACGGCTTTGGGATTCTGAAAGGAAGAAAAACACTTGTTGGATAACAATGAAAACTGAGAAGAAATCGGGTTATCAACAAATGTGAACTGATTATTTACACTTGTGTAAGTTCCCTAAGAGTGCGTTTCAATCTTTGGAAGTAATCAGGGTTAACCGGGCAGCAGTTCTGCTCAAAATGCGCTGCCGGGCAGCGGTTTTGGTCTCATTTTGGAGAATTCTGCTGCCGTGGAGTGTCGTGATATTCAGGTAGACAATGTGGGGGTTGCTGCTGCCAGTGATATTTCTCTGGATTGCAACTTGCTGGATGTTAGATGCAGCCCGACTAATCGTTCTTCAAAGACTCGAACTCGGAAACCCGCAATGGATGTGTTGGGTTCTGACTGTGTTGATCTCGAGGCTGAGATGAAGACCCGGGATGGTATGCTCGTGCATGAGCAGGCTGCTGCTACCATGCACACGACGGCTACACGTACGGTGGTCTTGAACCAGGCGTCACTTGCCTCGGTTTCACCTAGACCGAGTGGTCATCACTCCCAGGTGGAATGCGACAGTGGGTCTGCTACTATGCCCCTGCTGTGCGATATGACGGAGGTTCCAACGCTGCAGATTACACCTGGCTCTACGTCGTGTCGTGAGGGTGGATCAGCGGAGATGGAGGCGCAGAGACGTCAGGGCTAGGCGGTGATCGCTTATGGTGGAATTATGGAGCCTAGTGCCTCTGGTAGGCGTTCGAGCGCTCGAATCAGAGCGCATCCTTCGGCGGATGTCCCTGTTGTGGAGCGGGCGTCTCTTCGGGTTGCGCATAAGGATGCTCAGCTAGGAGGTATGCTTTCAAGTAAAGTTTTATCATTTGCTAATTTTTCTAATGATGAAATTATTGCTAGAGCGGCTAGGCTAGGTGTTTCTTTGGGTCGTTCACCGTCTTATGCTGATAGAGCTGCATCCTTTTTGAAAGCAAGAAGTTTCACGTCAATTATTTACTTTGAACAATAATCTTACTCAACATGATGTCGATAGTGATCATAGTTTAGTGGTAAAACAGGCCTCTAATCTATGTGAGGATTTCGAGGATGACCTCGAAGAGGGAATGGAGGATCAGTTGGATCGTATCTCCCAGGGTGTCAAGGTGATACGGTCCCGTAGAGCTATTAATGTTAGTGGTTACTCCAAACCGAGGAGAAGTGCTAGAATAAAAAAACCTGTGTGTTAAGAGATGAGAGGTTTATTCTGGAATAGTGACGGGTTTGGGGATTCTGCGAAACATTGGGCCACTAGGGAGGCAGTAAGAGAGCTGAAGCTAGATTTCATTGCTATAAGTGAGACTGGGAGAGGGAATTTTTCTACGGGTTTCTTAAATCATTTGGCTGGTGGTTTATATTATAACTGGTATTGCCTTCCACCTCATGGGAGGTTAGGGGGCATTCTGGTGGGTTTTGATAACTCTAATATAACAGTGCAGACTGTTGTAGCGGGAGATTTCTCAGTTAAGTTTCACTTACGGTCAAAGGAGGATGGTTTTCTTTGGTCATTAGTGGTTGTTTATGGGGCTGCCCAAAACGACAAAAAACCTGAGTTCTTATCTGAGCTTGTTCGTATTTGCGAACGTGAGACACGGCCCATGCTGGTGGGAGGTGATTTCAATATCATTCGCAGACAACAAAAGAAAAATAATGATAATTTTAATCCTCGGTGGCCAGTTATCTTTAACGCGATCATTGAAAGCCTTGACTTAAAAGAACTGGAAATGTCGGGTAGACAGTATGCCTGGACTAGTAGACGATATGTTCCAACTTTAGAGAAGTTGGATCGGGTGCTTGCCAGTATTGAGTGGGAACATAATTTCCCTCTAGTAACCGTGCAGGCTTTGGCTCGGATGGGTTCCGATCATTGGTCGTTACTGGTTGATTTTGGTTCTTCTGCTCACGTTGGGAATAAATCGTTATTCTCTTTTGAGTTGGCCTGGCTGCGTCAGGCAGGCTTTTATGAGTTATTAAAAGCTGAATGGGAATCCATAGCAACTGGATATTGTCCGACGGTTACGTGGCAACAGAAAATTAGACATCTGAGAAGTTTCCTCGGAGGTTGGGCTAGGAATCGTGCGGGTGAATATAAGGTTTTGAGGGATAAGTTGTTATTACTCATCAATGAGTTAGAATTGAAAGTTGAACGTATGCTGCTTTCCGAGGCGGAGCGTGCTGCGAAATCAGAGGTTGACATGGCTCTTGCCAATCTTCGTCGTGAGGAAGAGTCTAAGTGGGCTCAAAGGGCGAAAATGCGGCATATTCAGGAAGGGGGCGATAACACTCGTTATTTTCATCTTGTTGCTAATGGTAGACATCGTAAGAAACATATCTTCCAGTTAGAGCAGGATGAAGGGACTATAGTTGGGCAACAGAATTTAAAGGTTTTTATTTCAAAATACTACAAAAAACTGTTTGGTTCACCGATTCCTTCTAGCTTTTCAATGGAAGAGTCTAGAATTGATGACATGAACCAGGTTTCCGAGGAGGAAAACGAAATCTTGACACAACCTTTTTCTGAAAAGGAAGTGTGGGAGGCAATATCTATGTTGGAACTTAATAAAGCTTCGGGCCCGGATGGATTCCCGGCGGAGTTCTATAAGAAGTTCTGGGAGGTTATTAAATCTGATTTAATGGCTATGTTCAATCAGTTACATAGTGGTAATCTTCAATTGTTCAAGTTGAATTTTGGAGTAGTTACCCTACTTCCTAAGAAGGAAGATGCAACTAGGATTGAACAATATAGACCTATTTGTCTCTTGAATGTGAGTTTCAAGAGTTTTACTAAAGTTGGTACTGCTAGGGTAACTTCGATTGCGCAGAGAGTAATTTTTCCCTCTCGATCTGCGTTTCTCCCTGGTAGAAACATTTTGGAAGGGGTAGTGGTTCTTCACGAAACCATTCATGAATTAAAGCGCAAAAATTTAGATGGTGTCTTACTCAAAATTGATTTTGAGAAAGCGTATGATAAGGTTAACTGGGAATTTCTCCAACAAACTCTACGCATGAAAGGATTCAATTCGCAGTGGTGCGATTGGGTGGCTAGATTTGTGCAAGGAGGAAGTGTGGGGATCAAGGTGAATGATGACATTGGTCATTTTTTTCAAACTTTAAAAGTCCTAAGATAGGGGGATCCGCTCACCTATCTTATTTAATCTCGTTGCTGATATGTTGGCACTCCTCATTGCAAGAGCAAAACGGGATGGCCAAGTGGGGAGTCTGATTCCTCATCTTGTGGAGGGGGGAGTCTCTATCCTACAATACGCTGATGACACCATCCTGTTTTTAGAGCATCACCTACTGAAAGCGGTAAATATGAAGTTAATTCTGTCCATTTTCGAGCAACTATCTGGGTTAAAAATAAATTTGCACAAAAGTGAGATCTTTTGTTTTGGCAAAGCCGTGGATTGTCAGCAAGAATATCGTAATATTTTCGGATGTGAGCTTTGTGCTCTACCGTTTAAATATTTGGGGATCCCAATTCATTATCGTAAACTTCTTAATAGGGAGTGCAAACCGGTGGAGGATCGGATCGAGCAGAAACTGAGTTCATGGGTAGGCAAATTGCTTTCTTATGGAGATCGCTTAGTGCTTATCAATTCAGTTCTGACTAGTTTACCTATGTTTCTTCTCTCTTTTTTTTTGAATTACCTACGGGGGTAAAAAAAGAGATTAGATTTCTATCGATCCCGATTCTTCTGGCAATTCAACCAATCTAAGAAGATATACAGACTAACTAAGTGGAATATCATCTGTCGTCCCAAAGATCAGGGAGGGTCTTGGGATTGAGTGTTTAGATGTTAAGAACAAATGCTTACTTGCGAAATGGTTGTTTAAGTTGCTCACTGAGGAAGGTACTTGGCAGGAAATTTTGCACAATAAATTTGTCAAAGATAAAACACTCACACAGGTGATTGCAAAGCCAATTGACTCGCCCTTTTGGAAGGGTATTATGAGAGTCAAACATGACTTCTTTAGACATATTTCTGTTACACTAGGCGGTGGTCAAAGTGTTAGATTTTGGGAGGATCCGTGGCTGGATGGGATATCTTTAGCTACCAGTACCCTTCCCTTTATTCTATTGTGCGCTCCAAAAACGTGTTGGTTGCGGATGTCCTTGGTCATGAGCGTTTAAATATTGAGTTTCGACGCTCCCTATATGGAGATAGATGGGATACCTTGGTACAGAGGTTAATGTCGATCTCTTTATCAACGAACCATGATACTTTTTCTTGGAAGTTGACAAGCTCTGGGAAGTTCACAGTTAAATCCTATTATGAGGAACTTATGAATGGGAATACGAGATTCTTACATAAGTATTTGTGGAAACTCAAGGTTCCACTTAAGATAAAAATCTTCATGTGGTTTCTTTCTAGGAAAGAGATGCTGACCAAGGATAACCTAGCAAAAAGGAGATGGACAGGGAGTAAAAAATGTGTGTTCTGTGATTCGGATGAAACAGTGAATCATCTGTTTGTACATTGTGAGTTTGCTAAAAAAATTTTGGAGATTAGTTCACTTTACGTTTAGTATATCGCCACCAAATAATGTTAAGAATATGTTTGGCAAGTTGTTAAATGGAGTAGATAAGTCTACTAAAGCTAGTATACGCATTGTTGTATGTGCTTTCCTTTGGGCAATTTGGAATTGCCGTAATGATGTTATTTTTAAAAATTAGATGGTTGATCATCTTATGCAGGTGGTTCACAGGGCTACACACTGGATCCATTTTTGGTCCTACCTTCTACCAGACGACCAGCGTGGACGTTTGGATGCCGGGTGCTCACGGCTGATGGCGGTCGTTCGGGCTATATTCAGCAAGGGTGGATGGCAACACACTAGACGCCTTCAATAGTCTATAGTCCGATGCTACAATTATTTTGGTGGTTGTTTTTTGTTGCATCTTGATTCATCGCTGAGCGGTTATGTTTGTAAAACTTATCTGGGATATGACTACTTTTCTTTAATAAAAGGTTGTGTGCATCGTTCTGATGCAGAGGCCGGATTTACCATTTCAAAAAAAAATCAGGATTAAGCATATCAGTCAAAATTTCATGCCCCAGAAACCTAATGCGACAAACCGAAAGAAGATATGTGTGTTAGCGTATTACCCTTGAAATAGGCTTTCATCGTTTAATCCACTTTGGCTATGTATTTAAATAAACATATTTTAAAATGTTATAAAATTACGAAACTATTATTTTTCGGATACATCTTCACATTCTATGTGTTTACAAAGTCGTTTTATGAAAAACTGACCTTTTGTGACTGTAAAAAAGACAAAAAAAGTCTCGCGAGAAGCCTTATTTTAGCACCATATTTGGACTTTTTCACACAAGACAAACAAGTTTTCGTGAAATGATTGTGAACGCATAGGATGTTAAGATCTATGTGCGAACATTTTTTGCAATTATTTTGATATTTTGAAATGTATTTAAAATCCATTTTTAGATAATGGTGCATATGCACCCGGGAGTCAAAACACTTTTTTCTCGCTTTAGTCCTGCTTTATAAATAAATCAACCATCAGCCAAGGAGTTCAAGTGCAATGAAAGTGCATCTAGTGCCCAAAGAACTAGCCTCAAGAAGTTAATGCTTCAAGGCCCACACTGAAGCATCGAGTGTCTGACGCCTCTTGCGTGCAATACTTTGTGAAGCCACGGTTGATATGACCGTTCTGGCATGTACGGACATCTAGCTGGTTGGTTGTGCCTATAAATAGAACCTAAGACGAGTAGGTAAGGTTGGCGACTTTTTGATTTGAGCTGAATTTCTGGATATGAGATCCGTTGCAAGTCGAGAAAGTTTTCCCCTCTATCTGTTCTTGAGAAAATTATTTCACATAAAAAGGAAGAGAGTGAGCATATCTGAGCACAATTCAAGAGCCCTTTCGATTCAGAGAGTTCTTGTTACTCTTGAAGATTGGCACTCATAGACGGTTACGAGATATCTGTTCAAGCATCTAGTATGTGAAGGTTTTGTTGATTTTCTGCGAAAATCAAAGGGAAGAGATCAGATCAAGATCGGCGGCTTGGATAGCAGAGAAGAAGGCTTAGTCTGGGGATTTGGATGCATGCGTACATAATCTCTCCGAACGAAGACATAGAGACGATGTCAATACTTTGAACTTTGGTAAACAAATAAGGTCTTGATAGCGTGAATCACACACACCCATTGGGAATCCCAAGTGAAAGGCACGATGCAACATAGTCGTAAATTTCTCTTAGTGAGAAATCAAGATTATCAATCTAGTAGGCTTTCAAAGACAATCAGCCAGACGCCAGAAAACCACTTGCGTGTTGACGGGCGTAGACCTGCACAAAATACGCAAACTCTCCTTCATCCCCGACTTTCAGGTTGGTTGTGAACCTTCGTGTCTTGTTATTAACGAAAGAATTAAACATATGGTGTATTTGGAAGCAATGAAAGTAGAATAGAACAGCGAGCATGTTATGATTGAAAGGAAGTAAACGAGGTTGTAATCAGTGTAAAAGAATGGACCGTGGGTCATAGTTTCACTAGTGGTGTCTCTCCGTAAAATAATAAACATGTTGGGTGAACAAATTACAGCTGGGCAATTGAAAAATCATGAGGGAATAACAATGCTACTATGATAAGATAAACTTCATTGCATTATTCATTCATGTAGGCATTACTTCAAACATATACAGACCGATCTATAACTAATAATTCACCTTGAGACCGCTATCCAGCATGCATCTCGCTGGTATTAAGTTGCATAATCAATGGATAATTGCATTAAACACTATACATAATATAAGAACTATTTATAATCAAAGTAGAAGTAAACACCGTTGTTTTACTCTTAGTGGCAACAACATATCCTCGCCCTTCGACGTTTATGGCACTCGTACCCAGGATTGAAAGATCCATGAAGCACTAAACTACCTCTTTGAGATGCATGTGATCAGTTGGCCAAAGCAACAACACACATTGGAGAGCATGCAAGAACACAATAGAACATTAACACAAATAAAGTACCAAGATCATATAAGAAACATGAACAATTTTATTATAACTTCACAATTCATCGGATCCCAGCAAACACAACATGTAGAAATTACATAACGGTAATCTTGATCATTTTAGGCAGCTCACAAGATCTAAACATGTTAGAATAAGGAGAAGAGACAACCATCTAGCTACTTATATTGACTCGTAGTCCAAAGGTGAACTACTCACACATAGCTCAGAAGGAAATCATGGCGATGAAAAAGCCTCCGGTGACGATTCCCCCTTCCGTCAGGGTGCTCGAGAAGGGCTCGAGAAGTCCTAGCTTTAACTTTTGAGATGATGGCGGCTCTGGATGGATTTCGTGGAAAAGAGGCACTGCCCCTACATTTTTTAGGTCAGAGGTATTTTATAGGCGAAGGGGGGTCCCGAGAGGTGGCTTTAGGGGGCCAGGCTGGTAGAGGGCGCGGCCTTGGGCCCACCCACGCCCTTAGGTCGCGTAGGTCCCTCGTGGCTTCCCTCCGACTCCCCTTTGGACTTCGTCTTCGTATCGATGAGAAAATAGTTTTTCTGCCATTTCCCCAATTTTCTCAGACTTTACCTGCGGGGATTTTTTGAAATACAAAAATAGCAGAAAACAGGAACTAGCGCTAGGACATCTCGTCAATAGGTTAGTCTAGGAAAATGTCTATAAATGATATAAAACTATAGTAAAACATAGAGCATTGTTGTAAAACAAGCATGGAACAATAAAAATTATAGATACGTTTTGAACGTATCAACATCTCCAAGGTTAATTCCTGCTCGTTCTCGGGTAGGTAAATGATAACAAAAGATAATTGTTTATGTAACATGCTACCAACATAGTCAAGATCAAGATAGTAATGTGCAAACATGCGAACTGAGATCAAAAGATTCAAAGGAGTTGTCTATATTTGATAGTAAACAAACAATGACTAAACATGATGTATCGACAAGTCAAAACCTTTCATGAATGATGCTTTTGGAGACATGAAAGCGTACAAGGTTTATTAAATATATTTAAGTACTAAGTGCAAAAGTATCTATCATTCTATTCAAGCATCAAGCGATTTTTCACACCATAGAAAGGATTTAGTCAGGTTATATCAACACGACGTCATGAATCAACTATTTCAAAGTTTTACTCAACGGGTCAGCAGGAGCTTTTGGTATTGGCGACAGGATGTTATGGCAAATAGAACATTATGGGGGGTTTGTAAGGTCAATGAAAAAAGTATCACATAGCTGCAAGTGACCATTAGACAATAGGAAGTCTTATAATCCAAACTATGCCAGGAGTAGTGGTTGCCATACAACTGATGCACATAGAGCTATAAGTGTATGAAATCTCTCCAATGGAATTAGTGGGGGTGCATCCAACTTGCTTACTTATGAAGGCCTAGAGAACTTTTGAGGATGCTTGTCATTGGAATATAAAATTCAAGTTCTATAATGAAAGGATCCCCACATTGTTATACAAGTAAAATATGACAAATCTCTACAAACTGAAGTATAGGTGCTAAAATAAGCACAGGTGTGGAATCAAGGATAATAATTGATGTGGAGGTACCTAAGAGACCCCCCCCCACGGTGGGCCTACCGGGTCCAGCCCATCAGGGGGACCCCAACAATGTCTTTAGGCTGCTGAGCCAGAAGCCCACTACGGGTCCAAGCTGCGGCAGTCATAAGGAAAGACTTGCTCAGAAAGTTAGGGTAGGGATAGAACGGACTCGGAATCGAGTCCTATTCATGTTCGACTCTTGAGACCCGTCTTTCCATATAAGGGCCAGGAGGGGGTCATAGATTGGGACAAGCAACCCTAGACAATAGTTGCGCTAGATTTAATATGTGTAGCACCCTGTAATCTATTTTACCTCATCGGAATAAACAATCAAGCGGGCAGTAACTGTAACATCCCTGATTTTTGTGAAAGTCCAAAAATCACTAAAAATTGAAACTTTTTGTTTTCATGTTTAGTAAGTCACCAAAAACGAAATGAGATGCAAGAAACAAAAGAAAACAATACACATTTCAATGATATTGAAATTAAGAATCCAGTAGGCCTCTATTTTCCTAAACCCAAAAAGCCCATTCAAATTTTCCATTATTCAAAGAAATTGTTTTCTCTTGGAAATCCTTATTTTATAACATGTTTTCAAATCAAATATTACTTGAATAATGTTTTATACACTTGGAAACCATAGAATTATTACCTCTAACAGTTCCTATGCCTCAAAATTATTTTATGAGAATATCAACTATTTTTATTGATACCCAAATGTCATTCCAAGTTTTAAGCATAAAGTGGTATTCATAAAATGCTTTGATTTGAAAATAACATAAAAGAGGGCATAGAAAACAATATTATGACTTATGGGATTTTTTTTTTCAAATTTTATTAAGCCACTTTTATTTAATTTTCTATTTTAAAAATGGAATTAAGTTACTATTAGTAAATCACTGAAATCTTAAATTTATAAAATATGAAAGTGAGGTAAAATGACTTTCAAGATTAGTATTTGACATGATAAATGTCTCTGAAATTTTATTCAATCAAAACCTCATTTTATTATTTTTCTAATTTATAAATATACATTAAAGTACTATTAGTAATTATTTATATTTTCAAAAATATAAAAAGTGAAATGTGTTCAAAAGTTTATAAACTAAACAGAAAGATATTAATTTTACAAGTTTTTAGAAATTATTTTGAGGTCTTTTGGATTAATAAAACAAAAGATATTAAAAACAGAATTTAAAAAAAGATGATGTCATCATGACGTCACGTGTCTTCAACCTCTGTTTACTCCTCCCGAATTTAACACTGTAGAAACGGTCGAATTCATTCGGCTTAAATTCAACGATTAAGCCCCTTAATCTCTCCTCTCCCCGGCTCCCTCTAAATCCCCTCGTCCCCCTCCACATTTTCCCTCTCCTATACCCCCGAGTAAAGCCCACAGGCCATCACAATCGCACGCCGGAGATCCCTCTGCCTGCCGTCGTGGAGCTTCAATTCCGGCGAAACCCGAGGGACCCTTTGTATCTCTTTGTGCTCATCTTGTTCCCCTCGAGCAGGCGCACCTTCTAATGCGCCTTGTCGAATTTTTTGTGCAGCCACAGCACCGCGCCAAGCTCGCACGCGACTCGCCGGAGCTGCATCATGTCTGTCTGCACCGCACGGACCAACCAGGAAGCGGAAGGTCGCCTCGTCGTCTCCATCTTGCTCGACTCGTCGCGCTGGTCCCATTCGTATCCTCGCCGAGCCAGGAGAAGCACCGGAGCGCCACCGTCGACGAGAACCCGAGAAGCCCGCCACCGCGACCTCCACTTCCGTCAGCTTCCACCGGCGAGGTACAAACCCTAATCCCAGGACCGTTGGATCTAATCTGGACGGCCTAAAATAGATCATTCAACGAAGAGGTACGGGCCAATTAGAAGCCGCCGCGTGTCGCCCAGTCAGCGCGCGTTTAGTTCCTTATTCATCGCTCGGTACAGCGCATAGACGGCCCGAGCCCATGTGTTATCTGTCACTCCGCGCGGTAGATAGCCAAATCTGAGCCCAGCTATTTTCTGTTTTTTTTAATAGAAAATAGAATTGTAAATTTGCAGAACAGACCCTAGAACTTAGAAACATCATATCTTTTTAACCATAAGCCCAAATTTAGCAAACTTGGACTTTTTGAGATCAACACAACATGTAGAAACTTTTGGCACTGGCCAAATTCAAATTTGACAAACTTAAATTTGTTCAAATTCAAATATGCTTGTTTGATGAAATTTGGCATAATTCAAATTCTACAAATCCAAAAATTGTAAATAAAATATATTTGGAAACCTTAGGATGTGTACTTTCATATCCTCTGTCCCAAAATAAAAATTGAACAGATTAAAATTGATTTTTGAATTATATGGCCATTTGAGCAATTTTTGACTTAGTTTAAATTCTATAAATAATTTTAATATGTTTTCTTAAGAAATGTTGCTCCATATGGCAACCTTAATCCATAGAAACCAGTGCCATAGAATTTTGGACACATATGAGCCATACCCATGTATTTTAGGCCAAGTTATCACACACATGTTTTACACCATATTAAAAATGACTTAGGAAATATTTTGCTTAAGTGGGTCTATGTGTGTATGGCTATATGAAACCAAGGCTAAGTCCTTAGTGAAGTTTCAACTTATACTTAGCCAACAAATGAACCTAAAAACACGAGTACAAATGTTTCCATCAACTTTTTGTCTCCCCATGCTTGCTTCAAGAATTCACCAAGTTGGGATTTGTGAGAACCATGAAGTGCAATGGAGGACTTAACCATCTAGAGATTTTTCAACATGAAGATAGAAGACCAATGAAGGACTTAGCAAATAAAACAAACTTCAGAAGCATCTCCAAGAAGTGGAAGAACTTAGAAGACTAAACCCCTTTCTCTCTAAGTCTTTTCCCTTCCCTTTTCTATTCTTCTCCTTTCAACTTGATGGCAAAATGAAGAGAAACAAGGAAGATCATTGAAGAAATGACTTAGGATCCACAACAATCTGAAGCATACTCCATCAAGTTCAAGTACATGAAGAAATGAGGAAGAAGACTCACCTCTCCCATTCTATCCTCTTATCTCATTTCCCCTCTATTTTGACTTAGTGATATTTTCACATTTGTTAAATAAAACATTTAGTTGTGACCACACCACTTGGGAAACAACTAGTGAGAAAACCATGAAGACTATCAAGACCAAGAGAAGCACCACACCAAGGAAGGAAACAACTTAGATGGCATGATGATGATCTTCAAGAAGGCAATCACATGAGGTCTAGAAGCAATCCATACAAGTTGAAGAATAACAAGTTATTTTTGTCCAACCATTGACCCAAATGGAAAACCCAAGACTTAGTAATATGTTCCCTTTGATGATAAAGTTAGTAGGCCTACCCTAACCACAATGGAAAATACTAACATAATCACTCAAATATTTTTGAAGGTGAATATGACCAAGTGTTTGCATGTATTACTTTAGTTGAAGAATTAATATGTTTATTCTTAGTGAACTCTTGGAACTTCCTCGACAAGTATGGTTATAATAAAGTTAGATCACATCAAGCTCAACCTAGTCCTTCCCAAGTAAACCATTGGAATTTCCTTAACAAGAATGAGACCACTAGAGAATGAATCTTTCAACTCAAACCTAGACCTTGTCCTAACCAACTTGGTTAAGCCCCTTTTGATATGTTAGTTTCTATGTATGTTTTCTACACTTGTATGTTTGTTTGTTAGGATGCTTGTTTATTTGGTTTTGTGTTGTCAATGAATAGATTGTACGGAGAGCAACGATCTTTTGTGAACAGAGTGTGATATCTTCACCAACTTCAACAAGGCAAGTAACACATCATCAACTACCCATTATTTTCTATATGCATTAGTTGATTTTTGAGTAGTATGCATTGATAGGAATTTTTTACTAAGTTATATTATGTTATGATATTATCCTAGTAGTGTGTAGCCATCTCTTTCATCCTTGTTATTTATAGCCTTAGAACTTGATAGATGCTATGCAATGAGACAAATGATTTTTACTGGATGTTGTGGAAAAATTCTAAGTAACAACTTCAATGAACCACCTGGGTGGATTTGGTTGTTTGGCTGATGAGAGTTGAGTGTCTCCCCGAGGGGTGTTCACTTGAGGAATGCCACCCAGGAACAAAGTGATTATGATGTTCCCCAAGTTTAGATTGCTTCCACTGCAGCCTTTAGTCATATGGGCTCTGTCTTGATCAACTAAGTTGTGAGGGTTCAGCCCGGGCTTGACAAGCAGATGTAGCATAATTATAGGTGGAACGGGTCTTGCCATTGGGTTGGATTCTTGCTTCTGAAAGATCTCGTCTCGATTCTTCTCCTTTCCTTAATGCACTCAGGGTGTATAGGATGTTTGGGCTGAGTTGGGTCTGAAGGTGAAAGTGCACAAGCTCTGCAGAGTCAACAAACTAAGATCTTAGCCGTGTCCCCGGTTATGGACAACTATGAGCAGCTGGACAAGGAAGGACGGAAGAATCACATCACCATTTTCAATAAGTAAAATTTGACCAAGTGAATAGTACTTGTGGAGCTTGGATTTTAGTCCAATGATGCCATCCTTTTGAAAAGAAAAGTTTTCTTTTACAAAAGAGATAGGAGAAAACTTGCTTTATGCAAACTTAGCCTAAACTCCACTTAGCCAAATAAGCATGTAGTATTAGTCTTTCCATTTATATCCACCATAGTGTTACTTGCCAATACATTAAATTGTATTGACTCCCTTGTGGCTGCATATTCCATATTGCAGATGTTTCTAAAAGACGAGTGGGGATTTCGTTTAGGATCTCGAGACTATCGCCAACATGTTTTTCCTGTGGCACATGAAGAAGATGGGCTCAATGTTGTACTATGTTTTCCGCTGTAATTCTTTGTTTTCTGCTAGTCTTCTAAGACTATGCAAGTTGGAATACTATTTTGTAAAGACTGGATCATGCGATGTATAGAATTTGATGCATTTGCATGATATTTCATTTTGTACTGTGGTGCTAGCAATTGATCCAGGGACTAGCACAATAACACAAGTATTCCATCTTTATTAAAAGTTGGGATGCTACAAAATTTTCTTTGTTTTCTGCTAGTCTTCTAAGACTATGAAAGTTGTAATACTATTTTGTAAAGACTGGATCATGCGATGTAATAGAATTTGATGCATTTGCATGATATTTCATTTTGTACTGTGGTGCTAGCAATTGATCCAGGGACTAGCACAATAACACAGGTATTCCATCTTTATTAAAAGTTGGGATGCTACAAAATGGTATCAGAGCATTGTGTTGCCTTTAGGATTCGAGACCCTTAGGTTTGGAAGCCATTTTTGATCATGTTATTATCTCCTTAGAGTATTTTGGATCCTAGCGGCATAGTCAGATGAAGCGGCCCGGACAACTTTACGTGTCCACGGACACGAGACCGTTCCCTGATTGGATATCGGGTGCCAGTATCTCTCACTATAGTGAATATCCAATTTGCAACAAGTTGTTAATAACCCCTTGATCACCCTAGGATTGAAAAACTTTCTATGTTCAAACTTTCTAGAAACAAAACAATCATCTTGATTCTTCTTATATCATCTCATCTGTTATTCACCTTCAAAATTTTCTAGATGACCTCCCTCTTCAATACCATCAAGAAAAATGTTGATGACCATATCAAGAAGTGCAAGAAGTATTTTCTCCACATGAAGACCTACACTCAATATTATTGAAGAACTTCAAGAAAAACATAGACTTCACAACAATCAAGAACACCTCAAGACATGGAGAGAAGAACTTGAAGAAAACTCAAGAAGATATAGATGAGACCACCAATCTAGTTTCTTTGTTAGAACAAGTTTAACGTGTTAGTATATTGATCATAGCAATGAGTGTGTTATGACAATATTAGTTGTTTTCTAAAAAAATTGTTGTTTGGTGTGATGATTGTAATGCTTTATGTTTGTTAGTGTTGCTGAAAAAGTAATATTTTAGGTGAGGATCAAGCCAACCTTGGAGGTGTCAAACAAATGGAAGATTTTGCCTGCCATGAGAGTTTCGTTAGAAATAGCATGGTGTTAGTTTTCAAGGATGACAACAACAAGATGGAAGATTACCAAGGACTTTTGATTGACCCAAAGAGTGACACCTCAGTGTCAAAGGTAGTTCAACATACCTATGTTGGTCTACAGCTCTACCGCGAAGGAAAGTTCTACTCAAGCCAATCTCAAATCAATCTACACTCCAATATATTAAAATAGACTACCCATAAAAGTTTCTTTTAAGGGTGGTAGCCCACCCAGTTGTTCTGGAACCCAGTTACCCAAATCTAATCTTTCTTTCTAGCCTTCCCAAATCTAGGGACGAGATTTCTTTTAAGGGTGGTAGTCTGTAACATCCCTGATTTTTGGAAAGTCCAAAAATCACTAAAAATTGAAACTTTTTTTTTCATGTTTAGTAAGTCACCAAAAACGAAATGAGATGCAAGAAACAAAATAAAACAATACACATTTCAATGATATTGAAATTAAGAATCCAGTAGGCCTCTATTTTCCTAAACCCAAAAAGCCCATTCAAAATTTTCATTATTCAAAGAAATTGTTTTCTCTTGGAAATCCTTATTTTATAACATGTTTTCAAACCAAATATTACTTGAATAATGTTTTATACACTTGGAAACCATAGAATTATTACCTCTAACAGTTCCTATGCCTCAAAATTATTTTATAAGAATAACACCTATTTTTATTGATACCCAAATGTTATTCCAAGTTTTAAACATAAAGTGGTATTCATAAAATGTTTTGATTTGAAAATAACATAAAAGAGGGCGTAGAAAACAATATTATGACTTATGGGATTTTTTTTTCAAATTTTATTAAGCCACTTTTATTTAATTTTCTATTTTAAAATGGAATTAAGTTACTATTAGTAAATCACTGAAATCTTAAATTTATAAAATATGAAAGTGAGGTAAAATGACTTTCAAGATTAGTATTTGACATGATAAATGTCTCTGAAATTTTATTCAATCAAAACCTCATTTTATTATTTTTCTAGTTTAAAAATATACATTAAAGTACTATTAGTAATTATTTATATTTTCAAAAATATAAAAAGAGAAATGTGTTCAAAAGTTTATAAAAATGTTCTAAACAGAAAGATATTAATTTTACAAGTTTTTAGAAATTATTCTGAGGTCTTTTGGATTAATAAAACAAAAGATATTAAAAACAGAATTAAAAAAAAAGATGATGTCATCATGACGTCACGTGTCTTCAACCTCTGTTTACTCCTCCCGAATTTAACACTGTAGAAACGGTCGAATTCATTCGGCTTAAATTCGACGATTAAGCCCCTTAATCTCTCCTCTCCCCGGCTCCCTCTAAATGCCCTCGTCCCCCTCCACATTTCCCTCTCCTATACCCCCGAGTAAAGCCCCCAGGCCGTCACAATCGCACGCCGGAGATCCCTCTTGTCGTGGGATAATCACGGCAGATGTTACCGGGGGTAACTGATCTAGGGGCAAGTCGACACAGGTATTTGGGAGAGGGTTTAGCTCGAAGGAAGACATGGCGAAAAGCAATCTAAGAGCCGGAAAACAACTCGCCGGATCTCGATATGATTATACTGGATACTCGATAATAGGTGTTACAGTTATGACCTGAATCTCTCTCAGGCGAAGCCTAGGGGTTGGTTTATATAGTACTCATACCCCCTTTGGCTTGCCATACAAAACGCTCCTTGAGTCCTGCTCGAACTCTATATACAAACCTAACTTTCCTTACCATAACCCACAATCCGGGTTACGATCCTTACAAGCCCTGGGCCTTTCTGAAGCTTCTTTGTTCTTAGCCGGATTTGGTCCATCCGCCGTTTGGGCCGGATTACACCTGGGAGTTGGCATACCGGGTTACTATCCCCTCATCAGTAGTCCCCAGGATAGCGCGGGCTTCATGAATTCATTCTTGAGGCGCTCGCTATCCCGATAGCTCGATCCTTCCTCGAACGCCTAATGGGCCTTTCCATATTTGAACCCTTGCTCCGAACGCCCACAACGCCAAATCCGCGCGGATAATTACTGTTCCGCAATTTCCGGCTTTCTGGCCGTGGGTGAGCTCACTACCTCCCTTATAAATATCAGCAGAGGGTAACCCTAAACCATTCACCTCGTTTCGTCATTTCTTTCTCCTCGCTCCCTCACAGTTCCGGCCGCCGGGCTCACGCGCGCTTCCAGAGATAAGGCCACCTCCGGCCACACCCGACCTCGAGCTCTCCAGCGCCGCCATCGAGCCCCGCCGCCACGCTCTTGTTTCTTCCATCAAGGACTGTGGTGAGACACTCAAGCCGCGCCGCGCACCGGCCTCAGTTCGGACCTCAACTCCTTCGGTAAGCCCCTCTCAATCATCCAACTGAAACCGGCAATTTCATCAATTTGACCAAGATTGGATCTGAGTCAACCCGCGAATCAATTTTAGGGAACCATCAAATTAGTCCGCTTCGATAGTCCTTAGCTTCTTCAAGCACCTGATACGCAATCACCACTCATTTCCGCGCCCTTATTAACCATTAAACTTCATATAAGATTACTTGCAAGTCCTTCGATTCTAGATCCGTTCCGCCTTGTTTTTTCCGCCTGCCGTATTAACACCCGGATAATCCTTCTTTTCCAGTTAATCCCTCCTCAGTAAGGTATGGGCAACCATCCATGTTCACCCAACCCACCTCAATACGTAAGTAATTAACAATTTACTCAACTTCATCCGACACCCGGAAAATCTTCAGCACTTAGCTTCGTAGCGCATTACCCGGGTCTTGTTTTAGCCTTCAACGCCTTGACGTCTCCAAACCCGAATGATTTGATGCTCCGAATCTCACTCCATACATTTCCTGTCCCTTGCAGGTCAACTCCATGGCTCCTAAAAGACAAGGAAGACATCCGGCTTCTGCAAAGGCCCCTCAAACCACTTCTGCCAACTGGGGTCGGTCTTCAACGACAAAGGCCAAGCTAGATGGGATGACCGAGCTAGGAATCCTTCCTTCTCAAAAGGAAATACATTGGAGGGCTCCTGGCGATGAGACCCGTCCCACTCCTATCGGGAACGAGGTAATTTGCTTTACCGAGCATGTGACCCGGGGATTCCGTCCTCCGGGTCACCCTTTTTTCCGGGAAGTCTTGAGCCACTACGGCCTCCGGGTGTTCGACATAGGGCCTAACTCTATGCTGAACATCACCCACTTCATAGTTTTGTCCGAGTCGTACTTACGCACTCCGCCAAACCTTGTTCTTTTTACCGAATTATTCCAATGCGAACCATGCTATGAGAACGGTAACGGAACGCTTCTTACCTGCGGCGGGGTGTCTATCCAGCGCCGCAAACACTCACTGATGCCACCTCTCAACCTGAACTCTGACGCCAAAAACTGGCAATTATCCTTCTTTTATTGCCACGACACTTCTCCGGACGGTGAGAGGAAACTGCCGGGTTACTCGGAGACCCCCCTCGAGCCGTCCGAGTCTTTTAGTGCTTTCGCTCCTGACTCTGATAGGGAAGCGATTCGGCCCCTTTTGGCCGAACTATCGGCCCTTTCAGCCCATGGCCTTCTCGGACTTAACCTGGTAAAGACTTGGGTGGAGTTCCGGGTTCAACCCAACTCCATCCGCTCAAAGTCGCTGCACGAATACTCGGGTCACGTCACAGATTCCCTTCGCTATTCCACCAAAAACTTCCCTGCCGGTAACACCAACAAGACTATCAAGGGCTTCCTGACGGAGAGACTAGATGTCATAAAGAACACTACCGGGTTATCCCCGTTCACTCGGGAAAACCCCGCCCCAGCGGTAAGACCTGACTCCTTTTTCTCATTTCATTACTTTCATCCCTTATAGCCTCTAACCACCACTTGTGCTTATTTGTTCACAGGATAACGACCCCTTCTGGAAAGTTGAAAATCCTCCTCCTTCTCAAGACCCTGAAGAGGAAAACGAGTCTGCTGACGATGATGAGGGTACTCTCCCATACCCTTCACACCTGCCCCTCACCTGTGTTATTTCTCTTATCTGATACCTATCCGGTTTTCAGGGTCGGGGGATGAAGAGGAGGAAGAAGAAAATGACCCAGAGGCCACCGAGTCTGACCAGGAGCCCCCTGTTGGAAACAAAAGGAAGGCTAGAGGGGTAGTTGAAAAGGTTCCCTTCTCTTCTATGTCTCGTGCGCCTTACTCCTTTGCTGCTATGCATGAACTTAACGAGCGATTATCACATTCACCCTTCTTGAAGGACCCTCTCCCGACTAAACGTAGGGTGACCCGGAATTCTCCGGGGGATGATCCCCTTAACCCGGGTATCTCCACTTCACCCACTCATCGGGCCAGTACCCCTCCAGCTCAACCTTCCCAATCTCCTCAACGTCATCCATCTCCTAATCATCCACTTGCCGGGCAATTTCGCGTGCCGCAGCCAGTGCTCCTGCCGACATCATCCGCCTCCAGCGGCGAGCTTCCCCCGGACTATGCCGTGAACACCGGGTAACTACCTTTACTTACATTTTCTCGTATTAGTTACTTTTCTTTTTTCCGTATATTCCGCCGATCCATGTCCTCCTTCTTGTCTTCAGCGCCACAGTTACGCTGAGCGACCAGGATATTCCTGAACCGGAAGGACAGGAAGAGGAGAAGCCGAGTGATGACATGGACGTTGAGATTGAAGACGAGGCCGAGGACGGAAAAGAAGAAGACCCTTTCAAGGACCCAATTCCACCGAAAACTGCATCACCCCAGCCCTCTGAAGAAGTGGACGAAGACATCATCTTGGAGACCAAGCCGGGCTCTCCTAACCCGGACGTTCAAACGACCCAGGTTTCGACCCCCAGACCCGGAACAGCTCCTCCACAAGAGGGCCAATCCTCCGGCCCTTCTCAACTTCGTCCTGAAGACATGACCTTTGCTCAGATGCTAGATGCCCTTCATACCTTGAAGGGTGACGAAGAAAACTTACTAGATGCCTTAATACTCAAGCACGAGGTAATCCCGACTAACACCAATTGATTCCATATATAGTCCCCAAGTTCCGAGTAAATTACTAGGTAACTTGCTTGGAACTTTGCATAATGTTTCTGGCTGACCCTTCTTCATGCTTCCTTACAGGACTATGTTTCACAGTTGGAGAAGAAACTGGCCAAATCCACCAAGCTTGCTGAAAAAGAAGCGGCCCTTCGTGAAGCTGCTGAGACTGAGGCTCACAGGTGCCAGAAGATGACGAAAAAGTACAAGAAGAGAGCTCGTAAGGCAAAAGGCAAACTGACAACTCTTTCTGCTCAAATTGATGGTGTTTATCGTACCGCAACTGGTAAGATTTTTGAATTTCACCTTTTGTGACTCGGATTACTTTGATTTGAACAACTGCACTTGACAACTCTTTCTGCTCAAATTGATGGCCTACTATCTTTGCTTCTTTTGCCTTTTTTAGCAGGCCCACGTGATGCTGCCCCCGAAGAAGATGATGCTGCCAAGCTTAAAACCATCAAGAATACTCTTCGCCAACTTTGCGGCGGAGTTAGCTGGATACTTGATGAGCTGCGACTGCCGGATGTCAAGCCAGATAATATGAAGAGATTACTGGAATTCTGCTCCACAATCCCCGAGTGGATTTGGCATTGGAAACGATCCTCCTGCCGAGTTGGGGTAACCCGGGGGCTCGCACTGGCTAAAGCATACGCCCCCAAGCTACAACTTGCCAAACTTATGAGTGGATTTCCAGAGTTCAACTTGGATGGGTCCAAGTTTGTGCCAAAGGACTTCAAGGCTATTCAGAAAGAAGTCCGCCATCCGGCTAGCGTTATTGCTGACAGCTTAGAGATTGATGAGATTCTCCCTGCTTATGATGCTAATGACAAGGTTGTCAAGGCGAACCGCCCCCAGCCTTTTGATATGCTTGCCCGTTGGAAGGAGCAGGCGATCAAGATGAAGGAAGAAGCCGCCAAGAAGGCCGAGGCCGACTCTGCTCCTGCAACTTCTGCTGCACAACCCGGGACTGCTGCCGACCCGAGTGGCGCCGCAACTACTGGTGGCGACAAGGGCAAGGCCAAGATGGATCCTGCAGCTTGAAGTAATGCCTATCATTTCACACATGTCAGCCGGCAAAGCATCGTTAAAACAGTCTTTACTATTCGTTTAAGCAGAGCGCCTGTGCTCTTTTGATACTTTATGGTTTTTGTAACACTTTTATTTAAATTCCCAATGCACTTTGCGCCCCCTTTGGGCTTTTGATGAATGTGTCTTTGCGTTTTCTTATTCTTGATATCCACTTGCTTTATTCTCGATAACTTATACTTCTTTTTTCTTAGCAAAGCCCGTCCTCCGGGTTTCGTCTGAGACCCGGATGCGTGGCTTGTTGTAATTTAATCGGCTGGATGATGTTGTTTCCTCATTAAAGCTCATAAGTCCCCAGCCCGGGTTTCCGCGTCTAGGACACATGATTGTTTCTTTTCAAGGAAACGAATCGCCCATCGCTGGATGCCCAAAACTTCAGGACAGCTTCTATGAGGTTTGAAGTTATGCTTGATAATCGTTGAGTTTCCGGCTGTAAGCCTTATACTCTGCATAACCTGTGGTTTAGATGACCCTTTCGACTATCTTGTACTATAAGCCGGCTTTCGCGTGGATACCATGTTGTTACATCAATACGAAAACTGGGTCAAACAAGTCCCTTTTGGGTCTCATGACTGATAGTAATCGTAGGCGAACAGATCATGCCACTTTGTTGCGAGTCACATCGAGCTTAAGTAAGAATAGACGAGAAATTTGGACTTCTTTGTCCGGTTATAAGATTGTAGCCGCACTCGTTTTTTCGAGTTGCCGGCCCCTATAACTCATTGGCATCAAGGCCGGGTCTTTTTTGAGTTTGCGGCTGTGCTTGTAGGAGCAACTAGCCCTCAAGACCTAAATATTTTACGCCGTATAAATGACAATTGTCTCTTTTCTCGATAATCCCCTTTTTATTTGATATGAAAAAATTAGGCCAGCAAGCCGCCTCATTAAAAACCCATCCAGTCCCCAAGGGTGCCCTGGATAGGAAAAGAGTGCGTCTGAAACCTGCTGCCTGTTACATCATTTTCTGCTAAGTATAGTATGGACGTAGCTGAGCCACGTTCCATGGTCTATCTCTTTCTTGCATAGGTGCAGTAGTATGAGCAGTGTCGTTGACTGTGGCCGATTCTTCTCTTGCATCTATCAAGTAATATGACCCATTATGTAGACTCCGGCTTATGATGAAAGGTCCTTCCCATGGCGGCGATAGCTTGTGTTTTCCCTCGTTTGTTTGAACCAAGCGCAGGACCAAGTCTCCCTCCTGGAAGACCCGGCTTTTTACCCGCCGGCTATGATATCTTCGCAAATCCTGCTGATATATGGCTGACCTTTCTAAGGCTTGCTCCCTTTGTTCTTCTAACATGTCCACGGCGTCTTGCCGGTTCTTCTCGTTCTCCACTTCGACGTAGGCTGTCACTCTTGGTGAATCATGAATGATGTCGCTTGGTAATACTGCTTCTGCGCCGTAAACCATGAAGAAAGGCGTCATCTGGGTGGACCGGTTAGGTGTAGTATTGATACCCCAGACCACGGAAGGGAGTTCTTCAACCCACGCTCCAGCGGCCCTGATACAAGGGACCCTTAGCCGCGGTTTCAATCCTCGAAGTAGCTCTTGGTTCGCCCTCTCTACTTGCCCGTTGGCTTGCGGATGTGCCACTGATGCCACATCAAGCCTGATTCCATTGTTGCCACAAAATTTTTCCATCTCTCCAAGGGACATGTTGGTTCCGTTGTCAGTGATTATACTGTGGGGATATCCAAACCGGTATATGATTCTTTTCAGGAATTTGACTGCTGTGGCCGCTTCACAATTGGTAACCGGCATAACCTCCACCCACTTGGTAAACTTATCGACAGCCACTAAAAGATGTGTCTTCTTGCATGGTGACATATGGAAAGGGCCAACCATGTCCATGCCCCAAACAGCGAATGGCCAGGTTAGTGGTATTGTCCGTAACTCCATAGCCGGCACATGAGTTTGGCGAGCGTACCTTTGACATCCATCGCATCTTGCCACTATCCGCTCCGCGTCTGTTAAGGCCGTGAGCCAGAAGAACCCATGCCGATAGGCCTTAGCCACAAGGGATCTTGTGGACGCATGATGCCCACAATCACCTTCGTGGATCTCCTTAAGGATTTGTCGGCCTTCTTCCGGTGTCACGCAGCGCAGAAAGACTCCTGTCGCGCTTCTCTTGTACAGCTCCCCATTGATAATAGTATATCCTTTTGCCCGCCTCAAGATTTGTCTTGCTAATACTTCCTGCTCTGGCAATTCGCCCCGTGATAAATAGGCCAGATATGGCTCTGTCCACTCGGGAACAGTACGTATTGTAGCCACAAACTCCTCATCCGGGTCTCGATTTGCTAGTTCTTCCTCAGACTCGGATTTAACTGACGGTCGCCATAGCTCATCCAGGAAAACATTAGGTGGAACCGGCTCTCTACGCGAGCCGAGTCTGGCGAGTGCATCCGCTGCCTCATTTTTTCTTCTGTCTATGTGCTCTACCTCATACCCGGAGAAACACCCGGCAACCCTATCAACCTCTCTGCGATACGCTGCCATAGTGGCGTCCTTCCTATCCCAGGTTCCTGATACCTGCTGCACCACAAGATCCGAATCCCCAAAGCATCGTATCCTTCTGATGTTCATCTCCTTGGCTATCTTCAAGCCGTGCAGTAGGGCCTCATACTCGGCCACGTTATTTGAACAATCGAAGTGAATCTGTAGCACGTAACTTAGTTTGTCCCCCTTGGGCGATGTCAGCACCACTCCGGCTCCTGACCCCTCGTACTGCTTTGATCCATCGAAGTGCATGGTCCATGACTCGGAACTCGGAACTGTGGTAACCATTCCAGTGTGCGTCCAGTCGTTAACGAAATCAACCAAGGCCTGGGACTTGATTGCCGATCTGGGCTCGTAGCTGATATGATAATCTCCCATCTCTATTGCCCATTTAGCTATTCTGCCCGTTGCATCCGAGTTTCTGATGATATCTGACATTGGTATTGAACTTACCACTGTTATGGGATGTTCTTGGAAATATGGCTTCAACTTCCGGCTGGCCATAAAGACCCCAAACACCAATTTTTGCCAATGCGGGTAACGCTGCTTCGCTTCCGATAACACTTCACTGACATAGTAAACCGGCCTCTGGACCGGGTAACCTTTCCCGTCTTCTTTGCGTTCCACGACAACCACTGCACTGACGGCTCGGGGACCGGCTGCCACGTATAATAACATAGGCTCTTTAGGACCCGGCGCCGCTAGTACTGGCGCTTCAGATAACTGCTTTTTTAGTGCTTCAAACGCCTCGTCTGCCTCCTGATCCCATACAAACTTATCTGACTTCCGCAAAAGCCGGTACAAGGGTATTGCCTTTTCTCCAAGCCTGGATATGAACCGGCTCAGGGCTGCCACGCAGCCCGTGAGTTTTTGAACGTGCTTCAAATTTTCCGGTTTCTTCAAATTCTGTATGGCCTTGATTTTATCCGGGTTTGCCTCAATTCCTCTTTCGGAGACTATGAAACCAAGCAACTTCCCGGCCGGGACTCCGAATACACACTTCGTTGGGTTGAGCTTCATCTGATACCTCCTCAAGTTTTTAAACGTTTCCTTTAAATCATCAATAAATGTTTCTGCCTTCCGGGTCTTAATAACCACGTCATCCACATACGCGTGCACGTTGCGCCCAATTTGGTCCTCGAAGCACTTCTGAATACATCGTTGGTAAGTTGCGCCCGCATTTTTCAATCCAAACGTCATGGTTTTGTAGCAGAAGGCCCCAAAAGGGGTTATGAATGACGTTTTCTCCCAATCCTCCCTTTTGAGTTTAATCTGGTGGTACCCCGAATATGCGTCCAGGAAACACAGCAAGTCGCTTCCGGCTACCGCGTCTATGATTTGGTCTATCCTTGGTAGTGCGAACGGATCCTTTGGGCAATGCTTGTTGAGGCTCGTGAAATCGATACACATCCTCCATTCATTTGTCTTTTTCATCACAAGAACCGGGTTTGCTAACCAGTCGGGGTGAAATACTTCCATGATAAAGCCTGCGGTTAATAGTCGCGCGATTTCCTCACCTATAGCTCTTCTCCTTTCCTCATTCATCTTTCTCATACCTTGCTTCACAGGCCTGGCCTTGGGATCCACGTGCAAACTGTGCTCTGCCAACTCAGTGGGAATACCCGGCATGTCGCTGGGTGTCCAAGCAAACACATCCGCATTTGAACGGATGAATTCCACCAGAGCCTTTTCTTGCGCATCATCTAGATTGGACCCTATAGTGAATTGCTTGGTGGGATCTCCCTCCACAAAATCTACTTTCTTGGTATCTTGAGCTGCCTTGAACTTCACTCTTTCGTCTTCAGCATCTGGCCTTCTCAACGCTGTACCATCACCCGGATCCACCTGCGACCGGTAATACTGAAGCTCTTCCTTCCTGCAGGCTTGTTCGGCCATTACTGAATCTCCCTCATCGCACTCGGCTGCTATATCCCGGTTTCCATGGATAGTGATGGTCTGCTTGGGGCCCGGAATCTTTAATTGCAGATACACGTAGCACGGCCTAGCCATGAACTTAGCATAAGCCGGCCTTCCGAACAGAGCGTGGTAGGGGCTGTGCAGCTTGACTACCTCGAACGTGAGCCACTCCACCCGATAGTTATCTACCGATTCTCCAAAGGCTACTTCCAACGCAATTTTTCCTTCGGGGCGTGCCGAATGACCCGGCACGATTCCATGGAACACCGTCGAACTTTTTTGTAGCTGGGACTCCTTGAGGTTCATGCGCAAGAAGGTTTCCCAATATAGGATGTTGATACTACTCCCTCCATCCATCAAGACTTTCTTCAGCTCGTAACCATTGACCTGGGGTGCCACCACTAATGCCAAGGTTCCGGGGTGTTTTATTCCTTCCGGGTGATCCCTTCTGCTCCATGTTACCTCTTGCTCCGCCCATCTCAAGGATCCCGAAGTGGCCGAGGAGGCTGGATCCACTGTTTGCTTCAACGCCCCTTTGTCCCTGCTGGAAGTCCCTGTAACATGCACATGATATTGTCCTTTCAAATTGAGCGTACGTACCATGCCGATGAAGATGTTGATTTGGCCGATTGACACCATGGATCCGGATTCGAAGTGATCCGGCTCCAACTCCCACCCGGAATTGTCCACTATCTGCTCTCCTTCGTCATTGGAGTAGATCCCGCCGACGACAAAGTTCTCCATACTCTTCCGAGCTTCTCCCGTGATGTAAACACCTTTGGACGCAGGCCCCACGGTGGGCGCCAACTGTCGTGGGATAATCACGGCAGATGTTACCGGGGGTAACTGATCTAGGGGCAAGTCGACACAGGTATTTGGGAGAGGGTTTAGCTCGAAGGAAGACATGGCGAAAAGCAATCTAAGAGCCGGAAAACAACTCGCCGGATCTCGATATGATTATACTGGATACTCGATAATAGGTGTTACAGTTATGACCTGAATCTCTCTCAGGCGAAGCCTAGGGGTTGGTTTATATAGTACTCATACCCCCTTTGGCTTGCCATACAAAACGCTCCTTGAGTCCTGCTCGAACTCTATATACAAACCTAACTTTCCTTACCATAACCCACAATCCGGGTTACGATCCTTACAAGCCCTGGGCCTTTCTGAAGCTTCTTTGTTCTTAGCCGGATTTGGTCCATCCGCCGTTTGGGCCGGATTACACCTGGGAGTTGGCATACCGGGTTACTATCCCCTCATCACCTCTGCCCGCCGCTGTGGAGCTTCAATTCCGGCGAAACCCGAGGGCCCCTCTGTCTCTCTTTGTACTCATCTTGTTCCCCTCGAGCAGGCGCACCTTCTAATGCGCCTTGTCGAATTTTGTGTGCAGCCACAGCACCGCGCCAAGCTCGCACGCGACTCGCCGGAGCTGCATCATGTCCGTCTGCACCACACGGACCAATCAGGAAGCGGAAGGTCGCCTCGTCGTCTCCATCTTGCTCGCCTCGTCGCGCTGGTCCCATTCGTATCCTCGCCGAGCCAGGAGAAGCACCGGAGCGCCACCGTCGACGAGAACCCGAGAAGCCCGCCACCGCGACCCAAGTATGAGCGGGAAGGAGGTCCAAACGCCGGTATAAAAGGATTCCCTTGGCTCCCGTAGCAGGGATGGCTCAATCTACTCAGAGCCTCCTTAGTCTGAATCGAGCACAAGCTCACGTCTTATACTGTAAGTACGACAATACAATCCACCAGACAAGCATGAATAGGATTTTACATTGCAAGGTGGCCTGGACCTAGGTAAACTCCCTGTGTCACCATTGTTGTTTTCTCTGAGTTCTCCTCGTGAAGCCTCTCGAGAGGTGTAGGAAGTATGGTTAGCCCCTAGTGTTTGAACCTCTTGAGATTCACTATCTTTGACAAACCACTCTCCGACACCGGCCGTGGTCGCACTTGAAACACTCAGGGGTTGTGCATCAAAACGTTTACGGGGTGACTCACAGCCTGGTCGAACTCGAAGCACTCGGGGGCTATGCAACAAAACGTTTACACAGGAAAATTGGGGTGACTCCCAGCCCTGGTCGCACTCGAAGCACTCGGGGGTTGTTGATACGTCTTAAACGTATATATAATTTCCGATGTTCCATGTTGTTTTCATGTCAATTGATACATGTTTTATATACACTTTACATCATTTTTATGGATTTCCTGGGACTAACTTATTAACAAGATTCCACAACGCGAGTTCCTATTTTCTGTTGTTTTTGGTTTCAGAAAAGTTGTCCTGGAAATATTCTCAAAATTGGACGAAACGAAAACCCAGGACCTTAGAATTCTATCACGTACATGGAGTCCGGAGGAGACCCTGAGGGGGGCACTGGAGGGCCCACACCATAGGGCGGCGCAGGCCCCCCCGGCTGCGCCACCAGGTGGTGTGCCCCCTGGCCACCCATCGATGTTGCCCTTTCACCTATATAAGCTCCTCCTCGGGAAAACCCTAAACCCCCGAGCCTTTCTCCACCAAAAGTTCCGTAGCCGCCGTCATCGTCAACCCTAGTTTGGGAGGGTTCTGAAGCTCTCCCCGGCACCCTGCCGGAAGGGGAAATCATCACCGGAGGGCTCTACACCACTATGCCCGCCTCCGGAGTGATGCATGAGTAGTTCATTCATGGACTACGGGTCCATAGCAGTAGATAGATGTTTGTCTTCTCCTCTTTATGCCTCATGTTTAGATCTTGTGAGCTTCCTAACATGATCAAGATCATCTTATTGTAATGCTACATGTTGTGTTTGCTAGGATCCGATGAATATTGAATGCTATGTCCAGTGATTATCAATCTATCATGTTCTTTAATGATTATGTTATTTATGATCTTGCATGCTCTCTGTTACTAGTAGATGCTTTGGCCAAGTTGATGCTTGTAACTCCAAGAGGGGGTATTTATGCTAGATAGTGGGTTCATGCCTCCCTTTTATCCACGCTCGAGTGACAGAAACGTAATGGATGGGGGATGTGTTGTTGCCATTAGGAGAAAACAATGACGTTTACATTACACACTTTACTTAATGCAATTATTTGTTGCTTGCAACTTAATACCCGAGGTTTGATTGGATTACGCTCTGAGGGTGGATTATTAGTCATAGATGCAGTTGGATAACGGAATATGAATTATGTTGTAATGCCCGCATGAATCACATAGTAATCACCATGTCATGCATATGCACTACGGTGCAGCCTTGATATCTGTCAATTTCCCAGGTGTAATTTGTTTACCCGGCATGTTATCTATCTGTTTTGGAGAGACACCACTAGTGAATTGTGGACCCTGGTCCATTTCTTTTACACTGATAATATAACCTACTGCAAACACTGTTTTCCTTTCATTTACTGCCATCATTGTTCTCTTTTCATTTACTGCAAAGACACTTTTTTCCACACTATACATCTAATCCTTTGTTTTCAGCAAAACCGGTGAGATTGACAACCTCACTGTTTCGTTGGGGCAAAGTAACTTTATTGTGTTGTGTACAATCCACGTTGTTGCTGAAACGGTAGTGCTCCCTGCCAACATCAGCTGCCAACAACCTTCATAAGTGATTTCTTTCTCCTACTGGTCGATTCAACCTTGGTTTCTTTCTGAGGGAAACTTGCTATTGTGCTCTTCATACCTTCCTATTGGGGTCTCCCAACGAACGTGTGTTTACACACCATCAAGCTCTTTTCGGGCGCCGTTGCCGGGAGGAAGGGGATTTCTGCAAGGGGAGTCTCTCACCTCCAATCTCTTTACTTTGTTTTTGTTTATTTTATTTTATTTTGTCTTGTTTGCTTCTTTATATCGAAAACACACAAAAAAAGTTCTTATTATTGTAGTTATTTTTGTTATCCTGTTTTTTTATTGTTCATCATGTTGATCCCTAAGTTCACCCTAAAAGACCTATCAGTAGGTAGTGGTTCTATAATTGGAAAGGATACCATTCAAGAATTATTTAATCATGTTAGTAAGCATAAAATTTTTGAGGAAAAATCCATAGTAGAACTTGCTCCAAATTATGAAACTACCGCAGCTTCTTTAGTTCACATGTTAGAAGCTAGGTTTGTTAACCTTCACCCCATAATGCAACAATTGTTTCTTAACATGAATAATATTGAAAAAAGAAATTTATCTTGGAAACCATGCTTAAAGAATTTGGAGATGTTGCTATAGAAGCTAGGAAATTTTTTGATCGTTTTAATATACTAGGCTCAAGTGTATATGTTATTGGTGCTCTTGAAAAACTAGACAAGACCAAACCTAAAAATGAAAAGGAAGGGAAAATACCAATAGCCTTTAAGCTCGTAGCACTGCATGAAGCTTTGAAAAAGAATTTTGACTGGATTGTTCCTGAAAACCTATTTGATGAAAGTAGTAAACCTAAAAGTGTTAAGAGAAGAACATCTGAAACTCATTTAGATAAAATACAATGCATTGTTGAGAAGGTTTCTGATCTCAATTTGGATGCTTCTTCATTGGAAAAGACTTGATTCTCTCTTTCTATTCCTAGCTGAAAGGCATTAAAGAAAAGCACTTCTTGGGAGATAACCCATGTTTTTATTTTTGCTTTGTTTTTCTCTGTTTTATTTGAGTTAAGATGTTGTTTACTTCTGTATCAACTCCTTTATGTCTTTATTTTCTCGTATTTTTTGTGCCAAGTAAAGTATCTAGTTAAAAGTTGAAGTTAGATTTAGATTTCTGCGCAGAAACAGATTTCTGTTGTCCAGTGTTAAAATCATATAAAATCACAGAAAGGTCAAAATGCCTGCAAATTTGTGTGCTTAATCCACAGCTATTTCCAAAACGTTTTCTAGTTTTAAATTTTTGATTTAAGCAACATAAGTGCCTTGAAAATTTTTGTCTTTACAGACGGTTCTAGTTTTGACAAATTCTGCCTTTTACTTGCATTCTCTCTTTTACTATGTTGAGTGGATTTCTTTGCTCCGTATAACATTAGTGGATGTAGATAATGTTTAAAAACTATTAATAATGCTTGTATGCATGCAGAACATGTGACTTTTTAATTATGCACTAACCCTCTAATGAGAATTATTTCGAGTTTGGTGTGAAGGAAGTTTTCAAGGGTCAAGAGAAGAGGGTGATATAATGTGATCAAGAAGAGTCAAAATCCTAAGGTTGGGGATGCCCAAGGCATCCGCTTCTTCATCAGCAACTCATCAGGTCACTTCTAATGAAACTATATTTTTATTCGGTCACATCATATGCACTTTACTTGGAGCGTTTGTTTGTTTTTATTTTGTTTTCCTTGTTGCAATAAACTTAGTTGGAACCCAGCATTGTTGTGTGGGAGAGAGACACGCTCCGCTTTTTTATATGAATACTCGTATTCCTCATTATCATGCTCGTATTCTTCGTTTTTCTTCTAGCTGTTGCAACTCCTCCTCTTTTTAGCTCATGTTTTTCATGCATATCTTTTTCTGAGCTGTTAGTTCTTGTAGAGTAGTTCTACTCTCTTGTTTCATTGATATATCATATGGAGAGTTTTTGTTTAAATAATATGATGGTGTTGGAAAGCAATAAAATATTTCATGCTCATAACGGTGCAAATAAAAGCTTCTTTAGACTGTGGCTAGACTTTATCATGTCATGCTGGCTGTTATTCCAATTTTATGCCTAGTAATTATTGATGTAGAATGACTTGTACTAAACATCTGAGATTGCTTAATGTGCCGTTGAAAGAACCATATGTTGTTTTCATCCTATCGAAACATAATATTGTGGTATTCTCCTTTGAATGCTTTATTTGTTTGACTTGATGCATGCTTACACCATGTTATGACTATAAACCAATCACCTTTAGCCTCCATGATCATTTAGTTTTTGACTTGCATTACCATGTATTCTTTGATCAATAATGTTTTTGTAGCTATGCATGATTATGTCCATTATGCTCTCTTGATTTGTCGCTCCTAGTCTTTGCTAGCCTGCACCTGTACTGAGTATGAGCTCTACTCGTGCATCCAACTCCCAAAAAACCAAAGTATGCCAAACATGTCCACCATATCTACCTACATGTGGTATTTAACCGCCACTCTAAACGAAAATTTCTCATGTGCTACATTTAAAACCTTCAAAATTACACCTGTTTTGTGCCCCTATTTTAGCTCATGAGGACGCGAATAGAGAATCTTTATCTCACTTGTTGATTGGACTTTACACACTTGGAATTGTGGCACATCCGCTTATCCAAATGCTATAAGAGTTGGCAACAGGGTGCCCAGCCCCAAAATGTGGTTATATGAATTATGTTCGCTCTTTTTGCCCTGGATTTATCATTCAAAGTATAATTGTGTAAACAAAAGAGAAGAGGGATGGTCTACTGATCTCAGCTGCATCACTCAATGGGAGCCGCTCTTGTGAAGTCTAGTTGGCTTGTGACGCACTGTATTGTCTGTTTACCATTCGTTGACATAAACATACACCACTCTCAAAATTGTTTTCAATACCTCTTTTTAATAAAATAAAAACCTCTAGCACATGAGTTGATCCCAGCTTCCCTCTACGAAGGGCCTTTCTTTTACTTTTATGTTGAGTCTTTATCTTCTAACTTTATACACAGTTAAGAGAGCGTTGTTGCCATTCTGATTTTAATGTGCATTTCACCCAAATATTATTATTGATTGATTCATGCCATGTTATTACTTGCTCTCAAACTATTTGTTTTCCAGTCACCACCTGAACTTTGAAGGTGTCCTGTCAATTATGTTTTTATCCACTCTTAAGGACAAGCTAAATACTACTTTGCTATGCT